>BSBM01001595.1:522500-1722500 GCA_027924585.1 Larix kaempferi | reverse complement strand
GGAAAGAACATAAATCGGAAGATGACCCTGTGGAACCAATTGAAAGGAGTAAAGTTTCAGAATGGAGAAACCATTCAATCTTATTTTTCAAGGGTCTCCCAGATCAAGGAACAACTAGAAGTAGTGGATGAAATGGTGGAGAATGGTGAAGTGGTGATGACCACTCTAAATGGCCTACCCAAGTCATGGGATTCCTTCATTCAAGGAATTTGTGCAAGGAAGAAGATGATCTCCTTCAACAGATTGTGGGAAGAATGCTCTCAAGAAGAATCTAGACTTATAGCTCATGAGGAAAAGATGGGAGGTGAAGATCAAGCTCTTGCAGCTCACACCAAAAGAAGCAAAACCAAGAAGGAGCACCCTCACCACAATATATCCTATCAAAAGAGTGAGAAGGACCTAAGATGCTTCACATGCAATGAGAAGGGTCACTTTGCTTCAGATTGTCCCAAGAACAAAAGGGATAATAACAACAATAAGAAGAAGAAGGGAAACAAAAGAAGGTTTCATGCTCATGATGCCGAAGATGATGAACCCCCAAAGAAGAAGGATAGGGAAGAATGTGATAGTGATGATGACTCATCAAGTGAAGAAGAGTATGTTCTGATCTCTGCTCTCACAGGTACTATCTCCCATGGTTGTAATGATTGGTTAATTGACAGTGGGGCTTCCAAACACATGACTGGGTTTAAGGAATCTTTTGTGAACCTATCTGAACATGAATCACCCCATAAGGTGAAACTTGGGGATGATTATCAATACCCAATCAAAGGAAGTGGTGAAGCCTCCTACAACCTAGATTCTGGAAAATCCTTGAAGATGAAAGAAGTCCTTTATGTACCTGGGCTTAAGAAGAACTTACTCTCCATCTCTGCATTGGATGAAAAAGGTATGAGGGTTGCATTTGTGGATGGACAAGTCCTAATGTGGCTAAAGGGAAAGAACATAGATGATGCAGTAGTGATTGGAGAGCAAGAGGGAGGTTTGTATAAATTGAAGGGACAACCTGAACATGCCATGGTACATGAATCCATTGAGGCAAGTGAACTTTGGCATAGAAGACTTGCTCATATGCACTGTAGAGCACTTCCGATTGCAAGCAAGGCAATAGAGGGTCTTCTTGAAATCAAGACCAAACATGAAGGTGTTTGCAAAGGATGTGCAAAAGGTAAGAATATTAAGAAGGCTTTCCCAAGCAGTGAAAGCAAGGCAAAAGACATCCTGGAAATCATCCACTCAGATGTATGTGGTTCTATGTCATCTAGTTCCCTGAGTGGGTATGTTTACTATGTCTAATTTATTGATGACTTCTCCAGGAAGACTTGGGTATACTTCTTGAAGAGCAAAGATGAGGTGTTTGATAAATTCAAGGAATTCAAAACCTTGATGGAGAATCAAACTGACAAGAAGATCAAAACATTCAGATCCAACAATGGTGGAGAATTCACCTCAAGTGACTTCAAGAATCTTTGTAGTGATTCAGGGATTAAGAGGGAGTTGACTGCTCCATATAATCCTCAACAAAATGGAATTGCAGAAAGGAAGAACAGAACTATCATGGAAGCAGCAAGGGCAATGCTGCATGACCAGGATCTAGCTATGCATCTGTGGGTAGAAGCAGCTAGAACAGCTGTATATGTGCAGAACGGAACACCCCACAAGATATTGGACAACAAGACACCAGAAGAGGTCTTTTCTGGTAAGAAACCTGAAGTCATTCATCTTAGAATATTTGGTTGCCTAGTATACACTCATGTCCCAAAGGAAAAGAGGACTAAACTAGATCCTTCAGGAAAGAAGGGTATCTTTGTGGGTTATAGTGAAAGCTCGAAGGCTTACAGAATATACTTTCCAGGGTTCAAGAAGATTGATGTCAGCAGGGATGTAACATTTTATGAAAACTCAACATTCATCAAATCAAGGAAGGCACCTATCGAAGTTTATGAAGAACCTAAGGAAACCAGATTTCAAGACACTACCATGACTGAAGCAGTTCCAAAAGTTGTTCGTGAGTTTGAAGATCCATAAGAACCTATAGATCCACCCCGTGAGGATAACTCTCACAAGAGGAAACCTGCATGGGATAGAGAGCTCATTCAAGATGCAGAAAGATTTGGCATTCCAGAAGAAGAACACAGAGCAAATAAGAGAACCAGATCACATACCAACTATGTTGCTTTACTCTGTGACATTATGAACAAAGAGCCTTCTAGTTATGAAGAAGCAATGGAAAAGAAAGAATGGAAGGATGCCATGGTTGAGGAATACCAATCAATAATGAAGAATGATGTTTGGGATGTTGTCCCAAGATGGCAGTGTAGAGAAATACAAGGAAAGATTTGTAGCTCGTGGCTTCTCTCATAAAGAGGGAATAGATTATGAAGAAACGTTTGCACCTGTAGCTAGGTATACTTCCATCAGAACAGTACTTGCCCTGGCTGCAGCAATGAGATGGAAAATACACTAGATGGATGTCAAGACTGCTTTCTTGAATGGTGTAGTTGAAGAGGAAGTATATGTAGAGCAACCACTAGGTTTTGAAATACATGACAGGGAGTCATATGTATGCAGATTGAAGAAAGCCTTGTATGGCTTGAAGCAAGCTCCCAGAACCTGGTATGGTAGGATGGATAGTTTCCTATCTAGTTTGGGCTTTACCAAGAGTAAAGCGGATTCCAACCTTTACTACAAGGTTGAGGAAGAGAATCCTGTGATCCTACTCCTGTATGTGGATGACTTAATTGTAACAGGAGATGACAGACTGATTGTAGATACTAAGAGGAAGATTGCTACTGAATTCAATATGAAATATTTGGGAATGATGCACTATTTCCTAGGTATGGAGGTGTGGCAGAGTGCAGGTGGGATATTCCTTGGACAAGGGAAATACATAGTAGATATCCTGAAGAGATGTGGGATGATGGATTGCAAGGCCATGGCCACACCTATGGCATCGAATCTGAAGCTCCTATGTGATGCTTCATCTGAGCCGGTTGATGTCTCTATGTATCGTCAGATGATTGGGTCCTTGATGTACCTGACGAACACGAGACCAGATATTTGCTTTGCTATGAACACATTATGTTAGTTCCTGATGGATCTGAGGAGTGTTCACCTGGTTACTGTAAAGCATGTTCTGAGGTACCTGAAGGGTACAGTGGATTTTGGGCTCAAGTATGAAGCGAATCAAAAGTTTAACCTGCAGGGTTATGTTGATTCAGATTGGGATGGCAATGCTACAGACAGGAAGAGCACATCTAGGTGTTGCTTCAGTATGGGATCAGGTGTGATCTCATGGTTTAGCAGGAAGCAGTCCTGCGTGGCACTGAGTATAGCTGAGGCAGAATATGTTGCAGCCTGTTCAGCTAGTTGTGAGGCAGTATGGCTACGGAAGCTACTGTCCGAGTTATTTGATCTCTCGTTGGATGCTACTGGCATCTTCTATGATAACCAAAGTTGTGTGAAGCTGTCCGAGAATCCAGTGTTTCATGACAGGTCGAAACACATAGAGATCAAATATCACTATATCAGGGATATGGTGCAGAGAGGAGCCGTGAAGCTCCTGTATGTTGCGACGGATGAGCAGATTGCAGATGTGCTGACGAAGCCACTAGTTAGGGTGAAGTTCGAGTACTTCAGAGAGAGGCTTGGTGTTCTTCAGATCGAGGACACTTCGAGGAAGAAGTGATGGACGCTTTTGCTGAAGCCATTCCAAGCATGTTGGAAGGAGGAACCTTCACATGGCTGTGGATGTAAGTGCTGGATGATGAGCATCAGGATGATGTTCTGGTTTATGCTTTGATATGATCAGTTGGATCATTTATATGTATGTACGCATCATGTTGGATGTTGGATATGATTGATTGGATCATTTGTATGTATTTTTGTTTATGCATCATGTTGGATGCTTGGACCATGTATCTGTATATGTATCAGGTGGATACATTGTATGATCAAGTGGATCATGTATGGTGATATGTATCATGTATTTGTATTTGCATCAGGTGGATACATTGTATGATCATGTGGATCATGTATGATGATATGTATCAGATAGATACTTGGTATGCATCAAGTAGATGCATTATATGATCAGGATGATCATGGATGATGAGCTTTAGGATGTTGCTCTAGATGACATGCAGCAGGATGTTGCAATGATGATGATCAGGATGATCATGGATGAGGAGCTTCAAGATGTTGCTCCAAATGACATGCAGCAGGATGTTGCAGTGATGATGATCAGGATGATCATGTGTACATCAGGATGATGTATGGTGAGTATCAGGTTGATACTCTATGGCCATGGATCAAGTTGTGTAGATGAGCATGTAATTCGGTGCCCTGGGAGATTTGCAGATAGTCTTTCAAGGTTTTTCCTATGGCATGTAATTCGGTGCCCTAGGATATCTGGCAAATGCTCTTTCGAGGTTTTTCTCTGGGAGGACATATAATTCGGTGCCTTGGGAGATCTGCAGAGTCTTTCGAGGTTTTGCCTATGGCATGTAATTCGGTGCCCTGGGATATCTGGCAGATGCTCTTTCGAGGTTTTTTCCTATAGCATATAATTCGGTTCCCTGGGAGATCCGATAGGTTGGGCTGTGTGCCTGTAATCAGTCCTGGGATGCTCTTGTGAGGTTTTTCCATGACCACATGTAATTCGTGCCCTGGGAGATCCTATAGGTAGAGCTGCATGCTCGTAACATCTTGGGATGCTTTTGCAAGGTTTTGTGGTGGGGTCACATGTAATAAGTCCTGGAGATCTGGATAGGATGAAAAAGGCCTCATATGCTCTTTAGATTTCTTGCTAGTCAAGAGACTCTTTTAAGGTTTTGTGACGCACGTAATAAGTCCTGAAGATTCCACAGTATGGCCAGTGATGATGAAGACCTGTAGGTGGTTGGCCTACATCCAGTATGAAAAAGGACTGACTCTGTAGAACTTCCTATGATGAGTAGAGTCAGAGATTGGTTGAGATAGCAGCAGTAGTGACGATGATGATGACGATGCATCGATGACGATGATCCCGAGAAGAAGACTTGTCTAGCAGATCTGTGTCGAGAAATACCTTCCTAGTTAAGAGGGAGTGTTGATGTATATGTAACTTCGGAATGTATTTCATCTATGTATTTTATATATATTTATTGTACCCTTATAAGAGATGTGTTATTCCTCTATAAGGAAGTGTCATCATGTGGATTGACAAGTGTCGCAAGTGTGCGTACTTGCCGATGGGTTATTAGACCACCATGTGGGGTCGGCCCTGAATTATATATATAATAATGTGGATGTACCTAGCTAGACAAGTCGGCCCCATAAGGTCACTGGGAAAAAAGGTTAGTATAAATAGAGATCGGAGATCTCTATTTTATTAATTCAAAAAAGTAACTCACTCTCACTCAAAAAGTGGCGCACTAGTGAGGAGGAGGATCATCTGCTACTAGGAGACTATCTCAGTGTTATTTGGTTGTACTTTGGTTGAGCCATTGCTCTCTCTATCTCTGAGGAAGTTGTGGGGTTTTTCACCTTAGGGTTTTCCCCACAAAAACTCTGTGTCTCTTGTCTCTTATGCTTTTGATTCTTGTGATGCTTGTCATATTGTGATTGTCATGCATTGATATACTGTATATGTTGTTCTCTCAGTAAAGATCTTAGAGTATTATGAATTAATGCTCAAAATTTAACACTGACACCCAATAGGGTGGTCTAATAACCCTTCGACCCACATGACTTATACAGGGCCGACCACAACAAGGTGGTCTAATAACCCATCAAGTATAACTTACGACACTTACAATATAAATGACGACACTTCCGTATAGAGGAATAATAACATCTCTATAGGAATACAAACACTTTCGTATAGAGGAATAATACCATCTCTATAGGAGTACAATATACATATATGAAATACATTCTGAAGTTACATATACATCAACATGTCACTTATCATCATCTTTCTAGCAGACTCCGAAGGGTCCAGAGTTGGTTTTGCTATCCATTCACCATCCAACCAAGTTCTTGCCTGGGGCAACTTGTAAGTAGCTGTGATATGTTTAGGTGGAAAAGATGCTAGATTCATCCTAGCCTTGTCATTAATGAACCTTGTATCAGTTTTAACGTGAGGGATTATCCAGCCAATGACCTTAGAGCATGGGAATAACTCAGGATGAGTTGCTTCCTTATGGAGGCAAGACTTCTTAATGTTTGAATAGACCATAGTGTCTTCTAGGGGAGCTTAAGGGTAAGTCTGATCTCTGATAAACCTATATAAGTCACCCCACTAAAATTCTGGGCAGAGCTTCCTTGGTCTACTCCGATGATAGCTTTTGTATCGCTGAACATGGTTTCAAGCGATGTGTCTAACAAAATCTCCACGTTGGAATCCGATTCCGCAAGCTCAGCGTTTTCCCTAGCATACTTCCTATGCGAAGGTGGGGTATCATGAATAAGGAGTTTGATAAATTCTCAAGCAACTTATCATTAGTAAACAAAACATATCGCAAGGTTCATGATATTCAAGTAGAAATTAAGCATGCAAAAAATAATCTTAGAAGTATTTAACATGACTTAACATGCAACTTGTTACCTAATAGGAAGCTGTTTAGCCAACTACTTGAATATTTCATGATACAACCATTACTTCGTTCTTATCATCTTTTGAAGGAAAACACGGCTTCGTAAAGCGCTATTTTTGAGGGATATAGAGGGTATTCTCAAGGCTTACATGGATTTATGGCTTTAATGCATGGATTTATCATTTGGAACATGTCTTATTGCCCATAGTGGTGAGTGCAGTTTACCATTTCCCAGTGTTAGCAAACGTTCACTACAAACCAGGGTGGGTGATTTTAAGCTAACACGCAATTTTTGGCTTTAAATTTGTGACAGGGATTTCTTAGGACTAGCCAATGTCAGAAAAACTGACGTGGGGAAAACTTTTCTCAAATACTTGAAAACGACAGTTGACAGGCTAGAATGCATATGCGCATAATGTATATTTTTTGGGTCATTGTTCGAGGGTAGACATAAGGACTTTGTGCTTTTATTGGCTTGAAGGGAGGTTTTCCCATTCAGCATAATGATTTCCTTATATCATACGAAACTGACGGATAAATCGAGTGCCTAAAATATTTAAATGGGAAGAAGAGCTTCAAAATGGGGTTTTCTTTGGATAAAACAAAAGAAAGGAGGAAAAAACCACCTACTTGTTAACCTTGGAGTGGCTCTTGGTGGTTGGCGTGCATCCCTAGATGACCGACAGTCCAAACAGCTCTTCGATGGCGAATGGAGAGCTTCGCTTTCCCTTGGTAACAGTGGAATGAAGAAAAGTCCCATTCTAGGCATATATATAGGGAGAGTGATAAAGCCACATGGGGTGGCAGGTTGGCGCATTAATGAGCATGGGGTTCAATGCAATGTGTAATTAACTCCGCACGAGATGGTCATAAAAAGATTCACCGAGGCTTTGTGCAAAGGGTGGGTGATGTAACTTTAGGATTTGCGCCAACTAGCACGAAGTCAAAGTTTTGGAAAATGCACAAAGGGGCAGCAATTTTAGACTTAAAATCTGTGCAAAGGCGGAAAACATAAAACTTAAACACGCGATGACTTGGGGAAAGTTAAAGACAACAGCTCTTGGTCGGCGATTTTATGGTTAAATCTTGCGCTATAGTCGACCAAAGACAGGGTAAAAATCTGTGCTATTGTCACAAATTTTAACGTTAAAAACTACACCCAAAGTTAAAAGATAAAATTTAGCCTTAGTAGAAAAAACCCAAAAAAAACTTTGGAGGAAGAAGAGAAGGAAGAATACTTACCAAGTTTGAACAAAATAAGCTTCAAAAATCAAAAGACTTCTTCAAAAATAAAGGGAGGGGCCCCAATATTTACAAAAAATTGGGGGGATGTTGTAGAAAAAACAATTGGCGATTCACTGGCGAACATAGATCTATGAACAAATTCTCCTCATTATCAGAAAAAACTTTTAAATTGATAGCTCCAAATGTAACAAAATGTCCTCATAGTTCAACTTCTAAGAGTGTAGTGATCTCTTTATCATATTGGTCATTTGGGAAAGGGGAACTTAGATCAAGACTTCCTTAAAACTCTCTCAGGGCCAGAGTGTGGAGTTCATTTCTTAGGATCTATCTTTCAGGTGTTTTAACTAAACGAGGACTCCATAGGATTGTAACAATATCTCACAGGCATATTTGTTTGTTCCTCATTCCCATGCTATTTGCATCCTTTTGGATGTTTCTTTAATTGACAGCTTTTGTCGTTTGATCATTCTAGAAATAGATTTCTTCAATTTTCAATACTTTGATTTGGGTTCTTCAATCCATAATGTCCTTTTGTGTGAGCAAGATTTTTTGTTTGATTATCAAGCTTCACAGATGGAGAAGAAGCTTGCTGAGCTGAATTATTTGAATAGATTTCTCAGTTGAACACTTTTGCTTCTCTCAGTCGTGCTTTAATTGAGGTGAGAATTTCTGGAAATCAGACTCCTAGATGTAAGCTCTTTGGGATTTTATTTGTAGCATGGGATCATTTTAAATACTGTACACCTGTGAGGCATGCTTCCTTTCTGTGGGTCCATAGTAGCAAAAAACACCTTTGAGACAGGCATTAACGTTCAAGTGAATGGAGCCTCAAGAGAGTGATAAAGAAATGTTGAATCATCAGTTATTTAACTAGGCTTATTTTGACCAAAAGAAAAAAGATCTCTTCATTCCCAAAAGCTGCTAGTGAAAACAAAGTCACGGAGATACACCTCCTTTATAGGTGAAAATCTACTTTTCAAGATTTTGAGATTTGCTTTGAGTCCTGTCCTATCACTAAACCAAGAATTGAGATAGGTTTTATTAAGGAAAGAAAGATAAGACTCGGGTAGAGAGAAAAATAAAACAAAATCAAACCCGACTGCTTAAAATATACACAAAAGCAAAACAAGAAAATAAGAAAACAAGAAAACAAAGTTTATTTATGTACAAAAAACTCAACGGGACTATGCAAAGTACTGCTTTAGGGTGAGGCCATTAAGAGGGAGAATTAATTCCTCTCCTTGTAGGTCTTTTAGTTTGTAAGTGTATGAGCCAAGTTTTTCCAAAATTTGATAAGGGCCAACCCATAGATGTTGAAACTTTGTGTGTATTCCCTTCCCAACATGTGGATGGTCCCACTTCAAAACTAAGTCACCTACTTCGAACTTCCTCTTGACAGAATTTTGCTTATCAAACCATCTTTTGACTATGTCTCGATGTTGGTGGAACTGGTCTTTGGCTTTAAGCCGAGATTCTTCAAGTTTTAGCAAGGTATCAATTCTTGATTGTAGGACCTCACTACTAGACCCGCGAGAAGCTTGGGCCAATTGCAAGGATGGGAGTAGAAAATTTGGAGGGAGGATGGCTTCTTTACTATAGACTAGGGTTAAAGGGAGACTCCTAAGTCATTCTTTGGTGTGACTATGTCTACCCATAGAGAATTTGGAAGAGCTTTATGCCAGCTTCTTTGATTTTCAATTACAGTCTTCTTAAGGATTTGAATGAGATTCTTATTGGTAGACTCAACTAAACCATTTCCTTGGGGACAATAATTGGCTGAGTAATATAATTTAATTCCTTTCTCATAAGCAAATTCATTTATCTTCAAAGACAAGAAATAAGTAGCATTATCAAAGACTAGATAAATTCGAACCCCAAACCTGGTTATGATGTTTTCTTCTAGGAATCCGATGACTGCATATTCGTTTAATTTGTGGAGCGGGATAGCCTCTGTCCATCTTGTGAAATAGTCTGTAGCTGTCAGGATATACCGATGTTGAAATGAAAAATTTGGGTTGATATCCACGATAACATCTATTCCCCACTGCTCAAATGGTTCAGATATGATAACCGGCTATAGGGGTCCTGCGGCTTTGGGTAATTTCCTGGCACTTCTTTGACATACATCACAATTTCGGCCGTAGGCATAAGCATCTTTGGATAGGGTTGGCCAATAATACCCGGCCCTAAGACTTTTATGTGCTGTGGTGTCTTTTGAATAATGTCCCCCAGCAGCGCCATCGTGTAACTCCTTCACCAAACTATCAACATCTTCGGTCTCTAAAAATCTAAGGAAAATCCAATCATTATTTCTTCTAAAAAGTACCCCATCAATGATTTTATAGGCTATTGATGTGAGACGTAATGCTCTCCTTTGCTTAGAATTCTAGTGCTCCGAAAAATATCCTTGTTGCAAATAATGTACTAGGTCTCTGTACCAAGATTCAGGAGCTATAAAAATAGGACATGACTTGGCTATTTTTAGCTATGCTTCATTTTTTCAGTCGAAATATTCATCAACTGGATGCTCAGTGATTAATTTACATAACCATTGACCTTTGATGATGGTACTGGGTTTGAATTCTAGATCATACTCTTGGAGAGCTTTGACCCAATTCCATCTCCGTTCTCCCAATTCCTTCTGAACGAACAGAGATCTAACAGCAGGGTGAAGGACTATGACTTTAGTCCTATTCTTTAAAATATATGGCCTAAACTGTTTTACCGCTTTAAACATGGCATATTCTTGCTTGTCTACAATAGGATAATCCAGTTCAGTGCCTTGTGGACCAGTGCTCATAAAAGAGATTGGGTATTCATCTCCTAACTCCAGCTTTTGCGTAAGCACAACTGTAAGTGAGTAATCTGAAGCAAACGTGTACATAATGAAATCTTTATTAAAATCCGTGCTTCTTAAAGAAGGTGCATTAGCTATAGTAGCTTTGATTTCCTTAAATGCCACTTTCTCCAAGTCGGTCCACTTGAACTATACACTCTCCTTGATCATTTGATGCAGAGGTTTAACGATCTGAGCGAAATTTGGAATGAACCTTCGAGCAAAATTAATAGTGCCCATAAATGCTTGCATAGATTTCTTGCTGTGAGGCATAGGAATCTGATTGATAGCCTGGAACCTTTATGGATCTATTGAGATTCCCTTTTTTGAAATGATGTGACCCAAAAGTTTGCCTTCAATAATAGCATAAAACACTTTTCTTGGGATTCAAAGAGATGCCATATTTCTTGCAGCGGTCGAAAATCTGCTTCAGGTGAAAAACATGGTCTTATATTTTCTTTGAAAAAACTGTCACATTGTCAAGATAAACCATGACACATTGATTGCCCAATCCTTGAAAGGCTATGTCCATTGCTCGTTGAAAAGTGGCTCCCTCGTTTATCAAACCGAAATGCATCCTTCAGTATGAGAATGTTCCCCACTTTGTACGAAAAGTAGTTTTGAGTTGATCTTCTTCTGCTACTAGGACTTGATTGTAACCAGAAAAACCATCTAGTAAAGAGAAAAGATCCCATCCTGACACCATCTGCAATATTTTCTCCATTGGAGGCATGGGGTAATTATCCTTATCTGAAGCTTTATTCAAGTTCTGGAAATCTACGCACAATCTAATTTCGCCTTATTTATTCTTCACCGGGACTAGATCAATAACCCATTATGAATTTCGGACTTTAAAATTAATCTTTGCATCCAATAATTTCTTCAAATCCTTTTGTATTAAAGGCTCAAGAGTCGGATGCATTCTTATCAATTTCTGCTGGAATGGTTTAACCCCAGCTTTCATCTGTATTATGTATTGAATTATGTGAGTATCATATGTCTTTAGATCTTCATAAGTCTAGGCAAAGACATCTTTGTATTGCCGAAAAAGTTTGATGAACTTATCTCTCTTGCCTGGCGAGAAACATCTACCAAGATTGACATATTTTGGTTCAGCTTCTATACCCAAATTTACTAATTCTTGTTGCATGGAGGAGCTGTGAGTTTTAGCATTTACAGGGCTTTTGAACTTGCTTTGCAAATCAAATAAACTTTCCAGATATCTCACTCCCTTGGGCATGAAATTTCCTTTATCAGTATCTTTACTTTGCATATCTGCATCGTGCTTTTCTTCATCTATTATGGCTTCTTGGAATATGTCTTCATTTGTTAAGAAGCCAATGATCTGATCATCATCATAAAACAGCTTGAGATTTGTAATGTTATCTGGCACAGAAGGCCTGAAAATTAATTCAATAGAACATTTATTATTAGTAGGCACTAACCTTGAAGCATAAGTAGCTAACAAATCAGCTGTGACATTTCTTAATCTAAGAATGGAGTTAATATTAAAATCATCAAAATGTGAAATTAGATTCCAAACCTCTGATTGATAACCTTTCAAGTGTGGTGAAAGGAAATGAATTGTGTCTCTCATTTTCCTGACAACTATCACTGAATCACCAAAGACTTTTAGATATTTACAATTTAAACTAATAGCTTTCTTTAAACCATGGACTAGAGCTTCATATTCAGTAGTATTATTAGTGCATTCGAACTCTAATCTACATGCTAAAAAGTGTTTGTTGGCTTCACGATCGATTAAGACACACCCAGTTCTGGATCCCTCTTGGGTCTTGGAACTGTCAAAGTATAAAGTCCAAAAAACATTTTCTGTCTTAAGTAAGTTAGTGTCACTACAACCTAAGTCAGTAAATAAACCTACTATGTTACAATCAATATCATCAGTCCGAGAGAATTGAAGGAGATCGGGCTGTTCATTTGATTAATGGCTAACGTCTTCCACTTGATAATTTCCCAGTTCAAGTTCTAAGAAATAATTTCCCAATACCGAATATTAGAAAGCTATAGCTTCATTCTTTTCCTCTAGCTGAGTTACATTTTGTTTCATATGGGGTTGTTTCAGTATCTTGATTTGATTCTTCCTATTATGATATGGCAACCACAAATGAGACTAGTCTGTTGCAAAGTAACCATTTAGTTTCATAGACCAGTCCTTGCTTAGAATTAAACCATAAGGCTCAGGAATATCGACCACCATTATATCAACAAATTGACACACTCTTGGATCTACGGACAACCTAATAAGAACATCTTTTATTTCTCCAATGACTTTAACAACGGTCCTGTCTAGCTGTATGATCTGATATGGAGACGGAATTGGCTGCCAATTAATTATTTTGCAAATTGAAAGCGGCATGACATTTGAAAATGCCCCAAAATATCCCAAACAATTGTGGACATTATGATTGAAAATTTCAAAAGTTAGGAGAAAAGGAAAAGTCTGGGACTTTGATTTCCCGCCAATGCTCGCTTCATTTCTCTCAAGATTTTCTTTAGTGTTTTCTACCAAAGTGCTAGTTTGTGAGTCAAAAGCATTTAACAATTTCTTTCTTTGTTGGGGCAGACTACACATATGAAATATAGAGACATTTTCTTTCGCTTTCTTGATGTCTTCAATTATATCATACCCATATCACATTCTCTTGAAACATTAGGTTGATTTTCTGTTCTGTTCAAAGTGACCTTCGACCGTTTAGATGTCTTTGTGCTTGGCTCTTTTGTTGCTGCTGGGTTTTCCTTAGGCTGCGGCGGGATGAC
This sequence comes from Larix kaempferi, assembly GCA_027924585.1. Taxonomy (NCBI): domain Eukaryota; kingdom Viridiplantae; phylum Streptophyta; class Pinopsida; order Pinales; family Pinaceae; genus Larix; species Larix kaempferi. The sequence continues at coordinate 1,709,060 of BSBM01001595.1, read as the reverse complement.
AGCCATGTGTCTTCTAGGTATCTCTTTGGTAACCTTGGTTTTAGGTGCCTCGGTAGTTTGATTAGGCACGGGGCCTTTACTCCTAGTGGTCACATTAATTGCTGCAGTTTAAAAATCATCAGTTGTGTCTTCTAGAGAAGGTTCTTGTGTAGGTGCCCAATCCCCTAAGACCATGGTTGTGTCGGGAGTAGACTCTTGTTGTTCAGAAATTTGTTCTTCCTGATGATCATTATGGTCTGGTATATGTACATCTAGCATTTGGTTCATCACTAGGCACATTAAATTTATCCACTGTGGGTAACTCTTTTCCGAGTGTTGTTCTTGATGGAAGGTACATAAATGATCCAGGCCTACTTCATTTAAATTTAGCACAGTAGAATTGTTTGCAGGTGGGAGTGGCTGTCCATTATCTTCTCTTTTCTTATAGAAAGGATTGAATGGTTTCCTGGAAGTGCTAGTTGTCTTATCTTTCTCTAGGTCGATGAACTTATTAGAATGCTTTTGCATCATTTTCTCCATATTTTCCATATGTGTTGAGGGTTCCTCTTTGTTCCTGGTTAGCAGAAAGGGTTTCTTAATAGTAGCCTGTTTTGTTTCTAGATCCAATGCATACTTAGCAATGTTGTCCGCTTCTTCTTCTACCTTCTTAGATTCTTCAAAATTTTATATCAAGGTATATTTGTTTGTTCTTTTAATGAGCATTGATATGGGAGGGTCAAGAGCCATTGTATAATATTCAACTAAATATTCTTCAGCAGTCTTAGTTGCGTCACTAAAATTGTTCAACAACGTGTTAAACCTTTGATTAAACTCTTGAACCTTTTCTTTCTTCTCCATTCTCATGGATAGTAATTCTTTCATAAGTGTGGCCACCGTTTTCTGATTTCCATACTTTTTTAAGAAACATTTCTTGAAGTCCTCCCAATTAGATATGGAACTAGCCTGTAAAATAAAGTACCGGGAAGATACTTCAGGATCAAATGTTTAAGGGAAAAGCCTACAGACTACAACTTCATGCTACACATTCAAACGACTCAAAGCCACGTAAAAAATTTTAAGATGATCTTCTGCAGAAATACCTTTACCAGGATCATATTTAGGAAAAACCTTTTCAGGATTCTTGGGTAGATCATGGAATGGCCCAGCTATATTTAAAGCTCCTCTCGCTCTCCATGCCGATATAGCCATGGCTCCACGTGGTGAATTTGGTGGAGTATTATGTGGAGTGTGAGGTGGGGAATTGCATGGGGTATTTGGTTGCTCTAGATTTGGAGTATTTTCAAGTCCGATTTCTCTAAGAGGCTTTGTTATTTCCTCCAAGGATAGATCTACCAGATCCTCTAAGTTTTGAACAAGAATAGAATCCCTGGTATGCTACATTTCCCTTCTAGGGGCTATTCTCTCGGGGAGTGAGGGAATTGTGTTTAGAACAAAAAGCTTCCTAAGAAAAGCACAGGTGGGTCTTCCTAAATTCGCTACTTCATCAAAAGGAACAACATACAGTGTTTCTGGCTGTTCGATCTCAGAATTGGGATCTTCTTGATTTATTAATTGTAGATCTGGATTATCTGGGATAGCTGTCTCAAACGGGTTTTCAGTGGGATTCCTTCTTCCGAAAGCATCTCCTCTGCCATCCATGCACTGGTGGCCCCCTTCCAATGCCAAAAACTATTGATGCCTCGGCAAGGGATTCTCCCCGGTAAGCAAACCCAATTAGATGTCTCACTGTTTGGTGTGGAGAATCTGTCGGGTTAACAGTTTTGGCTACCGTGTAAGATTTAAAGATTTACTTCCTTTGCACCGGCTGCGGCCTGATCCACCGTTTATGTATTTTAATTTTAAAGATGAGATGCAAGTGCTGTAATCTAAATGCAGGCTGTAAACAAATATAATCTAAAACTGTTTTAAGCAAATTTAATCTATCCTCGTAAGTAGAAAAATTAAAGAATGAGTAATAAACTAAAAATGTAGCTTGGAATCACACAGATAACTGTAAGATTGAAAGGAAACATTTGCAGCAGAAAATAAATATTACCAAAGATAGCTTTGATAGAGGAAATGCATTCTATTACCCATTTTACACAGAAATATTGCATGAGATAGTGAAAGCATTCAAAGCAAAGAAGTAATTCAGCAGGTTTAGAACGATCTCACAGCAAATGCATGAATAATGCAGAAGTAATTCGACCAATAATTCACACATTCCCATAACAAAACTCCATGCAGGTTTCCATTAGGAAAAAACAAACTTTCTTTATTGTTGTAGCAAAATAATTCACGTACAACATAAGTCTGTCGTTTCACCTGCCAAAAGTCCTTTCTCATTCATCTATCTCTATATTTATAGATTTTACCAATTTGTCTCTTCCCTAGTACCAAACAAAAGTTTGTCTTCTAGTTCCTAAAAAGACAAAAACATTTCTAGGTGTCCTTTAATATATTTATACAATAAACAAATTTCCATCTATTTTAATTTCCACAAACTATAATAAGACAAATTACAGCCCAGATGGCCCTGCTGCCTCATTGGGTCGCTCCTCCTCTGCTAATTTGTTCTCTCCAACAGGCTCACTTGATTTTGCTGATTTTTCCACCTCTTGAATGTAACTTTACCACTAGCTAATCTCCCTTAGGATGGTTCTTCCTCTTGCCGAAATTGTCACCTTCCGCTCTATCTTGTGATTGCGCAAGTATGATTTGATACTTGATGCCCCTGCTACAACCTCGTGCACAATATCTTCTAGGAAATAAGTATGAACATCAGTCTGCTCAATGAATTGATGGAGGTCCTTCGTGGTTATAGCATCTATCTTCTTTAGATATTCTAACTCTGCATTCAAGTTACTCCACAACTCTGACAGGTGATGCTCTCTATCAAGAAACTCATAAAGGCTTAGAGGTAAAGCAATGCGACATTTCTTGTGACCGTCCCGAACTTTGGAGTAGACAATGTGGCATTTTTTGACTGTCTTATGGATATCAAGACTTAATTTGTGACCACAGTCCCTACAAAATTCGAGGGCTCTTGTGTCCATGTTGAATTCCTCGGCAGTTGTAGCACATAGGTTCGAGGGAAAACCAGATTTTCATTTCATCCATTAGAAATTCTCTTTGATTTCTACCACGTGATGTGCATACTTATCCTTTATTTTAAGAGCCTCAACCTCAATAGATGTCATCCTTGTTATCATTTCTTTCATGCTGCAGACTTCTTCAGAAATCAACATTAGCAGTTGATAAGTTTTCTCTTGCACATCGCAACCTCGCTTGTAAAATGTGGCTAGATCTTCCTTCTTTTCATTTGCTTCTTTGAGCTGCTCTAACAATCCTACCTTTTCTCGCGTTAGGCTTTCAAACCGGGGCTTGAAGAAATCAATTTGTTGAACCCTATTGGCATCATGATTTTCCAACTCTATTATGCGAGCCCTTAAGTCCTTTTTCTCATCTTCTGAGATTGCCAGCTGCATTTCTAAAGTATTCTTTTCATTTTTGAGATGTCAGATCTTCAAAGTTGTTTATTCTCTTACTTCTGTAAGCTCCTCAAACTTCTTTTTCAATTCATTTCTCTCTAACACCTCCTTCTTTCTGTCAGCTTTTATCTTGAAACATAGTTCTCGATATTTCTTGACATCTTCAACCATATGATCGACATTGTCTTTGCTTGCTTGGGATGCAGCTACCGAGCATGATGCTGTGAATCCAGGGTCGATGTGAGTCCCTTGGACAAGTGTGTTTTTTGATACTCTGAGTTCATATAGGTCTTGACCAATCTCCATTTTCTTTACTGATCTGTCAATGATGACCTTCTTCCCCTAATGATAGCAAACGGAATCCAGGTTGGCCACTTGGCGCTGCTTTCTGGGGTTGTATGGGGTAAGTTCTATCCCTTCAGTGGTGATAACCCCTTCAGCTATCCATGGCCCATGGGCTCGAACCGCCTTGTTCCACGGCTTTCTCAACTTCTTCTTTTTCCTGCCTTGCTGCAAGCTCCGCTATCTTTGCTTGTAACCTTTCTGCTTCTTCTTGTTTGGTTTTCTCATCGTCTTCCTGCAGCAGCTTGGGTACTTGTTCCAGCAAGATCCTATATTCTTCGTCTTGCTACAATTTGGCAGCTTGCTCTTGTAGGATTCTCTCTTCCTCTTGTTTCGAAGTCTTTTCTTCTTGCTCCTTCTGGATTCTAGCAGCTTCTGCATCTTACTGCTGCTTGACTTCCTACTCCTTTTGAAGCCTTTCCTGTTCATCTTGTTCCTTCCTTGTTGAGCCCTCCAACTAAGATGCTACTGCTTCTTACTCTTTCTAGATCAACCCAACAGTCTTAGGGTTGGAACCCTTTCCTCTTTTACGGCGGTAGCACTTTCCTAATTCAGTTAAGTTCCTGGCACTTCGAAAAAAAATTTCATCTTGGCCCATAAGATGGGTGTATTCATAAGTGGTTCTGACATCAATGCAATGCTTAGTAACTTTTCCATTAGGATCATGTCTCCTAAAAGACATTGTGCCAAAATGAAACACTTCTAATCCTTGAGCAAAGTTCTCTCCCTCTCTTTCTCTCAGGAGGCTATATGCACCGATGGTAAATGGCATTGGTGGGTATATACCTTTCTTCCTCTCTATGAGGATATTGTTGATTCCACCAGTACTGAAGAGTTTCCTTACAGCTTCCTTTTGCACTACAAAATATGTAACATATCGGTGAAATAAAAAGGGAGCTTGAGATCCTCCACTCATTCGGATATAAGTGCCTTCGGTGGAATAATAGTAGTCTCCAAACTCTTCTATGATAGGCATGGCATTCTCGAACATGCAATTTGGCTCTTTTATAAATATAAGCTGATATAAGGGCATGATGAATTTTTAACAAACCTCCTTGTAGTAGTTTGCATCTTTGCTTGCCCATGTGGGTTGGTAAGCTACAAAGGGAGGAGTCTCCTTTCTATTCCATGTGCAACCCAAATCCGGGAAGGTGTGCTTGCTTAACAAGCAATCTATTAAATAAGAAGACATGAAGAAGTCTTCCTTCTTATGAGTTAGTTTTTCAACACCCAAAAAGTGCTCACTACCTCATCTACCCCATTACATGACTCATTTGTCCATATTTCCTACCATATTAGCCTCCAAAAGGCCAAAAAACCATTAAAAAAGCCTCAAAAGGCCAAAAAAACCCCTTTTCCCCCTAAAATAATCCCAAATTCCTCCAAAATAGCAAAAACCCTCTAAAAAGGGAATAAAAAATACAAAAAAGAGGGAAAAAGGAAGCAAAAACCCTATACAGCTGACCTAAACCATATGGTGCGCAAAACAATGGGCCAGCACTCCACCACTAAAAACCTATAAATAGGTGATGGAGGCCCCCCATTTTATATCCACAATCATCCATATCCTTACTATGCCAAAATCACTCCTGAAACCCTAGCTCACCCTTGAGCTACTTTCACATTTGAGTGCCCCTTTGGCCCATTTCCAAAACCCTTTAGAGAAAGAGAAAGGAACAACACTAGAGCTTGGAAGCAACCCTCTTGGACTGCTGTAAGGGCTTCATCAACCTTCACATTGGAGGTATAATCAATACAAAAACCATTTTTATTATCTTGTCTTTTTTGTTTATGCACATGCTTAGAGTAGTTACTGTTTTATTTACTGTACTTTCTAAACTGCTACTAAGGAGTCCTTTCTCCTTAGTAGGTGTTCATTTGCACAGGTTAGGGTGAAAACCCTAGCTACAGTTTTGGTGACTCCCCTTGTGTTCCTTTGAATTTTAGTTATAGTTTTAAAGTTGTAAATGTTTTTAATTTTCTGCAATATTTTTCTGTTTTTTCCTTTCGGCTGCCATAAACCGCGTCTTTTGCCCCCCACAGTTGCATTCTGACCGCATCTTTCAGGAATTTACTAGTGATCCGATCGTGGCTCTCAGATTGTTTCCGGTGATCTATCGGTGGTTTCCAGTATGTTACCTACGATCTGACCGTGGCTATCAGCTTGTTTCGTGCGGTCCGACCGCGGCTGTTAACCCATTTTTTCGTGGGCCGTTTGCGGATTTCAACCATTTTCCTGCAACCCGCTTGCACCTTTTGGCCTTTTTCCCGCGTCCTGCTTGCGGCTTTTAGCCATTTTTCTGCAACCCGCCTGCGTCTTTCGACCTTTTTCCCGTGTCTCGCTTGTGGCTTTCAGCCATTTTCCTACAACCCGCCTGCAACTATCGACCCTTTTCCTGCGGTCGACCTGTGTCTTTCAGCCAAATTCCCGCAACCTGTCCGCGACTGTTGACCTGTTTCCCGCAGTCCGACTGCTCAGATTTGCCACAAACCCACGGTCTGTTTTTTGCACTTTTTTTTTCACTGTTTTGAACCCAGCACTTTGCTGCAATATTTTGTGCACCTGCACAGCCATCTGTCCTATCTGCAGCCATACTTCCCTACAGCCTTTTTTCTGCAGTATTATTTCTGTTCCATTTACAGAATATTTTTTAAATTTCAACATTTTAAATTGAAAAAAGAAAAATTTGCATTTCAAAATTTAAATTCTGCATCGTTATTTTTAGTTAGAAAGTTGCCAACCCCGTGGCAATTTTACTTGGGTTCATCATCTCACACGCACACACTCTGTCACCCAATTCAAGTGATCCCTAAAATACTACTTAACACAACCAACATTCTAACCCCACTTGGGGAACACATAAGAATTTTTGTAGTTAGGTAGGATCAGGGGGATAGGCATCTAAATAACACCCCTCGGTTGCTTACACTTGAGACATAGTTGTTGTCCATTAGGGAACCAAAATCCCCTAGTATTTTTTGACACGGTTTAAAACCAATTTATCAGGAAGGCCTCTACCCTAGGAGGGTTGAAGTCGCTAGACTAGTTCCAAAGGCTTGAGTGGAATATCCCAATCCATTCAGTAACCGAAGGATACCTTTCGCAGTTCTCAGTGTATCACCTATATGGGGATACAACGGCGATAGAACCAAATGGCAAATTCACCCAATCGAACGTGTCATGAACGGGGTATTTTAGTTGCTTTTCTTCTAGGATTGACTACTTGGTGTCCCTCTCGATAGGGGGATATCTTTAGCCACTTGGATGTACTATCCATATTGTCTGACTTGGATTTCATCACCTTGCAGAGGATATGTCTAGTTGAGTCAGAATACTATTTAGCTAGGTGTTTGCATGCTCCCTTACCTCCTTTTGGTCTAGCGAGTCAACTATTTTTATTTTTTCTAGGAAACCTGCTGCTTGTTGGTATTCTGACCATTTCTGTTGATACTCCACTTATTGTAGCACAGCTGTTACAGTAAGTGTTTTGAGCTGGTTGTTGGCTTGAGTGCCATATTTTTTGAGCTCTCCTTCTGCACACTCGGTTGCATTAGGGTTTTTGAGCTATTTTTCACTCAACACAACCCCAGATACTTGACACCATCTATCACCATTGAGTCCCCGAGACATTCTTGGCACCTTCAGTGTTGGCGGGCAAATCTACCCTATAGCAAGGAAACTAATGCTATCAACTTGGTTGGGGTGACAGGTAAGTGTATTGATGCTATTACAGAGACATTTACAAAAAAGAAAGAAGTTGTAGATCTTGGGAACAGACCTTTTAATCAAAGTCTGATCCTAGCCTTGACTTGATTTCGTGTTCAGCTTCCAAATCCACCTTTCCTTCAGCAAACCTGCAATAACAATACCTTTCTCAAAACATTTTGGGCAATATATAAAGCTTGAAAGAAACAAAAACAATGTTTAACATTTAGCATTGACCAAAACAGATCCAAATTAAAATGTCATTTCATAACACATTCAAATTGGAACAAGAAAAACACTTCAACCTTTATTTGTCAAAAGTATAATGATGTACAAGTATACCTAATAATGAAGCAGGCTCCTGCAACTTGATTCTGGGCTCTTGCTCTTCTCTGGCTTGGCTATCTTCAACATCAACTCCTCCAATGTCTTAAAGTTTCTCCATCAATTCATCCTCTAGATTCTCTAGCAATAATTTCTAACCCTTCTCCTTTAACCTTCTTTGTATTTATAGGATTAAAGAAGTAGTTTAGGTCGATGGAGGAAGTTGGGGAAGTTAGGAAACTACCATAAACTAATCCTCCTTGATGAATTAATTTATTTTTTAAATCATCTTTTAAGATGTATGCGACTCTTGTTCAATGGAGTAGCGTATAGGGCACTACCCTAGAGCTTAACAACTAGCGCTCATTCAATTTTAAATGTCGAGCGCTACTTTGCTGAGAAGGAGTAGCGTATACTTGGATATGGGCGCTACTATTCTACACTGGAGTAGCGTATGGGTGCTAGTCTCTTTGAGTAGAGTAGCGCTCGTATCTCAAAATGATATTTTTTGTGTTTTTCCAGTAATGTCAGGAAATGGAATGAGTTGTCATATCATCCAAGGTCAACATGCTCCTCCATCCAAATTTTCCTTTTGTGTGATTAGCAACTCAGGGTGATCACGGATGGAGAGGTGTAAGTTTGACCTATAACAGATGCCCCCTAATGTGTGAGGTCAGAGAGAAACGATGGCCGAAATACATTATAATCCAAAGCGAGAGGAGGAGCAAAGAACCGCAGAAAACAAGTCACAAGAAACCTGCAACAGAAATCAAGGTCAACGAGCAATTACATTATTGACATCATATAGATGTGCAGTGTGATACAACATGATCTCCGATACATAACAAGGAGATGTATATAAAGCATGGCCACTTGAAATACAAGCGTGGATCCATGTCAAACTGAGAGATCATAGCCATAACAACAAACTGGATCTATGTCTCATGGAGAGCTGAATATAAGTGAGGCTCAGTCTTGCGCAACTTGGGTGATAACAAAATGAGGTAATGTCATCCAAAATCCCAAGGTCTTCATCCCACAACAAACCTAGGTACAAACCCTAACCATGTGAATAGATGAGCTGATAGTCGAACATGGGGGGTATCGTTTGATTACCGATCATTGATGTATACCATTAACAAACGCGAGGACTTTCACCGATAATGATGATGGGGTCCAAGGTACCAAGTACGATTCACCAAATGTGAATAGATGGACTTGGAGTCGAACACTTGGGAATCCTGTCGAAGAAGAGACATTGATGTATTCTCATCATTCAACAGCGAGGAAAATTGCCACTGGTGACTGCAATCTCCAAGGTACTAACCGAAACTCTAAACTTCAATCCCAGAATAATGAGTTGATGTCGATGGGAAGAAGTCCGTTGGAAGGGAGGCCTTAAGGCATCCTCCATCATCCAACTCGTGGAACACTCAACTGGTAAGAGCTGATATGGAATAATATGTAACAAGACTGACACTAGGAAGGTCGACACATGAGGTCAAGGTAAACTGCAGAATGGCCGACACAGGGTATATCCTTGAACATTGAGCATGACACAAAGTGACTCAGGCAGTTTCGGACAAAATGGGGTAAAAAGTCTGAAATGTAAGAGACATTAGCAGACCCTCCATATGATTGGAAGGATAACCAACCAGGGGAGTGAATAACTTGGAGGAAAGGTTCAGCCGGAGGTCAAAAACAAAACCCAACTGACAAGATAGACTCAAGTAGGTGCTGTGTTCAAGGATAGAACTTGACTGAAATTGCCTTTGACAATGAAGATATGATATGTCTTTCCCGTTCCTTATTCTTTTTCGATAAAAGAATACCCTTCTTGTTGTTTTAATGAGTCCAAGAAAGAATGAAAACTCAATAGATCCAACCATGTAAAAAGTTTAACGAGCCCATGGGAGGAAGACTCAAGACCTTCTTCATAATTTATAGAGTTCTAAGAAGAGATAGAAGATTACTCTATATGTACTGATCTCTGGATTTTAATATCGAGCTGAGATCTGTTCTTGCTCACCGGTGTTTTCAAGGAGTCTGAAAAACTTAAACAATAACTCCATATATCTGCTCGTGGATTTTAGTATCGAGGCCAAGCCGATTAATGCTCGTCGATGTTTTCCTGTTTATAGAGTCTGAAAAACTTAAACAATCATCTTTTCACCTATCCGTGGATTTTATATCGAGCTCGGATTGGTCTGTGCTTGGTGGTGTTTTCTTGTTTATAGAGTTGAAAAACTTAAACAGTCCTCTACTTACCCTCTCGTGGATTTCACATTGAGCCCGAGTAGGTGAATGCTCGCTTGGGATTTTCATGTTTAGAGAGTCTGAAAACCCTAAAGAGAGACTCCAAAAGGTCATTTTTCGTATAGTTAGTCTCCTCCCCCGAAAAAGTATAAAACAATGAAAGGAGAACTCTTCTAGCGTATACAGGAGTATACCTAGAGTATACCTTTTCCGTAATTAATCCACAGAGGCCCGGAAAAGGGGCAATTCTATACCTGAGTGGATGAGCCTTCGATTACTTTAATGAGCTCAAAGAGGACACGCTTGCTCGACAATCTTGTTTAGGTTTAGATAGTCCAAACAAGAGCTTAAAATGACTTAAAGGTCAGCTTCTGGGATCATATCTTCATGCCCTGCCAAAACTAGGTCTTCAACAAAATATTAGTCGATGCGGCAAAAATCTCGAATGATGTATGAATTTGAAATATTTAACTAATTGATAAGGTATATCATCAAGAACTTTTGAACTTAGGAGACGAATCCGACAAAAATTAAATGAAAATTGAACTTGGATCAGTGTTATACCGTATTGTGTGTTTCAATTGATTAATTAGGGTTTTATGAAGGTTTTGAAACTATAGAAAATTAACAAATATGGGTAAAAATCAAAATCCAATTTATATATAATTTCATTGTTTAAAAATCAATTTTCAATTTGTGTTGTAGGGCAAAAATTGGCGCAACATTTTGCAATTTTCAAATCTCCATTGCGATCGAACCAAGCATCCAATCGTCAAACTTCCTCCACCAAGTAAGTTGAAATCCACCTATCTTGCATTTTAATGCTTTATTTTTCAATTTTTGAGCAAAAATAGCTTGCAACGCAATGCTCATAAGCGTTTATGCACGGGCGCTAATGTGTAAACACAACAGTAGCGTACAAACTTGATGGGTGCTACTGTGCTCAAATAGAGTAGCGCCTACACGCTACTGTGTAGTATACACAGTAGCGTACATACTTGCAAAGCTACCTACAAGCGCCGAGACTCAAATATTTTTGGTTTTTTGTGCAGGATGGTCCTTCAATGGAGGGAGAGGAAGCATGAGGACATGGATAGGTTAGCCATGCAAGACCCGGCTACCCTCCATGCGCTCCGAAGATGCGGTTTGTTGAAGTTTTATCGAACTGTAAACATGAGGGTACTAAACAAACTGTTTCGAAGACTAATTCAGTATTGGGATGTAGATACTAATACCTTCATCATTCGTGGGAAAACTCTTGAGCTTACCGTTGAGGACATATACTTTATTACTGGTCTCTCAAGGAGAGGAGACGTAATCAATCTGAAAGGGCCTTCTCATTTGGGTGCATGATCAGTGCAAGAATATGTGAATACATACTGTGTTGCCGGAGCAGAAAAATCGGGAAGCCAAGTCTTGATTTCAACTATTGATGGTCTCCCTTTGAAAGTGATAGTGAGCATGATCAACCGAGTAGCCAGTAGTGAATCACAACACTTAGCTTCCAGGCATTCGATGCATATTGGTGTACAATGCTTGCACGGTCATGTTTATGATTGGTGTACCAGTTTGTTGGCAAACATGAAGTCTCAATTGACGGGTTGCAAATCCGGCACAATGAAGAATTTTGGGTACGGAAGTATTTTGTGTACTTTCTTCTTCGAGAGGATGCCTGCTATTAGTTTGTGGATGCCTCTACCACAGGTTAACCCCCGTGATCCCAGACTAGACCGTTGGGGTGACATTTTCCTCCGCCAAGGTGGTGGGGAAAGTCACTATTGTTACCATACTGATGATTTTTGGGGGTGGTGGGAGAGGCAAGTACCCGCTTTTGAGCAGTTTCCCTATGCTGGATTGGATTTCCATCACGATCCAGAGATGGTGCTTCCGCCAGGTGGAGCCTGGGGAGATATTGGTATGTTTAAATTTTGAGAATTTATTTAATTTTTTCAAACTTTTTCAAGTATTTGATTTTTATGAATGAGTTTTGAAGTTCTAATCAAGTGTCATATGCAGATGTTGGGCATGTTCATCCTAAGGGACATCCTACTATCTATGTGAGGCCAGCTGATATTACCGCAGCGGATGCTATGTTGGGAACCTTCGAGAGAAAAATGAGTCGGTTGACTCATGAGATTCCTGCATGCCGTATGGACCAGATACCTGTTGATATGCAGGAAGATGTTGTTGGGGTGCCTCCAGCATGGCTTAGGTTGTTGCGGAGGGTTGCTAGACTAGTCATATGCTATCGCAATGCGGTAGATGATGAGGAGGTCCCTCCTTCTCCATAGGAGAAGAAAACATTCTATGTATATATTTTTGAGGCTACTATGCCCAACTTTTGTACTTTTATGACCTGAATTGATCGACTCATGACTCAATACTCATATTTTTTGATACAGTATCGGTTATAGACAGTATCGGTTATTTACATGTTTATGCGTTGAAATTTTATGTGTGTAATGTTGTTTATGACAATGTATGATGCAAATGCCAGTCTAACACATAGTTTGCTAACGAATCAGCTAAAGTGTTTAAACTTCTTGGAATGTGTTCATATCTAATAGAATAAAATTGTCTTTCCAAAAGTCTAACTTGTAGAAACTAACGTAGCAATCCTGGATCCCTAGTCTAATAGACACGTGTTAACTGAAATACAATTAATTATGAGTCAAGCCTTACCTGTAAGTATGAAATGCCATGACTAAGAGCATCTTGGAGAAGTTCTATAACTGCACTGTATTTAGCCACATTATTCGTGGTAGGTCCCAAACAAACCCCCCCCCAAAAAACAAGTTGGTCAGCGAGTGAAGAAATGACCCAAGCTGCTGCAGCCAACTGACAGGTGTGGTGGCGCCATCAGCAAATCCTAAGAAATGTTCGGTTGGCATCTGGTACATGAAACGAAACACACATCAGATCACCTAACGAGCATAACAAAAACTAGCTTTATAAAAATATACAGCTATGTTACAAGAAAAAGTACTTCAGCCTAGGCATAGTGCTTCTTCAGGTAGGGTCAATGCCTAGATCCTCCTCATGAGGCCGGGCAAAGGTGTTATGGAAATCACGGAAAAGATTGGTATACGAAATGATCTCATCGAGATAACATCCCGTTTCAAAGAAAATGTTTCCGTTGACTCCAGTGAAAATGTTCACCGGCGAGGTATGTAATCTATTTGCTTCAACAATACCAACCTGTGAAGGAGTGAGACCAATATTCTCATCGGGTGGTGAACAAAATTCACCTCTCTCTAACAAGATAAGAAAAGGAAACAAGAAGGACGCGCGGTCTATATGTTCACGAGGATGGTCCGGGTCGTTCAAGACTTCTAACATTTCCTCGTCAGAAGGTAAAGTGATTTCTGAGCTGTCGAGAGAATGGATCGGGTCAGGTGTTTGAGTAGTGGCACAATCTATGTTTGACTCGACAAACACCAATTGAGTCGACATATGTTCTGTTGTAGTTTGATGAGAATACAAGTGGGTAACTTCTACAATAGGGGTGGGCACGGAGGGGTTTGTATTAGCTGGGAGAAACTCGGAATTAGCTGTCAAACTAACCATGGAAGTTTCAGACGATGAACATCCCTCAGTACCAACAAATAAAGTAGGAGCGGGTAGGTCAAAAGTGCCAATTAGTGATCCGAAAAGTCCTGCTCCTAAACTCTCGCCAACTGGGGTGGTTTGATCAATCAAAGGAACTGTGGTTTCCGAAGAAGTCTGGTGTTTTCCTTGAGTGAAAGAAAGTTGATCGACTGTAACGATCTTACCTTCAAATGGGAACATGACCACTCGAAAAACTGCCGATGCTATAGCTTGCATGGCATAAGTCCAACTCCTGCCCAATAACATATTGTAATCGAGCGGAGCGTCCAGAACTTCTACCTCAACAACAACTGTCTTACCTGCCAAAGTGACATCGAATGATGGCAAAAGTCCATGTGGACGGAAATTTTTGCCATCAAATGCAGTATGCAGTGTGTTGGAAGCGGCTAACTCAGGAGAACCTAAAGCTTTCCAATAGGAAATAGACATTACGCAAGTCGACGCTCCCTCATCTACTACAGCTCGTCTGATGGTCATTGGACCATGAACGACCTCAATATGAAGGGCAACGTGATAGGGAAACCAATATTTGACATCAGTCATATCAAATCGCGCAGACATGTTGGAGGATTCCATGCTCCCAATAGCTGCCAGAAGTGCATTTCATTGTAAAGGACAACTCTGCAAGACTTCTAGAGTAGACATGGCACAAGGGGTCTGGGCTAAATCTTCAACCACATTGTAGTTAGAAGCATCCCGTGTGTTGGGATTGTGCGATGCCCCCTTCAAGACGCCTTTCGAAATCTTTGGCATTGGGTCCACAAGTATGTGGAGTGGAGTGGAGGATTCAGGAATCTCCTTATCCTTTTTCTGCATTTCCGGGGTATAGTTCCTGGCTCTAGTTTGCAAAAGTGCATCCGAATTAACCATGTTTATAAATGTTTGATCAACTGAAGCATGCGAAGTGCCCCAAGTTTTGGAGGTTCCAGAAGTTGAGCCTTGCCCTTTAGGGAATGGATCTTTCAAGATGACAGGCTTCTTTTCTCTTAAAAGCTTCTGGGCTTCTTCAAGCAGACGGCATTGATGAGTAAGGTGGTTCTGCTTGCAAAGTTTACAAGGGAACTTAACCTTCTTTTCCTCTTTGTTACCCTCTTCAGCATTGTCCTTTTTGGGCTTTTGTTGCTTCCCCTCTCCTTTCTTTCCCTTCTTTTCGTTGTTGGGCTGCCGAGGGCCCTTTTGATTGTTCTAAACCTGGTTGACAGGCTCAGAAGTAGAAGGAGAGGTTGTGACGGAAGAGATATCTGTAGTCAATTGTTTGACAGCTAAGGCATGGACCTGTTTGGTCAGTGCTTCGAAGGCTGCAGAATCAACTGAACCCACTATGCCGTCAGCATGTGGTCCAGGTTTCGGTCTACTCGGATCAGTGTTTGATCGCAGTGCATCAGGTATAATCTCGTACAGTAAACCAGATTGTGCATATACAAGGTCTAACTGTTGAGTCCTTAAGATGGCTTCTTCTTCATTGGATACTCCAGATGTAGCTACTTCCTTAGAAATATAAGGAAGGAGTGATTTCAAGTACCACTCAAGCAGGAACTCCGGAGGAATGTTGGCCTTTATGAGCCTCTTCCGTCTTCGCCACTCCTAAATGTGGTCAGATAAGTGAGTGGCTTTATTTTGTCTAAAAGTAGACAAAAGTTCTGTTCTGGCATCATACCGAACAGGAAGCTAGAAGTGGTTCAAAAAGACAGTTGCTAGATCCCCAAAACTAGAGAAAGTAGCTGCAAGTAACTCAATGTACCATTTGGCTGCAGGACCAGTTAAGGTCCTTTGGAACAATCTCAATCTGATGGAATCCTCATTTAAAGAATTTGAAGAACACCATAAGTGGAAGGTAGTTACATGGCCACCAGGGTCTTCACCTACTTTGCCTTTGAATTTTGGAATATCCGAAGGTAACTTGGTGGGAACTGATGGCCATGTGGCATTATGACACACAGGATCATTTGTCAGTTTAGAAAGATCTGGAAAATTTAAGGTTGCCAGAAATGGTAGACGAGGCCGGTAAGATGGTACTGTATAAGGGGAACCACCCATCATTTGACCCATGAATTGTTGGTAGGGGTTACCCCCAGCCATCTGGTGATAAGGGTTGCCCCCAACCATGTGCTGATAGGAGTTGCCACCTACCATCTGTTGATAGGGGTTGCCCCTAGTTAACTGTTGGTAGGGGTTGCCCCCAGTTAACTGTTGGTAGGGGTTGCCCCCAACTATCTGTTGGTAGGGGTTGCCCCCTGTCAACTGTTGTTGTTGTGTGAAAGAGTTATTAAAATTTCCCCACCCATATGAGAGTGGATTAGTGCTTTGCAAGTTCATCCACTGTGGCTAGGTATTAGCCCCACCATATTGCTGGTTAAAGATATTACCCCCTCCCCCTGAAAATAAGGAAAAAGGGACATTACTTGTAGGCATGACAACTTGGTTCATGTTAGGGCCTACAAAAATATTGAAACTAGTAGAAACTGATGTGGACAGTGCTGTCATGGTACCCATGACTGGCATGTTTGCAGAAGCACTTGGTCCTACCACAGGTGTGGAAACCCAAGTACTAGGAATTTGATATAACGGTTGAGAAGAAGAAGGTGTTGCACAGTTGGCCATACTGCTAGGTCCAATAGTAGGTGTAGGAATAGATGCCATCGTTGTAGAACTAGGCATACCTAATGTACTAGTGTTGAAACTGAAAGATGGAGTAGGCACAGATGTGGTTTGTGCCTGACTTGGTGTAGCAGTAAATGAAGGGTTAACTGTGTTGGTGTTCATACCTAAAGTGGGAGTTTGGGGAACCCCCCATTCACCTCCTGAGTTAGACATCAGATGTTCGGGAAAGTAAAGATCTGCACTGAAAAGGGGCTTCTAGAAACCAACAGGTGACAGAAGCGGAATTCTAGTATTGGTTAAGGGAGGATTGAAAGGAGTGCTATACTCCACGGAAGTAAGATCTTCCACCTCAACAGTACTAAAGTGTTGCTGATCTGTGGTATCTGGTAGTGGTTCCTCAGGAACCTCAATTTCGAGGTTTTCTGTTACAAGGATTTCTTCAAGCAATTCTATTTCAGAGGTAATTTCTGAAGAAACACCGGGGTTTACCCGCTATCGTCTGGCCAGTTGTAAGGGTTCTATTCTAACTGGTGGAAGGTTTTGAAGCCTTCTCGATCTACGAAGTTGTTGATTCTCCGTGATTAAAGATATAAAATAAAAGACTAGAACCCAGTGGCCACTACAACTAGGGGGCAAACAGCACACCAACTAAAAAAAAATTCCTAAGTATACAAACCAGTCAAACAAAGGTGCCTTCCGGAGAAGAGTCTGGGATGATGAGGGCCCAGAACAGATCAACGAAGGAAGAAAGATAGTTACTCGGGGTCCACAATACAATGACTAAGGGTGCAAGCGCTGGGATCACCCAACCGCCCTCCCAAAGACCTACAAGGTGTTTCCTCCCACGTCTGTCTTAGGTACAACAGATATACCCTCTGCTGTCACCTGTGTATGAACCTAGAGTCTGATACTATGGATACCACAACAACGAAAATTCCTGGGGGAACAGTCACCGGTCGAATCAGAAAGCGTGGGCAAGGTAGCTAAGCCCGAAACTCGAAAGAGTCCCCAATATGCAATTCGATCCTGGCGTATGCTTGAACAGAAAGTAGGAGGAGTATTCCCACAAAATGATCTCGCAATGACCTACTGCATAGATCCCAGGCAAATTTTGAGTGAGGTGGGTTTAGTTATGATAGTCTCACTACGATTTTTGCGCAATGTGTGATCTTGGGTGGTTTAAGGTGATTTAAACCCAAGATCCTAACCAAAACTAGTTGGTGTAGTGTACCCTAAAAAGAAAAATGTTTCTATTTCATTTTATTAGTAAATTTTAGGGCTGTTATTACTCAAAAAGGGTAGTGGGTGTGTGAGCGTGGTTATAACAAGAAAACAAAAGTGCAAATATAATTCAAACTTTCTACAACAAAGCTCTTTTCATTTTTTATCTACTTCTTTCCAAAACTGAAAATCTAAGCAAACCTACTTAAAATTTTTTGTTTTCTTTTTTGAAATTATACAAAATATACTAAGTTATCTTGTAATAACAAAAACAAGTTCTATTTAAGCTTAAAATACAATTTTTTTTTTTGCTTTTTTCAATAAACAAAAAAGAACTATGCAAAAATGGAAAGCCAAATAAAACTTTATATGCAAAGTGTGTAAGTATGGCTAAAAGTTCTTAGGCCTATAGCTGTCGAAACCCTAGCTCGAAAAATACTTGATCTACAGGTTTTTACAAAGAAAAAACCTATAAACTTGAGAACAAAGTGGAAGAAAACAAAAGAGAAAGACACAAAAGGACTGGCCTAAAGTATCTAGCCGTAGCAATACCACTATGCCAAGCACAAGTAGACAAGCAAGCTGCCTTACCAACACAAAGAAACTGAGAAAATGAACTAGCCTATAGCTGTTTAAAAGCACTTGCAACCAACAAAAAGACAAGAATCCCAGGAAGAATGAAACTTGACCAAAAAGAAGACACCCTAGAGGCTCTACCAGGGACCAAACCCTAAAACAAAGGATGGGAGTAGTAGAGAGCAGACAACGTCACCACAAACAGCAGATACAGGAGTATGCAGGTTTGTAAACTGGCAATGAGTAGTCAGGGTTTAAAAAGATGGAAATGCTCAACACCAAACACTCCCTAGTCTTCCAAAAAGTCAATAAAAAGTCCCAAAAGTTCCAAAGGTCAACAAGCGGTTTAAAAGATGGGAAAAACTTCAAGAGAAGGTTCTTATGACTAAAACAACAGTTAAAAACCTCATGCAACCATCAAAGGGATCCTACAGCAAAGTCAGCAAATCACCAACATGTTTAAAACACAAGCAGACCAAAAAAAGAATGCTTTAGAAAGTGTACCCTACTGTGTAGTAGGGAAACTCATGCCCATGCAGAAACGGGCGCTAATGTATATATAGCACAGTAGCATATGGGCGCTACTGTGTATATATCAGAGTAGCACTCATATCTCAAAGACTTGAAAACTGACTTTGGAAGGTATCAAAAACTGATGAAAGCAGGCAAGAAACAAGCAAGGGATACCTCTAAAGTTTCTTAACACATCAAAGAAGTCAAAACAATCTGGGAAGACACCCAAGAACAAGGTTTCCTAAAGCCAGAAACTCTTAAATCCCCAGCGGAGTCGCCAGTCTGTTGGCGGGAAAATCTACCCTATAGCAAGGAAACTAATGCTATCAACTTGGTTGGGGTGACAGGTAAGTGTATTGATGCTATTACAGAGACATTTACAAAAAAGAAAGAAGTTGTAGATCTTGGGAACACACCTTTTAATCAAAGTCTGATCCTAGCCTTGACTTGATTTCGCATTCAGCTTCCAAATCCACCTTTCCTTCAGCAAACCTGCAATAACAATACCTTTCTCAAAACATTTTGGGCAATATATAAAGCTTGAAAGAAACAAAAACAATGTTTAACATTTAGCATTGACCAAAACAGATCCAAATTAAAATGTCATTTCATAACACATTCAAATTGGAACAAGAAAAACACTTCAACCTTTATTTGTCAAAAGTAGAATGATGTACAAGTATACCTGATAATGAAGCAGGCTCCTACAACTTGATTCTGGGCTCTTGCTCTTCTCTGGCTTGGCTGTCTTCAACATCAACTCCTCCAATGTCTTAAAGTTTCTCCATCAATTCATCCTCTAGATTCTCTAGCAATAATTTCTAACCCTTCTCCTTTAACCTTCTTTGTATTTATAGGATTAAATAAGTAGTTTAGGTCGATGGAGGAAGTTGGGAAAGTTAGGAAACTAACATCAACTAATCCTCCTCGATGAATTAATTTATTTTTTAAATCATCTTTTAAGATGTATGCGACTCTTGTTCAATGGAGTAGCGTATAGGGTGCTACCCTAGAGCTTAACAACTAGCTCTCATTCAATTTTAAATGTCGAGCGCTACTTTGCTGAGAAGGAGTAGCGTATACTTGGATATGGGCACTACTATTCTACACTAGAGTAGCGTATGGGTGCTAGTCTCTTTGAGTAGAGTAGCGCTCGTATCTCAAAATGATATTTTTTGTGTTTTTCCAGTAATGTTAGGAAATGGAATGAGTTGTCATATCATCCAAGGTCAACATGCTCCTCCATCCAAATTGTCCTTTTGTGTGATTAGCAACTCAGGGTGATCATGGATGGAGAGGTGCAAGTTTGACCTATAACATTCGAGGTGAGCCCCCACAGTACGGTTCACTTGACATCACCCATCATAGACGTAGATCTTCATCACTTGATACCACTCATCATAGATCTCAAGCTTTGTCACTTGACTCCACTCGTCAACGGCATAGAACTCCATCACCCAATCTAGACACGCCTTATTTTACCTCTGATTCTGAGGAAAATTCTGAGAACCCCACTTACACTACACCAACCAAGCCCATGGTTGGCATGAAATCCACCCCTTTCTTTGTAGGGACCATTGGTGGAGCATCCACCACCAAACCAACTACAACACCTGCTTTGGGTATGCCCTCGATGGGGCCCACATCTACCATTCCGATCACTGTACCCATTCTAGTAGCCAACATACCTATCCCAACTCCATCAGTGACTCACACTACCCTAGGCAGTGCAGGACCGTCCCATACCACTTTTGTTTCTCCACTTGGGGGCAACATCCCAAACCCAGCCCCTCCACTTGGGGGCATTGGCCCCAACATGGTCACAACAACTAGTATGTCACATCCTTCTACTAGTTTTTAATTCATGGCTAGTATCAACCTTCCTGACCTAGCTAGACTGACTAACGATCCCATCAGACATGACCCTGCGTGGCCTCACATGCCTACCAAGCTCCCCTCCAACATCCCTCAGTTTGAGGGAAAGGGAGGTGAGGACCCCAGAACCATATTATGTCCTTCCATCTATGGTGTTCCTCCAACTCCATAGTGGACAACTCTGTCCGCCTCCGTCTGTTACAGCACACCCTCACTAGCTCTACAGCTAAGTGGTACATCAAGCAGCCCCATGGAACCCATGCCACCTTTACTTCCCTTGCCTCAACTTTCCTACAGTTCTTTCAATTACCTGTCCGCTATGATGCGGGAATTGAGATCCTACTATCTTGCAGATAGAACACGGATACCCACATCACTAACCACATTCATGAGTGGTGTCGACGCCGCAGCCTCTGCAAAATCAAGTTAGACAATCGTATCTTCTTATATTGGTTTCTAAAATCCCTCCTTCCTGTTATTGCCAAGGATGTGGCATCCGAACGACCCCAATCTGAAGAAGAGGCCATCCTCAAAGTCCATCAATTTGACCTTATTTACGCCTAGTCGGGTTATCTGTATTTCATCATACCTGACGCCCCTCACGGTGATTCCTCCCGACATGATGCGCCGGGGGGATCCCATGCCGCAGATGGCATCATTGGCCATATTACCTCGTACCCCAAACCCTTTTCCATAGCACATTCTAGCCATGGCCCCGACCTTTCGCGGGCTACATCTCAGTCTGGAGCAACCAATTTGTATGCTCCCATGGCACATCACCATCATTTCCATGGACCCTCATGTCCACCTCAGTGCTTTGGCAATGCTACCCCGCTTACGCCCCACCAGTCGCACCTCAGCTATATTACCACCCACAGGCTGCACGATCTACTGTGTCTTCTCAAACCCAACTTGCTTATTACCCGCCATAAGCAGCCCCTGCAGCAAACCCACAACCCGTTCCACAGATGTATCAGCAACCCCCACAAGGTTCTACACCTGCGCAGCCTCCACCTACTTATTATCCACCACAGCCTGCTCCTGCACCTACACAACCCTAGAACCCACCTGCTGCCCAAGGGCAAGTGTATTCCCAACATAATCCACAACAGAACCAAAATAACCAGCGCCAACAGGGCCAGCAAAACCATGGCAAAGGCCATAACCATGGGAACAACCCCCCTCCAGACCAAGGCAGTCAACCTCCCAATCCCACAAACAATAATAACACGGCACCTACCAACCAAAACCTTGATCGACTGCCCAAGCAGGCCAAAAATCCTAATTTGCAAACAAACCATCCTTGTTCTATTTGCGGGGTCTATGGCCACTACACACATGCTTTCCCACATTTGGAGCGTGCTCGGCAACTCTAGACTGATAATGCCCATCACCAAGGGCACGTGGCTCCTCAGACGCCATCCAGCCCCCCACCACCTCAACATCAACCCTTGGTGCTACAAAACCCCTTACCAACCCAAGGCATAGTGAATACTCAGCCATTGGCTCCCCATCAAGGAAACGTGCCACCACCACAACAAATCACTTATGTCGCTCCTGATCAACCCATGATAGACTCAGATACCCACCACTTGTTAATGATGTCATCCACTGATGTCAACCTCCAAACCCGTTGGAACCAATATGGCTCCACCCCTGAAGCCCTTCCCGCCGACAAAAACACTAATGCTCATCCCACTGATCAAACGTTACGTATACCTCCGGCTCCACTAGATGGCACCTCCAAAGCACCTTGCTTCACACTTCGTCGCATCAACAATAATCCCAATGCTCGCGCTGCATCTAATTACAACATTGTAGATGACTTAGCCCAGTCCCCCACAGCCATGTCTACGTTAGAGGTCTTAAAAAATTGTCCTTCACAGCGCAAGAATTTGCTCTTTGCCATTGGTGCTATGGACCCAAATGATTCACGACTGATGGCCTTCGATTTGGACCAATCCAAACCACGCCTGCCTTCCACTTTAGCATTCCAAGTTTCTGTATCCGTTCAAAATCTTGTCATCCATCGGTGCATTATCGATGAAGGTGTCTCTACATGTGTTATGTCCACATTCGTTTGGCAGAAGTTGGGATCCCCTACTGTCCAGCAGTCCACCACTGTGTTGCGAGCCTACGATGGCTATTCGGCTCAACCCCAAGGTCTCTTAGCTAATGTCCCTGTCCAATTGGCTGGTAAAATCATGCTCATTAACATAGAGGTCATCAATGCCCAACTTGATTATAACCTCTTACTTAGCCGCAGTTACATGTACACCATGTAGGTAGTTGCATCATCTATTTTTTGTACCATGATGTTCCCCCATGACGAACGCGTGGTCAAGGTCGATCAACGCACCTATTACGATCCCAGTGCCCCCACTGCCCCCGAAAATGTTCTCCCCATGGTTCAACAACTTGTATGTGGTGCAACTACCTCGTTGGATTCCTCCGTGGGACCCAGAGTTTACTTAGATACATTGATGACCTCAAAATTCCAATCGATTCCACCCCCGTCACCTGCGACCGAAGTATCTGACCTATCTACCCTTTCCCACAATACACAAACACCCAACAATCAATTGCCCTTCTTACCCAAACCACCATTGGTACCTAGTCACATTGGTGTTACACCCATCTACACAATCCCCTTCCTCTTCCCTCCCTCAGGAGTAGTAAGCACCCCAATTATGGCTACTCTTAGCCTCCCAGGGTAAACCTTAGGATTACCCGTGTGGTATATTTCGCCTCCCGTTCCCCCGCCGAAACCAAATGTCATCCTATAACTGGTGCAACCCATCGCCACTACTAGTCAACCACCTTCCAATGTCACTACCCCTTTGTCATCTACGAATCCCCCCCTCTTATCAAGCACACTGGGGGCAGAGGCCCACAACCATACACTGCTGTACCCCTGCCCAAAACAGTTAAAAACCCCCTCATGTTTCGTGTTCCTCCCAAATGCTCATTGTGTAATGAGTTATGCCATCTGACTCATCGATGTCCATAATTATCTGCATTACAGGAACACATGCAAATGCTTGAGGACGACCCCAACATCCCGGTTGTCGAACTCGATCCAACCCCTAAGCCTCGTGATAAATCACTACATACCAACCACCCTTGTGCAATATGCGGTATTTACGGCCATTACTCACATCACTGTACTGATCTCCCAGATTATAGAGTAGCTCTCTACGAGATGAATAATTTGGACCTTGAGACGGCACCCCCCACAATTGAGGAAATCCACCCCCCAGTATCACCCTCATCCAGAGAGATTAATACCATCTATATGATCTCTTTGACTACCACTCCCTCGTCAACCGATTTGACAACTTAAAGTTTCTGCAATTATGATGAGATTCTAGAGGCTCTCACTGCCCTGGATTATCCATGGGAAGACATGCACCATCGTTCCTATTTCCTCCCAGAAGAGTCCTCCTCCACCACAGCAACCCAATTTGCAGTTGAGTCCAAAGATTTCCTTCCCACCAAAGTCAACTGGTTTAAGGATCCCATTCCCACTCCTGATGCTTTTGAGGAAGGTAACATGGCCAACATCTCACCCGTCATCCACATCGATATCTCTGACCCACCCGATGCTCTTGAAATCATTACTTTGGGAACCTCTTGCACTGAGTATGGGATCAGAGAGTACAAAAAACTTTTCCAAGAGTTCCACAATGTCTTTTCCTGGTCCTATACCGAAATGCCTGGTCTTGATCCTGCTATCATAAAACACCACATTGACACCTCTGAGTTAGGGGGCATAATAGATTACCTCGACCCTGGGATAGGGGGCATGATCAATCATTTTGACCCTACCCCATCACATCTATCTCAGCAAGTCTGACCCCCTTGTTCAAACCAACACATATGTGATCCATAATCACAAACCCCATGCACATAGCATGGGGGCAGGTCATTAACCCTCTTCACTTTTTCACATTTGTGATATCAACCCTTTTTGAGGTCACATATCACTTGTAGATATGATTTGATTTGATACACCTAGTATTCTTCCCCCACGGGTCATCATTTCTCCCCACCACTGCCTCCTTGGCTTGGTGGGCTCACCTTTATTTGCAACCACTTTTTAACCTAGTTATTTCCTTTGACCATTCCAGAGTCCTTATGACCTCCATTTTTTCACACCATTTGCACCGCCGGATTCATATTTTCGTGCTTGTGATGAAGCTTGAGATCATTTCTAGCTCTCACCAGAACCTTTATTGACATCGTGAAATTTCACCTTGTTGCCGCAATTTGCATGCCACATCGGCCATAGCCCATTTTTGGATATACTTTATATCATCGGATTCTTTTTTTCGAGCCCGTGATGATGCTTGAGATCATTTCTCGCTCTCACCCCCAGATTTTTCAAGTATTTTTTCCAAAACGCCCCCCGTCACCTCGGTTTCCATGCCACATCGGTTGTTCTCCATTTTTTACACTTTTTATATCGTCCGATTCATTTTTTTGAGCTCGTGATGATGCTTGAGATCATTTCTCACTCTCACCAGGTACAATTTCAACATTGTGTCCTGACACCTTACTGCCTTAGTTTGCACGCCACATTGGCCACCATCGGATTGTTCCACATTTATACATGAGCCATTCACTCCTTTCATACTACAATTATTTCATTATTTTGCCACCATTCATTCTCCAGCAAGGAGGCCCACTAGTGTTCCCCCCTACCCTCGTTCTTGGTCATCATCAATGTTCCTTGACTGAGGACTTCCTCCTTGCCTAACCATTCCTTTTGTTCGGTATAATTTTATCCCTTTTTCGGGCCGGACAAGTCCTTTACGAAAAAGGCACTTAGGGAGTTTCTGTTAAGCTCTTTTCTGACTCCTAAAACAATGAAAAGATCTCTGAGCAATCTTGCTTCCTTTCATGCTCGTTAAAGTCCCTGAAAGGGCGTCTATCTGGTATAAGTTCAACCCTTTTCTGGACCTGGTAGACTAATTACGAAAAAGGAATACTCTAGTCACACCAGCTAGAAGAGTTCTTCATTGCATCCTTTTATGCTTCTTTGGGCCTTGAGACTAACACATGAAAAAAGAAACCCCCTAGAGTCTTCTTATCACTTTCAAACTCTCTAAAATTGAAAGCAACCACGAGCATGAACTATCCTGTGCTCGTACAAATCCACACGATAGTACCATTCCATTATTTCAGAGTCTTCTTATCGCTTTCAGACTCCTTAAAATTGAAAGCAATCACGAGCATGAACTGTCCTGGGCTTGTATAAATCCACATGGGAGTACCATTTTGAACACACTTCTTCTCGTTCCTTAACGCATGAAGAATTCCCCCCATGCCTCTCGGCACTATGATCAATCATCTCGGCAGCAACCCCAATCAGGTTTCCTTTGTTCAGAGTATTCTGCAGTCTCCTGCCATTTTACACCAACTTGAGTATCACTCACCCCAGTCACTATCCTTGATCCATTACAGCTATGATCCCTTTCCCACTAGTCAATTTCATATGTTTCCCGATCATCCATGCCATCATACTCTGAACAAAGGAAGTTTGAGTCCACCCACTCTACTTTCCCAGTTATCCCCCACAGTATGTCAAACCTACCATCAGTACTCTCACACTTCGGTTCTCCACCTCATGCTCCTATCAAGGAAACATCATCGCCCATCTAGTTGCATGTCTCCCTCTGTCGATGACAGCCCCTCGATTCCAGAGGATAGACCTAGAGGCCCCTGCGCCTTGGACCCATCGCCATCTATGGTGAGTGCCTACAGACCACTTTGAGACAAGTCATCATTACCTTGCCGAGTGGTTGTTTCTCACATGCTCAACTTCAACACCTTGATCGCATCGTTGAGAATCGTGCAGGGTTTATATCCCTTCAGTTATTGGTCGAAGACCCCGGATTTCCCCTGACTCTAGCACATTGGTAAGTCACTTCGAAACACCCAGTTATATGTTCCCATGGATGTCTGGGTTGCATTGGCGATTGTATTCAGAAGCCATCCAGTTATATGCTTCCTTGAGTACCCAGTTCAGTTCCAGTTCAGTGTACCATTGAGGGTATGACTCCCCATCACTATGATCCAGCAACTCATCAGTTCCTCTGGTACCACACTCAGCAGCACTGTTGTTATCCCAATGTATCAATTCTTCAGCTCAGACATGGTCCGCCTAGCAGTATGTCCCAGATTTGTGTCCCCTATGGACCCTTATGATGTACACAGTGGTTCTCTATGTATCTTACAGGTCCCCCTTTTTTCGGGCCTCACAGTTATTTTTATGTATCTTGATATGAGCATGGATACGCCCGCCTCATCCATATATTGAGATTCTTCCTCATTCATTATTTGAGGCCATGTATATTTCAGGTCCCCATATTTTGGACCCCATTGTTATTATTGTTCTATATCTTGATACGAGCATGGGAATTGTTGACTGCTTTCTGGACAGACCCGGGTTTTCAGGATGCGCAGCAACAAACACCCCTTGGCGCACTGGCCCTCTCGGCAACGAGTTACGTAGCAGCCCGAAGTCTCACCCAAAGTGGCTATGGGGGGATAAGGAATCAGGCTTCCTTAATCGAGGCGATGTGGAGATTCTAATCTTCTCCCTTCCGTTTCGGGAGGATTCCTCAGAGCAGTGCATCTTACTCTTTCGCAGACCTCTCAGCGCGATAGAGTGGAAATTCTTACCAGCCTAGCTGCGCGGTATCTCCGCACCTGCAAACGAAGTGTTTACAAGCTAAGTTTGACTACGTATCATCCCTAGCCTTGCGCTTCAGCACAGTAACTCACTCCTCAAGTGCTGCAGCGATAGCGTCTTGCAGGCCCCTTCGACGCTGCATGAGTATAACTTCTAAGGGAGCTTCAAGAACTTACTTTACATATTCATTCATAAAGATAGCGAAAGATTCATGTAAACATAGTTAGTAAAACATAGACATGCATTCATGTAAACATCACCATAAAAACAAGATTCATGTAGTTCACCTCCACAGGGAAATCTCATTCTCGGGAACTGTATTCTATATTAACTCAAATGGGAATTACACAGTATGCTGCGCACACAGCTGCAGCCTTAGATATTTCTGGGAAACTCCACGCACACAGCTAGGAGCCCTTCTCTTAGATCTATTCTCTTCTTCTACAGAGATTACAACGACTCAGACATCAACTTAGACTGTCTGCAACTCAGTCGTCAACTTACAATGGCCTTCTAACCAATCTATCTCTGACCCATCTAACATCTAACCTTCTTCCCTTTACAATTACACATATATATAGGTGGCCTTGAGGGTCGCACCTTTACAAAACTGTGGGCCTTTCCGAGCATTAATCCCCAAAAACCATAACCGCGGACATGGCTAGGTGTACTGTAGGCACCGCTTGCAGTCATGTCGCCGCTTCCTGCAGACTCCATGATTTCCGGTGCAGATTGCGGGTATGGGCACCACTTCATCGTTCACTGCTCCTTGTCCTTCGCCTTCAATGCTTTGGTCCATTGCTCTTCCTTGGTCAGAGCAACCATAACTTCTGTACTTAGCCTTAATGAGGGTAGTTGAGCCCTCTATTCCATCGCTTCATTTATTGTGGTAGCTGAGCTTTCTACTCGGCCACATTCACTCTCCTTTGACGTGTGCACGCGAGCTCCGCGATTTTCGGCCCATAATATGCCCTGAGCTCATCCATCAAGTGCCGTACTGCGCACTGTTCACTTCTGCCCAAAATTGGTGCTTACTCAAAATTAGTATTCTTTTCCTTCGACACTTGTGCGTTTTCCTCAAAATTCACAGCTTTACTATAGCTGCGGCCTATGCTCCAATAGGCCCCTAGCACTTACTTGTGGCTCGTCCCCGAGCCACTCACACCAGCGTGTGGTCGCTTTACTTGCGCGTCTGCCTTTTCTTGGATCGTAGCAAATGCTTGCTTCCACTGCACAATAGCGGAGTCC
The DNA here is from genome assembly GCA_027924585.1 of Larix kaempferi. Taxonomy (NCBI): domain Eukaryota; kingdom Viridiplantae; phylum Streptophyta; class Pinopsida; order Pinales; family Pinaceae; genus Larix; species Larix kaempferi. The sequence continues at coordinate 1,680,622 of BSBM01001595.1, read as the reverse complement.
ATTTCATCCATGCACTCCGCAGCTGTCTGTACCATGTCTGCAGTAGCTTCTTCTTCAGTTATGCCATCAACCAACTATTGAGATTCAACAAATTCTTTGATCTTTTCCTCGGCTTGGGCAGTAAGTTCAACATACTCATCCATAAATGGCTGAATGTTGTTGGTGAGATTAGCATCTTCATTTCTGAGCTTGTGCAATTGTTGTTGTACTCTGCGCACTTCGCTCATTTTCCTCATTTTGGCTAAGCCTTTTAAGGCCTTAGCTTCTTCACTTAGAACAGTTAGGGACTGTTCTGCTGCTTGCACCTATTCCAAAAGGCAGACTTTGAAAGGGAGCTTCTCAATCTCATCCCAAGCCTCCATAGCTTGCGTCATCAGGTTCTGGGCTTCATCTGCTCTGCACTTCATTTGTGTGGAAGCTATGCGCAGTGCTTCGAATTGTTCCTGCCTGTCATCTGTAGGATGTGCTGCGACACAAGCTTCCAACTCAGTGATCTACATTCTATGGTCCTCAGCCATAGCAACTATTTCCTACTCTAGGTATTTCACCCTTCCGCCAATAATTTGCACTTTCTCAACCAAAGGAAGGTCTGGTTGAATCTGGTAGGCCGACATCTCCTGGGCGATTTCATCAACTACATTTCTTATCCCAGTGTCTTGTGCCTCGTAAAGTGCAAGCTGCTCAGAGATGTTCTTATAGCCTACCTTCAGCTCTATTTCCTGCGATTGCAGTCTTTGGTTTTCATGGAATGTGGAGAGCTCTCTAGCTCTCAGCTCAATAGAGACTCGCTCTTGTACTAACTGCAAAGTTTCTATCGGAATCAATGACAAATTTATCTCAATAGGGCCAACCGTGTTTACCTAGGTTGCAGCCAAAGGATCCGCAAATGTCATACTTGTAGGTTGGATGTGAACAACAGTATGCCTCTCTGCAGGTACTTCAACCCGCTCGGTGCTTGAAGATTCCTGCGGCGCCTGCGAACCGGATGCTGGTGCATGGGTCTACGCAACTCTTCCTACGAGACCTTTCAACTCAACAAGCTACAGGTCCAGAGCACTTCTGATGTGAGCCTGAGATGTCCGCAGCTCACGAAATTGCTCCTTCAGGTACTGGTTGAACCCCGAGGCAAGGGTCTCAGAGGGGTGCAACAGCTTCTGCTTCTTGGGGGCTAGTTCTAGCGAACCTTCATCATTCCTTGGCTCAGTCGTTTCCTTGCCCTTATCTCTCTCTTGCGCATCAGGGGGTGGTGTTGCAGCAGTGACTTCAGCGGCACGCCTCCATTCTTCTGGCCAGGACTTCACAGTTTCTTCGACATCCTGAGTAGTCACATGGTAGAGGCCTACAACCCATTCTTCTTGAATTCCGCGAGGGTGAAAGTAAATTTCATGCAAGTTGGCAGAAAAGACCAACTTCGTTCCATAGATTTGTGCCGTCTCCTCAGTCAGCCTCGACATCACCTATATGGTGTCCTTGAGGAGATGGTAATATTCATAGAACACGGTACGGTTCATCTTGTGCTTCATGGGATTACTAGAATCCCAGAGGTTGACATAGCGCATCCCTGCAACCTCTCCTACGCAGCACGGAAGGAACTGAGTATTGGGGGGATCCTTCCACCCAACAAAGGCGCATAAAATAAAAAGCCAAGAAAAATGGAACAACTGATCGGCGGTGTCCTGAATGTTTCGGTAGTCGTCCAAGAAAGAATTCAGGAGGAAGAGAGACCAATTATACTGCTCTCCCTCCGCAGCTATGATTGCGAGCTCTACAACAACTCCAGTGACTTCTTTGGGTCTGCACTTTTTTAGAAGTCTGCCTGTAAGTAGACTGCCTGTGAATCTAAGTGCTTCATCTTCAACTATAGTGAGGTCATAACCCCGACCTCCTCTCAACAATTTGTATTTCTGCACCAACTGTGCAGCCAACTTTTTGTCCTTATCTTTACCAACAAAATGAACATTGGGGTCCTTACCAACCTTAGATAGGCCAGTAATACGATGAATCAAGTCCACATTAAAATCGATTGCCTCCCCAGCCAAAGATAACCACCATGAACACAGGATAGGAGGGCCTTAACAACTGCATTTACTTCATTGCTACGCCCAAAGTGTGGTAGCTTCAACAGGTTCAACAGTCTAGGCCTCTCTAGATTTGCTACAAATTCCTTCGGGATGAATTCATCAACCTTTCTAATGGTATTATGGACTACCGTCAGATAGCGATCCAGCGCGAACTGAGGATACGTCCTGTAGTCTCCCAAGTTGAAGTCAGAAAACCTTACCGGTGGAAGGTGTCCAAGTAGGGACCTTTCTTCTCGCACGATTTTCGCCATTGGTGGCAGCGGAATCGGATACTTAGCATTCTTGGGAACATGCACCTCGGGTGCATCATCTGGACGCAGAGGAATGTAATTAACCATAGTGGCCAATGGCTCTAGAACGGGTTCATCCGGCTACTGCTACTAAGATGCCCTTGTGCCCGGGGATTGTCTGCGATCAGTCCAACCAGGATGTGTGTAAGCCGAGGTCGTCACCGGGGTATCCATGCCAAAATCTAAGCCTCTGCGCTTGAACTGACGAACAAATTCTTCAGTTGACAGGTTCTTCGTCATGAACCGGTATACACAAGAAGCACTTGAACAGACAAATGGAGGAACAGTGTAGGATACGAACGCTGAAAACAAAGGGAGCAGTCTGCACGACACGGCTCTGAAAACACTGACTTAGATTGTCAAACAAGACACTACAACTCGAGGAAAGTAACCCGAACATATACAAGTGCAGGGCATTTATAGCTAAAGGCGGTAGTAGATGCGGACAAGTGGGGCTAATAACCGTAGGTTCCTAGGCATATGAGTTGACAACCTCCCTACCCTCGCACCTCTGTGGTGCATTAATTGCGATGGAAGGGCTCTGACAACCTTTCAGGAGATGAGCTAAGGCCTTCGGCTCATTACTTAAATGTGAATCTGAGGGATATCAATCCGAATCTGTCAGAGAAAATATAATTAAATGGCGATCTTATCCTTCATTAATATTCAGACACGGCTACAGAACTACCGTAATTCAAATTTTCAAATTTTTGGCGGGTTACTTCACCATAGGTAACTGTGCATATAGAGGGGTCCACAGCGGGGAATCTGTAAGGGCAACAAAATTAGACAACAAGGAACTCTGCAAGAGCGACGGTTTGACAACACGAGGAAAACTTCGCAAGAGCGCAAATAGGCTCCCTCAAAACAGGCTTTATTGACATGCGCGGATGTTTCAAGGAACTGCGCGGGAAGCCAGAGACTGAAACATGTCTCACGACTTCCGTGTAGACTATAATAAGTGCGATGCCTCTTTCAACTACACTGGGCATCTGCACTACTTAAACAACTCATTAAGTCGACAGGGTGGAGTGGTCGTTGCGGTAAAGCTTGAGCCGACTCCTGTTAATCATTGTGGGTAGCAATTCTCCATTAAGCTTCGCAAGCTGAACTGCTCCTCCTTCTGTTATCTTCATCACTTGAAAAGGGCTTAACCAATGTACACAAAACTTGCCTGGAAACTTTAAGAATTTACTATCATAGAGGAGTACCAAGTCTCCTTCTTGAAAGACTTTATTCCTAATATGCCTGTCATGCCAAGCTTTCTGTCTTTCCTTCTGCACTTGTTGATGGAATCCGGCTAAAAGTATGTCTTCTTCTAAGGCAAGCAAGTGTGAGAGTATTTCACTCATAGTATCAGTATCTCCCATTTCTGTAATTTGCGCAATTCTGAAGCTGGGAACAATGTATTCCATGGGCATAACTGCTTCTTGTCCATACACCAAACTGAAAGGTGTGTGACCTGTTAATTTCTTGCATGTGGTTCTGTAAGCCCATAACACAGCTATGACTCTAAGGTCCCAATCATCTCTTTGTTGATTATAGATCTTCGTCAGGGCATTCTCGAGAATCTTATTGAATGCCTCCACTGTACCATTAGCTTGAGGGTGGTAGGGTGTACTCTTGTGGTGACTGATGTGGAATTCTTCAGTAAGGGCCTCTATAGTCTCGTTCAGGAAATGCGTAGCCTGATCACTCATTAGAATCAGTGGACATCCAAATCTAGTGACGATGTTCTCAAAAATGAATTGTGCGACAGTGACAGCGTCGCAATTCTTAACTGGCTTAGCCTCAGCCCATCTGGTGAGGTACTCAGTAGCTGTGATGATGTATCTTACACCAGTTCTCTTTCCGGGTGGGTTGATAGGTCCCACAAAATCAATGGCCCACTTATCAAAAGCACGGACTGTTATCTGGGGTCTTAGCGGCATTTCATCTCTTCTTGAAGGTTTTCCTGTTCGCTGGCACACATCGCAACACTTGCAGAATTCCTTAGTATCCTTGTGCAATGTTGGCCACCAAATACCTGCAGCTAAGATCTTCTGCGCAGTTGGCTTTCCTGCGAAATGGCCTCCTGCGGTTCCTGAGTGCGCTTCTGTGATTATGGAGTTCTTCTCATGCGGTAAGATACATCTGCGCAAGACTTCATCAGGGACCAACTTATAGAGCTGGACTGCTATCAAAGTGAAGTCTGCGGCTTTGACAACAAGTTGCTTCTTCTGCTGGATTGTAAACTGAACTGGCGCTTGCCCGGTTGTGAGAAACTCAAGAATATCGGAATAATACTCATCGGCTGCCTGAACAAAAAACAGTTGCGCATTAGGAAGATTGTACTCCAGATTTGTAGGTTCCTCCCCTGACTCTATCCTAGATAAATGGTCGGGTCCTGCATTCAATCTACCTGGCTTCACAATAACCTCAAAATCATACTCCTGGAAGAGTAGTAGCCATCTACAAATTCTTCCCCCTAACACTGGCTTATTGACCAAGTATTTCAAAGCAGAATGGTCAGTATACATTTTAAAATGAACGCCCAATAGATAGTGTCTGAACTTCTGTAAGTCATACACCATAGCTAGTCCTTCTCTTTCTGTAGTGGTGTAGTTCTTCTCAGCTGTTGACAGTTTTCTGCTAGAGTAAGCAATGGGGTGGTCAATACCTCCTTCTCCCAGTTGTGTCAGCACAACCCCCAATGCTATGGAAGAAGCATCTACATGAACATGAAAGGGTTTTCTCCAGTCTGGGAAATCTAGAATAGGCACTGTGATCATCTTTTCTTTAAGTGTATCCAAGCTCTGTTGGCATTCTTTTGTCCATTGGAATTTCGAATCCTTTTTCTGCAGTCTTTCCATAGGCGCAGTGATCTTTGCATAACCCTTGATAAATTTCATGTAGTACCCTGTATGTCCCAATGTAGTGTGCAATTGCTTGACTGAATTGGGCACAGGCAAGTTAGCAATGATGGAAACCTTCGCAGGATCCATCAGGAGTCCTTGTCTGCATACAATGTGACCCAACAAAATACCAAAAGGAGCACAGAAAATACATTTTTTCAAGTTAAGGGAAATCTAATACTGTCTACATTTTTCTAACATCATCCGCAGATTCCCTATATGGTTCTTTAGTAAACCAAACACAGTCCAATCATCAAAATAGACTTCGAGAAACTTATGGATAAACTCTTTAAAAATAGCAACAATGACTCTAGAGAAGATAGCAGGAGCGTTTTTAAGACCAAAGGGCATTACCGTATACTGGAATGAGCCCCATTCAGTCGCAAAAGTGGTCTTATGGCTGTCTTTTGGATGGATTCTGATCTGATGGTATCCTGAAAAGCCATCAGTGAAGGAGTAAGCCTCTTGTCCTCCAACATTATCAAGCACTTCGTCTGTAAAGGGCGTAGGAAATGGATCATGCGTTGATGCGTCGTTGAGCTTGCGCAGGTCCACGCAGATTTTTATTTCACCTTTTTCCTTTTTCTCTTGTACCACCATAGGACTAATCCAATCACTTTCCTCTACTGGCTCAATGATACCTGCTGCGAGCATCTTATCAATTTCTTCTCTAACCTTTTCTTTATATCGCGGGTTCAACCTGTACAGGCGCTGTTTTACTGGCTTAACATCCACTTTCAAAGGTATGCGCATAACTCCTAAATCTCCTAGTATGCCTTTCATTTCTGTAAACTTGGTAGGAAAGATATCCTGGTAGTCATGCAGTAAATCTGCAATATGGCCAACAGTTTCATCATCCCAATAATCTCTTATAGAAGCAAACTTGGGTTCGGCTTCTGTACCAATGTTAATCTATTTGAGCTTGATGTGTTCTGTAATGGCAGGCATATCAAGCTGAGGGCCTCCAACCTTGCACGTCCCTTCTGATTCTGGAATATTAATGTTGCGAGGATCATCTTCCTCTTCACCAGTGGTGAAATTATAGCATTCCAGGGCATGTTCCATCTGGACAGCCCAATCTGGTTGAGAATATTCTGGTAAAGGACATTGTTCAAATACCTTCTTTCTAATACACTTTAAAGCGTGGTCGATGCTTGGATGTTCTGACTCAAAGCTGAAGGTAAGTTGAAAACTTTCCATCATAAGAGGCCAAGTGATAGTGCCTCTGTGCAATTCTGTTTCAGTGTACCAGTTCCTTAGAACTATATCCAACATGTGAATGAATAGGTGAACCCACTCATCCTATGGAATATCTGACCATTGTTGAATACATGATTCAACATGTGACCCGGGGTCACTCTGTCCATCATATTTGCGCAAAACTCTTGCTGTAGTTTCCTGAAATCTACGTAGTATCAATCTGCGACAGTCTTGCCATGTGTCAATATTTTTTTTATGTGCACCCCACCATCTTGCGGGTGTAGCGCACAGTGCTACATCCAATGATGTATGCGCTGCTCATCTGGGATTTGTTGTTCATATGCACGTATGAATTCACTTACTTCAGTTAAACCATCAAAGATTGGGGTATTACTCAATTATGTGCCAATCCATCGAATGGATTTAGTCATCATGTCACAACGCCTTGTAGAAGCTTCATGTAAATGATTCTACCAGTTTTCCAATCCTGCTTCCGAATCTGATGTGCATGAGTTATCGCATCGCCAGCTAATATGGCCGTCTACTGTGGGATTGACATAATCATTATGACTAGTAGTCATCTGGTACAAAATTTCCATGTGGCATGCTTCTTCTTCTGCTCGAATGGGTTCTATATACCATGGTCCGTGAAGGGGATCAAGTGGTGCAATGACCCTAATCTGCTCATCCTCAAAGGTCATTTGTCGTTTCTTCAAATTAATGACAACCAAATTATCAAATGCCCAGTCTATGCCTAAAACTGCTGGGTAAGCTCTACTGTCATCGACAATTTTGATTACTTCAAAGTCTGCAGAACTTTTTACTCCCTCAATGTCAATGGGTACATTGGGTAATCTACCCAATGGAGAAACTCGTTGCTGATTTGCAAGTCTTAGCTGGATAGGAGATCTGGTAAGCTGAGGGCTACCCATCCATTCCCATGTCTGCATGGTGAGAACATTAACTTCTGAGCCTAAATCCAAAATGACTTCATCCATTTCAAATGCTCCAATCTGCGTTGTGAGTCTCATCCCTTTTCCAGTTCTACTATGACTCCCAATCTGATGAACAACACACTGCAGTGTATTCATCGAAGCAGATTGTTGACACTGATCCAACAAGTGTTGGAGCTCCATAGTTGCTTTTTCATTGTGCAACAACTTTAAGCAGTTTCTCAAGAAAGCATGAACACTACCTAGTGCATCCTCCTCATCATACCCTCCAGATGTAGTGGCCTGCTCTTGCACCAAGTTCTCTTGACATGGCACATGCAGTTTGATATCGTTATGCGGAATTGTGACAGAGCTTGAAGCTTGCGGATCTGAGAAATACTCTTGAGCTTGCTTGAATGCTTCTTTCTGCTTCTGTAGATCAAGGCGGGCTGGTTTAATATTAGCGTGGCGCACCCATTGCATCGATGGCTTCCCAGTTCGCGACTCTGGCACACCAGTAGTTGATCCACTGCGCATCACTATATTAACTGTAGGATCTGGTTCTCTTTTTTCTGTTGCAATCAACTGAATGTTCTGGTTAACCTGTGGCTTCTTTTCTTGCATCTTGGCCATCAACTGAGGGCATTCTTCGATGACATGATCATAAGATTTACAGTATCTGCAGAGGGTTGTAGGATTTTGGCAATCCCTTGCATAATGGCCTTGAGCTCCACAGTTATAACAAGTGACCTGTCCTCTTCCATGACCAAAACCTATTGCGCATCCACGGCCCCTGTAATTTCTTGCTTTGCCTTCCCGAGCTGGGTCATATTGCGGCTCTGCTGTGGGTCCTTGTGGTTCTGATTGTACTCTATAAACATCATGTTTTCTTGCTATCATAAGCTCATATGCTCTACAATTGTTCTCATCATGGCCTACTAATTTACAGAAATTGCAATATAGATTCTTTGGAGTTTATACATATTTTTGTAACAAGTGACATTCTTGTGGTCTGTGACCTCTAGTTCTACAGATTTCACACCAAGGTCCCTGAGCCTGTGGTAAAGGGTTAGGTGCTCCAATCGCAATATATTCTATGAAAACGGGGCAATGGTCCTTTGAATGACCTTGCACTCTACATTTTGTACACCAAATTTCTTCTTTAACATCCTTTCCTTTCTTAATATCATGCACTAGCAAGGTTAGGTTTGCTAACTGGTTTTGCAACTGCGCAACATCATTGCTTGTTCCTGCAATTGGTGAAGCTTCTAGTTTCATAGCCATCTCTAGAGCTTGTTCTTGTGTGGTGAGATTCTGTTGCATCAGAGGAAGTCTAATGTGAGGAAGCAGTGCAGCAATGAACCATTCCTTATGCTGCTGCGGTGCAAACTCAAAGCTTACTTGATCTATCAAGGCTTTGAACTTCTGGACAAAGTCCCATACTGACTCCGTGGGTAACTGTTTTATGTCTTTGAGTTCTGTTATGCACTGTGATTCTGATTTAGGTTTCTTGAATTCTTTAATCATAGCATTTCTTACCTCAGCAAACGTCCTATTCTGTACTGCTGAGTATTTCATAAACCAAGTTAAGGCTCTCTCTCTTAGTGTGGTTGCTAACTGAACCAACTTAACAGCATCATCATTAATTTGCTTAATCGTCCAGATGGCTTCACATAGAAACAAGTGCTGCTCAGGGTCTTCTAGCCCTGTTCCTCTAAAGGTTGGTAGCTTCATGTCATCACCCATCCTTCTTACGCTAGGTTGACATGGAGGTGCTATGGCACTGCCTCCGGGATGGTTAAATAAAGGTGGGGCTGAGGTGCTAGAAGTACCGTGCAGACTACTATAAGGTGTTACTACGGGGTTATGTTGAGCCCCATCTGGCTTTTGCGGTGTAAAAGGGTGATAAGGGATATGGGCACTCCCTTGTCTCTCTATATGGCTCGCTCTAGGAGCTCGGCTATCTTTTGGGCTAGACTCAACAAAGTATTGGTCTACTTTATACCGTTTTCCACTACGAGTGCAACCAATAGCTTCAAGATCACTATCAAAATCTACAGACATTACTTGTCTATGCTATTCCGGAAGCTATGCATAGTTTTCCTTTTTCATATAAGAGCATTTTAATCGACAGGTTCAGAGAATTTAAGAACTTACCCCTGTATGCGTTGAATAAACTCCTCTCAGCCTCACTGAAGCTCTTTCTCGTATCTACTGCAAACTCAGTGATGAAGCCTTCCAGCAGACTGTTCAACCAAAATTCTACTGCGCAGGACACATAATTAATTACCCGCTTCAAAATGCTAACTAGCTCAGACGTCCAAACGACGGGTTGATCAACATGTACAGTGGGTCTAGTATCTGCTAACTTGGATACCCACCCGTGCAACTCAAAGGCAAATGTTACAAAGAATATTTCGTGAAGGTCAGTATAAATATGCTTCTGCAGCCAGTCTTCTGTCTGAATCCTAGAGCTTCTATTTTCTCATTCAGCGAACTCTCTAGCCTTTGAATAAAACCACTCTTGAATTTCTTTAGCTGTAGGATTCTAGCACCACATTGCCTTCAAAATAATAGGGTTAAAACCGACGGCGGAACCATTTGTTGGCTCACTCTTTCTCTAGGTTTCGCATCAATCTCGCACGTCGCAGGAATAACAAGTCTCAAGGCAACAGAACCATTTGTTGGCTTCCTTTTTCTCTGGGTTTCACATCAATCTCGCACGTCGCCGAAATAACAAGTCTCAAGGCAATGAAACCATTTGTTGGATGCTTTCTGGACAGACCCGGGTTTTCAGGATGCACAGCAACAAACACCCCTTGGCGCACTAGCCCTCTCGGCAACGAGCTGCGCAGTATCCCAAAGTCTCACCCGAAGTGGCTATGGGGGGCTAAGGAATCAGGCTTCCTTAACTGAGGCGATGTGGAGATTCTAATCTTCTCCCTTCTGTTCCGGGAGGATTCCTCAGAGCGCAGCGTCTTACTCTTTCGCAGACCTCACAGTGCGATAGCGCGGAAACTCTTACCAGCCTAGTTGCACGGTATCTCCACACCTGTGAACGAAGTGTTTACAAGATACGAATGACTACGTATCATCCCTGGCCTTGCGCTTCAACGTAGTAACTCACTCCTCAAGTGCTGCAGCGATAGCGTCTTGCAGGCCCCTTCGACGCTGCACGAGTATAACTTCTAAGGGAGCTTCAAGAACTTACTTTACATATTCATTCATAAAGATAGCGAAAGATTCATGTAAACATAGATAGTAAAACATAGACATGCATTCATGTAAACATCACCATAACAAAAAGATTCATGCAGTTCGCCTCCACGGGGAAATCTCATTCACGGGAACTGTATTCTATATTAACTCAAATGGGAATTACACAGTATGCTTCGTACACAGCTGCAGCCTTAGATCTTTCTGAGAAACTCCACGCACACAGTTGGGAGTCCTTCTCATAGATTTATTCTCTTCTTCTACAGAGATTACAATGACTCAGACATCAACTTAGACTGTCTGCAACTCAGTCATCAACTTACAATGGCCTTCTAACCAATCTATCTCTAACCCATATAACATCTAACCTTCTTCCCTTTACAATTATGCATATATATAGGTGGCCTTGAGGGTCGCACCTTTACAAAACTATGGGCCTTTTCCAGCAGTAATCCCCAAAAACCCTAACCATGGACATGGCTAGGTGTACTGTAGGCGCTGCTTGCAGTCATGTCGCCGCTTCCTGCAGGCTCCGTGATTTTCAGCGCAGATTGCGGGTATGGGCGCCGCTTCATCATTCACTGCTCCTTGTCGTTCGCCTTCAATGCTTTGGTCTGTTGCTCTTCCTTGGTCAGAGCAACCATAACTTTTGTACTTAGCCTTAATGAGGGTAGCTGAGCCCTCTATTCCGTCTCTTCATTTATTGTGGTAGATGAGCTTTCTACTCGGCCACATTCACTCTCCTTTGACGTGTGCCCGCGAGCTCAGCGATTTTTGACCAGTAATTTGTGCTGAGCTCGTCCATCTGGCGCCGTACTGCGCACTGTTCACTTCTGCCCAAAATTGGTGCTTACTCAAAATTAGTATTCTTTTCCTTCAACACTTGTGCTTTTTCCTCAAAATTCGCAGCTTTACTATAGCTGTGGCCTATGCTCCAACAGGAATGCCCACCTCGTCCATATGTTTAGATTATTCCGCATTCATTATTTAGTTCATGTACTTTCAGTTTTTGTAGTTTGTTCGAGACCGTTGTTCCAGGCTCTAGTTCATTTCTTCTCTTCCCCACATCCCAGGACAACCATAAAAGACTTATGATGTCTATTGGTCATACGATGATCTCCTGCCTTCACACATCAGGGGGCAATCTGGTAACACCCAAAAAGTGCTCACTATCTCATCTACCCCATTACATGACTCATTTGTCCATATTTCCTACCATATTAGCGTCCAAAAGGCCAAAAAAACCATTAAAAAAGCCTTCAAAAGGCCAAACAAACCCCTTTTCCCCCTAAAATAATCCAAAATTCCTCCAAAATAGCAAAAACCCTCTAAAAAGGGAATAAAAAATACAAAAAAGAGGGAAAACAGAAGCAAAAACCCTATACAACTGACCTTAACCATATGGTTCCCACCACTAAAGCCCTATAAATAGGTAATGGAGGCCCCCCATTTCATATCCACAATCATCCATATCCTTACTCTGCCAAAATCACTCCTGAAACCCTAGCTCAGCCTTGAGCTGCTTTCACATTTGAGTGCCTGTTTGGCCCATTTCCAAAACCCTTTGGAGAAAGAGAAAGGAACAACACTAGAGCTTGGAAGCAACCCTCTTGAACTGCTGTAGAGGCTTCATCAACCTTCACATTGGAGGTATAATCAATACAAAAACCATTTTTATTATCTTGTCTTTTCTGTTTATGCACATGCTTAGAGTAGTTACTGTTTTATTTACTGTACTTTCTGAACTGCTACTAAGGAGTCCTTTCTCCTTAGTAGGTGCTCATTTGCACAAGCTAGGGTGAAAACCCTAGCTACATAGTCCTCCTTGGGCAGTGGTTAGCTGCGAGACCAAACTGTCTGAAATTATATCAGCCCAATTCAAAATGGTACCAGACATGGCCACATGGACTATTACTAGCAGCCAGCCAAGCTTGAAACTATTACCATTTGGAATGCCGAAAATCTAGGTCAGCATTAAGATAATGAGTCTATAGGGGGTCTTTAGAAGGTTACTTCCATATTCATTATTGTTCCTTTGTCTGATTTTCCTGTCACTTATCATCATCTTTATGGATGACTCCAGAGGGTCCAGAGTTTGTTTTGCTATCCATATTCATTCATAAAGATAGTGAAAGATTAATGTAAACATAGATAGTAAAACATAGACATGCATTCATGTAAACATCACCATAACAACAAGATTCATGCAGTTCACCTCCACGGGGAAATCTCACTCACGAGAACTATATTCTATATTAACTCAAATGGGAATTACATAGTACATTGCGCACACAGCTGCAGCCTTAGATCTTTCTGGGAAACTCCATGCACATAGTTGCGAGCCCTTCTCTTAGATCTATTCTCTTCTTCTACAGAGATTACAACGACTCAGACATCAACTTAGACTGTCTGCAACTCAGTCGTCAACTTACAATGGCCTTCTAACCAATCTATCTCTGACCCATCTAACATCTAACCTTCTTACCTTTACAATTACACATATATATAGGTGGCCTTGAGGGTCGCACCTTTACAAAACTGTGGGACTTTTCCAGCAGTAATCCCCAAAAACCCTAACTGCAGACATGGCTAGGTGTACTGTAGGCACTGCTTGCAGTCATGTCATTGCTTCCTGCAGACTCTGTGATTTTCGGCACAGATTGCGGGTATGGGCGCCGCTTCATCGTTCACTGCTCCTTGTCCTTCGCCTTCAATGCTTTGGTCCATTGCTCTTCCTTGGTCAGAGCAACCATAACTTCTGTACTTAGCCTTAATGAGGGTAGTTGAGCCCTCTATTCCGTCGCTTCATTTATTGTGGTAGATGAGCTTTCTACTCGGCCACATTCACTCTCCTTTGACGTGTGCGCACGAGCTCCGCGATTTCCGGCCCGTAATCTGTGCTGAGCTCATCCATCTGGCGCCGTACTGCGCATTGTTCACTTCTGCCCAAAATTGGTGCTTACTCAAAATTAGTATTCTTTTCCTTCAACACTTGTGCTTTTTCCTCAAAATTCACAGCTTTACTATAGTTGTAGCCTATGCTCCAATAGGAATCCCCGCCTCTTCCATATGTTTAGATTATTCCTCATTCATTATTTAGGTCATGTACTTTCAGTTTTTGCAGTTTGTTCGGGACCGTTGTTTCGGGCTCTAGTTCGTTTCTTCTCTTCTCCACATCCCAGGACAACCATAAAAAACTTATTATGTCTATCGGTCATACGATGATCTCCTGCCTTCACACATCAGGGGGCAATTTGTTAACACCCAAAAAGTGCTCACTACCTCATCTACCCCATTACATGATTCATTTGTCCATATTTCCTACCATATTAGCCTCCAAAAGGACAAAAAACCATTAAAAAAGCCTCCAAAAGGCCATACAAACCCCTTTTCCCCCTAAAATAATCCAAAATTCCTCCAAAATTGCAAAAACCCTCTAAAAAGGGAATACAAAATACAAAAAAGAGGGAAAACGGAAGCAAAAACCCTATACAATTGACCTAAACCATATGGTTCCCAAAACCATGGGCCAGCACTCCACCACTAAAACCCTATAAATAGGTGATGGAGGCCCCCCATTTCATATCCACAATCATCCATATCCTTACTCTGCCAAAATCACTCCTGAAACCCTAGCTCAGCCTTGAGTTGCTTTCACATTTGAGTGCCTGTTTGGCCCATTTCCAAAACCCTTTGGAGAAAGAGAAAGGAACAACACTGGAGCTTGGAAGCAACCCTCTTGGACTGCTGCAAATGCTTCATCAACCTTCACATTGGAGGTATAATCAATACAAAAACCATTTTTATTATCTTGTCTTTTCTATTTATGCACATGCTTAGAGTAGTTACTGTTTTATTTACTGTACTTTCTGAACAGCTACTAAGGAGTCCTTTCTCCTTAGTAGGTGCTCATTTGCACAAGCTAGGGTGAAAACCCTAGCTACACAGTCCTCCTTGGGCAATGGTTAACTGCAAGACCAAACGGTCTGAAATTATATCAGCCCAATTCAAAATGGTACCGGACATGGCCACATGGACTATTACTAGCAGCCAGCCAAGCTTGAAACTATTGCCATTTGGCATGCCGAAAATCTGGCTCAGCATTAAGACAATGAGTCTATAGGGGGTCTTTAGAAAGTTACTTCCATATTCATTGTTGTTCCTTTGTCTGATTTTCCTGTCACTTATCATCATCTTTCTGGATGACTCCAGAGGGTCCAGAGTTTGTTTTGCTGTCCATTCATCATCCAACCAAGTTCTTTCCTGGGGTGTTAACGGACAATCCACTCAACCGGAGGTGAGCCGGATCTCCCTAGATCAATGTGAGTCTAGAACAAATAGAACAAACTACAAACATGTTTCCTAGATCTACTTAAGGATTAAGTTCTAGATGTCTTACCTCTTTGATTCGCTATCCTTTCTCCCGAATGTTGCTCCACGTCCCACGGTCGTCAGATCCAAGCTGCAAGACCTGTTGAGACACAGAAAAGAGAAACAAGTAAAGAGCATCTATACAATAAGAGATCTATGTAAACAGTTAAGTAGGTTAACAACACAACATCATCACATATAAGAGCGATATTGGTGGAAAGCATTTGTATTACTGCAAATAGAGGAGTACATGATAGAGATATAGAACTACAACAAATGACTTAACGTAGCAGCCCTTCTCTCGACAAGCCAATTGCCAAGCCCTTCCAAGGAAGCATGAATTCTCCAAGATGTGAGTGAAGGTATCTTTTAAGAGAGATTTCACCAGCATGTAGATACCATAGTCTTCCTCCCTTTGGTATGGGAGTGATATTCATATATATAGGACTAAGTTGATGAGATTATGGATAGGATAGGTTGAGAGATGGTAGGGGAGAGATAGAGGAAATAGAGGGAGAGATAGAGGAAAACATGACTCCCCAGGGTCTTCAAGCTGAACCTGCAATGATACAAATCTATCCATGTGATTACAAATGTCTTGATGTCGAACATGGTAGAAACCACTTGATTACCGGTCATTGATGTAAACCGTTAACAAGTGCGAGGGAGATCACCATTAATGTCAATGATTCCCAAGGTATCATAGTACATATCATTGAGCGTGAGTGAATGAGTTGACGTTGAACATAAGATGAAATATTTCAATCAAGAGTCAACGATGTAAACTCATGATGAAAGCGAGGTAACCTTCCATTGAGGCATGCAGCGCCAAGGTACTTGGTTGGTTTCTAGATTCAATCCTTGGATAATGAGTTGAAGTCGACAAGGATGAATCCCACATCAATTGACACGAAACACAACAAAATATGCGTAGAGTGGATCAGACGGTATAGTAACATGTGAGACTGACTCAAAGTAACAACGGCATGACGACATGTGTACTAACTGAAAATGATGAGTGAATGTGTTCTTGAACATGGGCATGGCATGACTTGGCAGTATTGACATGAGAATGATGCAAACTTCTAATGCAACTGATAGTGGAATCTTTCTCCGAATGACTCAGAGGAGTAACAAGACTCAGAAAGTAAGCGGGGACTCATAGACAAACAGATGACCCAAGTATTGGTATGCAAATGCAGACGAGTGCCATGTTCAAGAATGACTATATACTGCCACTAAGGTATGTAACACAAGCACTTTCCTTTTTCCCCATCATGAATGATGAGTGCCTCATGTTTTTTTTAACGAGCTTGATGAGGGTAACCAGATGCTCGATATAGCTCATCTCATAGATGAGTCTAATCCCAAATATTTTTTGAACCTAGGATAGGAGGGGTTCGTCCCATGATGAGCCCTTCAATGTGAAAATTTAACGAGTCCATAGAAGGAAAACTCGGTCGTCATTTCATATTTAGAGAGTCTCAAAAGAACTAAAGAAGACTCCAACGATCCTTTTCAGTAAAGTTAGCCTCATCGCCTGAAAAATGGTAAAACAACACGGGAGAGGACTCTTCCAGTCATGATTGGCTAGAGTATTCCTTTTTCGTAATTAGTGCCCCCTAGTCCAAAAAAGGGGTAAACTATCACCAGGAAGACGACCATTCAAATACTTTAACAAGCGTGAGTGCGACAAGTTCGCTTGGCAATCTTTTCAATTTTAGGGAGTTTGAAAAGAGCTTAACTCTGGACTCCGGGGGGTGTCCTTTTCCGTGGAAGTTTAACAAGCCCAGAAAAGTGATAAATCATAACTCGGTACTTGCTCTCATGATTTGGTGAGTACGAGAACAAATGAAGAGTAGACTCATCCTCATGCAATAATTACGACTTAACCAGAAACAATAATGACAAAATGTTCAAACGAGTGTTCATACTTGTAATTGTTAAAATTCAATATGCTAAGACAGAAAATAGCAGCATTACATTCCATTTCACAATAATAGCATATACAGGATCACTGAAGAAACAACAAGCATAGCATAAACACAAGAGACAGAGATTTATCCTGGGAAACCCTCATGGGGTAGAAAACCCAGCAAAGCTTCCTCAATATAGATGACTAGCAATATACAAAGATGCAAACCCTGAGCATAAGCTCCTTCTCCTCCATAGCAGACCTCTCCTCCACAAATGCGCCTTTCTCAAGTGAGTGAGTGTGTCAAATGAGGAACACACCTCCTCTATTTATACACTTCACTGATATGTATTTTACACAAGTACACGTAGGCTCGTATTTAACCAATGGGTTAAATACCCCATTACAACTAACTGGGCCGACCCCTCTAGGGTGGTCTAATAACCCTTTGACCCACATAACACATAAAGGGCCGACCTCCACTAGGGAAGTCTAATAACCCGAGTTACCACATTCTGACGGAGGAATAAACATCTCCGGATATACAAAAGTACAATTATAATATTCTTTGAAGTTACAAAATCTCAACAGTAATTACCGTTGGTAATGCGAGAAACGCTACAAAAGATCATTTTATGACTCTTGTACACTAGAGAAAGTGTCAAATAGCCCAAAATATAATGAAAAACGGTCGAAACTATAGTAAATGGCCCAAAAGCCTCAAAATATTTGAAAAGGAATATTCCATTCTATTCTATAAATAGAAATATGGCCCAAAAATAGAAAAATTGTTCAAATTGCCAATTTGGGTGGAGAAGTACCAATTTGGAGCCAAAACTTCCACTGTCGATTCCGGGAGCTACGATCTGCCATTTCACCAGCCGTCTTGACCAGGTAGGCCTAAATCTTGTCTTGCAACTTTGTAGTGGTTTAGTTTTCCAATGTTTGTTCATTTTTTGAGTTTTTTGATGATTTGGGGAGGGGCCATTGCGCCCTCGGCTCGTCGCAAGTGGTCCATTCAGGACTTGCGATGAGACCGATTCGTTGCAAACCTTGAAAACAGGACCTGCGACGACATCGCCCTATACCTGAAGGTGAGGTGCAACGGCGAAAACCCACAACTCAAACATCAAAAATATCCCAAAAAATGAGTTTGTGCAACTTGGGAAAGGACCTAACATGTTTTAAATGCCCCTTTTGGCAGGTTACCAGCAAGCAAAGATGGTATTAGAGTGGCAAGAGAGAGAACATGAGCAATCCGCAAATGATCCACAATGTGTGGCTGCTTTGCGATACTGTGGTTTGCTCAAATTCTTTGAGATACAGGGGATGAGAGCCCAGATCCTATTCCTGACACACATGCTCCAGATTTGGGATGCGGCCCACCAATACTTTGTTATAGGTGAGCATATCCTCACGATTGATATTGAGGATATCTACTTTCTGACCAGTTTGTCCCGAAGAGGGGACACTGTACAACTCAATGGGACACAGGCCAGTGACTATACAATGGAGGACATGGTGGCATAGCACTGCATAGCTTATTCTTGTCCTTCCAGTGGGAAGATACTCATCAGAGATGTGGTGAGTTATCAACTGAGGACGATACTGGTCACTATTACCAGGGTGGTGGGAAGCCAAGCTCCACATACGGCTACTCGAACTCAGAGGTTGTATGTGGAAGACAGAATGTCTCCCATGGTGTTCAACTGGTGTGAGGGTCTCCTCGCCAACATCCGAGCTCAACTGACCAAGTGTTGACGCAGGGAGCTCAAGCAGTTTGGATACGGATCGATCATAGTATCGTTCCTCTTGGAGTGGGTTCCTCTCTTGCAGTTGCAGGTGACTGGATGATAGGGATCTGAGAGATCCACACATGCTCAGGTGGGTAGAGTTGATGACCCGCCATGGTGGGGGTCCCATCATTAGTTTTGGTCCTGAGTTCTTTAGCTAGCTGGAAGGCCAGTTACTTATGGTTGAGGACTTTCCATACGGTGGCATGGACTTTCGAGAGGATCTCGACTTAGTGCTGCCAGAGGGTGCAGCATGGGGTGATATTGGTAAGAACAAAACCCTTGTACTTTTTAGTTTTGTGAATTATATTTTTTTTTTATGTAGTGCTGACAAGTGCATAATATGTGTGTGCAGATGTGGGTCCCGTGCGACCAATAGGTCTCTCCCTTCTGGCAAGGAGAGACAGAGGTGGGGAGGCAGTGGTTCCTGTAGGTGCTCATCCTGCCATCAAGGAGATGGAGGAGGTGTACCAAAACCTATCCGAGATGACTGTGGAGGTGCCAGAGCCGGCCATCGACGACCTACCGAGGCCCATGTAGAGATTTTGGGTTGGAGCATCCATGCACTTCAATTCCTTACTCCGCAAGGTGGCTCGTACTGTAGACTGCTTTCTCACCTAGCGTAAGAGAGTTGTTAGAGCTAGGGGTGTACGGGTCAGGCGTCTAGCATGATTGCACTTTTAGACTTGTACTAAGATCTAAGAGGCCTCAAATTTTTTACTTACTGAAAGCTATGATGCTTCATATTTTTGTAGAGACTCGCGGAAGGCTATCGTGCTTTAGATTTTGTACCAGCACTACTTTTGAGTGATTTATATATATAGACATTATTGGCGGTTTATACATTATGTGTTCTTCAAATGATTAGTGATGTGATCTTGTTTATATGTTTGCTTCTATACATTATATTTACATGTCGTGAATGCTTTTACATATTATGGATTTTATGTGTGTGCAATGTACCAATCCAAAATGAAATTGGCCATCGAGTCAGCAACTGTGTTTAACTCTCATGGAATGTGCAGGTATTGAACAGATTCAAATGACCTTTCCAGGAGACGTACTCATCTAAAGCGACGGATTAAGATGGGATCACGGATGGCATAGACCCAATTAAGATGAGAAACCACTAATTGAGAATCCATGTGGATGACAATGTGGTTCATACCCAAGGAAATGGCATCAGCTAGGGTTCTGATTACTGCCTAATATTTTGTGGCATTGTTGGTCGCAAACCCTAGGCAACTTCCTCCTGAGCTAATGAGCTCACCTGTTGGGTAATATAGTACCCAGGCTGCCGAAGCAAGGTGAAGGGTATGCTGGCTGGCACCGTCCGTGAATCCATAGCATGTTTCCATCTGCACACACATACAGAACATGTTATAAGAAGCAAAAACAAGATCAAAAGACACTCAAAAAAGAGAAATGTGTCACACCACACAAAAACATGCCATCTACAGTATATACAAGTAAGTCTATGCATGAGAGATCAAGCATAGTATCTCTTTAGGTAAAGCCCATTGCGGGGTTCATGTAAAGAGATTCCATTGTAATCTTCAAGCTCATAAGAACCTTTTTCCAACACACATTTTATAATGTAGGGTCCATGCCACATGGACTTGAACTTCCCTGCTCCTAGTTTATCGTGTTTCTGGTCATAAGTGAGGACCAGATCACCCTTGTTAAAGATACGAGGTTCGACCGACTTATCGTACTGGGCCTTGATGCGTTTCTTATGTGCTTCATTAGCAAGAGCGGCATCATGGCGAGACTCGTCAAGCTTTGCTAGGTGCAAGAGACGTTCTTCCTCAGTAGTAGTGTTAGGAAGAAGTTTGACCATGAGCTGTAAAGACGGGATTTCACACTCTATTGGTAGAACAACCTCCAATCCATATACCAATTGGAAGGGAGTGAAGCTTGTGGCAGTTTTAACAGTATTTTGGTAGGCCCATAATGTTGAAAAGAGCATATTATGCTAGTTGGATTTTTGTGTCCCTACTATCCTCTGGATCATAGTTTTCAAGACCTTGTTAATTGCCTTGACCTGTCCATTGGATTGTGGGTAGTAGGGTGTCGAGTTTTCATGGTGAAAACCCAACCTGTCATTCAATTCATCAACCATATTGTTCTGAAAGTGAGAACCATGATCGATGGCCTGTGGAACTCCAAACCGCGCTATCACATGATTAAACATGAAGAGTGCAGCGGTTTTGCCATCATTTTGGTAAGTATGCATAACCTCGGTCCATTTTGTGAAGTAATCCACAACTACGATGATCTAACTATGCCCCCTGGCCGAGGTAGGCTTATAGTGCATAAAGTCGATGCCCCATTTTGCAAATGGGCCAACGACAATAACCGGATGTAGTGGGGTAAGATGAGTGCGCTTCTTCGTGTGGAAGTGTTGGCAAGGAGGACATTTTTTAACAGCCTCAATACAATCTTCGAAGATAATAGGCTAGTAATATCCTACACGCAAAATATTCTGGGTTGTAGCCATCCCAGAGAGATGACCACCACATGCCCCAGTGTGACAATCATTCAAAACGCGTTCAGCCTCATCATGAGTGAGACAACGTCGAAGAATTGAATCGATGCCACGACGATACAAAGTATCATTAATGGTTAAGTAATACTTTGCACAGTGACGAATCTTATGACGATTGTAACGATAAAGTTGAGGATCGAAGCATTGGGTTTGAAGATACAATAGAATATCTCCATACCAGGGGTCAGTCGTACTGATGAGAAACAATGATTCATCAGGAAATGAATCATTGTGCTCAACTTCTGCATCAGGATGGGGAAGGTCGCAAATGAGCTCTGCAAGCACCAAAGACTTTTTAGACTTAGCTTTCTTGAAAAGAAGATCGAATTCTTGTAGTATCACAATCCAGTGTGAATACTTGCCCCCACGCACTGACGTGTCAGTGTGTGGTACATGGGGTTCAAATTGGCAATGACAGTGGTGGTGCAGAGCAAAATGTAGTGACGGAACTTCTGGATGGCAATGACTTCCACGAAAGCAAGTTTTTCGACATGTGAATATCTAGTTTTGGTGTCAGATAGACCCTTACTTCCATAGTATATCACATGTTCCTGAGCGTTTTGATCCTCCTGTACCAAGACCATGGCGATAGTGGTAGCAGAAGCGGTGAGATATAAGATGTAATCTCAATAATAATTAGGCGGTTGGAGCACAGGGGCATGCATGATGGCATGTTTGATACTATCGAAGGATTTTTGAGCTTGATCATCCCAAATGAATGGGACGTCCTTCTTAAGCAGTCTCATATAGCCCCGAGTTTTCTCCACGAAATTGCACACAAAATGTCTTAAATAAGTCGCCTTCCCTTGGATACTTTGAAGTTCCGTAACATCAGTCGGGGGTGGTAGGTTGATGATGGCCTCCACCTTTAAGGGATCAATGCGGATCCCATCCTTCGAAACAATAAATCCTAAGAGGCGGCTGGACTCAACGCAAAAGATACACTTGTGAGGATTCATACGGATATTGTACTATCTACATCTGAGGAAAATGGCCGTCAGATGGTCAATGTGGAACTCACGCTTCTTTGAATGAGCAGGGAGATCGTCTAAGTAGGGTTCCACAAAGTCCTTAATATCATGGAAGGCGTATGACATAGTCTGCTGAAACGTGGAGCTAGCATTTTTAAGGCCAAATGAGAGCTTATGATAAGCGAATGTACCCCATGGGCAGATGAAAGCCGTCTTATGTTGGTCGGCTGGGTTGATCTCAATTTGGTTGTAACTAGAAAAGCCGTCCACGAATGAGAAGATGATGCTTCCAGCACAGTTGTCAATGATCTGGTTGATGAAGGGGGTCAGGTAGTTGTCTTTTGGGCAAGCCCGATTAAGATCATGATAATCAATGCAGACACGAATGGTGCCCTACTTTTTGTTCAGAGGAATGATGTTTGAGACCCAATCCGTCAATGGGACAGGATAAATAAGCCAATTTTTAAGATCTTTTCAATTTATGCCTTTATTGTCGCAGTCTTCCAGGAGTGTACTGGTCGCAAATTTTGACGTATAGGCTTGATGTTGTAGCTAGGGTTTTACCCCTAGCTTGTGCAAATGAGCACCTACTAAGGAGAAGGGACTCCTTAGTAGTAGTTCAGTAAATGGAAATAACTAAGCTAAAACAGAAATAGAAACTACTCTAAACATGTGCATGAAACATAAACAACAATTTGTAAACAATGGTTTTGTCTTAATATTACCTTCAATGTGAAGGTTGATGGAGCTCTTTGCAATGTCCAAGAGGGTTGCACCAAGCTCCAATGTGCTCCTTCTCTTTCTCCAATGGTGGGAATGGGCCAAAAGGGTCTCTCAAGTTGAAAGTAGTTCAATGGTGAACTAGGGTTTCGAGAGAGATTTTGGCAGAGTAAGGGTATACTTGATTGTGGATGTGGAATAAGGGGTCTCCATCACCTATTTATAGTTTTTTGGTGGTGGAGTGCTGACCCATGGTTTTGGGAACCATATGGTTTAGGGCAGTTGTATAGGGTTTTTTCCTCCTTTTCCTCATTATTTTATATTTTTTCTTCCCTTTTTAGGGGGTTTTTGCTATTTTTAAAGGAATTTTGGATATTTTTGGAGGAAAAAGGGGTTTTTTAGCCTTTTTGAGGCTTTTTTGAGGGTTTTGTGGCCTTTTGGAGGCATTTTAGGCCTTTTGGAGGCTTTTTAGTGGGATTTTTTTGGGTTTTTAAGGGAAATATGGTAGGAAAATGGACAAATGACCCATATAATGTGGCAGATGAGGTAGTCAACACTTTTTGGGTGTTAACAGATGTCGGGATAGGTTTTTATTTCATGAGAAAAAATTGTGGGGTCTATCCCAAGCATCTCCGCATAGGACCAAGCAAACACATCTTGAAATTACTTGAACAAGGCAGTGCTAACAGTGATTTCTTCAGGGGAACACTTCTGGCCTATGCGAATGTGTTCCACTATACCAGGTTTCACCGAGATGTCTACCGGGGTGGTTGGCTCAATGTTGGCCAAGTTTCCCTCTGTGTCCTTAAGACATGTAAGGATGGGGGACTAAGGGGATGGGTAGATATCTGGTGAAAAGAGGGTATGGATGTTGTTCTCTATGTATTCGAAAGGAGGAATAAAAGATGACCTATGATGGAGATCATCCCATGGACTGTCGTCAACATTCATTACTTCCATGATGGACTCATCTGAATGAAAATTCCGAAGTAAGAGATCAGGTAGAGAGGACGTCGGTCGTAGAGAACAAGATGGGGAGGCCATGGTTAAATGGTCCTCCGAAGCTGATTGGATAGCCTAATAAATGCGTTCAACTGGTGAAAGAGGCATCATATCTCCAAACAGGTGTGTTGTGGCTTCATCCAGTACAATCCAAGCATCATTTGAGGGAGATAAAATCTTAGTAGAGATCATGTTCACCATAGCAACATGATTAGGGGGGTCCACGGCTGGAAAAATGCCCATGAGAGATGAATCTTTCAAAAGGCCAACCCCTACACTCTCATACTATTTTGACGACTATCCAATGGAAGGAACATGGTCACCAGGATGAGTAGTGGTGTCCAGTGTACAAAAATCTAACTGGTCGATAGTAACAATTTGTCCATGGTGGGGGAATTGTACTGTGCAGAAGATTGAAGAAGCTACCGCCTGCATGGTAAAAAACCAATTGCGACCAAGCAAGAGATTATAATCTAACGGAGCCGAGACCACTTCCACGTTAATAGTTATGGTCTTTCCGCCCAACTCAACTACAAGAGCTTGTAAGAGCCCATGAGGTTGAAATCCACGCCCATCGAATGCTTTCAACATGGTAGGATAATGATTCAATTCAGGGGAGCCAATGGCTCTCCAACAAGCGATGGACATGACAGAAGTGGAGGCTCCTTTGTCCAAAAGAGTGTGATGGACAATCTTCCCACCAAGGTTCACAGTAACTTGGAATGCGAGTTGGTGTGAGAGCCTTGGCTTAAGGTGTTGAGATATTGTAACTTCTAAGAATATTATATTTGTACTTTATTATTTCGGAGATGTTTCATTCCTCCATGAAGATCTCATTGTATATCCGGAGATGTTTATTCCTCCGTCGAAATGTGGTAACTTGGGTTATTAGACTTCCCTAGTGGGGGTCGACCCTATATGTGTTATGTGGGTCAAAGGGTTGTTAGACCACCCTAGTGGGGTTTCCCCAGTCAGTTGTAGTGGGGTGTTTAACCTAGTGGTGAATTTGGGGCCGACCTAGTTGATATAAAGTACAAGTCGGAGATGTGTATAAATAGAGGAGGTGTGTTCCTCATTATACACACACTTCCCTCACTCAGAATGTAGTGCACTTGTGGAGGAGAAGTCTTCTATGGTGGAGGAGGATCTTTGGTTTGCATTTTTGTATATTTCTGGTCATCTATATTGAGGAAGCTTTGCTAGGTTTTCTACCCCATGAGGGTTTCCCAGGATAAATCTGTGTCTCTTGTGTTTATGTTGTGGTTGTTGTTTCTTCAGTGATCCTGTATATGCTATTATTGTGAAATGGAATGTAATGCTGATATTTTCTGTCTCTGCATATTGAATCTTAACATGGTATCAGAGAAAACCTGACGGAAGGCAATGTATAGCACTTACGACACTTGCTTCACTTGCAACAATTTGAAGGTTTGGGTTTTACATAGCAAAAACCAGTCATCGTGGAACATTCGCTATAAATCCATTTCTGCAAAGGTTCTGGATCTGAAAAGTTTACAAGTCGTAGATAACATCCCCAGGTATCTTGTGTCCAAAGGAACCCTTAGATTCGTTGTACTTTGTGAGTTATGATCAGTACAAGTTAGGGTTTCTGCCTCTTCCAAATCTCAGTCAAAATCAGGTGACCTAGGAAAAAAGGTCATAACTTGGGCTAGAAAGCTCCAAATGAAATGTCATAAAAAGCGACAGGTACTACACAGTCTGTACTATCTCAAAAAATGTTCTTAGAGGCTGAAGTTGAACCAGTGACATGTGGCATGCCGTACAAGTTCACTCTCCTGTTTTATCCTATAAACAGGTCACGTTGCAACACTTGGCATAACTCTCTCTCAGAAAATCCAATTTAGGTCAGACCTATCGGGATGGAAAGACAACAAGTCAAGCTAATACAACACACGTTTTCAGACCCTGTGGAGTGAAAAGTTTGGATTTACAGGAGAAACAATCAGGTACATGTTTATGTCAAAACATAATTATTTTTTAGCACATTCATTCATGGCTTCCGGAATTTAGGGTTTCAGAGAAAGTTGGAATTTCTGTAATCGGAGACCACGTATGGATGCTACTCATCAAAATAGAAATTTAGTGAACAAGATCAGAATTTTTGGTTGGGCAGAAGAGTGGGCTTGATCAAACCCTAGTTCGGGATTTTGATCAGAAAGGTGAAAAATAGGGCTTCTACAAAAGTTGGAATTTCTAAAGTCTGTGACCACAGCTGAAAGCTCCTCAGAAAAAATAAGAGCTTAAAGCTTTAGATCAAAAATTTTGATTGGGTAGAAGGGTGGGCTCCATCAAACCCTAATTCGGGATCCTGTCAAGAAGATCCGGAAGTTTCGAAGGCAATTTTGAGGGGTCAAATTTTGGAGGTTTCAAAATTGAAGTATGCTAGTTTGATCAGCTCAGCAAGACACATCCTTCCATCCATTCAGAAGTGTGAAAGTCAAAGATTGAATTTTTAGGGTTTCTCTAGCAAACCCTAATCAAGCTCCAGATCAAGTTTTAGGGGGAGTTGAGGCTAAGGCCTTACATAAGAAGACTACAAGAAGTCTCGATAGGTATGACTTAAGGAGGTTCAGGTATGTCTTGAAATCTGATTCCTGATTAAGTTCATAATATCTTTGTCTTCATATTATTTATTAGTACAATCTTGATTAATGTTAGAATTATCTTATCACCCTAGTCATAGAATGAATGCATGTGAACAATAGAATACATTCATTGATTAGGGCTATATGATTGTACTAATGCACTGTGGTGTTGTATGAGGTTGATGTTGTCTGCTAACAAGATACAAGTACATCACGAAAGACAAATCAAGTTCCATGACCATGACAACATGAAAACAAAGACTAATCCATAATCTTTGTTCTACTTACGAGGTATGTATGACTTTGTTATATTATGCTTAACCTATGAGATATGCAGGTTCTAGCACAGGATCTCTAAATCATTGAAGAGAACAAAGAACATATTGTTTAGGTATGCTAGACATAACTAAGCAGGTATACTAATCCAGGTATGTTTTCCTATGCCAAGTTAGAATCTTCCCTTGTGTTAGGATCCCTTATATAAGTATACTTTGTATGATTGGTTATGCTTATTCATAAAGCTAGTAATCAAGGTTTTATGCATATTATGTCTCTTATCTTGATTGATGATTTAACTAATCAGAAGAGTCCTATGATCAAACAAGAATATGCATGAGTAAAAGAAGACTTTCCTAAAACCTTGAATACTAATGTTTATTATCTATGATCATGACTATACATATTCAAGATTATTTAGAGTTATAATGTTTTGATAATATTGAGAATATACTAATGAATGTATGTTTGTGTATGAGATCATGAGGATGACACTAGTGCACACTTGAGCATGCACAGTGGTACGGAATGAATAGAAGTTCAAAAGACATATAGAAGATCAAGCGAGAGACAACCACACAAACATAAAAGATAAGTATTTGAGTTGTTACTTGAAATAGTAAATGATATTGCTTGTAATAGTTGTATACATATTTGTATTCCTAGAATATATCATGCTGAGTGTAAACATTCATATAGCATTGAACAGTAGGCTACTAATATGCATATGATTGGTAATTTGGACAAACATTCCATTGTTGCTTGTCTAGAATGAAACCTCTTTGCTTACATGCTGAGAGCTATGCACACTGTCGATAGTATGTTCTGGTAGAGATGGAAGGCATCTAGATAGCCACTGTATGCATAGAGGATATGGGAAAATGTTGTGCCAAATTATTGGTCAAGATAGTTGCATAACTATGTAAATGATATCTGTATGCATAATAGGTTATCATATCAATATGATTTGATGATTATGAAGTATTACTAATCATGTACTTAATTCTGATTTGTAGGAAAGATCATGACGAATGATGAACACTGAACAAGCGATGGATGTTCAACAAAAGGATTTACAAATAAAACAAACTATACAAGGCTCATGGGTAGAATATTCTCTTAGAAAGAGGAAGAGAATCATGATGAGATGTTTGCTCCAAGTGGCTAGATAAGACCATTATCTTAATAATGTAATTGAAGAAAGCTCTGTTCGGGTACCCAGGATCGATAGTGATCACCATGGGTGATGCGGATCTCAACCTTCGCTACAAGGTTGAATATGGTTTCTATACACAGATGACATGGATGCAAGAAGGAACTCACCACAAAGTTTAAATGATGTTGAGGCTCATATCAGTAGACCCATTTGACGAGAGATGGCACAGATATATGGCTACAGAAATGAAAAATGAAAGATCTCAGATTGATGCATTACTTCCTAGGTCTAGAAGTATGGAAAGGCTCAGAAGGAATCTTTCTCAACCAAGGAAAGTATGCCGATAAATATTAAAAGGACTTGATATGTTGGAATGGCCACTCTCATGGATTCCAACTTGAAGCTGTTAGCGAATGACTCATCAAAGTTAGTGTATATGACTCTGTACAGACAAATTATTGGGTCATTTATGTATCTAACAAATACTAGGTCAGATATATGCTTTTGTGATGACCCTTTTTCAAAATTTTATTAAAATGCCAATTTTTCAACTTTTTCCCCAATTTCGACCTTTGACTAGTTTTACTGTTTTGACCTCCAAATCAACCCAAATGCTCCCAAATATTCTGTAGGAGTGTATGAATGTCATTTAGACTTGAATATTAGATTCAGGGATGTTTTATGGCCCTCCAAATACTGCTGCAAACTTGATTTGTATTCTGATCAATATATGTCATTTTGACTAGTAATTTGTGCATCAAAACCCCCCGGGGTAACACTGCAAATGGCCTTCCAAATGCCTCAAAGATCCCACGAATTTATGAACAGAAGTATTTAATGTGTTAAGTATGTGATTAAGGTCTCATATGCACCATTAATTGATTTTTACTACTGTTCTAACTCTCTCACATTCAACAACAAAAACCCCCAATTCGACCTTGGGAAAATGGCACTATTTCACCTCTCAATACAAACAAACTGAGTAAAAATGCTTCAAATGCTCAAGTACAGTACATGAAACTTGTATAATATATCCATGGCAGTATATGAATCACCAATATATCAGATAATCATCCATCCATTCGAAATAATCAACCTTATAGTGTCATACATCAAAGCATTGGGGAAATGGACATTGTTTGCTCATTAATCAATAATTTTGCATACATTCAATGGGTATTTCGAACTGAGAGTTTCTAAATATGAATAACAGAGGATATGAAGCTATTACAATCATAAAAATATCACATGAAGCTCTCCCAATGAGTGCAATATCTCATCCAAAGCACAATCCCTCAAGGAGCCCGAATATGCCTTCAAAATTGGAAATGGTGGAGAGAAAGTGATGCACTAAACCAAACCATGAAACTTCCTGTAGCTGCTACCTACAAATAAAAATCCATTAAAGAACCATGAAAGACCTAAGTGGCCTCTCCAAACATCAACTTGGATGGGAATCTTTCACCCTCGAAATTGGCTAAGGCAAGAAACCAGTCATCCACTAGTTCTCTCTTCACAAATGCAATTTTTCTCAAATCATCAAAAGCCTTTCTCATACTTGATTTCTACATTTTATAACCAACATTAGCCTTCAAGGTGTCAAAATCCTCTCAATAGATGCAATAAATTTTCATTTAGAAAATATTCCTCATTTGCCACTTGTCTCCTAGTTCCAACCTTCCATCTTCTCCCAAATTTGAATTTGAGTCTCTTTAGCTTCCCCCAAATCCATGAGCGCCTTCCTTGAGCCTATGTTTGGGGCTCACATGTCATAATGGTCAGGTGTAAGAATTCAGGTCTGAATTTTGTCATAAATGTCATAGGTGCTTCATTATTGTTGTCATAAAACTAGGGAATCTAGCCCAAGTGTCCACTAGTCTCCAATTTGACTCTTCCTCTCCCATGGAGGTTACTATTCCATCCCATTTCGATCTAAGATGCTCAATGCCATGTGTTATGACTTACCAACTCACCCAAGAGTGTTCAACTTCCCATGAATTTGAATTGGCAAGAGAGAGTTGCCATGTGTCATTAAAAAATCAAGCTAGTGTGGGTCCCACCACCTCCATATGTCTCCAAAACCACTTACCACTTAGAATTTCTCTTGAATTTATTTACTCACCATATTTATTAAATGATTGAACCCTTCTAATGTCTAAATATAATTTATTAGCTTCCTTATTCCATCCCACATGTGCCCATCCAACCTAGGAAACTAGTAGGATTGATGGGATTGTCTTACTATGCACTTATTTGAATGGGGACAATACAACTTTGCAGTGAACACCTTGAGTCAGTATCTAGTGGAAACTAGATGTGTTCACCTGATAGTTGCAAAGCATGTGATGAGGTACCTAAAGGATACGATATAATTTGATCTATGTTATCTTGGAGATCATGACTTCAGATGGCTACACAGATGTTGATTGGGCAGGAAGAGTATTAGACAGGAAGAGCACATCGAGAGGATGTTATTGTCTGGGATCGGCCATGATCTCGTGGTTTAGCAAGAAGCAGTCTAGTGTGGCTCTTAGCACAAGCGGAATATATGGCTACTTGCTCTGCTAGTTGTGAAGCGGTATGGCTTCAGAATTGTTTCACTTAAAGATAGACCCAACTATGATCCTATGTGACAAACAGAGTTGTATCAAGATGGCAGAGAAATCAAGTGTTCCATGATAAGTCAAAGCACATAGAGATCTGACATTTCTATATACAAGATATGGTGCAGAAAGGAACTATAAAGTTCGAATTTGTAACAAGTTACCAATGTACTAACCAAACCCCTACCTCAATTAAAGTTTGAATACTTTCGAGACAATCTTAGAAGGACCCTCCTCGAAAGGGGGAGTGATGTGGTGACTTATGATGAGATTGCCTGCATCGACAGTGAGGTCGATTATGTGAATACCTATATTGATGATGCCAACAGAGAGGTTGGTGGATGGTTCTTAGACATGGTCTAAGTTGACAAGGGGATTGCATCATCCTTGAACACATGTTCTAAAAGGATCCATAGACATATGTCTCTGAGAATGAAGTCCTTAGTGGACATGTGGGGATTGAATCATCCCTGGACTCTAGTTTTAAAGTGAGCTGTAGACATGTGTCTCCAAGAATGAAGTCCTTAATGGATGAGTGGGGATTGTATCGTCCTTGGACTTCGGTCCCTTGAGTTGATCCGTAGACGTATGGTCTCCGAGAATGAAGTCCTTAATGGATGAGTGGGGATTGTATTGTCCCCGGACTTCAGTCCCTTGAATTGATCCGTAGACGTATGGTCTTCGAGAATGAATTCCTTGATGGAAATATGGGGATTAAGTCATCCTTGGACATAGTCCTAAATGTATGGGGAGAGGATTAAGTCATCCTTGGACATAGTCCTAAATGTACGGGGAGAGGATTAAGTCATCCTTGGACATAGTCCTAAATGTATGGGGAGAGGATTAATTCATCCTTGGACATAGTCCTAAATGTACGGTTGTGGATTAAATCATCCTTGGACATAGTCCTAAATGAATGGTGTAGATCCCATAATTCTAAAAGGAAGGATCACTAGAGTTGATAGGACTATATCATCCTTGGTCCTCGGTTCAAAATGTACATGATTTGGATTGTATCATCCCTAGGCATGATGAGCTGTCTTAAATGATCCGTAGACGTATGTCTCTGAGAAGTGGTCCTTAGACTTTGTCTAAGTTGATGAATGGACTGTATCATCCCTAGGCATGATGAGGTGTCTTAAATTATTTGTAGATTTATGTCTCCGAGAAGTGGTCCTTATACTTTGTCTAAGTTGATGAGTGGACTGCATCATCCCTAGACATGATGAGGTGTCTTAAATAGATCATGTGTGTTGCAGGGTATGCTGCTATTGTGGATACTTGTATTGATGAGGATACTTGTATTGATGTATTGATACTTGTATTGATGATATGTATTGATGATATGTATTGATGAGGATATGTATTGGTGAGGATACTTGTATTGATGAGGATACTTGTGTTGATGATGTGTATACTTGTATTGGTGTGGACACTAATCATGATGGTCTAGATGACGATGCTGCTGATCGTGATGATTTAGATGACGATGTTGCTAATCGTGATGATCGTGTGATGACAATGCTGATGATCGTGTGATGACGATGCTGATGATCATATGATGACGATGCTGATGATCGTGTGATGACGATGTTGATGATCATGTGATGACGATGTTGATGATCATGTGATGATGATACTGATGATCGTGAGGATCCAGATGTTGATGTTGATGTTGCTATAGCTGTTCGAGTGCTGCAGAAGATAAAGACTCAGTACTGAAGATGTTGATGTTCCAGTATTGAATAGGTTCTAGTAACTACTTGAGTTACAGATGATGTTGAGAAAGCGTCCAATGATTTATAGATGTATCATGTATGATGTTGATGACTCCTTGGTCGTGCAAATGCTATTATAATATCCTTCTCATTAAGGGGGAGTGTTGAGATATTGTAACTTCTAAGAATATTATATTTGTACTTTATTATTCCCGATATGTTTCATTCCTCCGTGAAGATCTTATTGTATATCCGGAGATGTTTATTCCTTCGTCGGAATGTGGTAACTTGGGTTATTAGACTTCCCTAGTGGGGGTCGGCCCTGTATATGTTATGTGGGTCAAAGGATTGTTAGACCACCCTAGTGGGGTTGGCCCAGTCAGTTGTAGTGGGGTGTTTAACCTAGTGGTAAAGTTGGGGCCGACTTAGTTAATATAAAGTACAAGTCGGAGATGTGTATAAATAGAGGAGGTGTGTTCCTCATTATACACACACTTCTCTCACTCAGAATGTAGCACACTTGTGGAGGAGAGGTCTGCTATGGTGGAGGAGGAGATCATGTCTTTGGTTTGCATTTTTGTATATTGCTGGTCATCTATATTGAGGAAGCTTTGCTGGGTTTTCTACCCCATGAGGGTTTCCCAGGATAAATCTGTGTCTCTTGTGTTTATGCTGTGCTTGTTGTTTCTTCAGTGATCTTGTATATGCTATTATTGTGAAATGGAATGTAATGCTGATATTTTCTATCTTAGCATATTGAATCTTAACATAAGGTTGTCAAGTCGGAATATGATGGTGTTCGAGGAATCCAGGTCAACTGCACCAATAGCTGCAAGGAGAGTTTTGTGTTGATTGGGACAATTTTACAAAACTTCCAGGGTAGACATGGCGCAAGAAGCTTGTGCCAAGTATTCTAAGATATTGTAATTTTGTGTCGCGCAAGCATTAGGATTGAAAATAGCTTTTCGAATCGTACTCTTGGGTGGACACAATATTGAATCTAAGGAGGGTCTCTCTATGGTGAGAGAGGTTGATGGTATGGTGACATCAGGTAAAGAGTCAGAAGCTTTTTCAGTATTACTTCCGGTGGGTCCCTTTGAAGGTACCTATTCGTAAGATCACAAGAAAGTAGTTAAATTAATTGCCTAATTACGCAACATGAGAACATGCGCAGTGTTGGATGGTTCCCCTTGGGCTGGGGGGTTTGAGCAATCATCTGCTAGTTTTGAGCAGGAAACGGATCGTTGAGGACTGTGGGAGTCGGTTTACCTCTAAGAAACTTTTGCACTTTGTCTCTATGGGGACACTTTTTGGAGAAATGGTCTTCTCCACACAGTAAGCAAGCATAATTCAGTTTCCTTTTCTGCTTAGTATCTTCAGGAGTGCTCTTCATTTCCTGCTGGGAAAAAGATTTCTTGGGTTTCTGTTATACCTCCATATTTCACAGTGTCGCATCTTCACCACAAAAAGAGTTGACGACACTTCCCCTACTGCTTAAAACACCCATAAGAGAAAAATGATGAGTGATCCTTGAAGACAAACCCATTCTGTCAAGAATCAAACCAGCTGGGACTTCATATACCTACATGACCACTCATTGCTCCATCTTAGGTGCACGGTAGTCCACACTACCATGCTATGCTCCTTCTCTGCCACGTGGTACTACCACATTATGCTCTGTTTTAGAGGTGCGGTACACTTTTTTTAGCCTTTTTTCCATGGCTTGTGGGATCTTGATTTTTGAGAGATTTTTGAGAGATTTTTTAGGATTGGTGTCCCTGATTCGATCCTAACTCACTTTTTGTGATTAGTAGGCTTGATCCACTAAACTCTCCCAAGATCCACCCTTCTCTCTTGTTGGTTAACCCTACCACACACTATAAAAGAGAGGCATTCCATGAGAAAAAGGGGAGGACTCTTGGATACATCAAAATTATGATCTTGAAGCTTTGTGGAGATAGATAGAGGAGGAAGCACTTGGATCTGGGAGTTGGCTTGGATATCAAGCAACCATTGTAACTAACTTCAAGTTGATAATAGAATATAAATTGTCTTGTTTCCCAAATCACATGTATTGATTTTGTTTCAATGATATGATTTGTATCTATTATAGATTTAGATCCTAACTCATATTTCAAGTTGCTAGAGAATCATAAACGCTTGTATCTTGGTTTCATTTTGACAGGTTCATTCGCGAGGACTTGTAAATTGGAGCAACCATAAAGACAAGCGATTGGATTGAAGGTCAGTTAGATTTCTTCTACGTCTTCTAGCACTTTAATCTTGAGATGTCTGTTTAGATCTAGGAATTCAAGGTAGCATTTGTTTAGTTTTGTCTTAGTTTAGAGTTAGTTAAAGTCTACTTTAACCTAAGAGAATTTCTACCTATCCATATGGAGAAAATTCTACATACAAGAATGGCGACTCCGCTGGTTTGAACCCCATTTGATTGATTGATTTCACTTTCAGCCATTTTTTGATTGTGATTTTTTTTCTTTCTCTTCAAACCAGTATTGAATTTTGGTCTCTTTGACCTTTATTCTTCCCTCCCCTCTATATTTTTCCCCTCTGTGTGATCAGTGAGTCTTCTGGGTCTGCAGCAACCCTGAAAAATTCATTTTTCTTTTCAAAAGTTGCGCTTTTCCATACTTTGCAACAGTACTGTGCCCCCAGCACTCTCTACAGTGTTGTAGTACCACGTACCCAAAACTCTTACCAGAGCGGTAGTGTACCAGTACCGCGCTATAGTCTATTCCTGCCACGTGGTAGTGTCTGCATTTTTTCAATTTTTTTCTTCCCTGCTTGGTTTCCTGAGTCATTTTTTTATTTTCTCTTCCTTAGCTGGTGTTTTTTGTTGCCTATTACTATCCTGTTCATTATACAGTCTTTGTGGTGTGTTTATTTATTTTGTAAGCTTGATTATTTTTGTGAGTTAGTCGCATTATTTGCACATTGGGTCACCCCCTCAGTCTGATTGCATTGGCTTGATCTCTTCATCACAACCAAACCATTACTACTGTCCTCTTTTACTGGATCGTGTATATTTCATAATCACATTGTTTCGATTGTTATCATTAAAATCTATATTGAAAATTATCATTGGAGAACATTTGTGTTGTTTGGATTGAAATGGTCTAGCAGTATTATTGTGCATTAGGAAGTGAACCATTGAAATTTGCCACAAAAATTCTCATTTTTTTGAAGCATCCTAGTTGTAAGATCAGTGAATTGGAAAGAAGTTTGTATTTCAGTTTGGTTCTATTTACAAAAAGAAAACAAAAAATCTTTGTTTTTGGTTTTTAATTGCTTGTGAAACTTTCATGCATTTATGATCGAAGAACTCTCTCTCTTCCATAGCTAGTTTTCATCGAATACTGTTGATGTATATGTAACTTCGGAATGTATTTCATCTTTGTATTATATATATATTTATTGTACCCTTATAAGAGATGTGTTATTCCTCTATAAGGAAGTGTCGTCATGTGGATTGACAAGTGTCGCAAGTGGGTGTACTTGCCGATGGGTTATTAGACCACCTTATGGGGTCGGCCCTAATTAATATATAATATAATGTGGATGTACTCAAGTAGACAAGTCGGCCCCAGTAGGTCACTGGGCAAAAAGGTGAGTATAAATAGAGATAGGAGATCTCTATTTTACTCACTCGGAAAAGTATCTATCTCTCTCTCTGAAAAGTGGCGTACTAGTGAGGAGGAGGAGGATCATCTGCTAGGAGACTATCTCTGTATTATTTGGTTGTATTTTGGTTGAGCCATTGCTCTCTCTATCTCTGAGGAAGTTGTGGGGTTTTTCACCTTAGGGTTTTCCCCATGGAAACTCTGTGTCTCTTGTCTCTATGCTTTTGATTCTTGTGATGCTTGTGATGCTTGTCATATTATGATTTTCATGCATTGATATACTGTAGATGTTATTCTCTCAGCAAAGATCCTATAGTATTGTGATTTAATACTAAAAATTTAACATGGTATCAGAGCTTAACTGAGAAGAAGACATTTTGCAGTGACGGAAGCTTGTATTCCTTGTTTATTGGGTTTCTCTCCACAGATTTTTGAAATTCAGTATAGTAGATTGGATCTACTCATCAAGGCGCATATTTCTGTCCAATCAGATTTCAGTTCTGAGCATTTTCAGTTTTGGCCCTAAAAATTAGGGTTTCCACAAAAATACGAAATTCTGGAAACTGAAGGTACAGCTGGAAGCTCCTTGCAAAAATCGAAGGTTTGAGCTTTGGATCGAGATTTTTGGCTGGGTAGATCTCTGGGAAACTCAAACCCTAATTCAGGGCTCTCCCAGTGAACCCGGGAGGACAAAAAGGCAATTCTGAAGGGCAAGACTTTGCTGATCTCAAATTCTGAATGTACTAGGATGATCAGCTCTCCAAGGCGCATCTTTCCATCCTTTCGGAATTTTGAAATTCACATTTTGAATTTTTAGGGTTTCTCTGACAAACCCTAATCCGGGACCAGATCCAGTTTTCAGCACTTCAAGTGGTAAGTTCTAAATCTCTTGTATTTCCATTTGAAGTACTCTTAAAGATGTCTCTTCACACCAAGCTTGAGGATAAGCTTGAAGGGGCTGATAATTTCCGAGCCTGGAAGTATAGGATTGGGCTAATCCTGGAAGAGAATGAGTTGGACTCATATGTGAAAGAAGACATCCCTATCCCAGAGGATGAAGAGGCCAAGGCATTGCACAAGAAGAACTTGGTCAAGGCAAAGAGAATCATTGCTGATTCTATCAAAGACCATCTTATACCCCATGTGTCTTCTCTCAAGACACCCAAAGAGATGTTTGAATCTTTGACCAAGCTATTTGAAGGAAAGAACATAAATCGGAAGATGACCCTGCGGAACCAATTGAAAGCAGTGAAGTTTCAGAATGGAGAAACCATTCAATCTTACTTTTCAAGGGTCTCTCAGATCAAGGAACAATTAGAAGCAGTAGATGAAATGGTGGAGAATGGTGAGGTGGTGATGACTACTCTAAATGGCCTACCCAGGTCATGGGATTCCTTTATTCAAGGAATTTGTGCAAGGAAGAAGTTGATCTCTTTCAGTAGACTTCGGGAAGAATGCTCTCAAGAAGAAGCTAGACTTATAGCTCGTGAGGAAAAGATGGGAGGAGAAGATCAAGCTCTTGCAGCTCACACCAAAAGAAGCAAAACCAAGAAGGATCCCTCTCGCCTCAATAGGTCCCATCAAAAGAAGAACAGGAAAGACCTAAGATGCTTCACATGCAATGAGAAGGGTCACTTTGCTTCAGATTGTCCTAAGAACAAAAGGGATAATAACAAAAATCCTAGTAAGAAGAAGAAGGGCAGCAAAAGAAGGTTTCATGCTCATGCTGCTGAAGATGATGAACCCCCAAAGAAGAAGGCTAAGGCAGAAAGTAGTAGTGATGATGATTCATCAAGTGAAGAAGAGTATGTTCTGATCTCTGCACTCACTGGTACCATCTCCCATGGTTGTAATGATTGGTTGATTGATAGTGGGGATTCCAAACACATGACTGGGTTCA
Organism: Larix kaempferi; assembly: GCA_027924585.1. Classification (NCBI taxonomy): domain Eukaryota; kingdom Viridiplantae; phylum Streptophyta; class Pinopsida; order Pinales; family Pinaceae; genus Larix; species Larix kaempferi. The sequence goes on along the minus strand of BSBM01001595.1, from coordinate 1,642,792 downwards.
AGGAATCTTTTGTGAACCTTTCTGAACATGAATCACCCCATAAGGTGAAACTTGGGGATGATTATCAATACCCAATCAAAGGAAGTGGTGAAGCCTCTTACAACCTAGATTCTGGAAAATCTCTGAAGATGAAGGAAGTCCTCTATGTACCTGGGCTCAAGAAAAAATTACTCTCCATCTCTGCTTTAGATGCAAAAGGTATGAGGGTTGCATTTGTTGATGGCCAAGTTCTAATGTGGCCAAAGGGAAAGACTATTGATGATGCAGTAGTGATTGGAGAGCAAGAGGGAGGCTTGTATAAATTAAAGGGTCAACCTGAACATGCCATGGTACATGAATCCATGGAGCCAAGTGAACTTTGGCATAGGAGACTTGCTCACATGCACTATAGAGCACTTCCAATTGCAAGCAAGGCTGTAGAAGGTCTTCCTGAAATCAAGACCAAACATGAAGGTGTTTGCAAAGGATGTGCAAAAGGTAAGAACATTAAGAAGGCTTTCCCAAGCAGTGAAAGCAAGGCAAAAGACATCCTGGAAATCATCCACTCAGATGTATGTGGCCCTATGTCATCCAGTTCCCTAAGTGGGTATGTTTACTATGTATCATTTATTGATGACTTCTCCAGGAAGACTTGGGTATACTTCTTGAAGGGCAAAGATGAGGTGTTTGATAAATTCAAGGAATTCAAAACCTTGATGGAGAATCAAACTGATAAGAAAATCAAGACATTCAGATCTGACAATGGTGGAGAATTCACCTCAAATGACTTCAAGAAGCTTTGTAGTGATTCAGGGATTAAGAGGGAGTTGACTACTCCTTATAATCCTCAACAGAATGGAGTTGCAGAAAGGAAGAACAGAACTATCATGGAAGCAGCAAGGGCAATGTTGCATGACCAGGATCTTCCTATGCATCTATGGGAAGAAGCAGCTAGAACAACTGTATATGTGCAGAATAGAACACCCCACAAGATATTGGACAACAAGACACCAGAAGAAGTCTTTTCTGGTAAGAAACCTAAAGTCAGCCATCTCAGAATATTTGGTTGTCCAGTATACACTCATGTCCCAAAGGAGAAGAGGACTAAACTAGATCCTTTAGGAAAGAAGGGTATCTTTGTGGGTTATAGTGAAAGCTCGAAGGCTTACAGAATATATTTTCCAGGGTTCAAGAAGATTGATGTCAGCAGGGATGTAACATTTGATGAGAATTCAGCATTCATCAAATCAAGAAAGGCACCTACCGAAGTTTATGAAGAACCTAAGGAAACAAGATTTCAGGACACTACAATGACTGAAGCAGTTCCAGAAACTGCTCGTGAGTTTGAAGATCCACAAGAACCTGTAGATCCACCCCGTGAGGATAACTCTCACAAGAGGAAACCTGTATGGGCTAGAGAGCTCATTCATGATGCAGAAAGATTTGGCATTCCAGAAGAAGAACACAGAGCAAAGAAGAGAACCAGATCACACACCAGTTATGTTGCTTTACTCTGTGACATCATGAACAAAGAGCCTTCCAGTTATGAAGAGGCAGCAGAAAAGAAAGAATGGAAGGATGCTATGGTTGAGGAATACCAATCAATTATGAAGAATGATGTTTGGGATGTTGTCCCAAGACCTAAAGGGAAGTCTGTTGTGACTTCCAAGTGGATCTACAAAATCAAGCATGCTGCAGATGGCAGTGTGGAAAAATATAAAGCAAGATTCGTAGCTTGTGGTTTCTCTCAGAAGGAAGGAATAGACTATGAAGAAACCTTTGCACCTGTAGCCAGATATACTTCCATCAGAACAGTACTTGCCCTAGCTGCAGCAATGAAATGGAAGATACACCAGATGGATGTCAAGACTGCTTTCCTGAACGGTGTAGTAGAAGAGGAAGTATATGTGGAACAACCACTCGGCTTTGAAATACATGACAGGGAATCTTATGTATGCAGATTGAAGAAAGCCTTGTATGGCTTGAAGCAAGCTCCTAGAACCTGGTATGGTAGAATGGACAGTTTCCTATCTAGTTTGGGCTTTACCAAGAGTAAAGCGGATTCCAACCTTTACTACAAGGTTGAGGAAGGGAATCCTGTGATTCTACTACTATATGTGGATGACTTATTTGTGACAGGAGATGACAGAATGATTGCAGATACCAAGAGGAAGCTTGCAGCTGAATTCGATATGAAAGATTTGGGAATGATGCACTATTTCCTAGGTATGGAGGTGTGGCAGAATGCAGGTGGGATCTTCCTTGGTCAAGGGAAGTACACAGTAGATATCCTGAAGAGATTTGGGATGATGGATTGCAAAGCCATGGCCACACCTATGGCATCGAATCTGAAGCTTCTTTGTGATGCTTCATCTGAGCCAGTTGATGTTTCTATGTATCGTCAGATTATTGGGTCCTTGATGTACCTGACGAACACGAGACCATATATTTGCTTTGCTGTAAACACATTGAGACAGTTCCTGACGGATCCGAGGAGTGTTCACCTGGTTGCTGTAAAGCATGTTCTGAGGTACCTGAAGGGTACAGTGGATTATGGGCTCAGATATGAGGTGAATCAAAAGTTTAACCTGCAGGGTTATGTTGATTCAGATTGGGCTGGCAGTGCTGCAGATAGGAAGAGCACATCTGGGTGTTGCTTCAGTATGGGATCAGGTGTGGTCTCTTGGTTTAGCAGGAAGCAGTCCTGCGTAGCACTGAGTACAGCTGAGGCAGAGTATGTTGCAGCCTGTTCAGCTAGTTGTGAGGCAGTATGGCTACGGAAGCTACTATCTGAGTTATTTGATCTCCCGTTGGAAGCTACTGGTATCTTCTGTGATAACCAGAGTTGTGTGAAGTTGTCCGAGAACCCAGTGTTTCATGACAGGTCGAAACACATAGAGATCAAATACCACTATATCAGGGATATGGTGCAGAGAGGAGCTGTGAAGCTCCTGTATGTTGCGACGGATGAGCAGATTGCAGATGTCCTGACGAAGCCACTAGCCAGGGTGAAGTTCGAGTACTTCAGAGAGAGGCTTGGCGTTATTCAGATCGAGGACACTTCGAGGAAGAAGTGATGGACACATCTGCTGAAGCCATTCCAAGCATGTTGGAAGGAGGATCCTTCACATGGCTGTGGATGTAAGCGCTGGATGATGAACATCAGGATGATGTTCTAGTTTCTGCTTGATATGATCAGTTGGATCATTTTATGTATGTATGTACGCATCATGTTGGATGTTGATCAGTTGGATCATTTTATGTATGTATGTACGCATCATGATTGGATGCTGGATATGATCAGTTGGATCATTTTATGTATGTATGTACGCATCATGTTGGATGTTGGATATGATCAGTTGGATCATTTTATGTATGTATGTACGCATCATGATTGGATGCTGGATATGATCAGTTGGATCATTTTATGTATGTATGTACGCATCATGTTGGATGCTGGATATGATCAGTTGGATCATTTTATGTATGTACGTATGCATCATGTTGGATGTTGGATATGATCAGTTGGATCATGTGTATGTATTTTATATGCATCATGTTGGATGCTTGGACCATGTATCTGTATATGTATCAGGTGGATACATTGTATGATCAGGTGGATCATGTATGGTGATATATATCATATATTTTGTATTTGTATCAGGTGGATACATTGATGATCAGGAGGATCATGTATGATGATATGTATCAGGTAGATACTTGGCATGCAACAGGATGTTGCATTGATGATCAGGAGGATCATGTATGATGATATGTATCAGGTAGATACTTGGCATGCAGCAGGATGTTGCATTGATGATCAGGAAGATCATGTATGATGATATGTATCAGGTAGATACTCGGTATGTAGCAGGATGTTGCATTGATGATCAGGATGATCATAGATGACGAGCTTCAGGATGTTGCTCCAGATGACATGCAGCAGGATGTTGCAGTGATGATCAGGATGATCATAGATGACGAGCTTCAGGATGTTGCTCCAGATGACATGCAGCAGGATGTTGCAGTGATGACCAGGATGATCATAGATGACGAGCTTCAGGATGTTGCTCCAGATGACATGCAGCAGGATGTTGCAGTGATGATCAGGATGATCATAGATGACGAGCTTCAGGATGTTGCTCCAGATGACATACAGCAGGACGTTGCAGTGATGATGATCAGGATGATCATGGATACATCAGGATGATGTATGGTGAGTATCAGGTTGATACTCTGTGGCCGTGGATCAGGTTGTGCAGATGAGCATGTAATTCGTTGCCCTGGGAGATTTGCATATGGTCTTGCGAGGTTTTGCCTATGGCATGTAACTCGTTGCCCTGGGACATCTGGCAAATTATCTTTCGAGGTTTTGCTCTGGGAGGACATGTAATTCGTTGCCCTGGGAGATCTGCAGATAGTCTTGCGAGGTTTTGCCTATGGCATGTAATTCGTTGCCCTGGGATATCTGGCAGATGCTCTTGCGAGGTTTTGTCCTATGGCATGTAATTCGTTTCCCTGGGAGATCCGATAGGTTGGGCTGTGTGCCTGTAATCAGTCCTGGGATGCTCTTGCGAGGTTTTTCCATGACCACATGTAATTCGTTGCCCTGGGAGATCCTATAGGTAGAGCTGTGTGCTCGTAACAGCCTGGGATGCTCTTGCGAGGTTTTGTGGTGAGGTCACATGTAATTTGTTGCCCTGGGAGATCCTATAGGTAGAGCTGTGTGCTCATAACAGCCTGGGATGCTCTTGCGAGGTTCTGTGACGCACGTAAAAGTCCTGAGGATTCCACAGTATGGCCAGTGATGACGAAGACCTGCAGGTGGTGGGCCTACATCCAGTATGAAAAAGGACTGGCTTTGTAGAACTTCCTATGACGAGTAGAGACAGAGATTGGATGAGATAGCAGCAGCAGTGGCGATGATGATGACGATGCATCGATGACGATGATCCAGAGAAGAAGACTTGTCTAGCAGATCTGTGTCGAGAAATACCTTCCTAGTTAAGAGGGAGTGTTGATGTATATGTAACTTCGGAATGTATTTCATCTGTGTATTATATATATATTTATTGTACCCTTATAAGAGATGTGTTATTCCTCTATAAGGAAGTGTCGTCATGTGTATTGACAAGTGTCGCAAGTGGGTGTACTTGCCGATGGGTTATTAGACCACCTTATGGGGTCGGCCCTAATTAATATATAATATAATGTGGATGTACTCAAGTAGACAAGTCGACCCCAGTAGGTCACTGGGAAAAAAGGTGAGTATAAATAGAGATAGGATATCTCTATTTTACTCACTCGGAAAAGTATCTATCTCTCTCTCTGAAAAGTGGCGTACTAGTGAGGAGGAGGAGGATCATCTGCTAGGAGACTATCTCTGTATTATTTGGTTGTATTTTGGTTGAGCCATTGCTCTCTCTATCTCTGAGGAAGTTGTGGGGTTTTTCACCTTAGGGTTTTCCCCACGGAAACTCTGTGTCTCTTGTCTCTATGCTTTTGATTCTTGTGATGCTTGTGATGCTTGTCATATTATGATTGTCATGCATTGATATACTGTAGATGTTATTCTCTCAGCAAAGATCCTATAGTATTGTGATTTAATACTAAAAATTTAACAAATACAAGGCTTATTTCGATTCATTCTCACTTGCATGGTTTGGGTCATCACAACACCACCAAGTTTCACGTCCATTTACCCGATTGAGTAATACAACCACTAAAATTAATCTCCCTAACTAAACCAACATTAACCTCACTTGAGGAAATCAAAAGAATTTGGTAGTTAGGTAGGACACCGGGGATAGGCATCAAAATGATTCCCCCTTGTCATTTTCATCTAAGACATAGTTGTTGTCCTCTAGGGAACTAAAATCCTCTAGTATTTATTGACACGGTCACAGCCAGTTTATGGAGGGGCCTCCTGACTGTTTTTAACTTTCAGGGGTTAAACCGCCGTGAGATTGAGAAACAGATGGACTCTGTGGAATGTTGCACTCCACTTAGACCTAAGGAAACATCGATCATTGTCTTCCTTGTAATTCATAGTAATGCAAGGGTGATAAGGCAGAAGCACCGAAAACCTTTTCCAACGTGTCATGAATGAGGTAGCTTAGTGACTTTTCTACTAGGGATCTTTTATCCAGGATCCCTTTCGGTAGAGGGATATCCTTCTCATATTGGTCTCTCACATTGTATTGTTCAACTTGGATTTCATCACCTTACGAAGGATACAGCTTGTTGAGGTCTCTAGCTCTTAGTTAGGAGTTTGCTTGTTATCTCATCTTTATAGAGGGTCATTTTTCTTTTTAGTGACTGCTTGTTGGCATTCTGGCCATTATTTTTCTCAGCTCACTTACTGAGACACCGGTCTCAGTATAGATTTTAGAGCTTGCTTTTTTTGGACTGCGAGCCTTGCTTTTTCTAGCTCCTCTTCTGCACACTCGGCTGCATTAGAGTTTTTGAGTTCTTTGTTACGAAACTGCCCCTGGATTTCATTTTCCTGCCATCATGTCAGAACCACCACGGAGATCATGATGAGTACAGGGAAAAAGCCCTCCACCACCACCACTGCCACAGACCTCTAGTCCACCTGCATCACATATTCCTGCTCCTCCTGGCCGCGGTGCCGGTCGAGGGAACATTCCACCGCCGATACATATTACATCTTCAATTTCTTCTGTAACTGTTACTCACAACACAGTCTAAGAATCTCTTGCAGCTTCTGCAGCCACTAGTGTATATGAGATTCCCACTGTCACTTCACCCACTGTTATTCCAGATATATCTGCCACAGTAGACAACATTACAATGGCTGAATCTAGTACATCCCAAAATACTAGACCAGAGGCCATCCTCCTACCTGTTGTCAATAGCTCCGTTCCACCAGAAAATTTTCACGATTACACAGACGGATCTGTTAGCACCACCGAAAGATCCAACCAGGATATACCTGGCTTGATTTCAGTCACGGGTGGGTACATCAAAATCATTGAAGACCTGATTATGGCTTTATCACTTCCCAGGAGGAGCTTTCACCTGTTATCGCTGCGCCATCCAGCGTTCATCCGCAGGAAACCAGTTCTTCCAGCAACATACCTTGTACCATATCTCTCCCCAACCTCCCTTCGGGACATGAGATCATGGCCTCCATTCAATCTAGAATGTTTAGTCTAGCAAATTCCCCGTTAGCATCGACACAGTTTAAACGAGATACAGAGAAAATGCTCTCGACAGCCTCCAGATATCCCCCTGTTACTCATCCTCCTGACTATCGGGATCCCAACCTCTTGTCTAGCATACAGTTTCATCACTCCTATGCAGACGGCTCCAGACCTTCAGACGTTACTATACCTAAGTTCCCGCCAGACACCGAAAACCCTTTTTAGGACATGAACCTGGACCCATTCTTCAATTGTCCTCCTATCGTTGAACACGCTATGAATGATACCCCCGATACCCCTTGGTTAAATTCCCCACATTTGCTACCATCACCCATGTTTGGTGCACATTCTATGAGGGATAATCCCATTTTTTCTTCGTCCTCGCCTATTAGATATGGAAGACCCCCTCCACAAATCGACACTTTTGGTGCTGTTGGCCAATCGACACTATCGTATTTGGCTAGTGGTGGAAGAACACCAAGTTATATTGCTGGATCTTCCATTTTGACCGAAGGTTCACCTTTGGCCACTATCTACACTATCTCAGGAGGTGGACAACCGACTACCACGATCCCCAACTCCAAAAACCAAAGTCCTCCTGGTGGGCAATCAACCCAACCAGCTGGAGGAAAATCCTTTGTTGGGAACCCCATTCCTAGTCAACAACCTCCTCCTATAGGGCCATCCAACCCATCTGCTGGAGGGAAACCCATGGGCACCATCCAACAACCCTCCCAACCAGCAGCATCTGCTCAGTATGGTATGTACAACACACTTGGCAGCGGACAACCTTATACCCGTTTTCCAACTGGGCCTCATCTTCAACATCCCTCGTCAGTTGTGCTTCCTTCTTGGGAAGCTCAAGTCCCACAGAGTGGAGGGTACTCATTATTTGGAAATTGGAACCCAGCTGGGGGACAATCTCAGATTCACCCCAAATTGAACTCCAGCTTCCCTTGTCTTCGGCTGCTACAACTCCATGGAACCCATCCCTTCAATTTCCACACATTCCTCAAGGAGGAATGAACCTTCCATGGACACCACTGTCACAGCCACCCCCCAACCCTGCTATGGGAAACCCTCCACTTACTCAATATAGTGGTAACATTCCTGGAACACAACAACTCCAAGGAGCTTTTTCCCAACCAGGAGCAGCAACCATTCCTGGGTTTCAGCAACCCCAGGGTACCATACCTACCATCCCCACTCAGCAGAACATCCACCAACTGGTTACCAACACTCAATCAGTTAACCAGATGGCATACTACCCACAGAACTTCCAGTTGTACCCTGCGGGAAACACATATGGGTATAACACACAACAGTATGCTATGCAGGGCCCCCCAGGTTTCTATGCACCATATGGTTATTACTCATACCCACAGACTAATCGTCAACTTCCGTTTTTGGCCATGCTAGACTTACCTGATTCGCCGAGGCTCATTAATGATCCCATATGGCATGAACCTCACTGGCCACCCATTCCAGCCAAACTTCCATCGGATATTCCTAAGTTCGATGCTAAGCCCGGGGAAGACCCCAAGAACCACGTAATGACCTTCCATCTTTGGTGTTCATCCAAATCCTTGATGGATGATTCCATTTTACTACGGCTCTTCCAGCGTACGCTTACCGACACGGCAGCAAAATGGTACATCGAGCTGCCACAACACTCTTTCTACGATTTCAACACCTTAGCTATGCAGTTTCTGACCCATTTCCAGCTCCCCATCCGATACGAGACTGGAAGAGAACTGTTAACCTCACTACGTCAAACCACTTCTATGCACATTTCAGATCACATCCATGAGTGGCGTCGACGCTGTAGGCTAATCAAGCCACCCATTCCGGATCATCTACTTGCTGATTGGTTCACAAAGTCATTTTTGCCTCCCATAGCTAGGGATATCGCTATGCGCGGGCCGGTCACAGAAGAACAAGCCATCTCGACAGCTCAGTACATGGATTTGGTATACACCCAATCCGACACTTTACATGAACTTCTTCCCCATGCCGCCCGCATTACCACTGATCCAACGAAACCTGCCACTGAACCCCCCATTGATGGTATTGTAGGTTTAGTCAAGGCCCAACCTACTACCAACTCAACGGGGCAACAAGCTTCTGCTTCCCCTGCTCTACCTCAGGCGGCTTCAAAAGCTACTTCTTCTCCTGCTATCTCCTCCGAAGTGAACGCAGTTCAATATACGTCACAACCATCTGGAGGAAAGAAAAAGAACAATCGTGGTAAATCCAAGAAGAACCAACAAGAGAATCCCAAGCCACAAACCACCCACAATGACCCGAAACAACGTTGAAAGGATAAGTTTCCCTGCCTAATTTGTCAAGACGATCACTACACATGTGACTGTCCCTACAAGGATGAAGTCAACAAGTTTGTTAAAGGATCCTCTCGCCCGATAGTGTTAACTGACTCTTTCCCTCAGCAGCAACAGTAGATGGTTGCCCAAGAAACACCACAGGGGGACAACTCGAGCAACCCAACTCGCGAAATCCTGATGACAAGTAATGAGGAGATTCATATAACCACTCGTTCAAAGACATATGAGAACCCTCCAAGTTTAAACAAATAGTCAAAGATAGCCAAAGGAAAATCTCCTATTGAAGATCCGACTCCTACCCTTCCCCCTATCGGTCATCTCCATATCGAGAGACCGCTTACGGACACAGTGCTACGCCCACCCAAGGGCACCATACAAAAGGTGACATTTAATCCCAATGCGCGAGCTGCCCAAAATTACAACATTGTTGAGGATTTAGCTCAAGCACCTTGCACCATGTCGACTCTCGAGGTTCTTCAACACTGCCCTATGTAGCATATAACCTTACTTTCAGCACTAGGGGCAATGGACCTAGATACTTAAAACACTATCATGTTTAACTTGGAGCACGCCAAACCTTGGCTATCTCACCAGTTAGCCTTCCAGGTTCATACAAAAATCCATGGAAATAGCATCCATCACACTGTTTTAGATGAAGGTGCATCCACGTCGATCATGTCTTTGAATTGTTGGAGAGCCTTAGGCTAACCTGAAGTCACGATGTCTCCCACTACTCTCAGGGCATTTGATGGACATGGTTTTCAACCTTATGGACTCATTCCCTCAATTGGTGTTGAACTGGGGGGCAAAACAGTATCCGTACATATTGAAGTTGTGGATGCACCATTAGATTACAATCTTCTACTTGGTCAAAACTAGTTTTATGCTATGACCGCCATAGCATCTATTGTCTTCCGGATTGTGCAATTTCCTCATGAAGGGAAAATTGTCACCATTGATCAACTTGATTGCTGTATCCCAGACTCTCATCCGAACTCTGCCAACACCGTCCCGTTATTGGATCAGCCTCGGTACCGGTTCCAAGACATTGGTGTTGGTCTTCTGAAGGATTCTTCCCTTATTGGATTTTTTCCAGAGCTGGGGACCCATGTTCAACTAGTCAACATGATTTCATCAAATGTCACCCCATCCAATGATTCATGGGTGATTGTGAGTCCCACTGAGATTGAAAACTATGGCAACTCCATGCCTTTAAATAGAAACCTCGTAGCGTACGAAGCGATCCAATCAGCCACCAATTGGGTCGACTGTTCTACCCATCACACCGTGGCACAACTCTTGTCTGAGACTCATTCATCCCCACCAATTATCGATCCTCTCAATTTGATTTTTCCCACCGACGAATCAATTATGGAGGTTATGTGCGGTGATGAGCCACCATGGGGAGATTTTCATCATCGATCTTCATTCCCCACCATTCAGACGCTTAAGCCTGATACAAAACCCAGTTCTTCACTTGGGATGGTTCAAACCAATTTTCCCACTTCCCTCGACGAAGTATTTTCTGAAGGAAACTTGGATAAACTTATGGCAACCACTCCCATAGATATTTCAGTGAATCCTGGTATTGTGGAAAACATACATATTGGAAAAACATGTACTCCCCTCGAAATGGAGTTCTACACTGCCTACTTCAAAACCTTCCGCGATGTTTTTGCTTGGAGTTATGAAGAAATGCCAGGAATAGATCCCTCGATTGTGGTCCATGAAATTCCAACCTTCCTTGGCACCCGACCTATTCAGCAAAAACTTCGACCCATCCATCCTCATAAGGCAGCTGCTATTAAAGCAGAAGTTGAAAAACTTTTGCACATTGGTTTTATCTATCCTATCCCATTGACAGAATGGGTATCTAACATCATTCTCGTAGCCAACAAACAGGGAACGATTAGAGTCTGTGTTGATTACCGCGACTTGAACAAAGCTTTTCCAAAGGACAACTACCCAACTCCGTTCATCGACTAGATCATAGATAACTGCGTCGGGAGTGTCATGTTTTCATTTATGGATGGCTTTTCTGGCTATAATCAGATCAATATCCTCCCAGCCGACCAGCATAAAACAACCTTTATCTGCCCTTGGGGGATTTTTGCATATCAAAAGTTACCTTTTGGCCTTAAAAATGTTGGGGCAACTTTCCAATGCGCGATGTCGTACGCATTTCACGATATCAAACATATTGTAGAACCATATCTTTATGATCTTCCCACTCATTCTCAGATCCGGGATGACCATACTGATCACTTAGGTGCCATTTTCAAAAGGTGTCGTCGCTACAATATACGTTTGAATCCACATAAGTGCGTCTTTTGCGTAGAAGCCAAAAAACTTTTGGGATTCATAATCTCCAAAATCGGGATAAGCTTAGATCCTGCGAAGGTAGAAGCTATCTTAGCCCTGCCTTCCCCTATGAATATTCCAGAACTTCAAAGTTTGCAAGGGCATACAAACTTTCTACGCCATTTCATTTGTAATCTTTCTGAGATAACAAAAGGCTATATGAGGCTTCTCAAGAAGAACACTCCCTTCATCTAGGACGATGAAGACGAACATTCCTTTGATAATCTAAAGGTAGCCTTAACTAAAGATCCTGTGATCCAACCCCCCAATTACACACGGGATTACATTGTTTATCTCGCAGCTTCGACTTCCACCATCGGCATGGTGCTAGTCCAGGAAGACCATAATGGCATAGAACATGTGGTATACTATCTTAGTAAGAGTTTTCTCGACTCCAAAACTCATTATTCACATGTTGAAAAACTGGCTCTGGCAACAGTTTTCGCTGTCCAGAGGTTCCGTCATTACATTCTACTCCGTTGGACCACTGTTATAGCCGATTTCAATCCAATGTATTATATCCTCACGCGTCAAGTGCTTGGGGGAAAATATTCTTGTTGGATCGTCATCCTTCCATAGTTTGACTTGGAATTTGTCAAAGCCAAGTCCAAGAAGTCTTTGGTCTTTGCTGAGTTGATTTGTAACTTGCCCCGTGCTACCGAGCAATCTGAGCCCATCGATTCTCTTCCTGATGAATCATTGTTCCTCATTAGCACGTCTGATCCATGGTACGGGGATATTTTATTATATCTCCAAACCCAACGTTTCTGCTCCGACCTCACTCGCGATGAACGTCAATGCATCCGACATCATGCCAAGTACTACCTCATAGTCAACGATACCCTCTATTGACGTGGTGTCGACACTGTTCTTCGACGTTGTTTGACTCTAGATGAGGCAGAATGCATTCTTAATGACTGCCACGCAGGAGTATGTGGTGGTCATCTCTTTGGGATGGCTACGGCCCAGAAAATACTGTGAGTAGGATATTTCTAGCCCTCGATTTTCAAAGACTGCATTGAAACGGTCAAGAAATGTCCACCATGTCAATTCTTTCATAGTAAAACACGCTCGCACCCTGCTCCACTCCATCCTGTTATTGCCGTCGGCCCCTTCTCCAAATGGGGCATAGATTTCATGCACTGTAAGCCCACTTCAGCAGGGGGGCATAGCTATGTCATAGTAGCTATTGACTATTTCGCAAAATGGGCTGAAGCGATGCCTACTTATGCTGAGGACGGAAAAACAGCAGCACAATTCATATTCAATCACATTATAGCTAGATTTGGTGTCCCACAATCCATTATGACAGATCATGGCTCCCACTTCAAGAACCATATGATTGAGGAACTAAGTGCCAAGTTGGGTTTTCTCCATGAAAACTCAACCCCATACTACCCACAAGCCAATGGCAAAGTTGAAGCCATTAACAAAGTTCTGAAACGAATGATTCAGCGTATTATGGGTACTCATAAATCCAATTGGCACTCAACTCTATTTTCAACACTATGGGCATACCGAACCTCAATAAAAAGTGCTACTGGGTTTACACCATTCCAACTGGTGTATGGCCTGGAAGCCATTGAATGTGAAATTCCATCACTTAAGATAGCCATAGAGCTACTTCCCCACACCACTTCTGAAGAAGAACGGTTTCTATACCTAGCCAAGCTAGATGAAACCCACCGCGACGTTGCTTTAGCCAATGAATCTCACAAAAAACACGTCAAAGCTCAGTATGACAAATCCGTTCAACCTCGGATTTTCAATGAAGGTGACCTCGTACTCACATATGATGAAATGCACGATAAACTCGGAAAAGGAAAACTAGAATCTATGTGGTACGGCCCCTTTGTTGTAAAACATGTCTTGGAGAAAGGAGCCTATGAACTCATCGATTGTGATGGCATGCCATTGGAATGGCCCCGCAATGGGATATACCTCAAATGCTTCTACGCGTAAGGTTACCCTACACGGGGTACTTTTTGTACATAATGTACTTAGCTTGTTTTCGCTCATCTTTTTGGGTGTGCGCACGGACCTCATGTATCCATTCTTACTTTGACTTGTGATTTTGTACGCAGATGTCTTCCTACTTTGGATTCGCCGATGGTGCAAGTCGGCATACCTAGAACCTCACTTTTGCAGCATGGGTAATCTATTCTCCCACTAGTGAGTTGATATCTTCAGGAGCCAATTGTTTCGGCCCTACAACCAACAATATCGCAAAGCACCATGCAGTCATCGGACTCTTGACGAAGGTTGCTTCCCCTGGAATTGACTCCCTATCAGTCTTTTTAGACTCCCAACTCGTGGTTTCTCATCTGAATCATGTTTACACAGTCCACGATCCTATCCTACTTCGTTTATTTCGGAGGGTATGCCGCTTGGAATGATCTTTTAATTTCATTTAATATCAACACATACCAAGGGAATTCAATTGTATAGCTGATTCATTAGCTAATTACATTTTGGATTGGCATCTTGCCCATATATAAAAACATATCACAAAAATAAACACACAAGTCATTGTAAATAAATAGATCATAAAAATAGGTCCACATGTATATGACTGTATATAAAAGTGTTTTTCCAAATACATAAATTTTGTGTTTTAAAGACAAAATTTGGGAACTAATCCCATACAAAAATTTGGCTCTCAAATCCTACATATCGTATACATGTCGCAAAAAGATAAAAGCTACCATCTATGGAGATCTGGGAGATCTATCATGTCCCTCATCAAATTCCTCACATTGCTGGTGATAACACACTATAGCTCAAACCACCCTATGAAGGAGTCGGCCAATACGCCTAGGCACACCTACAGTATGCCGCTGGAGATGCAAAGGGATGTCGTCCACCCTCATAGCAAAAATACCGTGGGTTAAACCCTGCAAATTCCTCTCTATTTCTTGGGCCCCTCCCACTTCATCTTCGTCTTCTTCCTCGTCTGGAGCGGATTGGTGATCAACACCACCTCGGCATAATGGCGAGTACCCTGCTAGTCTCTGTGGTCCATGATCTACGACATGCACACGTACATATATTAAAGTCTTTTACACATTCTGAAAAACCATAAAAATTATACACTCAAAAAACAAAAAAAATATATCCATGAAGGTCATACTTGAGTTGTCCCAATCCTCGTCTTCCGATAGTGCCAAGTCTATGTCCTCGCAGAAGTCCACCCATGCATAGGGGTAGTCATCGATCATCACTATCTGTTCCTTGAGCCGTGAGAAGAAATCCTCACCGAAAGCAAAAGGCTGCGGACCCCCAAGTCGTCTTGCATATTCACTCCATCGAGCCATCCATGGCTCGATAGGTGGACGGGGGGGCATGGCTATCTATGGGTGCAACAACAGCACCCTCGCCAAAAAGAAGGTGACTAAGATGCTCCCATACCCAAATTGAGAATTCTCTCCAAGCCTGCACTTGTTCACCTGCTCTTTGAGGTTGGTCAACACTACCTCACACCAGTTGAATATTGTTCCTGCCATACAATCCACTGCAAGATTCATCTGTGTACGAGACGCCGGATGGGGACCCGTGCTCCCTTCTACACGTGTGATGGTGAACAACATGGTTTTTACAAGAAGTTCTATAATGTCTTTGATGACCACCTTGCCGCTTTTCTTCCCCAAACCTTGATGGAAATAACGAGCAATCAAAGAATCCATGCTCACCTCCGAGGCTGTGAACCCAGTAAAACTCACTTGGGATCCTCTTTTTGAGAGGCCTGTGAGAAAATAAATGTCCTCGAGTTGAATCTCAAGGATGTGTTGTCCTACTCGGAAAGCCTGAATGTCGGGGTCCCACATTTGAATAATGTGGGTGACAAGTTTTGCCTGCTTACAAATACCTTTGGTCTTGAAGAATTTCAACAAACCACATTCCCACAGTGCAGTCACAGTCCTTTGGTCATTTTCAGCCAACAAATCATCCACCTCATGCTCTCTTTCTTTGCAATGGACCATTTTGCCCCAAACAAGTTTCAAACACCTGCAAAAGGTCATAGGAAACACTCAGTAATCATTTAACAACTTGATCTCAGCTAAAAATTTGAGAAAAAATGATTTTTTCATCTTAAAATTTGCCCCTATCATGCCTGGAGGAAATTTGACTGTGCGGTACTGCACAGTACCACGCCCAGGTTTAACCTTATAGCACGGTACTGTTGCACAGTACTGCGCTTCTCGATATAGCACCAGCATGGTACTATGAAGCGCAAAAATTTCCCAATAGGGATCGCCCAAAAAAATATTTTTTCCTACTGAAAGCAAGTTATTCATACATGAAATGAAAGAGGGGCTTGAAAGCTCTTACCTGGGGTAGACGGATGTTGAAACGGTGCCCCGAATCTCCAGATATGAACTCTTGAAGTTTTTGCTCCTCAAATGGGTAAAATCTCCTCTTTTGGTAAATGCACAAGTGAAATGGTAACTTTCCATATTTACCCATCCTTTATATAACTTTTTCACTTTTTTTTACTCATTATTTTATCTGGTTAAAATAAAACCCATTTCACATTACTAATATCTGGTTTCATGAGCATTTGTTGACAGGATCTCCTTTAAAAAATATTCACATTGGTGTTCATTTATTGTTTGACGTTCATTTTGAGCCTACTTTATCTTTTTCGTGCTCTGGATTAAAACTTGAAAAAGATTCCAAGCGCTTTTACACCCGTGTCGTGCTTGTCAAACTCATGTAAATGGTGTCGAGTTTGGTCAGCTTTACTCATGCTCGTTAAACGGTGAGGAAAGTATTATCCCGGTTGTATTTTATTCTCTCTTCGGACCAGAACAATTAAAAATTACGAAAAAGACCATTGGAGTCCATAGTTAAGCTCTTTTCGGACTCCCTAAAATTGAAAATATTTCCAAGTGATCTTGACTCTTTCACACTTGCAAAAGTATTTGAAAGGTCGTCTATTCAGTGATAGCTTACCCCTTTTTCGGCCCGTCTAGACTATTTACGAGAAAGGTATACCTCAGTCAATTTTTGGCTGGGAGAGTTCTCTCGGGACATGTTTTACACTTTTTTGGGATCGAGGGACTAAATTTACAAAAAAGTACACTTTGGAGCCTCCTTTAAGTTTTTCAGGCTCTCTAAATGTGAAAAACTACCGAGTTTTCCTTCCTTGGACTTGTTAAAATTTAACATCGAAGGACCCGCTTTGGGATGAACCCCTCCTTTCTCAGGTTCGTAAAACATATGAGATTGGACTCATCCATGAGATGAGCTGTACCAAGCATCTGTTATCCTCTTCAAGCTCGAAAAACAACAAAGAGGTACTCGTCTATCATGTCGGGGGAATATGGGAAACAAGACAATTTTGTTTTGGCAGCTTGTCACTCGTTACCTTTGAACATGGCATGTGTCTATCCCTTGTCTATTTTGGGTATCTATTTTTCACTGAGTTATGGTCATCATCCTGAGTCGTCTCTCTGGCCATGAGCCTACTCATTTGGTGTCTATCCTCTGCTATCAATAATCCCTGCTGCCAAGTCCTGTTACATGTCGTTATATGTTCAAAGGGTTGCATTGTTCAGAGTCATTCATTGTGTCAGGCCTCCGCTGTGTCAGTACATACTCCATTGTTTCATCATCCTATACAATCTTTTGTTCTGATTTCGTGTCAATGATGTGGGAATCATTATGGCCCACCTTCGATGAGTCTATTCCCGTCGACACCAAATCACTATCCGGGAATTGGACTTAGGGATCAACCATTAGTACCTTGGTACCTGCATGCCTCAATGGCAGGTTTCCTTGTGTTCGACAGTAGGTTTACATCATTGACCTCTGATCGAACGATCTCTCAAATGCTCGACATCAACTCATCTATTCGCATTTTGTTGATATGTACTTCAGATACCTTGGGGATCATCGTCATCATTGGTGATTTCCCTCGCATTTGTTAACGGTTCACATTATTGACCGGTAATCAGATGGTTTCTACCATGTTTGACTTCAACACTTTGTAATCACATGGCTATATTCGTATCATTTGAGATTGGGTAGGAGACCCTGGGCGCACCTTTGTATCTTGATTACATCCAGGTTGCGATGGAGATGTCCTTTGTATTGTCACACAGATCCACTTTTTCTATTGGTCATGGTTGTGTCATTATTGTCTCATGGATCTACGATTGTTCATAGTAGCCATGATTTGTCTACAGTCTATATCATCTCAGTACTCATGGATCTGCAATGTATTGGTTGAAATCCATGCTTTGAGTCATTTGTTTCTGAGGAAGGGGATACCCACCTCGATGGTATATCTAAAATTTTGTTTCTGTTTCAGCTCCTTGTTGCTCTCCTCGATGCTATCTTCGCATAGTATTTGTAAAGACTTTCGGCCATCAGTCCCTTCTGACCTCACACTTTAGGGGGCATCTATTATGCCTCCATAATTCATGTTGGCTACTTTCTGGACAGACCCGAGTTTTCAGGATGCGCAGCAACAAACACCCCTTGGCGTATTGGCCGTCTCGGCAACGAGCTGCATAGCATCCTGAAGTCTCACCCGAAGTGGCTATGGGGGGGCTAAGGAATCAGGCTTCCTTAACCTTGGCGACGTGGAGACTATAACCTTCCCTTCCCCCTCCAGGAGGATTCCTTGGAGCGAAACGTCTTACTCTTCCTCAGACCTCTTAGCACGATAGCGCTGAAACTCTTACCAGCCTTGCTGCGCGGTATCTCTGCACCTGCGAACGAGGTGTTACCCGCTACGTCCAACTACGTATAGTCCCTGGCCTTGCACCACTGAGCAGTAGCACACCCTCAAGCGCTACAGCAATAGCGTTCTACAGACTCCTTCAACACTTAACAATTATAACTTTTAAGGAAGCTTCAAGAACGTACTTAACATATGCTTTCATAAAGATAGCGAAACCATCTTATAAACCTAGATAGTAAAACATAGACATGCATTCACGTAAAACATCACCATAACAACTAGAGTTAGTTCATTCGCCTCCACGGGCCAACCTCATGCACAGGAACTGCAATCTATATTAACTCAAAATGGGAATTAAACAGTATGCTGCGCACACAACTGCAGCCTTAGATCTTTCTGGGAAACTCCACGCACACAGCTGGGAGCCCTTCTCTTAGATCTAACTCTTATCTTCCACAGATGTTACTTATAACTAATCATGCAATCACCTTCCGCCAGTCCTGCGACTAGTCGATACATATACGGGCCCTTGCGCTCAGTGGCCTCCTTACATACACAACATGATCATTAACCATTTACAAAACACAATACAGACTCAGACCTCAACTTAGACTATCTGAAACTCTGCAACTATCTAACTCTTCTGATATTCAACTAAGGCCAGCCCTTCTAACCTACTGACTTATCGAACCCTTTTCCCTTATCAATTATACATATATATAGGTGGCCTTGATGGTCGCACCTTTACAAAACTGTGGGCCATTCCCAGCAGTGATCCCCAAAAACCCTAACCACGGGCATGGCTAGGTGTACTGTAGGCGCTGCTTGCAGTCATGTTGCCGCTTCCTGCAGTCTCCATGAGTTCTGGTGCAGATTACGGGTATGGGCGCCGCTTCATCATTCACTGCTCCTTGTCCTTTTCCTTCAATGCTTTGGTCTGTTGCTCTTCCTTGGGAAGATCAACCATAAATTCTGTACTTAGCCCTAATGAGGGTAGCTGAGCCCTCTATTACATCGCTTCATTTATTGTGGTAGCTGAGCTTTCTACTTGGCCTCATTCACTCTCTTTTAACGTGTGCACGTGAGCTCCGTGATTTTCGGCCCGTAATCTGTGCTGAGCTCGCCCATCTGGCACCGTACTGCGCACTGTTCACTTCTTCCCAAAATTGGTGCTTACTCAATATTAGCATTCTTTCCCTTCAACACTTGTTCTTTTTCCTCAAAATTTGCAGCTTTACTATAGCTGCGGCCTATGCTCCAACATTTTACAGTGTCGCATCTTCACCACAAAAAGATTTGACGACACTTCCGCTATTGCTTAAAACACCTAGAAAAGAAAAATGATGAGTGATCCTTGAAGACAAACCCATACTGTCAAGAATCAACCCAGCTGAGACTTCATATACCTACACTACCGCGCATTTCTCTAGCTTAGGTGGACTACCGCACTATGTTCCTTCTCTGCCACACGGTACTACTGCATTATGCTCTGTTTTAGAGGTGTGGTACACTTTTTTACCCTTTTTTCCATGGCTTGTGGGATCTTGATTTTTGAGACATTTTTTAGGATTGGTGTCCCTGATTCGATCCTAACTCACTTTCTCTGATTAGTAGGCCTAATCCACTAAACTCTCCTAAGGTCCACACTTCTCTCTTGTTGGTTAACCCTACCACACACTATAAAAGAGAGGCATTCCATGAGCAAAAGGGGAGGACTCTTGGAGACATCAAACTTATGATCTTGAAGCTTTGTGGAGATAGCTAGAGGAGGAAGCACTTGGAGCTGGGAGCTAGCTTGGATATCAAGCAACCATTGTAAGTGACTTCAAGTTGATAATAGAATATAACTTGTCTTCTTTCCCAAATTACATGTATTGATTTTGTTTCAATGATATGATTTGTATCTATTATAGATTTAGATCCTAACTCATATTTCAAGTTGCTAGAGAATCGTATATGCTTGTATCTTGGTTTCATTTTGACAGGTTCATTCACGAGGACTTGGAAATTGGAGCAACCATAAAGACAAGCGATTGGATTGAAGGTCAGTTAGATTTCTTCTACTTCTTCTAGCACTTTAATCTTGAGATGTCTGTTTAGATCTATGAATTCAAGGTAGCATTTGTTTAGTTTTGTCTTAGTTTAGAGTCAGTTAAAGTCTACTTTAACCTAAGAGAATTTCTACCTGTCCATAGGGAGAAAATTCTACATATAGTTTCCCCTTGTTCTTCTTTTTTCCATTAAACTTATGAGATGAAGCTGATTGAACAGAATTCACCTCTTTGGTTACAGCAAGAGTGGTGGACTTGTGGTGCTGTGACTAGCCGGAGTTGGGTTGGATGATCCAATAGTGCTAACAGCAGGCTGGGTGGTAAGGGAACCTATGATCCCATCAGCTTGGGGTCCCTTATGTGGTTTCGTGGGATCGTTAACGTCTCGGGGTGCATCAAGAAAAATATTGAACAGAGTGCCAGATTGGGTGTAGACCAGGTCTAACAAATGAGCTCTCGTGATGGCTTGTTCTTCGGTGATAGCACCTCGCATGGAAACATCTTTTTCTATGGTGGGAAGAAGCGATTTAGTAAACCAGTCTGCTGGGAGATGATTTGGAATGGGAGCTTTAATGAGATGTCATCTCCTTCGCCACTCATGGATATCATCTGAAATGTGAGTGGCGGTATTCTGACAGAGTGAGGTTGAAAGCTCAGTACTAGTCTCATACCATATAGGCAGCTGGAAATGCGTCAAAAAATTCATAGCAAGAGAGCCAAAATTAGGCAAAGAGTGTGGTGGTATCTCAATGTACCACTTGGCAGCCAAACTGGTGAGAGTCCTTTGGAACAATCTAAGATGAATTGAATCGTCCATTAAGGAATTAGATGAACACCATAAATGGTATGTCATCACGTGGTTCTTGGGGTCTTCACCCGGCTTGCCATCAAACTTGGGGATATCAGACAGAAGTTTCATCGGAATCGATGGCCAGTTAGATCCGTGGTAAATAGGATCGTTGGTTAAATGAGAGAGGTCAGGTAAGTCCAATGTAGCCAGAAAGGGAAGCTGTGGATTAGGCTGCACGTATTGATAATACTTATAAGGCATGTAAGGACTAAACTGGCCGTAAGGTGTACCAGGATAAAACTGACCATAGGGGGCTGTGCCACCTGGACCGTAAGGAGGTCCACCACCATAAGGTGGTCCATTCCAATAGGGTGGGTGTCCACCTTCACCTCCTGGAGGGGGTGGAGGTCCGCTGCCACCATCGGGAGGAGGTGGGGGTCCATAACCGTAATAAGGTGGCCCACCATCGCCTCCTCCTAGACGGGATGGTGGACCACTTCTGCTACCAAATGGGTGGGGGCCCCCACCACCTCAGCTGCTGGAAGGATGAGGATTCCCACCACCACTACCACCACCGGGGTAATTAGGTCCTCCACCGCCTTCTCCTCGACGAGGTGGTGGACCACTGCCGCCACGCTAAGGCAAATGTCCTCCTCCACCATGATAGGGTGGTCTGCCGCTGCCTCTACCTAGAGGAGGTGGTGGGCCATTCCCGCCACCGCCAGAGGGGTGAGGGGTTTTGTAGGTAAAATGAGGTGGGCCTCCACCAATGTTAGGCGGGGGCCCATCGCCTCCAACAGGAGGTGGGGGAGGACCGATCGAGGGTATTGGTACTTGAGGGATAGTCAGTTGGGGTCCGTGTTGCAACACAGGTTGTTTCCCCCACAGAGTGTATGGATTCCTGGGATAAGGTATCCCATATGGCGCGTTTTCGGGATTAGGTTGACCCAACACAGGGTTAAAAGAACTTGGATACACTTGAATCCGTGAGGGTTGGGTTACATTTGATGGCCCTCCAACATGAGATCATCCTGTGGTGGACGGTCTAGTGGTTGGGACAGTCCAACGGAAGGCCCATTGGGGTTTCCTCCACCTATGTTTTGGTTAGGAAATGGGGGTTTCCCCCCAGCCATAACAAGTTGACCACTAGTCAAAGGTTGAACCAACGTGGGTTGTTGATTAGCTACCGTGGTAATAACATTACCAATAAGATAATCTGTAGGAATGTAATACCCTCCCCTCGAATTTTGAGGTGGGGAAGGAACTGGTATAGTAACCGTGGTAGTGACAGGTGTGTTGGACTATTGTCCTTCCATCGGTTGGTTCACCTGAGGTGGAGGACTGGACTCTTGTGAGGGTTGACCAATCTCGTTAGTGGTCACATGGTGGCGTGGTTCAGGTGATCCGAAATATATCGAATGAACTGGGATGGGTTGGTAAGGGGGTAATGATGGGTCTTCAACCCGTCGTTGGAGACTTGAATTCCAACACTCTTCAGCTATGAAATGAAAGTGAGCCAATTGGTCATGAAAGTAGGATAAAGTGTCTTCCAGAGTAGTCTCACTGGGTGAGGATGAGGTGGCAAAATGAGCCACTGGATGGTCTGTAGAAGATGTCTAGTAAGTTGTTAAAGAACCAACAGTTGTTGTAGGGTCATCCTGGGGTCGGTTTATCCATTCCAACAATCCAGGTTCTCCCAGGATGATGGGAGGAAGGTTTTGCGAAGTGGGGGTTTGTGCTCCTTCATCCTGCGTGGGATGAGAGGTAGGTGAATCTGGTGGAAACAAGTGTCCACCAATATTCAAAGTGGGGTTCCCGACTTCAGTAACTACAACTGAGTTACGTTGATCCATCCTTACCCTCAAAATAACCTTCGGATTAAGGGGAAATTCAGGTGGCAAGTTCAAGATCCTACGGGACCTCTCCAGGGAAAATCCACCAAAGTATCATGAAAATCAGCCAAAAAAGGCCGAAACAGCGTTTATCCTAAAGGAATTCTAAAAGAAAAGTAGTCCAACAAACCTACTCAAACTAAGGCAACAAGAAAACTTATGTGACAGAGTGGATTCAAAAGTCTGGAACCTCACAGGATTATCAAGGCATCACAAACCCCAATATACTGCAAGGTCCGACAATATGATGTGACAAGGAGGATTGGGACCGTACCCTTTCCTGCATACCCGACTACCTAGACAGGACATGCGTGCTAATCTCCCCGAGTGCTATTCTCGGTGTATTGCTTTGCAAAGATGGCCAAATTGTTAACTCGGTTGGTTTCAGGAATCCTAATGGTGTCTCCTGATATACACAAGGTACATGGGAGCTCAAATCCATAGTGGTGCTGTCTAATTCACAGTCGTTGGCACGAGACCTTCCGATATACTTGTCGAGTACGTGATACACCCTTCGATATATGCCAAGTATGGATTATGGTACTTGGTGGGTATGTGAAGGAGCTTGATATACCGAAGTATGTGGAAGACTACAATACTCCTGGACTACAGTGCTGGCAAGTAACAATAGCTTCCATGCTTAACGACGTCGGAACACGTCTCCAACTTACACACAAGCTGCTAAAATTTTTACCTAGTTCTACCATTAATTTTATCTTGGATGGTTATGTGAATGCATGAGGTGAGTACATAATCGGAAATAGAATGCAAGCCCTAGCAACATGCATGAAATATTTGTTTCTTTCGATGAATTCTACCTATGGTAAGGAGAAATCTTTTTCCAATGGTATTGCCAAACAACCTGAATCCAACACAATTCCCAATGCAAACAAATTCGACAATGAAAGTACTCTTTTCTTTTTCAATGAAACACACAAAGGTACACAACACTACTATCCAAATCAAAATATTTTTTCTTTTCTTTTCTTTTTCAAATCAAAACAACACTGAGTAATGAAATGAGAGGATTCTGACACGGAAAATGCAAGCTTTTCACTTTCTCTTTTCAATGTTCTAAAGGAAACAAAAATAAAAAATGCACCTATCTTTCCCTAGCATGGAAACAACTTTTGAAAAAAAAAGGAAATGTACTAGATCTTTTCAAGAAGATGAATAATTCATAATTCAAGAAAAAACACAATCAATCATATTTCCATTCATCTTTTCCAAAACATTCCAATGCACAATGATCTTTCTTCAATAACTTTTTGAGAAACAATGGGAGAGAAGCACTTTTAATCTTTCAATGGATGTATCAAAACAATAAACTTGAAGACAACTTTGCTTGCAGATCTAAATGACTAAAAAGAAAATGCTACTCGCAGCATTCATACACTCAGAAAACTCAAGAAAAGAACAAGCACTCAATTAAGCAAAAAGTCACACTTGACTCAAAATCAAGCAGCAGCAAGCAAACTAAGCAAGCAAAGCTCAAAACAAAGATAAATGAGGTTTGGAAGGTGATCCAATGCACTGATCAGATCAGGAATGGAAGGAAGGGAAAGCAAGAGTTAATGGATGAAGGTGGGGGAGACAAAAGTATCTGCCATTACCGATTTCAAACTTTTCCAAAGTGGAACCCAAATTCAATCCAAATGAAGCCAAACTCTCAACACACAAATCAAAATGGGATCTATGGCTGGATGTTGCAGCACAGAGGGAGTTCATACATCAAAACAAGGCTTAGACTATCAAACAAGAAGATGGATTCCTGTATGCTAAGTCTCAACAGATCGTTGCACTCAAGCTTTGCAGATAGTGCAACGTCGCAGTTTACCTACACGAGATCTACGATGATGTTGGAGTCTACTAATGAATAGGACGCGATGAGAAAGTAACATCCAAAGAACAAAGACCCATAAAAACACAATGTCGCTCTGTTTTCACTGCCCAGGTGCGATAGGCAAGTTCTAGATTCAAAAATGAATCAGATCTCCTAATAATGAACCACCAACAGATTTGAAATTGAGTTGTATAAACTCAAAGGAAGAAGATCAGGATCTTCAATGTGAAGATCTGACAATGGAATCAATCCTAAGAAGGAAAATGGCAAAAGAAATGACAACAAGGCTTGTGACAAGTAATCAACTGAAAACGACTCAGATTAACGATCACTAAACAAGAATTGTCCCCAGTAGAGTCACCAAATTTGTTACCGGACAATCCACTCGACCGGAGGCGAACCGGATCTCCCTAGCTCAATGTGAGTCTGGAACAAATAGAACAAACTACAAACACGTTTCCTAGATATACTTAAAGATCAAGTGCTAGATGTCTTACCTCTTTGATTCACTATCCTTTCTCCCGAATGTTGCTCCATGTCCCATAGTCGTCAGATCCAAGATGCAAGACCTATTAAGACACAGAAAAGAGAAATGAGTAAAGAGCATCTATACAATAAGAGATCTATGTAAACAGTTAAGTAGGTAAACAACACAACATCATCACATATAAGATTGATATTGGTGGAAAGAATTTGTATTATTTCAAATAGAGGAGTACATGATAGAGATATAGAACTACAACCAATGACTTAACGTAGCAGCCCTTCTCCCCACAAGCCAATTTCCAAGCCCTTCCAAGGAAGCATGAATTCTCCAAAAGGTGAGTGAAGGTGTCTTTTAAGAGAGATTTCAACAGCATGTAGATACGATAGTCTTCCTCCCTTTGGTATGGGAGTGAGCTTCATATATATAGGACTAAGTGCATGAGATTATCGATACGATAGGTTGAGAGATGGTAGGAGAGAGATAGGGGATCTTCCCAATGAGTTAGGGGTGGAGTACCAGCTCTCCAAGAGATCAGGGATAAGCCCCCAAATGGGAAAGCTTCAAGAAAGATCTCGAAATGGCTATTTTTTCCCATTAATAAACCTTGTCGCACCTTGATATGAAGCAACCTGCAACATCGCATGTTTCCAGTGCGCAACCTATGACGACCTCTCAAAAGGTTGTACAAACTGAGTACAAATCCTCCCAAATGAGTACTTCGTCCATATGACTTCAGGGACGTATACACTAAATCATGATGATGGGTAGATTTTAGGTGTAACTTGGGGAAGCTTGTAAGTAGTTGTGATATGCTCAGGTGCAAAAGATGCTAGATTCATCCCAGCCTTGTCATTAATGAACCTTGTATCAGTTTTAACATGAGGGATTATCCAATTGATGACTTTGGAGCATGGGAATAACTCAAGATGATTTGTTTCCTTATGGAGGCAAGACTTCTTAATGTTTGAATAGACCATAGTGTCTTCTAGGAAAGCTTGAGGGTAATTCCGATCTCTGATAAACCTATATAAGTCACCCCATTGAAATTATGGGGTAGAGCTTCCTGGGGCTACTCCAATGACAGCTTGCATATCGCTGAACATGGTTTCAAGTGATGTGTCTAACAAAATCTCCATGTTTGAATCTGAATCCACAAGCTTAGCTTTTTTCCTGGTAGACTTCCTATGCTTGTCAAACCTGCGAAGGTGGGGTATCACGAATAAGGAGTTTGATAAATTCTCAAGCAACTTATCATTAGTAAACAAAACATATCACAAGGTTCATGATATTCAAGTAGAAATTGAGCATGCAAAAAATAATCTTAGAAGCATTTAACATGACTTAACATGCAATATGTTACGCAACAGGAAACTTCTTAGCCAACTACTTAAATATTTCATGATACAACCATTACTTCATTATTATCAGCTTTTGAAGGAGAACACAACTACGTAAAGCACTATTTGTGAGGTATATAGAGGGTATTCTCAAGGCTTACACAGATTTATGGCTTTAAAACATGGCTTTATCATTTGGATCATGTCTTATTGCCCATAGTGGTGAGTGCGGTTTTCCATTTCCCAGTGTTAGCAAACGTTTGCTACAGACCAGGGTTTGTGCTTTTAAGCTAACACACAATTTTCGGCCTTAAAGCTGTGACAGGGGTTTCTTAGGACTAAAAATTATCAAAAAAAACCGATGTGGGGAAAACTTTCCTAAAATACTTGAAAATGACAGTTGACAGGCGAGAATGCATATGCGCATAAGGTAGATTTTCTGAGTCATTGTTCGAGGGTAGACACAAGAACTTTGTGCTTTTATTGGCTTGAAGGGAGGTTTTCCCATTTGGTAGAATGATTTCCTTATATCATACGAAACTGACGGATAAATCGAGTGCCTAAAAGCTTTAAACGGGAAGAAGAGCTTCAAAACGGGGTTTTCTTTGGATAAAACAAAAGGAAGGAGGAAAAAACCACCTACCTATTAACCTTAGAGTGGCTCTTGGCGAGCAACAGTCCAAGCAGCTCTTTGGCGATGAATGACGAGCTCTTCTTTCCGTTGGTAATAGTGGAATCACCAAAAGTCTCGTTCTACGCATATATATAGCGAGAGTAATAAAGCCGCATAAGGGTGCATGTTTCCAGATTAATGAGCACGGGGCTCAATGCAATGTGTAATTAACTCCTCACAGGGTGGTCATAAAATGATTCACCGACTTCATAACTACGCACATACCCAAAAAATGGGCCGCGCTATGGTGACAAACGAACTGCTAGCTTATGCACAATGAACGGCGAATTTAGGCTTAAACCCTGTGATCAAGAGCTGCACCTACGGATTGGGGCTTAATCGGAAGTTGTAAGGTTAGAAGTGACACAACAGGCAGTGATTTTATCCCTAATTTAGCGACCAAAATGCTGTGACAAAGAAGGCAAGGCCCAGCTACCGAACCAAAATTTTAGAATGAGGATTTGCGCAAAGGGCGGGTGATGTAACTTTAGCATCTGTGCCAACTGGCGCGAAGTCAAAGGTTTGGAAAATGTACAAAGGGGCAACAATTTTAGACTAAAAATCTGCGCAAAGGCGGAAAACTTAAAACTTAAAAATGTGACGACTTGGGGAAAGTTAAAGACAACAGCTCTTGGTTGGCGATTTTAAGGTTAAATCTTGCTCTATAGTTGGCCAAAGATAGGGTAAAAATCTACATTATTGTTGCAAATTTTAATGTTAAAAACTGCACCCAATGTTAAAAGATAAAATTTAGCCTTAGTAGAAAAAACCAAAAAAACTTTCGAGGAAGAAGAGAAGGAAGAAAACTTGCCAAGTTTGAACAAAATAAGCTTCAAAAATCAAAATACTTCTTCAAAATAGAGGGAGGGGCCCCAATATTTACAAAAAATTGTGGGGGATGTTGCAGCAACAATAAGTTGATTTCATTAATGTGTAGTGGATGGAGCCAAAAGATAATAGAAAGATCTCTCTAATGCAAGTTTCCTTCTTCAAAATATTACAACGGTGTTTCACAAAAGTAACATCCCCAAGGTTCCCCTCCTGTTGCTGTTCAAAAAAGATTTCTCTACTTACTAACTTAATCAACAAGGTCAAAATGTACCAAGAGCCTCTAAGCTTCATATGGAGAAAAAAATTTAGTTATCAACGTATTTATAAAGATAGGATCACTAACATAAGATATCTGAAAGGATTATTAGAAGAGCTGCAAGAATCATATTAGGTAAGTGGCAAAAGATGATACAAAGAACATTTTAATTTTTCAATGTAAATTTTCAATTCTTAAAATAATCAGAAGGAAAGCGATCAAGATGTACTATAAGTTTATAGAGCACTTCCCTTTTTCGGATAATGATCTTTATGAGATGAAAATTTATTGTAATCATACTGCAAACCACTTGTCAATTGATTATTCAAATTTATTCAAAGCAAAAACATATGTACAAAGAAAAATCATATGAAAATTTATCAAGAACTAGGAGAAAGGGAGAAGAGTCTTCCCCTTTTTAATTGATGAAGGCTTATGAGCTGATCATAAAAATTTCTATATAAATATAAACCAGCTGTCATAATTTATTTAAAGAAATGGAAATATATTTACATATATACAGATGAATATTTATATACTTATTTTTAATTTATGGACTTAAACATGCAACTCTTTATTTATTTACATAATATCCTATTCTACTTAGGGAGAAAGAAAACAATTATTGTAAAATCTCAAGCACAGCTGAATCTAGCTACTGTGGATTCCTCACTGGTGAAAGATTGCACAACATTTGCAAGAATGGCATAAAAATTTAAATGAATGAAGAACAATACACATGAAATGGTGAATAATGTCAATATTATTAACTGTCCAACCTTAACATAGGTTAAGAACACTCATATATACAAATCTGGAAGAATTCGAATCCATCTGGAGTGTTCACACTGATCTAGCTTAGAAAAAGCTCAAACCCCCCTAGGTTGACCAAAATATCCCAAACCATCCCAAACTGGTTCGAATCTGCAGTGTGAATGCTGGGAATGACTGGACAGGCCCATGTGACCTCACACATGTGAAGAAACTGGTTGGTTAGAGGTTTGGAGTCTAAAATTGGTCAAAAATATGACAAAACAAGGCAAGATTGTCCACAAACTGAGCAAATGCGCCCTAGGTAGAAGAGAAGCATGCTGAGTGCATTAAATGACCTGAGGAGGGCGCTCTAGGCATGCTGAGTGCATTAATTGCCCTGGGGAGCGCTCCACATAGCTGGTTTGACTCAACACTTGTTCACATTGCTAACTAGTTCAAGACAGTTTGACCATTTACCAATCTAATCAACTTAGGGATGTAATCATTAATCACTTGGGCTAATTAATCATCAATTAATACATGATTAATTTACATAGGTGTAAAAATGTTCTAACACCCCCCCTTAAGCTAGACTTAGTGAAATATCAAAAATTAAGGCCTTGGCTACTAGGCTCAAGTCACCTTTTACATCATGAAAATTTATTTGTCCATGTAACCAAGGTAAGGAGGAAAACCACATGGGAAATAAAACCTCCCCTCTAAAATGGACATGTGGCATATATCAAAATACACCAATCATCACCATGCATCACTCACCCCAAGCAAAGATCTAAGGTGAGTGAAGGTCTTCTCGGTAAAACACTTGGTGAAGATATCAGCAGTTTGCTCACTGGATGGGCAATACTGCAATGCTATGGTCTGGTCATGCACCAACCCCCGAATGTAATGCATGTGTATCTCTATGTGCTTGGTCCTCTGTCTTTGTACTGGATTGGTAGAAATCTTGATTGTACTTTGATTATCACACCAAAGAATAGTGGGTGAATCAAAGACAATCCCGAACTCTGCAAGAATAACTTGCAACCAAACACATTGTGTGGCTGCATTAACTGCTCCCCTGTACTCGGCCTCAGCTGAAGATAAGGAAATAGTGCTTTGTTTCTTGCTTGACCAGCATATAGGTCCATGTGCAAGCATAAATACATAACCGGAAGTTGACTTCCGATCAATACAATCACCGGCCCAATCAGAATCTGTAAATCCTACTAGTTCAAGGGATGAACCAGCAGCATAATGGATACCAAAAGACTTAGTACCCTTAACATAATGAAGGATCCTCTTGGCTGCCTTCCAATGGATCTCATGAGGCTCTTGCATGTGCCTTGCAACAGCCCCAACAGCATATGACAAATCTGGTCTAGAATGAGTAAGATATAGCAAGCTTCCAACAAGTTGCCTATACAACGAACTGTCAACTAGTGGTGAAGAACCCCATTCTGTAAGCTTAACTCCTGAAAGAAATGGAAATTTTGCAGACTTACATTCAGCCATCTTAAATTTCTGCAGCAAATCTGAAGCATACCTTGACTGACATACAGAAATTCCATTCACAGATTGATCAATCTCCAAACCCAGAAATTGTTTTAGCAATCCTAGATCGGTCATGGAGAATGCACTGTGCAATGCTCTCTTAACTGAGTCAAGTTCTTTGGTGCAGCCACCAGTGATCAAAAGATCATCAACATACAGTACAATAATCAATATCAGATCACTAACATGCTGCATATACACATTTGGATCAGACTTACACCTCTCAAACCCCAAAGATAGCAGAAAATTGTCCATTTTTGCATACCATGCTCTAGGAGCTTGCTTGAGCCTATAGAGTGACTTGTTCAACCTGCAAACAAGTGTATGATCAGAAATAAAACCTTCAGGCTGCTGCATATAAATCTCCTCATTCAGATCCCCATGAAGAAAGGCACTTTTTACATCCATGTGATGAATCTCCCATCGCTTGGAAGCCCCAATGGCCAAAACTAGTCTTATGGAGTCCATCTTTGCCACTGGTGCAAATGTCTCTGTATAGTCCACTCCTTGGACCTGAGAGTAACCCTTAGCCACCAACCTGGCCTTATACTTCAGATCAGAGCAATCAGATCCAATTTTGGTTCTATAAATCCACTTGCATTGCACTAGTTTCCTCTTGGGAGGAAGAGGGACCAAATCCCAAGTTTTGTTCTCATGGAGTGAGTTCATCTCCTCTTGCATGGCTGATTGCCACCTTGGGTCTGTACATGCTTCTGAATATGACATTGGATCAGATCCAACCATCAAATAACATGCCTCACTCAGATCAGAATTATTATATGCAAAGGAATTGTGAAATTGAGATCTAGTTTTCCTAGCATCTTGGGGATCTCCCACAAGCTCTCCGGCACTTTGAATTGTTTTCTCTGTCCACTTGGGCCTTGAAGGGGGGATATGTTCAGAATCCATATCAACATCATCTTCAGCAATGTCAGAATCAGAAATATCAGAGAATGAATCACTACTTACTTCATCATCAAGACGAGGGAATGAGCATTCCCCATCACCTTGTTCACTAGCTTGCAAGAATTCTTCCTCTTCGAATTTGACACTTCTTTCAATGAAAGTTTTGTGAGTGGATGGATCAAAGAGCTTGTAGCCCTTGGAATCCTCTGCATACCCAACCATGATTGACTCCTTGCTTTGGGGCTGCAATGCCTTTCTCTTCTCCGGTGGAATTCTGGCCCAAGCCCTTGAGCCAAAAATTCTGAAATGTGAGACATTTGGTTTGTGGCCCATCCAAGCTTCAAATGGAGTGATTCCTTGCAATGCTTTGTGTGGTGCTCTGTTCTGAACATATGCTGCACAATTCATAGCTTCAGCCCATAATTTAGGAGACAAATCCCTTTCTTGCAACATGCAAGTTGCCATCTCTTTCAGTGCTCTATTTTTGCGCTCTGCAACACCATTTTGCTGAGGTGTGTAGGGCACTGAGTGTTGCATCTGAATGCCATGCTCTTGACAGAGCTGCTGCAAATTGTTGTTGACATACTCTCTACCATTATTAGTCCTCAAAACCTTCATGGTCTTCCCACTGAAGTTCTCAACCATGCTCTTAAAAATCTTGAAACATTCAAAGACTTCAGATTTTTGCTTAAGGAAAAATAACCAGCAGTACCTTGAGTAGTCATCGATGAAGGTGAGCACATATTTGCTGCAGCCATAGGAGGGAGTGGGGAGTGGCCCTATCAGATCAGAATGCACTATCCCAAGAGGTTGATCATCCCTCCTTGCCTTCCCTTTGTCCTACTTCCTTTCAGGATGCTTCCCAACCATGCAACCCTTGCATGTTCCACTCGAAAAACTGATTTGGGGCAGCCCTTCTACCATATTTTCTTTGCTTAAAACTTGAAGATATCTGTAGTTTAGGTGCCCATACCTTTGATGCCATAGCTTGCTGGTCTCATTCCCATGTGACAGAAGCACAATTGGTGAAGAGAATTCAAGGAAGTGGGAGAACTTGTACATCTTCATGTCATGGTCTGCAATGCCCTTTGCAACAATTTTTCCGGTGGAAACTTCTGATATCTCCACATCATCCTGAGTGAAGACCACCTTCTTTGCTGCTCCAGTATGTGTCATTTGATATACACAGAGCAATTTTGCTGCAAGATTTGGCACGTACAGCACATTGGAGAAGAAGCCATTCTCCATAGAAATTTTCCCAATGCCATGAGCAGGGATTTCTGAGTCATCTCCCATTCGAATTGAGAGGCCACTGTAGGGAGCAAGTTCAGAAAACGAGTCTCTTGAGGAAGCCATGTGCCTTGAGGCACCTGAATCAATGATGAACAAAGGTGAATGAGATGAGCTAGCCACCAAAGCATGGCAGCTCTCCTTGTCTTCAGAAACGCACTCCTTCTTCTTGGAACTTTCAGGAAGAGGAATATTATTTTTATGTAGGAGATGGGTCATGGTGTCTATGGTTTTCTTCATGCATGAGCTCTCTGGATGAAAACCTCTTTGACAGTAGCTACATTTTGTCTTCTCAGCCTTCTTTCCCTTGTTCTTGACAGGATTCGAAACCCCCTCAGAGGATTTGGGCCTCTGATCCTTTTTCTTCTTCTCTTGAGGTTTCGACCCCCTGGGTTTTTGCTTGCCTCTTCCACATTTCGAATCTCCAGCTGCAAGAACTTGATCTTTTTGCTTGATGGAGCCCATCAAGACCAGCTTGTCTTGCTCTTGAGTTAGCATCTCCATGAAATCAGCCAAGGATGGCATCTTCCAACCTCTAACTGTGAGCCTTGTGGAGTTGAAGGAAGACACAAAAACTGAGTATTCAGAACCCAATTTGGAGAGAATGGACAACACCAACTGTTCTTCTTTCTTCTCTATGCCACATTGTCTGATCTGCAAGACCAAGTTCTTGAACTTGGTGAAGAAGTCCTGGATGGAATCGAAATTCCCTGGGCTCAGTGAGACAAGCTCATTTTCGAGCTGGTGGCCTCTCATCTCATCAGTCTTTCCAAACAGTGTCTCAAGCTTGAGCCACACTTCATTTGGAGTTGCTAGACTTTCTACATGAAACAGGAGGTCTCTCGAAATGCTGAGACAAAGGAGGCCAAATGCCTCATCCATTCTGTTAAAAAACTTGGATTTCTCCACAGCTGAGTTTGGCTCAACCTCAGTGCCCATCGTGATTCTGTAGAGACCCTTGGATCTCAGCAAAATCACCATTTCTGCCTTCCAATCGAAATAGTTGAAGGGTGTGAGCACGTTTGGGTGAGATGGCTCCATTCTTCTCTGCTGCAATTCGCACTTGCTGACAATGTTGATCTTCAATACCTGCAAACAACTCTCAAATCACTCTGGAGGGATCTACACTAACAGATTCGAACCCTGTATGGATAGAGGGTGCATTCGGGAGAGCATCACACCTGAGAGGAGCCACTAGATTTCTCCAGTAAGCTCAAGGCAATGGCCTCAGGAATTATGTGGTTTCTCCACTGCTTCTGGCAATCCACTACAACAGTCTTGCTGGTTTGAATTCTAGCTCCAAGAGCTCTGATACCATGTAAAATCTCAAGCACAGCTGAATCTAGCTACTGTGGATTCCTCACTGGTGAAAGATTGCACAACATTTGCAAGAATGGCATAAAAATTTAAATGAATGAAGAACAATACACATGAAATGGTGAATAATGTCAATATTATTAACTGTCCAACCTTAACATAGGTTAAGAACACTCATATATACAAATCTGGAAGAATTCGAATCCATCTGGAGTGTTCACACTGATCTAGCTTAGAAAAAGCTCAAACCCCCCTAGGTTGACCAAAATATCCCAAACCATCCCAAACTGGTTCGAATCTGCAGTGTGAATGCTGGGAATGACTGGACAGGCCCATGTGACCTCACACATGTGAAGAAACTGGTTGGTTAGAGGTTTGGAGTCTAAAATTGGTCAAAAATATGACAAAACAAGGCAAGATTGTCCACAAACTGAGCAAATGCGCCCTAGGTAGAAGAGAAGCATGCTGAGTGCATTAAATGACCTGAGGAGGGAGCTCTAGGCATGTTGAGTGCATTAATTGCCCTGGGGAGCGCTCCACATAGCTGGTTTGACTCAGCACTTGTTCACATTGCTAACTAGTTCAAGACAGTTTGACCATTTACCAATCTAATCAACTTAGGGATGTAATCATTAATCACTTGGGCTAATTAATCATCAATTAATACATGATTAATTTACATAGGTGTAAAAATGTTCTAACAATTATATTCAAGTATATGAATTCTTCCAATGTAACCAAGTCGAAACAAGATTAAAAATAAACCTTTATCCACATACGAGAAAATTATTGCAGTGATTACCTAGATATGAAGAACCAACCGAGCTGTTTGATTTAGCAGCAAGAAGAATTGAAGGAGAGAATGGTATTGTGGCTTGGTTACCTCAGGGAACCAGATCTCAATGCAATATGTGTATTCATTTGTCATGTCATGAGGTCTTTCATCAAACTCTAGAATGCATAAAGAATTTATGTTTGGTGATGGGGAATATTCAAGTTCTAATGTGTGTCCCTTATCAAATGTGATGCATGTCATGTTTATCTTGTCTTCTTGTGGATAAGGCCAAGTAGAAACTTACTTTTCTTCCACAATTTCTATTACTCCTAGATTTATAACCTCTCCAGACCTTGTATGAATTTACTGCAGTGATGTCAATGGGGTAGGAAAGGTGGGTACATGTTGTAGTTCAACACTGTAAGCATATTGTACTACTTTATTGTTGTTATAATGTGGAATGGATTGAACAAGAATGTGTGTA
The DNA here is from genome assembly GCA_027924585.1 of Larix kaempferi. NCBI lineage: Eukaryota > Viridiplantae > Streptophyta > Pinopsida > Pinales > Pinaceae > Larix > Larix kaempferi. The sequence goes on along the minus strand of BSBM01001595.1, from coordinate 1,607,020 downwards.
GGGCATAGAGGATTTTTATGAGAGGGTGATTGTGGAAGGTGTAGTTGATTGGATCATGTGGTTGATCCTGCTGGATAAATAGGATATTGTTGAAAAGCTTGTGGAGGGTATAGAGGACTAGGTAGTGTCGCAATATAAGAGAGAGTATCCATATGTTCATAAGATGGGCCATAAAGGATTTGTGGACAAGGTTGGTAGGGGTTAAGTTGACGCTGCAACAGCTGCCATGGTGTCAGAGTATTCAGTGGTTGATTATGAGAGTAAGGAAATGGAGGGATATATTTTTGAACCATACATGAATCCCATGGTTTCCATGACTATTGCAATAAATTTGCTGCAACTCCTAGATCTCTTTGATATGTTTCTTTTATCCTGGGTAAGGAGGGGCAACGATCTGTGGAATGCTTCAAGTCACATGTGCCACAAATTGTGAGACTATCCAAAGGACAATCCATTTCAAGATGTTTCTTTTGGCACAGAGGGAAAATCGTTTCTTCAAATTCCTCATTTTTCCCACCATGCAAAATATTCATTTGTGAATTTAGAGATTTGATAATGTCAGATTCAAGTATTTCAAATAAATCACTAACTTCAGCTCTTGTAACTCCAATTCCTGCAACAGACTTCAAAAACTGATAAGAGGGTATATTCTTACTAGTCTTGAATTTTCCTCTTGAACACCTTCTACATAATTCACAAACATCATCATATGGTAACTGAAATACATCACCTGCTCCCATCAAATTTAGGATTTCTAAATATTCATTTTTTATCCCTTTGAGTAAAAGTCTCTTCAAGGGGTCTTTCCCCAACTGTCTTAGTTTTGATCTTTGAAGGTTGTATTGAAAGTGTTCGATGTAATTTTCCAAATTTTCGTATTCCCCTTGTGTTATTTTGAATATATCCTCATTGAGCCTACAATAATATTGGTGTCTTTTCAAGAATATGTGTTTCATGTCTTCCCAAGTTTGAAGGCAGTTTCCACCTAGGCTCATGAACCATCAGAGTGCTGCTCTTTTCAAAGTAACAAGAAAAATTTTCATATTTTGAACATCATATCCTCTACAAAAGTATCTCAAATTGAAATAAAAATTCATCAAGGTCTTCATTCTTTAGTCCGTGAAAATTTGTTAGAATGGATGGGGGAATGCTTTGCACTTGTGCCACTCCTCCTGGGTCTCTAATAGGGAATTCAAAGGTAACAACTTCTTCATCCTTCTCTCCTGCCATATATTCCCACAATATAAGTAGTTCTTCATGTGTGATCTTGAGGCTCTTGTTTTGAATGTTCATGTCCGTTTGTTAGCAGGATGGGTGGCGCTTACAACACCACTAAGTGATTTAATTGTAAAATAAGTCCCACGCTTGCATGAAATAAATAACTCACACTCACTCTTTGCATAAAAGGAAGAAACAAAATATCGAGAAGCAAAGCTAAAACTAAATCAAAACCTAATTGCATTACTGCTACTGCGGGGTTTTGGGGATGCCTGTTATAACAGATGCACAGGTTCTTACCTCTCATCTTACCACTCACCCACCACTAGCCTATCACTAAGATTCATAAGAAAATTCTACCTATCACTAAGTTTCATAAGGAAAGTCTACCTATTACTAAGTTTCATAAGGAAATTCTACCTATCTACAACTCCCCAGCAATGGCGCCAAAATGTTTGGTGTTATTTATGTCTATTAAATCTTCCACCAATATTGAATGATCAACCGGTGTTTGTACACTTAGAGTTGTCAAAAAATACATGCTGAGGTAGAAGGGAAACTAAGATATTAGCTATGTTGATCCTAGAAATGTTTAATAATTTAAATATCTTTCAAAATGAAAAACTGAGTCAAACTTAAAAATATAACTATCAAACAGATTAGACCTAACCTAACAACTTGGAAAGGCTATACTGATTCCAGATGTGAAACTCATCCTAACCATCAATTCAAACCTATGATATTCTATCCTATGAACAAGAACTGAGATTGCAAAATAAAAGGAAAATACTAGTCTAGGAGATAATGCTTGACTGAAAACAAACTACTCTATGGAAGTGAAAACTAATAACAATCATTCAAACCCTAATCTAGGAATTGGAAAGACTATCTTACTATTCATAACCAAAGATTTAACTATGGAACAAGTTCAAAAACCTAACTACCAAACAATTCAATTTGCAAACTAACTACTCAGAAACAAGAGACTATGCTATCTTCAGAAAGTAAACTAGCTAATTAATCTATGAAATTCTATTCAACTATTTAACTATCAATTCATAAAAGCAAGATGAAGTACTAGTATAGGGTTCAAGTGTGAATTAACAACAATAAATGTTCATAAGTAAACCTACCTAATTCAAATATTCTTGAAGAATTGTATCTAAATGACTCACAAAAGCTAAGGAGATGCAAAATGGAAATAAGTCTAATTTAACTTCTACAAAAATATGAAAACTGAATATAGACCAATTACAAGAAAACTTGAACATTGTAACCTACTACTCATCCATAAGCAAATGACATTTGAAAACTAGCTACAATACTTGGAATGAAATATTACTAATCAAAACACAAATTATACGTTATCTGACCTTTAATGACTAATTTGGAATTAAAACATGAAATGCTTATCTAACTCAAGCAAATTCCTATCAACATCAAATTCTATCTATCAATACTTCAAACTAGTTCATGAAACATCAATTAAAAAAAACAAACTAAACTTGGAGTTCAAGCACACCTAAGTACAAAGAAAGAATTCAATGACTTGGAAACAATCTTTAAGTTGTGAACAAAACCTACCGCAAAAAAAATGTGCTCCTACGCTATCTCTACTGCAACTAAAACCATAAACTAAGGCATCTTTCTCAACTATGAAAATGTAATGCAGTTGATCTAGAACTGAGAAGTGAACCTATACTAAACTGAGTTATGTGAGATTTTAAAATCAAACTTTAAAACAATGAGAACTAATGCATCTTTGAAATCCAAATGAGACTATTAAGTTTGAACTTGAAATTGATTTCTAGACTAGTATACCTACTGAAATGAAATAACTTGCAAAAATGGAACTAACAAATTCTAAAGCAATGAGATGCTATGTAAATGAAAATGAAAGAGTGATTATAAATTTAAATGAGAACTGAAGATGAAATGTTGAACCTATTTCGGAAATGAGATAAACTGATAATTTAATCAAATCTATGATAAGATATTAATCAATCTTAGGCTATTCTAAGTTCTAGGCATGAGAACAGATGAAAGTAGATCATAAACTACCTGAATCATAATCAAAAGACAACTACAGTGCTTCTACTTAAACCAGAACTATTTATTATTTACATAGTAAAATATATTTTGAATGTAAGTGGATTTCATTATAATTAAAACTGAAATAATTAATCTATGTGTGAATATGAAACCAAATATGAAATATTGAGGAGGGATTCGAATCCCAACTAGCTACAGAACATAATAAAATGCTGGAAAATTAACCTATACCCCAGTTAACTATTTCTGCATAAACGAAATATTGGAAATTCTGGAAAATACACTAAAATTCTGTCTAAGTGCGAATGGAAGGATGAAAGATAGTCTGAACCAAGGTGCGAATGGTCGGCCGTATTCTAAAGATACAAATTACATGTAAATAAAATAAAACCGTGTTTTATGAACAACAAAACATCATCTACAGTAAAACGAAATACATACATATAAAAATGAAATTACTTATCTGCAAAAATGAAAGGAAATCATTGGATATGCACAAATGGAACCTATGTTTCTTCAGGGGCCCTTCCCAAGCAACAGGGGTGTGTTCCTAAGCTACTCAGTTACCAACCATTAAGCAAAAGATGAAATAGCATCAACAACTGAACATAGCTTCTATTAAAAATTAGAATCAAAGTTTATACAAAATTTTTCACTCCCATCTTCTCAACCCTAGGCATCTTTATATAATATTTACAAGGGAGAGAAGGTCGACCCTTTCAGTGGTTGACCTATCTAAAAATAGAGGGCGTTTAATGCTAGAGAAATGGCCCATTAAAACACATAGGTCTTCCTCCCTCAATCAGTGTGTATTGCTTCCTTGGACGTGGACAACAGATGCGCTCGAGGCTTGGACTAGTGATGACGTGAACCTTCACCAATAGGAGCTCATGATCCATACGTGCTATGTAGGAAATAGAACCCATGTCTTGGTTTCCATCTTCAATGCTACAGAATATTCTAACAATTGATTTCTGGGGTACGAACGAAGGTCTGATTGGATGTCTAAATGCGAATGAGCGTAACTATGTGCCCAACAGGTCTGGAAGTGTTAAGTAAACATCAATTAATCATAAAAAGATGATAATCAATTAAAATTCATGAGATATTTAAATATGTTCATACTTGAGTACGAGTGGTGGTTTGAATGGCAAGAAATATGAATTAATACACCAAAAATGGCAAAACAAGTACCAGCATAGCACATTCAATGATCAAAACTGATGGAAAAATTGGACATCAGCAAGGACCAAGTCACCTTCAGCATATTGTCAGGGATAGACAGACCTATCATACTGAACCTTGACATGATGTTTGTTGGAATCTATAGCCACGACGGCATCTTGACGATGCTCGTTAAGCTACTCAAGGTGGATCAAACATTGCTCAACATCTAAGGTGTCAGGCAGGAGCTCTATGGCTAGTTTCAATGAAAGGATTTTGCATTCAATTGACAAGATAGACTCCACACCATGTACTAGCTAAAATGTTGAGAAATCGGTGGCAGTCTTAACTACAGTTCGATATGCCCACGAAGCAGGATATAACATGATATGCCAATTGCTCTTGCTTTATTGGATGGTTCGTTGGAGAATGGTCTTTAAGGACTTAGTTACTGCCTTGACCTGACCATTTGCTTGGGGTTAGTAGCAAGATGAATGATATTGACGAAACCCAAGCTTGATTGACAAATCCTCCATCATTTTGTTTTGGATGTGACTTCCATAGTCACTGACAATATCTTTTGGGATACTAAATCGAGCAATAATCTGATTGAATATGAAGTGGGCTACAGTAGCACCGTCGTATTTTATGATCGGCATGGCCTTAGCCCATTTGGAAAAGTAGTCCACAACCACAATAATATGGTGATGCCCCCTAGCTAAAACTGGTTTGCAATTCATGAAATCCACCCTTCAGTTAGTAAAGGGACCGATGGTGACAGCTAGATGAAGGGGCACAAGATGCAAGTGTACATTTCGAGAAAACACCTAGCAAGCGTGACATCTCTTTACAGCATTGATACAATCTTTGAAGATCGAAGGCCAGAAGTAACCTCCTCGCATGATACATTGGGTTGTCGCAAGCCCAGATAAGTGACCACCACATGCCCCACTATGGCAGTCATTCAACACTAACTCCACTTCTTCATGAGTTAAACAATGATGGAGGATGGAGTCTTTTCCCCGATGATACAAAGTGTCACCAACGATGACATAATCCTTACCATGATCTCTCACACACCGTCATTCATCTCACGAATAGTGCAAAGGGAAATTCAAAGTTTGGAGACATATAATGATATCCCCATACCAAGGGTCCGTTGACGTGATTAGGAATATAAGTTCATCCACAAAAGAGTCTTCATAGACGATATCCTCATCAAGTCATGGGAAATACGACATGAGCTCAACAAAAACCAAGGATTTCACCAGTTTCGCCAAAGCAAAATCAAGATCAATTTCCTGAAGAATAACAATCCACTTATTATACTTCCCCCCAATAAGGCGTCATCAAAGCACGAACTGAAATGGATTGACATGTGCTATGACAGTGGTTTTCCTGAGCAGAATGTAATGCCGTAAACGTTGGACTGCATGAATAGTCGCAAGTGCCAATTTCTCCACGTGAGAGTATCTCAGCTCAGCGTCTACTAAATTTTGACTAAGGTAGTAAACAACATGCTCTTGGAGCACATCATCCACCTGAACTAAGACCATACCAATCGTCTCTTGATACCCGACCACATAAAGAAAAAAATCTCTAGCAAAGTCGGGTGGAATAAGTAGAGGGGCCGATACCGAAGCTTTCTTCAAAGTGTCGAATGACTGTTGGGCTCGCTCATCCCAGATAAATAGAGTGTCCTTCTTCAAAAGTCGTGCGAAACCTTTGGAAAGACTAGCATAATTCACGAGAAGGAATTGTAAGAAATTGTCTCTCCCTTAGAGGCTCTAAAGCTGAATTAAGTTACGTGGGGGAGGCAACCGAAGTATTGCCTCAACCTTAAGAGGATCGACTCTTATACCCTCTTTGGAAACTACAAACCCTAAAAGGAGACCCATTTTCACGACGAAGGTGCACTTGTTGGTCTTCAACCAAATCTTGTAACACCGGCATCTTTTGAAAATGAGGCGGAGGTGCTTGGGGTGGTCCGCTCTCTTGTGAGAATGGCCAGCAAGATCATCCAAGTAAGCCTCCACAATGCGCTTAAGGTTGTGAAAAGCATATTTCATGGCATGCTGAAAAGTAGCTCTGATGTTTTTAAGGCCAAAGGGCATCTTCCAGTACAAAAATGTACCCCAAGGACATATAAAAGCAGTTTTATGTTGATCCTTGGGCTTAATCTGGATCTGGTTATATCTTGAGAAACTGTCCATAAACAAAAAAACCTCGCTTCCCGCACATGCATCCAAGATTTGATCTATGAATGGAGTGGGAAAGTTGTCTTTTGAACATGCTCAATTCAGATCTCTAAAATCTATGCATACATGGATGGTTCCCTGCTTCTCATCCACTGGAATGGGATTTGACACCCATTCGGTAAGGGGAACCGGGTAGATGAAACCAGCGTTAAGTAGCTTCTCCACCTCTACCTTACTCGCGGCTTCCTTCCTAGGATTCACAGCACGAAGAATTTGTCGAACCGTCTTAACATTAGGATATGTCTTAATCTCATGTTCGACAATGCTAGGGTCTATTCCTGGCATCTCCTCATATGATAAGGCGAAAACATCCTGAAATTCCTTGAACAACTCGGTGTATATACGGATCTCATCGGGAGAACAATCAACACTGATATAAACGTTCTCAACCTTTCTGGGTGTGTGAGAAATGTTGGTCAGTATGGTTGGGTAGATATTAGCCATATTCCCCGCCGTGTAAATCCCATGTGAATCCAAAGGAGCCACAGGGTGACCAACCTTCTCTGCAAGAGTGATCCTAAACTCTTCTCACTCAACAAGATCAAGGTTAGGAAGAAAATAAGAGCGATGATGCAAATCTTCCCAAGGCCTCTCACTACCACTTATGGCCTCAATGATAGCTTCATGCGAAGGAAAAGTACCATCAAGACAATCGTGCAAGCAAGATGAGCCTACTTCCCACGCGGAAAGCATAACGGGATCTTCTTCTTCAGTCTGTGAAGAGGAGAGATCTAGCTCTGCAGTGGCTTGTTGAATCTCATGGTATGCAAGCTCGGCTGCAGATAGTGGCATAGCCATTCCGATGTGCGAAATGTCTCCAGACGGGGAACTTGTGGATGGTAAAGTTCACGGATCACTAAAGTATGAGGTCTAGAAATGTTGGACGGGGTCCAAGTTGGGATTTTGCACAAGTACTGAATAGTGCGCATTGTGCGCGGCGGAAAGCTACAAGCAGGTTTTGAGAAAATGCATATGTCGTGCGATGGCAATGGCCAAGGAATGGTTGCGCAGTAGGTTGGTGCACAAAACCGCACATGAACTAATTTTGGTACGTAATACAGGTAAAGGTCAGATGAAGGCATGACCTATTTTGGGTAAAGAATAGGTGGAAGGTAGAGGAAAGTGACCTGTTCGAGCGAGTGGCAGCAAGCAATTGAGAAGCTAGGCCACTACGCCGATGGCGATAGGAAGGCGAAAGGAGTGGAAAGGGACAGGCCATGATGTAGTTACAATAGTTTGGTGATTGTGGCTGTCAGATGAGTGTGTGAGCCACAAGTGGCCCAGCTGGAGCAGGCTGTCAACGACGACAACTAGGGTGGTAGTTAGCCATGCCAATTTTGGAAACCTTAGGGTTTCGGCCTACTGATTGTAAAGACATGACCCATGAGAGTGATCTATAAATAAGGGCATTTTGTATGGGAAAGGGTTAATCTCTCGTAGAGCTAGTCATTGTTGAGCATTGTTAACATCTTTTGAGTTTTGAAGCCATTGTAAAGGCTCTGTAGCTAAGTGCACAGAGACCTATCCGAGAGAGAAGAGAGTTTGCAGCTGAGTGCCCAGAATAAGAATGGTTGTACCCTTCCCAAAAATATCAATATTAACAACTGCTCTTGTGGACGTAGCCTCCATCCGGGGGATGAACCACGTTAAATTCTGTGTTATGTGATTGTTTGTGTTTGGAACTGTTCTTTTTCTTAGCATGGATGTTTAAATGCCATAATTATCTAGTATGTCATTGCTTTTATATGTATTCACTGCAGAATGATGGGAATGATATGTTAAGTAATACATGTGTGGATGAATGTTATGTATTCAACAATTCTGAGCACTTGAATGTATGAATCTGTTGGATAGTCGTTGTTGGGCTTGGCCCAAGGGGGTAAAATTTTGAACACATTAAGTTTTCGGAACTGTGAAGCTAAACACAACATGGAAGGAGACTTTGTGTGAAAATCCGTTTTTGGAATCTATGAGGATAAGTGCAGCACAGTTTATGTATGCTGCGAAGTTGAGCACAGCGCAGTGTTGGAAGCACTGCGAAGTCGGTGCTACGAGTATTACAACACTGCGATGTGCCACATTGACAGAGATCCAGCTAAGCAAACTGTTGGATGGATGATGAGAGTTACTTCGGTTAGGTCACAGGAGACCTATTTTTAGCAAAGATCGTTGATAAACTACCAAGCGGTGGGTAGGTGCAGATCGAGATAGACAACTGGTCACACAAACAGAGAACTACTAGTTGAACCAATTGTCAAAGACCATGAAAGAAGGAACAACTTAGCAGAAGCAAGCTGTTGGCGCACATGACAGGGGAGCAGATAGCAACGTGTCTACATAGAGGATAGCCACAACTAAAGATCCACTACCAGACACTAGCAGTCTAATTTTGCGAAACCGTGATAATTTTGTAAACCTAAGGGTTTTTGCCTTCGTAATGTAAAGACATGTCCTACGGGCATGATATATATATGAGAAATTTTTGTATGGGAAAGCGTTACGCTTTTTGTATTTGGGTATATTGAATACTGTTAGAATCTTTGAGCAAGAAGCCATTGTAAAGGCTCTGCAGCTGAGTGCGCAGAGACCTATTTTGAGGAAGAAGCACGTCTGTATCTGAGTGCACAGACGAAGAACTGTTGTACCCTTTCCTAAGATAATAAAACAATAGTTCTTGTGGACGTAGCTTCCAATCCGGTGGAGTGAACCACATTAAATATTGTGTTCTGCGATTGTTGTGTATGGTTTCTATTATTCAGTTCCTTGAATTATTTACAGTATGACTGCTTGAACTTATAGTTATCTGATATGTGTTTACTTTTATTTGTATTCATCGTGGAAGGGATGGAATAAGATGTTAGGTAACTCATATATGGATGAATCTTAATGATCAGTATCTCTAAATATTTGGGTGCATGAACCTATTGAAATAACACAGAGTTAATAATATGAAGTTGAGTGCTACATCAGGGTGTGCAACATTCCACAAATTATTCCATTACATATGTTTGAAATCAGTCTAACTATGGATGAATGATTAAGACTGTTAAGCAAGATTGATTAGTTTGATTAAGTCTTGCAGTGAACGCATCATTTAGTTGACGCACCGATCCTTGATAAGAGCTACACTGTCTCACCGCAGTAGCCTAATGTTGATGTATATGTAACTTTGAAATGTATTTCATCTATGTTTTTCATATATGTATATTGTACTCCTATAGAGATGTGTTATTCCTCTATAAGGAAGTGTCGTAATTTGTATTGACAAGTGTCGCAAGTGTCGTAACTTGCCGATGGGTTATTAAACCACCATGTGTGGGGTTAGCCCTGATTAAGTTAACCATGGGTTATTGTACTAAGCTAGGCAAGTCGGCCCCATAAGTTTATTGGGCAGTCAGGACAAGTATAAATAGAGATCTCCCAATCTCTATTTTGATCATCTAATTATCTCACTCTACATCTCTCAGAAAGTGGCGAACATGTGAGGAGGAGGATCAGCTGCTAGGAGGAGTCTATCTCTGTGTACTTGGGTTGTACTTTGGTTGTATCATTGCTCTATCTATCTCTGAGGAAGCTGTGGGGTTTTTCACCTTAGGTTTTTCCCCATGGAAACTTTGTGTGTCTATTGTCTCTTATGTTTTGCATCTTGTGATGATTGACATGCTTGCTACGACTAATATGCATTGATATACTATACATGCTATTCTCTTAGTAAAGATCCTAGAGTATTTTGAATTAATGCTCAAAAACTAACACGGTATCAGAGCTAACCTAAGAAGAAGACAATGTGCGGTTGCAAAAGCTAGGGTTTCTTGTTTATTGGGTTTCTCTCCACAGATTTTGGAAAAGCAATATGATAGATTGACTCTCCTCAGCAAGGTGAATCTTTCTGTCCAATCAGAACTTAGTTTTGAGCACTTTCAGGTTTGGCCCTTAAAATTAGGGTTTCCACAAAAATAGGAATTTATGAAATCAGAAGACATAGCTGGAAGATCCTTGAAAAAATCGATGTTTAGAGCTTTGGATCGAGATTTTTGGCTTGGTAAATCTCTAGAAAACTCAATCCCTAATGCAGGGTCCTCCTTAGTGAATCCGGGAAGACTAAAAGGCACTTTTGAAGGGTGAAACTTTGCAGAAATCAACTTCTGAGTATACCAGGCTGATCATCTCATCAAGGCACATCTTGCTATCCTTTCAGAAAGTTGAAATTCACATTTTCAACTTTTAGGGTTTCTCTGACAAACCCTAATCTGGGACCAGATCCAGTTTTCAGCAAATCAAGTTGTAAGACCTAAATGTTTTCTATTTCCATTTGAAGTACTCTTTAAGATGTCTCACCACACCAAGCTTGAGGACAAGCTTGAAGGGGCTGCTAACTTCTGAGCATGGAAGTATAGGATTGGGTTAATCCTGGAAGAGAATGAGTTGGACTCATACATAAAAGAAGAGATCCCTATCCCAGAGGATGAAGAGGCTAAGGATGTTAGGAACCCATGTCTTTACTTTGTTAGTATGTTGTTGTTGGATGCATATGCTTTGTAAGTCATCCCATAGTAATTATTGATCAATAGTTTGTGTTATTGTTGTTGGCGCATATGCTTTGTAAGTCACCCATAGTATTGTTGATCCATAGTTTGTAGCGGCCCATGGTTTTGACCCATAGTATTGGCACCTAGACTTAGTATATAAGTGTGTGTTGAGACCTATGAAGGCACTGTGAAGTTACTTGTATTGAGCTTGCTCATAGGAGGTTGCCCCCTCGAAGTGGCCTGTGATTAATATAAAAGTGATTTTGAGTTCTGTCATTTCTGCTATTTCACATATTCGTATTAATTAATTGTTGCAGGTGCATCACATCTAGTATCAGAGAACTTTCTTGGGCTCACTGGGTGAAATTTCTGCCAATTTTGTTTTCGCATCTGTTGCAGGTTCTGATTTGGGAATCATCCCTATCCACTTAACTGTGGGAAGTAATTGGGCATAAGCCCTAAAACTCATTGTGAGGAGTACCACAGGAACCCCGAAGTAGCTGGCCCATTGAGAGGACCTGCTAGCGAAAAGGGAAACGATCCCTACCTGATTGACTAGTTCCCACCCGTGAGGTAAACCAAGAGCTGTCGTTTGTGGCAAAGCGGTTATCAGTTTTACCTGAGCCGTGGAGTGAGGGGTATTTCCCCAATACGCAAGCCATCAGACAGCATTGGTGTCCGAGTGAAACCCCTGAACTGTTAGGAAGCCGCACATACCTGGGGTCCATATCTACTTTCAGCTGAACTATTGTCGATCACTACTGCGCTGTTTCAGATCCATTTTGCAAGTTGTTCCAGATCCGGCCATTTTCAATCCATTCGGCGCTGTTCCAGATCCCTTCCAAGCCGTAGCCGCGCCAGTTTGAATAAAAAAATAAAAAATAAAAAAATTCAGTTTTTTGTCCATATCTCCCTTGTTTTCACTCTGTTTCCCTTGAAATTTTTGGGGAACCCCTGTCATCCCATTCTGCATATTTCATTCTTGAGTACCCTATCCCCAATTGCCCTTCCCAAAACACGAAAGCCCACATTTGTCTATTTTTAGGGTTCGCCATAACTTCCTCAGATTTCACCCAATCACCTTCAAATTTTACCACAGAGTTCCTTTTTGAATTCTGCTTCTTTGTCCCCCTCTGCCAAATTTTCCCATTCTTTCACCCCGCTTCTGAAATCCTCTTTTTTGCTTCCCTGTCTAGTCGACAGTGTCCAACACCTAGTCAAACCCCAATTACCCTTCATATTTTTTCCCAAGTCCAGATTTTCCGTTACTGAAGCAGTTTCTATTAGAAAAACAGGATCGGAAAGCAATAACAATAAACAGAAATGCAAATATAATCACACATACACATTACAAGAGAGACACAGATATATCGTGGTTCACCCAACTTGGGCTACGTCCACACTGAATTTTCCAGTCCTTATTATTATTACCATCCAGCAAGGTGAAGGGATACAACCTGCAGCACAACCGCTGCACTTCCTCTACTTTGTTTCACAGTCTCTCTCCTGATCTCAAAGATATTTACAATGCATAAAACCTAATACATCATCATCCCTAGCTGTATTACAATGTCTTTATTTATAAGGGAAATACAATGGGAAAATACCACGGGATACCCAAAACCATGGGCCCGCAAAACAACTGGCGAAAACAGCCCCAAAAATTTTCTTTGGGGTCGTTGCCCCCGAACCCCCATTTCTCGGGGGCACTGCCCCTGAATCCCCGCCAGGGGACCGTTGGCCCCTTGACCTCCCAGCTAGGGAGGATGGTCCCCCCTGGAACCCCATGGGGGGGAAATGCCCCCCCGCTGGGGTGACTGTACAGTCCACCTACATATCATATAAAACTGGGGTACAAACACGGCTGATACAATATCATCTATGAGACTAGAAGATCTGGCTCCACAACCAACAATCTCCCACTTGGAGACTGATCACAGCAACTCCATCGCTGCTGCACTCGCTGGACTTGGACTTGGCAAATTTCTCCTCTTCACCTTCATGCTAGAAGGCCAACTGAAACCGAGCACGAACTCAGTTTCTCTCTGGTCACTACCTTTGTGAACATGTCTGCAGGATTCTGGCTAGTATGTATCTTTTCCAGCTTCAACAGTTCATCTTCCAGAACAGAGTGTATGAAATGGTACTTGAGCTGTATATGTTTAGTCCTGGAATGGAATGCTGAGTTCTTTGCAAGGTGAATGGCACTTTGGCTATCACTATACAATCTGTTATCCTTCTGCTTCTTACCCACTTCCTCCATAAATCTCTGCAACCAAATCATCTCTTTACTGGCCTCTGTAATGGCAACATACTCTGCTTCTGTTGTTGAAAGTGCAACAACCTTCTGTAGTTTCAAAATCCAACTTACTGTTGTTCCACCTACAGTAAACACATACCCTGTGGTGCTCCTCCTACTATCCTTGTCACCTGCCATATCTGCATCAATATATCCCTGTAGAACAGTGTCTGAACCTCCAAAACATAATGCCTCAGTGGTAGTACCTCTCAAATACCTGAGAATCCACTGTACTGCATTCCAATGTTCTTTACCTGGATTTTTCATATATCTGCTCACAACTCCCACTGCATGTGCAATATCTGGTCTTGTGCACACCATGGCATACATCAAGCTGCCAACTGCTGATTGATAGGGAATCTTGGACATGTAATCTGTCTCTTCTTGTGTCTTGATACACATTTCCTTACTTAGACTGAAATGGCTAGCCAACGGTGTACTTACAGGTTTTGCATTCTGCATTCTGAACCTCTCCAACACCTTTTGTATGTACTCACTTTGAGACAATGTCAATTTGCAATTTTTTCGGTCTCTCGTTATTCTCATACCAAGGATTTGCTTTGCAGCACCCAAATCCTTCATCACAAATGAATTAGCTAGCTTCCTTTTGAGTACATTTATATCCTGCATGTCAGACCCTACAACAAGCATGTCATCCACATACAATAACAAGATAATATATCTTCCATTGTCTAGCTTCTTAAAATAAACACAGTGGTCAGAATGACATCTACTATAACCTTGTTCTGTCATAAACCTGTGAAACTTTAGATACCACTGCCTTGGAGCTTGCTTCAAGCCATACAAGCTCTTTTTCAACTTGCATACCAGATCCTCCTTACCTTTGACCTCATACCCTTGTGGCTGCTGCATATATATTTCTTCCTCTAAATCCCCATGGAGGAAGGCTGTTTTTACATCTAACTGTTCAATATGCAAATCTTCTACCATCACTAGACTTAAGATAGTCCTAATTGAAGTCATCTTAACAACATGAGAAAATATTTCATCAAAATCTATACCTTTCTTCTGTGCAAACCCCTTTACAACAAGTCTGGCCTTGTACCTCTTCTTACCTCCTTCTTCTTCCTTCAAACTGTAAATCCATTTGTTTTGCAATGCTCTTTTACCAGCAGGCAACTGAACCCAAATCCCAAGTCTGGTTTCCTACCAATGAGTCCATCTCCTTATTCATGCCTTGCTCCCACTTCTTTCTAGTTTCCACCTGCATTGCTTCTTCATAACATTCTAGTTCACCAGAATCAGTCATCAATAAATAATACATTGAAGGAGAGTATCGTTCAAGGAGTCTACTTAACCTGGTAGATCTTCTTACAGTTGCAGGAGTTTCAGATACTTGCTGCTGCTCTTGATTTTCTGGCACCTTCGAAACTTCATTTTCTTTAACTTCATCAAGCACTATGTACTCTATGTTTTCCTCTTCCTGTTTCTTTCCCTGCAACTGAACTTTATACATGACCTTTTCATTGAATATCGCATCTCTACTCCTGATGATTTTTTTATTTTCATAATCCCATAAATGATAACCAAATTCATCAACCCCATATCCAATAAAGGTACATTTCTTGGATTTAGCTTCAAGCTTTGTTCTATTTTCTTTATCAATATGGACAAATGCTTCACAACCAAATGTTCTCAGAAATGAGTAGTTTACCTTTTTATCTGTCCATGCTTCCTCTGGAATACCACCATCCAAAGCACTTGAAGGTCCTCTGTTTATTAAATAAACAACAGTATTTACAGCATCCCCCCAAAACTGTAAGGGAAACCCTGCATGCAGTCTCATACACCTTGCACGCTCCATGATCATTCTGTTCATCCTTTCTGACACACCATTTTCTTATGGTGTTCCTGGGACTGTCTTCTCTCTACGAATCCCATGGTATGAACAGTAACTATCAAATTCCTTGCCGTAGTACTCACCTCCATTATCAGATCTAAGACACTTCAATCTTTTTCATGTCTCATTCTCAACCAAAGCTTTCCACTTCTTAAAAGTAGCAAACACATCAGATTTCTGTCTAATACAATAAACCCAAGTTTTTTTAGTTGCATCATCAATAAATGTAACATAATAATGAGAGCCACCAAGAGATTGTACCTGAGCCGGTCCCCATACATCTATATGCACAAGCTCTAATTTTTCATTCTTCTTCTATTTCCCAACCCTCAGAAATCTGACTCTCTTCTGTTTTCCATAAACACAGTTTTCACAGAATTCCAAACTTACTTGCTTCAAATCCAGCAGCAACTTCCTTGAGTGGAGAATCTGCATCCCCTTCTCACTCATGTGGCCAAGCCTATGATGCCACAATACTGTATCTGTTCTTGTGGAAGCTAAAGAGATAGAATGTTCAGTATTATGAGGACATAAATACAACATACCTACTCTGTCTCCTTTTGCTATCACCATTGATCCTTTAGTGATCTTCCATGACTTTTCTCTGAACGTAGATAGACAGCCGCCATCTCCCAACTACCCTATTGAGATCAGATTTCTTTTCATAGCAGGAATATGCCTAACTTCTTTCAACAACAAATTAGTTCCATTCTTAACTTTTATCCATACCTTATCCATTCCAACAATTTTACATGGCTCATCATCACCCAATAAAACATGTCCAAAGTCGCCAGGAACATACTCATGAATGTATTTCCTATGGGGTGTAGCATGACATGAAGCTCCTGAATCTACTACCCAATAATCACTAGTATTATCTAATGCAAGAATCAAAGCATCTTGTAACACATCACCTGCTACATTTGCTTCCTGGGTAGTTTCCTTCTGTGCATCTCCTTTCTTCTTTAGAGATTTGTAGTCTTTCTTTAGATGTCCTTTCTTTCCACAGTTCCAGCACTCTATCTTTCCCAGTCTAGACTTGGATCTGTCCATTTAAGACTTTCCACAATTACCTTGGCTCTTTCCTCTCTCCTTTTGTCTTTCCCTCCTCTCCATGGTCAACGCATTACTTGATGTCTCACCTGTGCTTTTTCTTCGCATTTCCTCACTAAGAATAACACCAATAACATCATCAAATTTCAAGGTGTTTGAACCAGAGACAGAGTTACTTACAGCCATGACCAAGCTATTCCAGCTTTCTGGCAATGAACACAAGATTAGAAGAGCCCTAACATCATCATCAAATTTCACACTTACAGAACTTAGCTGATTTGTAACCGTATTAAACTCATTTAAATGATCAATAACAGATCAATCTTCAGACATCTTCATATTAAATAAACACTTCATTAGAAATACCTTGTTGGAGGTTGAGGGTTTTTCATACAACTTACCCAATGCTTTCATCAAACCCTCTGTTGTCGTTTCTTTTGAGATATTGAAAGCTAGCGATGAAGCCAGGCTCAACCGTATTGTTCCTAGAGCCTTTCTGTCAAGAACCTCCCATTCTTCGTCCTTCATAGCCGTTGGTTGCTTTGCTTTCCCTCCCAACGGTAGGAATAGATCCTTCTAGTACAGATAGTCCTCCATTTGCATCTTCCATAACCCGAAGTTTTGGCCGTTAAACTTCTCGACCTTAAACTTTCCTTCTTCTTCCATTGCTCCCACTCGAACAAAAAACCCTAGCTTCCTACAGGTTTAAACTGCCAAATAGACCTTTGGCTCTGATACCAATTGTTAGAAAAACAGGATCACAGAGCAATAACAATAAACAGAAATGCAAATATAATCACACATACACATTACAAGAGAGACACAGATATATCGTGGTTCACCCAACTTGGGCTACATCCACACTGAATTTGCCAGTCCTTATTCTTATTACTGTCTAGCAAGGTGAAGGGATACAACCGCTGCACTTCCTCTTCTCTGTTTCACAGTCTCTCTCCTAATCTCAGAGATCTTTACAATGCATAAAACCTAATACATCCTCATTCCTAGCCATATTACAATGTCTTTATTTTATAAGGGAAATACAATGGGAAAATACCATGGGATACCCAAAACCATAGGCCCTGGAACCCCGTGGGGGGGCAATGCCCCCCCATACCCCCCCGCTAGGGTGAGTGTATAGTCGACCTACATATCATATAAAACTGGGGTACAAACACGGCTGATACAATATCATCTATGAGACTAGAAGATCTGGCTCCACAACCAACACCATCAACATCCAACACTATGTGATCATGCATTCAACACTCACAACATTTGGCACTTTACTAGCAAATGGATGACCGGGCACTTGTATGTTTGGTATAATCAATATGGAATCCACCGATGACACTTGAGCGATGGCTTGAAACTTACATGTTCTCTTTTAGTGATCATCGTTGCTTGATATACATTTTCCCTTGGCAATATCCATCGAAACATTAATTTGTTTTTTAGAGTATATCCCACATGCATAAAGGAGAGTAGTTTTGATGTCTTAATATATCCATTTACATTTAAATAATATGGAAGCGATCTGCACTATAATGCAAGGCTCTCTCATTAGTGCTCTATGGGTACTTGATATGACAACACTTGGATTTGGTGTTTCTGTGATGGGAATCGATCATGACTTTAAATAAGGACTTGGACTTAAGCTTAGAAATAAGACCTTTTACTAAAACTAACTTTTTGCCAAAACTAAAAGAAAAAAAAGGATTTGGTGTTTCTTTGATGGGAATCGATCATGACTTTAAATCAGGACTTGGACTTAAGCTTAGCAAATAAGGCCTTTTTCTAAAACTAGCTTTTTGCCAAAACTGAAAAAAAAAAAAAATGAAGATATAAAATCAAATAATTTTAAATAAATATTTTTTATAAAAACCAAAACTAAAAAAAATGAAGATATCAAATCAAATGATTTTAAATAAACATTTTTTTTAAAATTAAAATATATTAAAAAAAAATAAGATATAAAATCAAATGATTTTAAATAAATATTTTTTTTATAAATATTTGATATTTGGTCACATTGGCACTTGATGGCTCATATAAGTGATGTTTGGTTATGACTTTGAAGTTGAGTTTGAATTGGAGAATCGAGATTAAGTATAAACAAACCTTTTGTCCTTTTTCCAAATAAATATTAAAAAAACATTTAAAATTAAAATAATGATTTTCTAAATCGTTTTGAAAACAATAATGATTTTGTAAAAATTGGGCTTGTAAAAGCATATAGGAGGAGGATTAGAAGATTTCATTGACTTGGAAAGGCTTATAATGATAGATTGTGCATGCTTAGAGTTTTTGAGAATTAGCGGGAGACTTGGCAAACTGGTGAAAGATAAAAAGCAAATTTCAGGGTAGACTATAGTTCTAACAAGCACATTGAAAGTATTTTGATTCAGTGAGTTAGTTCAATCGGTTCTAACGGGGAAGAGACGGAGAGGTTTTCCTTGAAGAATGTTTGAAACTATTCTCTATACATAAATGTTAAACCTCATTTTGATTTGTAACTTATGCTCAGATTTTATTTTTATGTTGCTTTCATTTGCAATATTGTTTAAGGCAATGCATAATATTTGTTTGATACTTGGCTATAATGGAGGAAGAAGGATTAGAAATTTCATAGCCAACGTGGACACATCTCATTTAGACATGCACTATGGAATCATAATGTGCAATCTATGAAAACGGGTTCACATGAAAATACCTCTTGTATGGAACTCAATGCCTATTCCAAATAATTACTATTCACTTTGAATCAATGATTTATAATACTTGGTTTCAAGACTGAGAAAATTCCTATTAAGTAGTATTTCCATTTCAATAATGCATAAGCATTACAATAGAGGCACAAAGTATATAATAGGATAATAGGATGAATATTCTCCAAGATTTTATAATTTTATGAAATATTCACCAAGATCATGCAAGGTTTTATAATTCAATGAAATATTTGCCAAAATTTTACAAGATTTTATAATTTTATGAAAGTTTCGCCAATATTTTACAGGATTACATAATTTTATGAAAAAAATTGCCAAAAAATTATTATATACTGTCATGTCCCAAATTTGGAATTGGGTCACAATGGCCTAATCACATTAGCCATATTCATTAGAGTTTGCAAAGTTGATGTTAAGGGTCAAATAATTGCCAAGGAGGAAAATTACTAGTTTCCTAGGTTTGGGGTGGAAGCTTTGGGATTTGGAATAATGGGGATAATAAATGATGTTTGAACATTAGAATGGCATAAATATTTAATAAAGGAGCTAAATAAATATATACAAGTGAAAATCAAAGTGGCATTTCATCATGGAGACACATGGAGGAAGTGGGACCCACATATGGCTAGATTTCCCCACTACATTTGGCATCATTCTCTCACCAATTCGAATTCAAGGTGAATGGTAACATACTTGGGGAAGTCCAAAAGGTATTATTCATGGCATAACTCATCCAAGGTCGAAATATAGAGGAAGAGTAACTCCCATGGAAGAGGAAGAGGCAATTTGGAGCTAGTGAGACACTTGGGCTAGATTCCCTAGCTCTATGACAACAATGATGAAGATGCTATGACACCTATGACACAAATCAGACCTGAAGGATGACATATGACATATATGACATGTCAGGGCTAAAAATAGACTCCAAGAGGGCGCTCAAGGGTGTTAGGGCAGCTAAGATGCTTCCACATGTGATTTGGTGGAAGTGGGAGACTAGGAATTGTTGTACAAGTGGCATTCTTTGGAATCTCTTCCCAACTTGAGTTGGCATGAGTCTCTTGGAAGGAATTCGACCCATGGAGGCCATTAGAACTTTATAAATGTCAATAACAAAGAATGAAACCAGCTTTTGATCATTTGTAGAATTTGTAATTGCATTTGTGAAGAGGGAGAGCTAGTGGATGACTAGTTTCTTGCCTTAGCCAATTTCGAGGGTGAAAGATTCCCATCCAAGTTGGTAATTGGAAAGGCCATTCAGACCTTTCATTTGGAGCTTTAATGGAGTCTTTATTTGCAGGTGTAAGCTACAGGGCAGCTCATGGTTTCTTCTATTGCAGCTCACTCCTTCAACCATTTCCGGTTTTGATGGCATATTCTTGATCCTTGAGGGAGGGCGTTTTTGGTGAGCTATTGTACTCTTTGGGGAAGCTTTTAATGCCCCATTTCTTTTTTAATATGAAGTAAATACTCTGTTCTTCATCTCCAAAAAGTTTCAGGTCGAAATTCCAAGTAGAAATGTATAAATCTCATTTTTAATGGAAGAACAATGCCATTTCCCCACTACCTTGTTGTGAGCCAATGTATTGATGATGATTTCGAATGGATGGATGATTCTCTGATATATTTGTGGTCAATATAATTCCATGGATGTCTTCTACAAGTTTCATGTACTGTACTTGAGCATTTGAAGTATTTTTACTTAGTTTAATTGCACTGGGAGAAGAAATAGTGCCATTTCCCCAAGGGTCGAATTGGTGATTTTTGCAGTTGAATGGGAGAGGGTTGGAAAAGATATAATAATCAATTAATGGTGCACATGAGACCTTAATAAAATACTTAATAAATTCCCTACCTCTTTTCAGAAATTTGAGTGGCTTTGGAGGCATTTGGGAAGCCATTTTCAATACTTACCCCAGGGGGATTTGAACCCCAAATTACTAGTAAAATTGCATACTTGGTCCAGAATCTTAAGAGAGTTTTCAGAGGTATTTTGGTGGCCATATATCATCCCTGAACATCATATTCAAGTCTTAATATCATTCATACACCTTCCTTGAAGATTTGAAGGCATTTGGAGTCAATTCGAGACATAGAGACCAATACTAGTCAAAGGCAAATTACTAGTAAAGTTCCCTACATTGGCCAGAATTGAAAGAGTATTTGCAGAAGTATTTTAAAGGTCCAAAGGAATCCTTAAAACACATATTTATGTTCTAATCTCATTCATATACCTTCTTAGAAGATTTGGAATCATTTGGGGCAAATTTGGGACCTAGAGATCAAACTAGTCAAAGGTCGAACTAGGGAAAAAAAGTGAAAAATTGCCATTTTAATAAAATTCCTAACAAGGGACATTACATATACATATTATATTCTTTATAAAATAGCCCTCAAATTTTTCTATGTATCATGGGGATTCGCCCAATTATTATACATATAAATTTAGGGGGGGTTCTTAAAATTATCCCTGTTGGAGAGCCCAGGAGGGTGATCTTCTCTCCAAACGAGGTCGAAATACAAGACATGGTTTGAGGAAAAATCATTGCAAAAGGTGTTGCAAACCACAGTTCAAAACTATATGAGTTCTCTCACTTTCTTTCTCTCTCCAAGTAGTCTACTCTTCACACTCATGCAAATGAAGAGAGTAGACTATGGCATGAAATATTTGGACATCTCAACTACAAGAATTTGCAAGACATGCAAACTCAAAAGGTGCTTGAAGTCCTTCCCAATATCAGATTTTCCCAAGGCACCTGCAAAGGTTGCTTGAATGGAAAAGATCCATCAAGGAAGATTGAGAAAAATATTATTCATGAAGAAGTGAGAATGCTAGATCCAGATCCACAAGAACCTAAAGATATAGTACCTATTGTTTCAACTCCTATTTCTAGATGGGCCACTACTTCTCCTACTTCCTCTATTGATCTCCAAGATACAAGGGTTGCATTCTCTCCTATAGATCCATTTCTAGCTGAGAGATGCTTTCCTATGATTGGATCTTATCCAAAAACATTCTTTGAGGCATCTCAAGATCCAAGATGGGTAGCATCTATGGAAGAAGAGTATCAATCTCTTCAAAGAAATGAGACTCGGGAGCTTGTCTCTCTCCCACCTAGGAGGAAGATTGTTCAATGCAAGTGGATATGTAGAGCAAAGATGGACTCTGATGGAGTCACAAGCAAGTATAAGGCTAGATTAGTTGCAAGGGGTTTCTCCCAAGTTCATGGGATTGACTATTCTGATACATTCACACCTGTTGCTAAGATGTATTCCAGGGATAATTTCAAGGACCCATACTTATTTAAAAGTGTATAAACCTTGGTGAATCTTACCAATTCTTAAAATGTCAACTATAAAATATTTGGCGATATTTTTCTAAAATTATCTCAATTTTAAGGATTTTATATAGTTTATATAATAATTTGGCAATTTTTAGAGTGAAAAAATTTTACCCCATCAAAATTGGGCAAAACGGGGATTCAAAAAATGCAAATTGGCAAATCCTTTTTTGGAAAAAAACAGGGAAAAATAGTCCATGGGCTAAATTTCTCCCCTAAAATTATCCTTGATGGATTCTATCTGTCTTGTTCTTGCTCTTGCATCATCCAAGCACTGGGAAGTGCATCACATGGATGTCAAGAGTGCTTTACTTCATGGAGATCTAGAGGAGGAGATCTACATGAAGCAGCCTGGGGGGTATATTGATGGTCCTTCACGTGTGTGCAGATTGAGAAAGTCCTTGTATGGGCTTAAGCAAGCTCCCCGAGCTTGGTATGCCAAGATGGATTCTTTCTTACTTTCACAATATTTTCAGAGATGCAAATCAGATTCGAATGTCTACATGATACCTGATGATAACTCCCTACTTCTTATTGTTCTTTATGTTGATGATTTGTTAATTACTGGTAGCAATTCTTCATGCATTAGATCTATCAAAACAACTTTGCACAACTCTTTCTCTATGTCAGATTTGGGACTGCTAAAGCAGTTTCTTAGTCTTGAAGTCACTTAGAGTGATTCATGAATCAGAGTTGCACAGTCCAAATATGCATTAGATCTACTTGACAGATTTCATAGGAGCGAATGCAAACCAACAACATTCTCCTTTATTTCAGGGATCATCCTTGAGGATGGTTCTTCTACACCTTTGGTTGATAGTACTTTGTATCGACAGTTGATTGGGAGTCTTTTGTTTCTTACACATACTCAACTTGATCTATCATATGTAGTCAATGTTGTCTCTAGATACATGTGTTGAGATATTGTAACTTCTAAGGATATTATATTTGTACTTTATTTTTTCGGAGATGTTTCATTCCTCTGTGAAGATCTTATTGTATATCCGGAGATGTTTATTTCTCCGTTGGATTGTGGTAACTTGGGTTATTAGACTTCCCTAGTGGGGGTCGGCCCTATATGTGTCATGTGGGTCAAAGGGTTATTAGACAAACCTAGTGCAGTCATCCCATTCAGTTGTAATGGGGTGTTTAACCTAGTGGTAAAGTTGGGGCCGACCTAGTTAATATAAAGTACAACTCGAAGATGTGTATATATAGAGGAGGTGTGTTCCTCATTTGACAAACTTCCCTCACTTGAAATGTAGTGAACTTGTGAGAGAGAGGACTGCTATGGAGGAGGAGGAGATCATGTATTTGGTTTGCATCTTTGTATATTGCTGGTCATCTATATTGAGGAAGCTTTGCTAGGTTTTCTACACCATGCGGGTTTCCCAGGATAAATCTGTGTCCCTTGTGTTCATGTCGTGCTTGTTGTTTCTTCAGTGATCCTGTATATGCTATTATTGTGAAATGGAATGTAATGCTTCTATTTTCTGTCTTAGCATATTGAATCTTAACATGGTATCAAAGCTAACCTCAAGGAAGGCAATGTATAGACTTATGACACTTGCTTCACTTGCAACAATTTGAAGGTTTGGGTTTTATATAGCAAAAACCAGTCATCATGGAACTTTCGCTATAAATCCATTTTTGCAAAGTTTCAGGATCTGACAAGTTTACAGGTCGTAGATAACTTCCTCAGGTACCTTGTGTCCAAGGGACACCCTCATATTCGTTGTACTTTGTGAGTTATGATCAGTACAAGTTAGGGTTTCGGCCTCTTCCAGCTCTCAGTCATAATCAGGTGACCTAGGGAAAAAGGTTATAACATGGTATAGAAAACTCCAAATGAAATTTTGTCAAAGGTGACAGATAGTACATAGACTGTACTACTTTGTTAGAGGCCGAAGTTGAACCAGTGACATGTGGCACTCCGTACAAGTTCGCTCTTTTGTTTTATCCCATAAACAAGTCACGTTGCGACACTTGGCATAACTCTCTCTAAGAAAATCCAATTGAGCTCAGACCTATCAAGATGGAACGATGATAGGTCAGGCTACCATAGAAAAATGTTTCAGACCCTATGGATCAAAAAGTTCAGAGTTACAGCAGAAACAATCAGGTACATATTTTTTTCAAAACAGAATTATTTTTGGAGCACCTTCATTCATGGCTTCCAAAATTTAGAGTTTTGGAGAAATTTAGAATTTTTGGAATCGGATTCCATGGCTGAATGCTACTAAGGAAAATCGAATTTTAGAGACCAAGATCGAATTTTTTGGTTGGGTAGAAGACCGGGCTTGATCAAACCCCAGTTCAGGATTTTGATCGGAAAGATGGAAAATTAGGGCTTCAACAAAAGTTTGAATTTTTGAAGTATGTGACCATGACTGGAAGCTCCTCATAAAAATAAGAGTTGATGGACTTCGATAGAACCTTTTGATTAGGCAGAAGGGAGGGCTCCATCAAACCCTATTTCAGGATCCTGTCCAGAAGATCCAGAAGTTTCGAAGGCAATTTTGAGGGGTCAAATTTTGGAGATTTCAAAATTGAAGTATGCTAGTTTGATCAGCTCAGCAGGACACATTCTTCCATACATTCAGAAGTGTGAAAGTCAAAGTTTGAATTTTTAGGGTTTCTCTGAAAAACCCTAATCGAGACCTAGATTCAATTTCAGGAGGAGTTGAGGCTAAGGCCTTACATAAGAAGACTACAAGAATTTCCTAATAGGTATGACTTGAGGAAATACAGGTATGTCTTGAAATCTAATTCTTGATTAAGTTCATAATATGTTTGTCTTCATATTATTTAGGTTAGTACAATCTTGATTAATGATAGAATTGTCTTATTACCCTAGTAAAAGTATGAATGCATGATAGAAGACATTCATTGATTAGGGCTATATGATTGTACTAATGCACTGTGGTGTTGTATGAGGTTGATGTTGTCTGCTAACAAGATACACGTACATCACGAAAGACAAATCAAGTTCCATGACCATGACGACATGAAGACAAAGACTCATCCATAATCTTTGATCACATAGAAGGTCTACTTACGAGGTATGTATGACTTTGTTCTATTATGCTTAACCTATGAGATATGCAGATTCTAGCACGGGATCTCTAAATCATTGAAAAGAACAAAGAAGATATTGTTTAGGTATGCTAATCCAGGTATGTTCTCCTATATCAAGCTAGAATCTTACCTTCTGTTAGGATCCCTTATATAAGTATACTTGGTATGATTGGTTATGCTTGTTCATAAAGATAGAAATGTAAGTAATCAAGGGTTTATGCATATTATGTCTCTTATCTTGATTGATGATTTAACTAACCAGAAGAGTCCTATGATCAAATAAGAATATGTATGAGTAAAAGAAGACTTCCCTAAAACCTTGAATACTAATGTTTATTATCTATGATGATGACTATACATATTCAACATTATTTACAATTACAATGTTTTGATAATATTGATATTATACTAATGAGTGTATGTTTGTGTATGAGATCATGAGGATGACACTAGTGCACACTTGAGCATGCACAGTCGTACAGAATGAATAGAAGTTCAAAAGTCATATAGAAGATCAAGCGGGAGGAAACCACACAAACATAAAAGATAATTATTTGAGTTATTTGAAATAGTAAATGATATTGCTTGTAATAGTTGTATGCATATTTGTATTCCTAGAATATATCATGCTGAGTATAAACATTCATATAACATTGAACAGTATACTACTAGTATGCATATGATTGGTAAGTTGGACAAACATTCTATTGTTGCTTGTCTAGAATGAAACCTCTTTGCTGACATGCTGAGAGTTGTGCACACTCTCGATAGTATGTTCTGGTAGAGATGGAAGGCATCTAGATATCCACTGTATGCATACAAGATATGGAAAAGTGTTGTGCCAAAGTATTGGTCAAGATAGTAGCATAACTATGTAAATCATATCTGTATGCATAATAGGTTATCATGTCAACATGATTTGATGATTATGAAGTATTACTAATCATGTACTTAATTTTGATTTGTAGGAAAGATAATGAAGAATGATGAACACTGAACAAGTGATGGATGTTCAACAATAAGATTTACAAATCAAACATAATATAGAAGGCTCGTGGCTAGAAGATTCTCTTAGAAAAAGGAATAGGATCATGACGAGATGTTTGCTCCAAGTGGCTAGATAAGACCATTGTCTTAATGGTGTAATTGAAGAAGAAGTGTGAATTAGGCTCCGTATGGGTACTCAAGATCGATAGTGATTTGATGAGCTTAATAATCACCATGGGTGATGTGGATCTCAACCTTTGCTACAAGGTTGAATATGGTTTCTATACACAGATGACATGGATTCAAGAAGGAACTCACCACAGAGTTCGAATGATATTGAGGCTCATATCAATAGACCCATCTGAGGAGAGATGGCACATATAGATATGCAGAAGATCACTCAATGCAAAGTGTGAATGATGTTCAGTCACAAAAGGGAGAATTGACAGTTTCTTGATAAGCTTAGGCTTTACCAAAAGTAAAGTTGATCTATTACAAATGATGAACCTGTCATACTATTAGTGTATGTGGATGATCTATTTTTACACAGATCATGAAAAGAAAGAATAAGATGGCTACAGAATTGAAAATGGAAGATCTTAGATTGATGCATTACTTCCTAGGACCGGAAGCATGAAAAGGATCAGAAGGAATCTTTCTCAACCAAGGAAAGTATGCTGTGAAAATCTTGAGAAGGATTGATTTGTTTGAATGTACAACCATGGCCACTCTCATGTGTTCCAACTTGAAGTTGTTAGCTAATGACTCCTCAGAGTTAGTTGATGTGACTCTGTACAGACATATTGAGTGGTTGATGTATTTGACGAATACCAGGCTAGATATATGCCTTGCCATGAACACCTTGAGTCAGTATCTAGTGAAAACTAGATGTGTTCACCTCATAGTTGCAAAGCATGTGAGAAGGTATCTAAAGGATACGATAGACTTTGATCTATGTTATCTTGGAGATCATGACTTCAGATGGCTACAAAGATGATGATTGGGCAGGAAGTGTATCAGACATGAAGAGCACATCGAGAGGATGTTATTGTCTCGGATCAGCCATGATCTCGTGGTTCAGCAGGAAGCAGTCTCGTGTGGCTCTCAACACAAGCGGAATATATGGCTGCTTGCTCTGCTAGTTGTGAAGCAGTATGGCTTCATAATTGTTTGACTTAGAGATAGAACCAATTGTGATCCTATGTGACAAATAGAGTTGTATCAAGATGGCAAAGAATCCAGTGTTCCATGATAATTCAAAGCACATACAGATATGACATTTCTATATATAAGATATGGTGTAGAAAGGAACTTTAAAGTTCGAATTTGTAACAAGCTACCTATGTACTAACCAAACCTCTGCCTCAAGTAAAGTTTGAGTATTTTCGAGACAAGCTTGGTAGGACCCTCCTCGAAAGGGGGAGTGATGTAGACACTAATTATGAGATTGCCTGCATAAAAAATGAGGTCGATGATGTGGATACCTATATTGGTGATGCCGACAGAGAGGTTGGTGGATGGTCCTTAGACAGGGTCTAAGTTGACAAGGGGATTGCATCATCCTTGAACACATGTTCTAAATTGATCCGTAGACAAATTTCTTCGAGAATGAAGTCCTTAGTGGAAAGGTGGGGATTGAATCGTCCCTGGACTTCAGTCCCTTGAATTGATTTGTAGACCTATGTCTTCGAGAATGAAGTCCTTAGTGGACAGGTGGGGATTGTATCATCCCAAGACATTGGTCCCTTGAATTGAACCGTAGACCTATGTCTTCGAGAATGAAGTCCTTAGTGGACAGGTGGGGATTCTATCGTCCCTAGACTTCGGTCCCTTGAATTGATCCGTAGACCTATGTCTTTCAGAATGAAATCCTTATTGGACATGTAGGGATTGCATCATCCCTAGACTTTGGTCCCTTGAATTGACTCGTAAACATCTGTCTCCAAAAATTGGTGATACGACTGCATCGTCCCTGAATGTTTAGTTCAGAATGTATGTGAAAGGACTACATTTTCCATAGACATGAGAGGTGTCTTAAATAGATCAGTATTGATCATCCTTAGATAGTGATCCCGTAATTTCGAAAGGAAGGATAGTCTTAAATATTGATTCTTAGACTAGAATCCCGTAATTCCGAAAGGAAGGATTGTCTAAGATGTGAGTAGTGGACAAGGATCCTGTAATTCGGAAAGGAAGGATCGTCCAAGTGTGGTAGCTCCGTAAAGACTGGGTCCCGTAATTATGAAAGGAAGGATTGTCTGAGCACCACCAATGTTGATGGACTATAATCTCGTAATTCCAAAAGGAAGGATTGTCCATGATCCTATAATTCTCAAAGGAAGGATCACCAGAGTTGAAGGACTATAATCCCGTAATTTTGAAAGGAAGGATTGTCCATGATCCCATAATTCCGAAAGGAAGGATCACCAGAGTTGAAGGACTATAATCCCGTAATTCCAAAATGGAGGATTTTCCATGATCCCGTAATTATGAAAGGAAGGATCACTAAAGTTGAAGGACTATAATCCTGTAATTCTGAAAGGAAGGATTGTCTATGATCCCGTAATTTCAAAAGGAAGGATCACCAGAGCTGATGGACTAGAATCCTGTAATTTCGAAAGGAAGGATTGTCCATGATCCCGTAATTCCGAAAGGAAGGATCATGTGTATTGCAGAGTATGCTGCTTTTGTGTATACTTGACTGATGAGGATACTTGTATTGATGTATTGATACTTGTATTAATGATATGTATTGATGAGGATACTTGTATGTATACTTATATTGATGAGGATACTTATATGTATACTTGTATTGGTGTGGATACTAATACTGATGATCTAGATGACGATGCTGCTAATCAGGATGGTCTAGATGACGATGTTGATGATACTGATGATCGTGTGATGACGATGCTGCTGATCGTGATGGTCTAGATGACGATGTTGATGATCGTGAGGGTCCAGATGTTGATGTTGATATAGATGTTGGCTGCTTTCTTGGGCAGACCCGGGTTTTAATGAAGCGCAGCAACAAAACCCCTTGGCGCACTGGCCCTCTCGGCAACGAGCTGCGCGGCAGCTCGAGGTCTCACCCGAAGTGGCTATGGGGGGGTTAAGGAATCAGGTTTCCTTAACCGGGGTGACGCGGAGATAGCTTTTCCTTGAATGGTTCCTGCGAAATCGCCGGTCGGACCTTCCCGCAGGCCGCTCGGCGCAGCTGCGCGGGTCCCTTCCTCGGCAGGTCTACTGCGCAGTTTCTCCTTTCCAACGCAGCAGGCAACTATTTCTTGGGTCGACGCGCGAAACACTTTCTCGCCCTTCGTGTCTAGCGCAGTAACGCAGTCTGCTCTCGCCGCAGCGACTGAGCGTTACTACCTCTTTAGTACTTAAGATACTTATAGTTATCAAGGGACCTTTCCAACCCGCTCAAACAGTCACAAAGATAAGACAGAAGTCTTGCATACACAAATAATGAACTCGGAATAGTTATCATTCACACAAACATTATAACAAGAAGATATAAGTGAAGCTCATCTCCTCGAGGAAAACCACGTCCTCAGGAGTCTTATATTAACCAGAAAATGATAAAGTTATACAATATGCTGCGCACACAGCTGCAGCCTTAGAACTTACAGGAAACTCCACGCACACAGCTGGGAGCCCTTTTCTCAAGCTTGTCTCCTCTCTATGGAGATTACAAAGGCACAGACGTCGACACAGACTGTCTGGCAACTCAGGGATTAGCTCCTCGGCTATCCAATTTCCTCTCTCTAGTTCTACGCACCAGGTAGAATTTACAGTGAAGGATAATCAACACATGATCTATCCCTTTAGACTGACTCTCTAACAGTCTAGCATCTAACTCTCTAACTCTTCAAAAAGGGAGGAAGAAGAACAAGAAGAAGAAGAAGAAGCAGCACCTTCTACCCATTACAGTGATTCATCTATATAGGTAGCCATGACGGTCACACCTTTACAAAACTGTGGGCCTTTCCCAACAGTGATTCCCAAAAACCCTAACCACGCACATGGCTAGGTGTACTGTAGGCGCCGCTTGCAGTCACGTCGCCGCTTCCTGCAGGCTCCATGAATTCCGGCGCAGATTGTGGGTATGGGCGATCGTCCTTCGCCTTCAATGCTCTGGTCCGTTGCTCCTCCTTGATCCGAGCAACCATAACTTCTGTACTAAGCCTTTAAATGAGGGTAGCTAAGCCTTCTACTCCATCACCTTATTTATTATGGTAGCTGAGCCACCTTCATTCTTCGATGACGTGCGCGCGAGCTCCGCAATTTCCGGTCCGTGCTCTGCGCTGAGATCCTCCATCTGGCACCGTACTGCGCACCGTCTCCTTCTTACCCAAAACTTAGTGTTTGTCCCAAAATTAGCACTTTCCTTTCATACTCGTGCTTTTTCCCAAAATTCGCAGCTTTTACTATAGCTGCGACTTTGGCCCCAACAGGCCCCCAACACTCACTTGTGGCTCGCCCTCGAGCCACTCGCACTAGCGCGTGGTCTTTGAATTTGCGCATCTGCGTTTGCTTGAGTCTCCGCGAATGTTTTCTGCCATTTCACAATAGCGGAGTCCAATTCCTCAATACACTGATCGGCTGTTTGTACTGTTTCTGCGGTCGTTTCTTCTTTAGTGAGTGTATCAATGATCTCTTGAGACTCGGCAATTTCTTTGATTTTTGTCTCAATCTGGCCAACAATTTCAGCATACTCATCCATGAATGGCTGAATGCTGTTGGTGAGCTTCTCATCTTCAGTTCTGAGCTTGTGCAGTTGCTGCTGCATTTTGCGCACTTCGCCCATTTTCTTCATCTTTGGCAAGCCTGTTAAGGACTTGGCTTCTTCATTCAGAACAGTGAGGGACTGTTCTGCAGCTTGCACCTGTTGTGATAGTCCTACTTTAAAAGGGAGGTTCACAAGCTCTGTCCAAGCTTCCATAGCCTGGTTCATCAGGTTCTTGGCTTCCTGTACTCGACCTTTCATTCGTGTGGAAGCTCTGCTCAATGCTTCAAACTGTACCTGCGCATCATCTGTAAGATGCGCAGCAACGCGAGCTTCTAGCTCAGCGATCTGGGTTTTATGGCCTTCTGCCATAGCAGCTATTTCTTGCTCCAGGGTTTTCGCCCTTTCGCCAATAATTTGCACTTTTGCAACCAGAGGGAGGTCTGGTTGAATCTCGCAAGCCGGCAGTTCCTGAGCAATCTCTTCTATTGCGTTTCTGATGCCGGTGTCTTGCGCCTCATAGAGTGCAAGCTTCGCAGAGATGTTTTTATGACTTTCCTTCAGCTCTATCTCCTGCGATTGCAGTCGTTGGTTTGCCTGGAAAGTAGAGAGCTCTCTAGCTCTCAATTCAAGAGAAACTTTCTCCTGTACTAGCTGTAGAGTTTCTATAGGAATCATAGACAAATTAATTTCTACAGGTCCAAATGTGCTTACCTGCAGTTCAGCTAGGGGATCTGGAAGTGTCATGCTGGTAGGCGGAATATGCACGACAGTGTGCCTTTTTGTGAGTTCTTCAACTCGCTCGCCAGTTGGGATTTCTTGTGGCGCCTGCGAAGTGGATGCTGGCGCATGGGTCTGCGCAATCCTTCCTGCGAGACCTTTGAGTTCTACAAATTGTAAGTCTAGAGCACCTCGGATGTGAGCATGCATGTTCCTCATCTCACGAAATTGCTCCTTCAAGTATTTGTCGACCTCCGAGGGAATGGCCTCAGTGGGATGCGACACTTTCTGCTTCTTTGTGGCTGGTTCTGTTGAGCCTTCATCGCTTCTTTGCTCAGGGGCTTCCTTGCCCTTATCTTTTTCTTGCGCAGCGGCGTGTGGCATCGCAGGTGCGATGTCAGCTGCTGCTCTCCATTCGTCTGACCAAGACTTAATGGTTTCTTCGACATCTTCTGTGGTCATCCTGTAAAGACCTAGCGCCCAATCACCTGGAATGTCGCAAGGCCGAAGGTAGAGTTGATGGATGTCGGCAGTAAAAGCCAACTTCCCTTCATACAATGTGGCTGTCTCCGCGCTCAGCCTTGGCATATCTTGTATGGTATCGCGGAGGAGATAGTAATACTCACAAAAAACAGCGCGATTCATCTTGCGCTTCGCGGGATTAGGGGAATCCCAGAGGTTGATGTAGCGCATGCCGGCAACCTCTCCTGCGCGGCGTGGACGGAACTGAGTATTCGGGGGCTCCTTCCACCCGACGAGAGCACATAGAATTAAAAGCCATGAAAAATGGAATGATTGGCCTGCATTGTCCTGCACATTCAGGCAATCAGCCAAAAAAGAATTCAGCAGGAAGAGAGACCAGTTGTACTGTTCTCCCTCCGCAGCTGCGATAGCGAGCTCTACGACAGCTCCAGTAACTTCTTTTGGTCGGCACTTGGTGAGAAGTCTACCTGCAAGCAGACTTCCTGTGAAGCGAAGTGCCTCATCTTCAACTGTGGTGAGGTCATAAGCCCGACCTCCTCTTGTCAAGTTATATTTCTGGACCAGCTTTGCGGCTAATTTTCGGTCCTTCTCTTTTCCCGCAAAATGGATATTGGGATCCTTACCAACCTTAGATAGGCCGGTGATACGGTGTATCAAATCAACATTTAGATCAATTGGCCTCCCGAGCCAAAGGTAACCTCCATGAACGCAGGATAGCAGTGTTTTAACGACTGCGTTCACTTCATTGCTCCGCCCAAAGTGCGGTAGCTTCAACAAATTCAAGAGTCCAGGGCGCTCAAGATTTGCTGCAAATCCCTTCGGGATAAACTCATCAACATTTCTGGTGGGATTATGGACGATATCCAAATATCGGTCCAACTGAAACTGAGGATATGTCTTATAGTCTCCAAGGTTAAAATCAGAGAATTTAACCAGTGGAATGTTTCCCAATAGTTGGCCTTCTACCCGCACACTAGCCGGTAGTGGCGGTAGCGGAATTGGATACTTTGCATTCTTCGGAATCTGGACATCCGGCGCATCGTCTGGACGCGGCGGAAGGTAGTTCACCATAGACGCGAGCGGTTCTGGAACAGGTTCCTCCGGCTGCTGCTGAGATGCTCTTGTGCCTGGAGATGTTCTGGGATCAGTAGCACCAGGGTGTACGTAGGTCGAATGCGTCACCGGAGTGGCCATGCCGAAATCTAAGCCTCGGCGTAGAAATTGACGAACAACTTCTTCAGTCGATAAATTCTCCGTTGTGAACCAATGTAAATAACAACACTCTGGACAGCAAATAGCGGAACTGCGTAGGGTATAGACTCTGAAAACAAGGGAAAATAGTCTGCACACTCGGCTCTGAAAACAATAATGCAGATCTTCAAACAGAACTTATGCAACTCGAGACAGTAACCCGAAATTGATACAAGTGTGGGGTATTTATAGCCAGCGGGGTTAGTAAATGCGACCAAGTGGGGTAGCGTAGCTGTAGGCGGCTACAGATGAGTTGACAACACGCTATCCTCCTTGCCGTAGCGGTGCATTTAGTGTGATTGACGGGTTCTGACAGCCTTCCGGGAGAAGCTAATGCTTTCGGCGCCTGAATTAAATGCAAATCTTTCGGAGATTAAGCCGAATCCGTCGGAACGGCTGGACTTAAATAGCGGCCTTATCCTTCATTTATTCAAACGCGGCTACATAACTGCTTGAATTCAAAATTTCCGGCGGGTCATTTCAACTTAGGAAACTGTGCCTCTATGGGTCCACAACAAAACTCTTTTCAGCGGCAAATTATCAGAGGGAACTCCGCAAGAGCGATAGTTCAACGGTTCAAAAACAAAACTTCGCCAGAGCGCACCGATAAGCTCTCTTCAAGCAATTTTTATTCAGGATGCGCGGATATTTCAAGGAACTGCGCAGGAAGCTGGAAACTGAGGGTGTGTCGCAGCTTCCGTGTAGACTAAATGTGATGTCTCTTTCAACTACACTGGGCATCTGCATTCCTGAGTAATATATTATGTCAACAGGGCGGAGTGGCCGTCGCAATAAAGCTTAAGCCGACTCCCGTTTATCATTGTAGGTAGTAGTTCTCCATTCAGCTTCGCAAGCTGAACTGCGCCTCCGTCTGTTATTTTTATTACCTGAAAAGGACCTAACCAATGCACACGAAACTTGCCTGGAAACTTGATGAATTTACTATCATAAAGGAGTACCAAGTCTCCTTCTTCAAAGTGCTTATGCTTAATGTGCCTGTCATGCCAAGCTTTCTGTCTTGCCTTCTGTACCTGTTGATGAAATCCGGCCATAAGTCTGTCTTCTTCTAAAGAAAGCAGTTGCGAAAGTCTTTCATTCATAGTGTCAGGATCTGCCATTTCTGTAATTTGCGCAATTCGGAGACTGGGAACAATGTATTCCATGGGCATAACTGCTTCTTGTCCATACACCAAGCTGAAAGGTGTGTGACCTGTTAATTTCTTGCAAGTGGTTCTGTAAGCCCATAATACAGCTGTGACTCTAAGGTCCCAATCATCTCTTTGTTGATTACAGATCTTCGTCAGGGCATTCTCAAGGATCTTATTGAATGCTTCCACCGTACCATTAGCTTGAGGATGGTAGGGTGTACTCTTATGGTGATTAATTTGAAATTCTTCAGTAAGGGCCTCTATAGTCTCATTGAGGAAATGTGTACCTTGATCACTCATGAGGATCACTGGGCATCCAAACCTAGTGATAATGTTCTCGAAAATGAACTGCGCGGCAGTAGCAGCGTCGCAGTTCTTAACTGGCTTCGCCTCAGCCCATCGGGTGAGGTACTCAGTAGCTGTAATGATATATCTTGCGCCAGTTCTTTTTCCTGGTGGGTTAATAGGTCCTACAAAGTCAATGGCCCATTTATCAAAAGCACGCAGTGTGATCTGGGGTCTTAGCGGCATTTCATCTCTCCTTGAGGGTTTCCCTGTGCGCTGGCACACATCGCAACATTTACAGAATTCCTTAGTATCCTTGTGCAATGTCGGCCACCAAAGTCCTGCGGCTAATATTTTCTGCGCAGTCGGCTTTCCTGCGAAATGGCCTCCTGCGGTACCTGAATGCGCTTCTGCGATGATAAAGTTCTTTTCATGTGGTAAGATACATCTGCGCAAAATTTCGTCCGGGCCCAACTTATAAAGCTGGCCTGCTATCAAAGTGAAGTCTGCGGCTCGAACAACAAGTTGCTTCTTCTGCTGGATTGTAAACTCAGCCGGCGCTTGTCCGGTAGTGAGAAAGTTAAGAATATCAGAATAATATTCGTCTGCTGCTTGGATATAAAACAACTGTGCGTCAGGCAGATTGTCCTCCAGACTCGTAGGTTCCTCTCCTGACTCTATTCTGGATAGATGGTCAGGCCCTGCATTCAATCTGCCTGGCTTTACAATAACCTCAAAATCATACTCTTGAAAGAGCAGTAGCCATCTGCAAATTCTTCCTCCTAAAACTGGTTTATTGACCAAATATTTCAAAGCAGAATGATCAGTATACATTTTAAAGTGAGCTCCTAACAGGTAGTGTCTGAATTTCTGTAGGGCATACACCATAGCTAGTCCTTCCCTTTCTGTAGTGGTGTAGTTCTTCTCAGCTGTAGATAACTTTCTGCTGGAGTAAGCAATTGGGTGGTCAATACTTCCTTCTCCCGACTGTGTAAGCACGATTCCTAATGCTATGGAAGAAGCATCAACATGAACATGAAAAGGTTTTCTCCAATCCGGGAAAACTAGAATAGGCGCTGTGATCATCTTTTCTTTAAGTGTGTCCAAGCTCTGTTGGCATTCCTCTGTCCATTGGAACTTCGAATCCTTCTTCAGCAATCTTTCCATAGGCGCTGTGATCCTTGCATATCCTTTGATGAATTTTCTGTAGTATCCTGTATGTCCCAATGTAGTGCGCAATTGCTTAACTGAGTTGGGCGCAGGTAAATTAGCAATGATGGAAACCTTCGCAGGATCCATCAAGAGTCCTTGTCTGCATACAATATGTCCCAACAAAATACCAAAGGGCGCACAGAATATACATTTTTTCAAGTTAAGGGAAATCTGATGCTGTCTACATTTTTCTAGCATCATACGCAGATTCGCAATATGGTTCTTTAGTAAACCAAATACAGTCCAGTCATCAAAATAGACTTCTAAAAACTTGTGGATAAATTCTTTAAA
The DNA here is from genome assembly GCA_027924585.1 of Larix kaempferi. Taxonomy (NCBI): domain Eukaryota; kingdom Viridiplantae; phylum Streptophyta; class Pinopsida; order Pinales; family Pinaceae; genus Larix; species Larix kaempferi. Next base: position 1,570,332 of record BSBM01001595.1, on the reverse strand, counting down.
AACAGCAACAACAACTCTAGAGAAGATAGCAGGTGCGTTTTTAAGACCAAAGGGCATTACCGTGTACTGGAATGAGCCCCATTCAGTTGCAAAAGTAGTCTTGTGGCGGTCATCCGGATGGATTCTAATCTGATGATATCCCGAAAATCCATCAGTGAAAGAGTAAGCCTCTTGTCCTCCAACATTATCAAGTACTTCGTCTGTGAAAGGAGTGGGAAATGGGTCGTGCGCTGATGCATCATTGAGTTTGCGCAAGTCGACACAAATTCTTATTTCACCTTTTGTTTTCTTTTCTTGGACCACCATAGGACTAATCCAATCGCTTTCCTCTACTGGCTCAATAATACCTGCTGCAAGCATCTTATCAATTTCTTCTTTGACTTTTTCTTTGTAGCGCGGGTTCAACCTGTATGGGCGCTGCTTTACTGGCTTGGCATCTGGTTTCAGAGGTATGCGCATCACTCCTAAGTCTCCTAGGATGCCTTTCATTTCTGTGAACTTGGTAGGAAAGATATCCTGGTAATCACGTAATAAATCTGAAACATGCGCAACGGTTTCATCATCCCAATAATCTCCTATAGAAGCAAACTTTGGGTCAGCTTCTGTGCCAATGTTAACTTTCTTGAGCTTGACGTGTTCTGCGATGGCAGGAATATCAAGCTCAGGACCTTCAATATTGCGTGTCCCTTCTGATTCTGGGATATTGAGGTTGCGAGGATCGTCGTCCTCATCTTCGGCGGTAAAGTTATAACATTCCAGGGCATGCTCCATCTGAACAGCCCAATGTGGTTGGGAATATTCTGTTACTAGACCTGGTTCAAATACCTTCTTTTTAATACACTTCAGAGCCTGATCAATGCTTGGATGCTCTGATTCAAAGTTGAATGTAAGTTGAAAACTTTCTATCATAAGAGCCCAAGTAAGAGTGCCTTTGCGCAATTCTATTTCAGTATACCAATTCCTTGGAATTGTATCTAATGTGTGGATGAATTGGTGAACCCATTCATCTTCCGGAATATCTGACCATTGCTGAATACATGCTTCAATGTGTGACCTGGGGTCACTCTGTCCTTCATATTTGCGTAGCGCTTCGGCTGTGGTGTCCTGAAATCTGCGCAGTATCAATCTGCGACAGTCTTTCCATGTATGAATATTCTCCTTGTGCGCAATCCACCATCTTGCGGGTGTAGCGCGCAATGCTATATCCAGTGCCTGGATGCGCTGTGGGGCTGGAAGCTTTTGTTCATATTCCTGTATGAATTTAGTTACTTTGGTTAGACCATCAAAAGTTGGAGTGTCAGTTAATTCTGTGCCAATCCATCGAATGGATTTAGTCATCATGGCGCAACGTCTTGCAGAAACCTCATGTAGACGATTCTGCCAATTTTCCAATCCTGCATCTGAATCTGATGTGCACGAGCTATCACATCGCCAGCTGATATGGCCATCTGCTGTGGGGTTGACATAGTCACTGTGGTTAGTGGTCATCTGATACAAGCTTTCCATGTGGCGCGCTTCCTCTTCTGCGCGAATAGGTTCTATATATCTTGGTCCTTGAATAGGATCAAGAGGTGCGATGACCCTGATCTGGTCATCCTCAAAGGTCATTTGTCTTTTCTTCAGGTTAATGACAGCCAAATTATCAAGTGCCCAGTCTATTCCTAACAGCGCTGGGTATGGTCTACTATCATCCATAATTTTGATTACTTCAAAATCTGCAGAGCTTCTTACTCCTTCAATATCAATAGGTACATTGGGTAATCTGCCCAATGGAGAGACTCGTTGCTGATTTGCGAGTCTTAGCTGGATAGGGGATCTTGTAAGCTGAGGGCTTCCCATCTGTTCCCATGTCTGCATAGTGAGAACATTGGCTTCTGAGCCCAAATCTAACATGACTTCGTCCATTTCAAATGCTCCAATCTGCGCTGTGAGCCTCATCTCTTTTCCAGTTCTAATGTGACTCCTAATCTGGTGAACAGCACGCTGTGGTGTGTTCGTCGAAGCAGAGTGTTGGCACCGATCCAACAGGTGTTGGAGTTCTAGAGTTGCTCTTTCATTGCGCAACAATTTTAAACATTGTCGCAGGAATGCATGAACACTTCCTAGTGCATGCTCATCGTCATTATCATCATCAGGCCTTCCAGCTGTAGTGGCCTGTTCTTGTACCAGGTTGTCTTGTCTTAGCACTTGCGATCTACTATTGTTCTGCGGAATCGCGGTAGAACTTGAAGCTCTCGGATCTGAGAAATACTCTTGAGCTTGCTTAAATGCTTCTTTTTGCTTCTGTAGGTTAAGTGGGGCTGGTTTAATGTTAGCGCGGCGCACCCATTGCGTCGCTTGCTTTCCCGTTCCCATCTCTTGCGCACCAGTTGTAGCTCCACTGCGTGTCACTATATTAACTGTAGGGTCTGGTTCTCTTTTTTCGGCTCCAATCAACTGGATATTCTGATTGACCTGTGGTGTCTTTGCTTGCATCTTAGCCTGTAACTGAGGGCATTCTTCGATGATATGGTCAGAAGATTTACAATATCTGCAGAGGGTTGTAGGATTTTGGCAATCCCTAGCAAAATGACCTTGTTCTCCGCAATTATAGCAAGTGATCTGTCCTCTTCCACGACCCAAATTTGTTGTGCGTCCGCGTCCTCTGTAATTTGCTGCTCGGGCGTCCCGAGATTGGTCATAAGGTGGACCTGCTATGGGTCCTTGTGTCTCTGCTTGTACCCTATAAACATCATGCTTTCTTTCTATCATAAGATCATATGCTCTACAATTGTTCTCATCATGACCTACTGATTTACAGAAATTACAATATAGATTCTTTGGAGTTTGTACATATTTCTGAAGTAAGTGGCATTCTTGTGGTCTATGACCTCTAGTTCTGCAGATTTCACACCAAGGCCCTTGTGCCTGTGGTAAAGGATTAGGTGCTCCAGTTGCAATATAGTCTATGAAAACAGGACAATGGTCCTTTGAATGACCTTGGGCTTTACATTTTGTACACCAAATTTCTTCCTTGATCTCCTTGCCTTTCTTAATATCATGCACTTGCAAGGTTAAGTTTGCTAATTGGTTCTGTAGATGCGCAACATCGTTGCTTGTTCCTGCAATTGGCGAAGCTTCTAGTTTCATAGCCATTTCTAGAGCTTGTTCCTGAGTATTGAGATTCTGTTGCATAAGAGGAAGTCTAATGTGTGGAAGCAGTGCAGCAATAAACCATTCTTTATGTTGCTGTGGTGCAAACTCGAAGCTTACTTGATCTATCAAAGCTTTGAACTTCTGGTCAAAGTCCCATACTGATTCTGTAGGTAACTGTTTGATGTCTTTGAGCTCTGTTATACACTGTGATTCTGACTTAGGTTTCTTGAATTCTCTAATCATGGCATTTCTTACCTCAGCAAGCGTCCTATTCTGTGCTGCTGAGTATTTCATGAACCAAGTCAAGGCTCTTTCTCTTAGTGTGGTTGCTAACTGAACCAGTTTAACAGCATCATCATTAATTTGCTTAATTGTCCAAATGGCTTCACATAAGAACCAGTGCTGCTCAGGGTCCTCTATCCCCGTTCCTCTAAAAGTTGGTAGTTTCATGTCATCACCCATCCTTCTTGCACGGGTTTGAGGTGGAGGTACTGTGGCAGTGCCTCCGGGATGGTTAAACAAAGGTGGTACAGAGGTACTAGAAGTAGCGTGTGGGCTACTCGAAGGTGTTACTGTAGGATTATACTGAGCTCCGTCTGGTTTTTGCGGTGTAAAGGGGTAATACGGGATATGAGCACTCCCCTGTCTTTCTATATGGCTTGCTCTAGGGACTTGGCGATTGTCTGGGCTAGACTCAAAAGGATATTGGTCAAGGCCTACTTTATATCGTTTTCCACTACGAGTGCAACCAATAACTTCAGGATCACTATCAGAATCTACGGACATTACTTGACTATGCTATTCATCAGAAGCAATACATAGCTTTCCTTTTTCATACAGAAGCATTTTAATCCATAAGTTCAGAGAATTTAAGAACTTACCTCTGTGTACTTGGAAGAAACTCCTCTCAGCTTCACTGAAACTCTTTCTTGTATCGACTGCAAATTCGGTAATAAAACCTTCCAGTAGACTATTCAACCAAAAGTCTACTGCGCGGGACACAGGATTGTCTATCCGCTTCACAATACTAGCTAGCTCAGGCGTCCACGTGACGGGTCGATCCACATGCAGCGTAGGTCTAGAATCTGCTAACTTGGCTATCCAAGCGTGTAACTCCAATGCAAACGTAACAAAGAAAATTTCGTAAAGGTCAGCATAAATATACTTCTGTAACCAATCTTCTGTTTGAAGCGTAGGGCTTCTATTTTCTTGTTCAGCAAACTCTTTAGCTTTTAAATCAAACCAGTCTCCAATTTCCTTAGTTGTAGGGTTCCAGTAACACATTTGGAACCATTTGTTGGTCACTAGGCAACGGAACCATTTGTTGGCTCCAACAGTATCTCATACGTTGCTGAAAGAACAAGTCTCATTCGCGCAGCAACGGAACCATTTGTTGCACTGTTCTATCTCGCGCGTCGCCAAAATAACAAGTCTCATTCGCGCGGCAACGGAACCATTTGTTGCACTGTTCTATCTCGCGCGTCGCCAAAATAACAAGTCTCATTCGCGCGGCAACGGAACCATTTGTTGGTCCCGGCAACGGAACCATTTGTTGGCTGCTTTCTTGGGCAGACCCGGGTTTTAATGAAGCGCAGCAACAAAACCCCTTGGCGCACTGGCCCTCTCGGCAACGAGCTGCGCGGCAGCTCGAGGTCTCACCCGAAGTGGCTATGGGGGGGTTAAGGAATCAGGTTTCCTTAACCGGGGTGACGCGGAGATAGCTTTTCCTTGAATGGTTCCTGCGAAATCGCCGGTCGGACCTTCCCGCAGGCCGCTCGGCGCAGCTGCGCGGGTCCCTTCCTCGGCAGGTCTACTGCGCAGTTTCTCCTTTCCAACGCAGCAGGCAACTATTTCTTGGGTCGACGCGCGAAACACTTTCTCGCCCTTCGTGTCTAGCGCAGTAACGCAGTCTGCTCTCGCCGCAGCGACTGAGCGTTACTACCTCTTTAGTACTTAAGATACTTATAGTTATCAAGGGACCTTTCCAACCCGCTCAAACAGTCACAAAGATAAGACAGAAGTCTTGCATACACAAATAATGAACTCGGAATAGTTATCATTCACACAAACATTATAACAAGAAGATATAAGTGAAGCTCATCTCCTCGAGGAAAACCACGTCCTCAGGAGTCTTATATTAACCAGAAAATGATAAAGTTATACAATATGCTGCGCACACAGCTGCAGCCTTAGAACTTACAGGAAACTCCACGCACACAGCTGGGAGCCCTTTTCTCAAGCTTGTCTCCTCTCTATGGAGATTACAAAGGCACAGACGTCGACACAGACTGTCTGGCAACTCAGGGATTAGCTCCTCGGCTATCCAATTTCCTCTCTCTAGTTCTACGCACCAGGTAGAATTTACAGTGAAGGATAATCAACACATGATCTATCCCTTTAGACTGACTCTCTAACAGTCTAGCATCTAACTCTCTAACTCTTCAAAAAGGGAGGAAGAAGAACAAGAAGAAGAAGAAGAAGCAGCACCTTCTACCCATTACAGTGATTCATCTATATAGGTAGCCATGACGGTCACACCTTTACAAAACTGTGGGCCTTTCCCAACAGTGATTCCCAAAAACCCTAACCACGCACATGGCTAGGTGTACTGTAGGCGCCGCTTGCAGTCACGTCGCCGCTTCCTGCAGGCTCCATGAATTCCGGCGCAGATTGTGGGTATGGGCGATCGTCCTTCGCCTTCAATGCTCTGGTCCGTTGCTCCTCCTTGATCCGAGCAACCATAACTTCTGTACTAAGCCTTTAAATGAGGGTAGCTAAGCCTTCTACTCCATCACCTTATTTATTATGGTAGCTGAGCCACCTTCATTCTTCGATGACGTGCGCGCGAGCTCCGCAATTTCCGGTCCGTGCTCTGCGCTGAGATCCTCCATCTGGCACCGTACTGCGCACCGTCTCCTTCTTACCCAAAACTTAGTGTTTGTCCCAAAATTAGCACTTTCCTTTCATACTCGTGCTTTTTCCCAAAATTCGCAGCTTTTACTATAGCTGCGACTTTGGCCCCAACAATAGATGTTCGAGTGCTACAGAAGATAAAGACTCGGTACTAAAGATGTTGATGTTCCAGTATTGAAGATGTTCCAGTAACTGCTTGAGTTACTGATTATGTTGAGAAAGCTTCCAATGATTTATAGATGTATCATGTGTGCTGTTGATGACTGTTTTCTCCTGTAGATGTTGTTATAATATCCTTCTTGTGAAGGGGGAGTGCTGAGATATTGTAACTTCTAAGGATATTATATTTGTACTTTATTATTCCAGAGATGTTTCAATCCTCTGTGAAGATCTTATTCTATATCCAGAGATGTTTATTCCTCCATCAGATTGTGATAAATTGGGTTATTAGACTTCCCCAGTGGGGGTCGGCCCTGTATGTGTTATGTGGGTCAAAGGGTTATTAGAACACCCTAGTGGGGTCGGCCTAGTCAGTTGTAATGGGGTGTTTAACCCAGTGGTAAAGTTGGGGCCGACCTAGTTAATATAAAGTACAAGTCGGAGATGTGTATATATAGAGGAGGTGTGTTCCTCATTTGACACACTTCCCTCACTTGAAATGTAGCGCACTTGTGAGAGAGAGGTCTGCTATAGAGGAGGAGGAGATCATGTATTTGGTTTGCATATTTGTATATTGCTGGTCATCTATATTGAGGAAGCCTTGTTGGGTTTTCTACCCCATGAGGGTTTCCCAGGATAAATCTGTGTCCCTTGTGTTTATGTCGTGCTTGTTGTTTCTTCAGTGATCCTGTATATGCTATTATTGTGAAATGGAATGTAATGATGCTATTTTCTATCTTAGCATATTGAATCTTAACATGGTATCAGAGCTAACCTGAAGGAAGGCAATGTATGGCACATACAACACTTGCTTCACTTGCGACAATTTGAAGGTTTGGGTTTTATATAGCAAAAACCAGTCATCGTGGAACTTTCGCTATAAATCCATTTTCGCAAAGGTTCAAGATCTGAAACGTTTACAGGTCGTAGATAACATCCCCAGGTACCTTGTATCAAAAGGAAACCCTCATATTCATTGTACTTTGTGAGTTATGATCAGTACAAGTTAGGGTTTTGGCCTCTTCCAGATCTCAGTCATAATCAGGTGACCTAGGAAAAAAGGTCATAACTTGGGCTAGGAAGCTCCAAATGAAATTTCATAACATGTGACAGATAGTACATAGGCTGCACTATCTCAAGAAACTTTCTAAGAGGCCTAAGTTGAACCAGTGACACGTGGAAATCCATACAAGTTCGCTCTTCTATTTTATCCCATAAACAGGTCACATTGCGACAGTTGGAATAACTCTCTCTCAGAAAATCCAATTTAGGTTAGACCTATCGGGATTGAAAGACGACAGGTCAGGCTAAGACAAAAAACAAATTTAGACCCTGTGGATTGAAAAGTTCAGAGTTACAGGAGAAACAATCAGGTACATATTTATGTCAAAAAAGAATTATTTTTGGAGCACCTTCATTCATGGCTTCCAGAATTTAGGTTTTTGAAAAAAGTTAGAATTTTTGGAATCAGAATCCACTGCTGAATGCTACTCAAGAAAATAGAAATTTAGAGACCAAGATCAAATTTTTTGGTTGGGTAGAAAATTGGGCTTGATCAAACCCCAGTTCGGGATTTTGATCGGAAAGATGGAAAATTAGGGCTTTAGCAAAGGTTGGAATTTTTGAAGTATGTGACCATGACTGGAATCTCCTTAGAAAAATAAGAGTTTATGGACTTCGATAGAACCTTTTGATTAGGCAGAAGGGTGGGCTCCATCAAACCCTAGTTTGGGATCCTGTCGAGAAGATCCAGAAATTTTGAAGGCCATTTTGAGGGGTCAAATTTTGGAGATTTCAAAATTGAAGTATGCTAGTTTGATCAGCTCAGTGGGACACATTCTTCCATACATTTAGAAGTGTGAAAGTCAAAGTTTGAATTTTTAGGGTTTCTCTGACAAATCCTAATCGAGCCCCAGATCCCGTTTCAGGGGGAGTTGAGGCTAAGGCCTTACATAAGAAGACTACAAGAATTTCCTGACAAGTATGACTTGAGGAAATACCGGTATGTCTTGAAATCTAATTCTTGATTAAGTTCATAATGTGTTTGTCTTCATATTATTTAGGTTAGTACAATCTTGATTAATGATAGAATTGTCTTATCACCCTAGTAAAAGTATGAATGCATGATAGAAGACATTCATTGATTAGGGCTACTAATGTGTTGTGGTGTTGTATGAGGTTGATGTTGTCTGCTAACAAGATACAGGTACATCACGAAAGACAAATCAAGTTCCATGACCATGATGACATGAAGACAAAGACTCATCCATAATCCTTGATCACATAGAAGGTCTACTTATGAGGTATGTATGACTTTGTTCTATTATGCTTAACCTATGAGATATGCAGATTCTAGCACAGGATCTCTAAATCATTGAAGAGAACAAAGAAGATATTGTTTAGGTATACTAATCCAGGTATGTTTTCCTATATCAAGTTAGAATCTTACCTTGTGTTAGGATCCCTTATATAAGTATACTTGGTATGATTGGTTATGCTTATTCATAATGTTAGAAATGTAAGTAATCAAGGGTTTATGCATATTATGTCTCTTATCTTGATTGATGATTTAACTAACCAGAAGAGTCCTATGATCAAATAAGAATATGCATGAGTAAAAGAAGACTTCCCTAAAACCTTGAATACTAATGTTTATTATCTATGATGATGACTATACATATTCAAGATTATTTACAATTATAATGTTTTGATAATATTGATATTATACTAATGAATGTATATTTGCGTATGAGATCATGAGGATGACACTAGTGCACACTTGAGCATGCACAGTCGTACAGAATGAATAGAAGTTCAAAAGTCATATAGAAGATCAAGCGAGAGGCAACCACACAAACATAAAAGATAAGTATCTGAGTTGTTATTTGAAATAGTAAATGATATTGCTTGTAATAGTTGTATGCATATTTGTATTCCTAGAATATATCATGCTGAGTGTAAACATTCATATAGCATTGAATAGTATACTACTAATATGCATATGATTGGTAAGTTGGACAAACATTCCATTGTTGCTTGTCTAGAATGAAACCTCTTTGCTGACATGTTGAGAGTTGTGCACACTCTCGATAGTATGTTCTAGTAGAGATGGAAGGCATCTAGATAGCCACTGTATGCATACAGGATATGGAAAAGTGTTGTGCCAAAGTATTGGTCAAGATAGTAGCATAACTATGTAAATCATATCTGTATGCATAATAGGTTATCATGTCAACATGATTTGATGATTATGAAGTATTACTAATCATGTACTTAATTTTGATTTGTAGGAAAGATCATGAATAATGATGAACACCGAACAAGTGATGGATGTTCAAGAAGAAGATTTACAAATCAAACATAATATAGAAGGCTCGTGGCTAGAAGATTCTCTTACAAAGAGGAAGAGAATCATAACGAGATGTTTGCTCCAAGTGGCTAGATAAGACCATTCTCTTAATGGTGTAATTGAAGAAGAAGTGTGAATTAGGCTCTGTATGGGTACACAGGACCGATAGTCATTTGATGAGCTTAATGATCACCATGGTTGATGTGGATCTCAACCTTTGCTACGAGGTTGACTATGGTTTCTATACACAGATGACATGGATGCAAGAAGGAACTCACCACAGAGTTCGAATGATATTGAGGCTCATATCAGTAGACCCATCTGACAAGAGATGGCACATATAGATATGCAGAAGATCACTCAATGCAGAGTGTGAATGGTGTTTAGTCACAAAAGGGAGAATTGACGGTTTATTGATAAGCTTAGGCTTTACCAAAAGTAAAGTTGATCCGTCATGAATGATGAACCTGTCATACTATTACTGTATGTGGATGATCTATTTTTGCACAGATCATGAAAAGAGAGAATAAGATGGCTGCAGAATTGAAAATGAAAGATCTCAGATTAATGCATTACTTCCTAGGACTGGAAGCATGAAAAGGATCAGAAGGAATCTTTCTCAACCAAGGAAAGTATGTCGTGAAAATCTTGAGAAGAATTGATTTGTTTGAATGTACAACCATGGCCACTCTCATGGGTTCCAACTTGAAGTTGTTAGCTAATGACTCCTTAGAGTTAGTTGATGTGACTCTGTATAGACATATTGGGTCCCTGATGTATCTGACGAATACCAGGCCAGATATATGCCTTGCTGTGAACACCTTGAGTCAGTATCTAGTGAAAACTGGATGTGTTCACCTAATAGTTGCAAAGCATGTGATAAGGTATCTAACGGATACGATAGACTTTGATCTATGCTATCTTGGAGATCATGACTTCAGATGGCTACAAAGATGATGATTGGGCAGGAAGTGCATCAGACATGAAGAGCACATCGAGAGGATGTTATTGTCTGGGATCAACCATGATATCATGGTTTAGCAGGAAGCAATCTAGTGTGCCTCTCAGCATAAGCGGAATATATGGCTGCTTGCTCGGCTAGTTCTGAAGTAGTATGGCTTCAGAATTGTTTGACTTAGAGATAGAACCAACTGTGATCCTATGTGACAAATAGAGTTGTATCAAGATTGCAGAGAATCTAGTGTTCCATGATAAGTTAAAACACATAGAGATTTGACATTTCTATATACAAGATATGGTGCAGAAAGGAACTTTAAAGTTTGAATTTGTAACAAGCTACCGATGTACTAACCAAACCTCTGCCTCAAGTAAAGTTTGATTATTTTCGAGACAAGCTTGGTAGGACCCTCCTCGAAAGGGGGAGTGATGTAGACACTAATGATGAGATTGCCTACATCGAAAGTGAGGTCAATGATGTGGATAACTATATTGGTGATACCAACAGAGAGGTTGGTGGATGGTCCTTAGATAGGGTCTAAGTTGACAAGGGGATTGCATCATCCTTGAACACATGTTCTAAATTGATCAGTAGACAGTTTTCTTCGAGAATGAAGTCGTTAGTATACAGGTGGGGATTATATCATCCCCGGACTTCGGTCCCTTGAATTGATCCATAGACCTATGTCTTCGAGAATGAAGTCCTTAGTGGACACGTGGGGACTGTATCATCCCTGGACTTTGGTCCCTTGAATTGATCTGTATACCTATGTCTTCGAGAATGAAGTCCTTAGTGGACAGGTGGGGATTGTATCGTCCCCGGACTTCGATCCCTTGAATTGATCCATAGACCTATGTCTTCGAGAATGAAGTCCTTAGTTGACAGCTAGGGATTGCATCATCCCTGGACTTCGGTCCCCTGAATTGACCCGTAGACATCTGTCTCTGAAAATTGGTGATAGGACTGCATCGTCCCTGAATGTTTAGTTCAAAATGTACGTGATAGGACTGTATTTTCCATAGACATGAGAGGTGTCTTAAATAGATCAAGATTGATCATCCTTAGACAGTGATCCCATATTTCCAAAAGGAAGGATAGTCTTAAATATTGATCCTTAGACTAGAATCCCGTAATTCCGAAAGGAAGGATTGTCTAAGATGTGAGTAGTGGACAAGGATCCCGTAATTCCGAAAGGAAGGATCGTCCAGGTTTGGTAGCTCACTAAAGATTGGGTCCCATAATTCCAAAAGGAAGGATTGTCTGAGCACCACCAATGTTGATGGACTATAATCCCGTAGTTTCGAAAGGAAGTATCACTAGAGTTAAAGGACTATAATCCCATAATTTCGAAAGGAAGGATTGTCCATGATCCCATAATTCCAAAAGGAAGGATCACCAGAGTTGAAGGACTATAATTTCGTAATTCTGAAAGGAAGGATTGTCCATGATTCCGTAATTCCAAAAGGAAGGATCACTAGAGTTGAAGGACTATAATCTCGTAATTCTGAAAGGAAGGATTGTCTATGATCCCGTAATTTTGAAAGGAAGGATCACCAAAGCTGATGGACTAGAATCCCATAATTCCAAAAGGAAGGATTGTTCATGATCCCGTAATTCCGAAAGGAAGGATCATGTGTATTGCAGACTATGCTACTTTTGTGTATATTTGACTGATGAGGATACTTGTATTGATGAGGATACTTGTATTGATGTATTGATACTTGTATTGATGATATGTATTGATGAGGATACTTGTATGTATACTTGTATTGATGAGGATACTTATATTTATACTTGTATTTTTGTGGATACTAATACTGATGATCTAGATGACGATGCTGCTAATCGTGATGATCTAGATGACTATGTTGTTGATCATGATGGTCTAGATGATGATGCTGATGATCGTGTGATGACGATGCTGCTGATCATGATGGTCTAGATGATGATGCTGACGATCGTGTGATGACAATGCTGATGATACTAATGATCATGTGATGACGATGCTGCTGATCGTGATGGTCTAGATGACAATGCTGATGATCGTGTGATGACGATGCTGATGATACTGATGATCGTGTGATGATGATGCTAATGATCGTGAGGGTCCAGATGTTGATGTTGCTGTAGCTATTCAAGTGCTGTAGAAGATAAAGACTCAGTATTGAAGATGTTGATGTTCCAGTATTGAAGATGTTCCGGTAACTGCTTGAGTTACTGATGATGTTGAGAAAGCTTCCAATGACTTATAGGTGTATCATGTATGATGTTGATGACTCTTTGCTCCTGCAGATGTTGTTATAATATCCTTCTTGTTAAGGGGGATTGTTGAGATATTGTAACTTCTAAGGATATTATATGTGTACTTTATTATTCTAGAGATGTTTCAATCCTCTGTGAATATCTTATTCTATATCCAGAGATGTTTATTCCTCTGTCGGATTGTGATAACTTGGGTTATTAGACTTCCCCAGTGGTGGTCGGCCCTGTATGTGTTATGTGGGTCAAAGGGTTATTAGACCACCCTAGTGGGGTCAGCCTAGTCAGTTGTAATGGGGTTTTTAACCCAATGGTAAAGTTGGGGCCGACCTAGTTAATATAAAGTACAAGTCAGAGATGTGTATATATAGAGGAGGTGTGTTCCTCATTTGACACACTTCCCTCACCTGAAATGTAGCGCACTTGTGAGAGAGAGGTATGCTATGGAGGAGGAGGAGATCATGTCTTTGGTTTACATCTTTGTATATTGTTGGTCATCTATATTGAGGATGCTTTGGTGGGTTTTATACCCCATGAGGGTTTCCAAGGATGAATCTGTTTCCCTTGTGTCTATGTTGTGCTTGGTGTTTCTTCAGTGATCCTGTATATGCTATTATTGTGAAATGGAATGCAATGCTGGTCTTTTCTGTCTTAGCATATTGAATCTTAACAACATGCAGCAGCCTCATGAGCTTCACTGCAAGGAAGCAAAGAGGATCTTGCATTATGTGCAAGGGACAAAGACACATGGTATTTTCTATGGAGTTGGGTCTCCTCTAAACCTACTTGGGTATATTGATTCTGATTGAGCTGGAGAGCACTCAGATTGGAAGTCTACATATGGTTTTGTTTTCATGATTGGATCTGGACATATGTGTTGGTCGAGCAAAAAGCAGGCTGCTTTAGCTCTTTCTTCAGCTTAGACCAAGTATAGAGGTGTTGTGAATGCAACCACATAGTGCATCTGGTTGTGGGGCATCTTGTCAAAGTTTGGGATTCGATTCAGTACTCCACCAGTCATCTATTGTGAAAATCAAAGTGCCATCAGGATCTCCACACTAGGTTTTTTCGACCCAAATCTGACGACTAAAAAGTCATATTTTCTACATTTTGAGGTCGACTATCCGACAGCCTTAGTATTTTTTTAACGTTGGTCCAATTTTAGATTAAAACCGACGGCTCCTATGTCATCAGTTCTGCGATGCCCACGGTAGTCGGATAAGCGACAACCCTCACAACTGAATAGCATTTGGATCCAACGTCTTTGGCCATCGGATCTATGGCATAGTCGTCGATATTTTTCATTGTGGAGGTCGAAAAACCGATGCCCCTCATAACTAAAAATGGCTTGGATCCGATGTATTTTGCTGTCGAATCTATGGAATAGTCATCGATATTTTTAACTATGGAGGTCGAAAAACCAATGGCTCTCACAGCTGAAAATGGCTGAGCACCGACGTCTTTTAACGTCGAAGCTATGGAAAAGTCGTCGGTTGTGTGCACTGTGGAGGTCGGAAAAGCAATGTCGATCCCACTTAAAATGATTGAGCACCCATGTCGTTGGCCGTCAAATCTATGGCGAGGTCGTTGGTTTTCTTTTCCATGGCCGTCGGTTATCCAACACCTATGGAAAATTTAAAAAAAAAACATAATATTGTTTGGAAGTGTATGTTGATACAATTCCTCTTTTTCTTTTCTAGTACACCCTCAGAGTCTTGAACTTTGTGAAGTCATGTTTAAACGGCCATTGCCTTTCATTGTCCAAATTAAGGTCTATTATAGCCTTCCTACTTCATTGCAAATGCCAAGTTGTACCATGCTTGAAGTTGTCCCATGCCTTATCCCATGCTTCATTCGTGTTCGAAGCCAAATAAGTTTAAATTATTATTATAAAATCATTTATAAATTATATATGATTTTAATATAATAATTTAACTTTACCTTTATAATAAAGTTGAAAATATTTTGCCAAATAATTTTAAATTATTATTATAAAATCATTTTTAAATTATATATGATTTTAATATAATAATTTAACTTTACCTTTATAATAAAGTTGAAAATATTTTCCAATTATTATAATAGTCCATTATTTACAAGGTGGGTTTTATTATCAAACTTGAAACGACAACTCTAAGTGTTCACTCCAAGCTAAAACTATACTTAGCATTATTTAATATTCAAGCTATCAAGTCAAGTAAAGGTGTAGAAGAATTGATTGTAGCAAAATACAATAAGGAAAAGATTGGGGGTAAAGGTCGAGCTTGTACAAGAAACTCAATAAACAATGGAAAAGTTGTAATGGATATATGTTGTTGTAGTGACTGGTGTTGTTGTAGAAGACGACACTATAGAAGAGAGTGGTGTTACAATGATGGAGTTGCAAGGAGATGATATTTAATTAGTTGTAGTAGTGGAAGATGCAAATGTGAATGTCTTATTCGCATAATGTGCAGTGTGTTGATATCATTGCAGATGAATTTGAAAGTGTAACAAAAGAAAACAGTGGATAAAAGGAAGGATTCCTGCAAACACAAACCACTATGTTACGTGAACTTCTTTCAGGGCTTTGTTACATTTGCTTCTAAGATCTTTCATGGCTTTGCTACAAGAATATTTTTGACCTAAAAGTACACTTGATAGGTTTGGATGCAACAGATTTCTGTGGAAATCCTCTTTACGTTCATTCTCAAGTGACTCGATATTGACAATTCCGATTATCAACAGGGGATACATACTGTTAAAAAAGGAAAATAAAGAAAACACATAAAGGGATATGTAAAGTTGACAAAGGAAAATAAATAAAATCTATAATTTGCATCAAACGAATAACAGGGTACGAACTAAACTAAGGAGATTCGAACCTGCGACCAATGTCTAGTCCCAAGGCTACCAACTTCAAGCTTGACCTTGTCAATCAATTCCCATCACCATTTACTCTCATACGAAATCCCACAACCATTTCTCTCGACACCCAGTACTCTTCATTCATTCTGCATGCATTTCACTATGCAACGGTCTCAGATTCACTACATTTTTCCTGAATTAGTGTCTCAATTCAATATGACCCATGCCTGTTGTCCAAGGAGTGTTGCCAACGGTCTTTAGTTTCAGCCTGGAAATGGTGACAATTCATGGTATTATGTTTCACTTCAGCTACAATATGGAAAACTCATAGTCCACTGCCAAGGTTTGTCTGACAAATGTGGTTGTTTGGGTCATGCTGAATTGAGAAACTGAAACCATCACATTTCTCAGACAAACCTTCGTATGAGAGCTTTGAGTTTGTCATATTGCAGCCAAAGGGAAACATAATACCATGAATCGTCACCATTTCCAAGATGAAACTCTAGACCGCTGGAAATACTCTTTGGACGGCAGGCGTGGGTCATGCTGAATCAAGAAACTAATTTAGGGAAAGTGCAGAGAGGATTTGAGACTCTTGCATAGTGAAATGCATGCATAATGAATCAAGCAAGGTGGTAGCCTATCGTCTCCCACTATGAAATTCATGCAGAATGAATCAAGCTGCTTGAAGGTGGTCTCCCATTGTCAGTTGCACTTCAAGCTTGAAGGTGTTAGCCTTGGGACTAGACATAGGTTGTAGGTTCGAATATCCTTAGTTAAGTTGTAGCCATAAAAAATGATGAACATTGACAACAAGCAACATGTTTCTAATTGTTGTTGGTGTATGCTAGATTAGTTGCAAATATCATGCTTTAGAAGCCATGCTCCAATGGTAATTAGACCATTTTGGAAGGGTTCAATGTGTGGTTAAGGATATTGATTCCAATGAAATTAAAGAGAAGGTTAAGGATATTGATTCTAGTGCATCATTTACTCATCCTTTGAAGTTGTGGAAACTCGAAATTGGTTATGATGAGCAACCAAACATCACAACAAGCTCCAAGAAATTGTCAAAATTTAGATGACACGCTAGTGGGTTGTAGAAAGCCAGCATCGTAGCCATTCATTGAGTTCCTTTATGTTTCGAGAATAGTTTAATATTATCTATTGAATAGGGCCAACCACGTGAAGGTGGAAGCTCTTATGGACCCTTCCCCCCTCACATCACTCTCAATTCTCCATACCCAATGCATGTAATTGAAAAAAACAAATATGTGCAAATTCATCCATATTTCATCATGAAATTTCATCTACCATTCATTCAATAAAGCCTAACATTCATTAAACCAATGTTTCATTCAGTCAACACATTCATACAATAAAAGATAACATTCAATAAACCATCCATTCATTCAGTCAACACATTCATTCAATAAACACTAACATTCAATAAAGGTAACAATTTACTACACTGAATCATTAAACCATTAAACCATTCATTCATTCATTAGGCCAAAAATATGGACGATATATTAATGTTATCAAAAATAATTAGAAGAGTACATTTTTTGAGTCACTTCTTTTTACTAGCAGTTTTTCTTCTTTTTATAAATGGTAAATAATCTCTAAGAGGAGCATCTACCCCTAGACTTTCTATTCTAGTTCTTGGTTCTTCATCATGCGCTTGTCATGATGTCTGCGACAAGGGGTTTGAATTTGCTGCAACAATGTGAAAATGTTACATTGTTGTATTTAGATATTGTAATGACAAGTATTTCATTTAAAAAAACATTACAAAGGTGTTTTTTTACCTGGTGTGGCCACATCATGTAGTTCATGTTCTTGTCCAGCCTCAACCTATATAGTTTCACCCTCTACATGCTCTACAGTTGAAATATGGTGAACTACAATTAATGTTCACCATTTGAATTGCTATACATAAAATTTTAGCATATGAATAAATTAATTACCAGGATTACAAGCATGATCTTCATTTTGTTCTTCTCCCTCCTCGACATTAGGGGGATCATTGCTTTCCTACTTAAAATAGAGTCAATATTGTTTTTCAAGTATTTATAACAAATAGATTGCACAATCGGTTAATATTCAATAAAGTCTATAGATTCTATTTACTTGTGCACTAGATGGATTGGTACCAGAAGACTGTGTTTGGCTAGGCAAGCTTTTTCATCATTCAACAACAGCTCCAAAGCCTTCATTGAATCCAAGCTTCATGTCTTCCTCAATGGGATGTTCATTGAATCGTTCGGCCTGCATATTTGCATAACGTCATTAATTAACATTTTTCGGTGCAATTAAACGAAAAAAAATTGCAATTTATTATTTGCATGCATTATTGGTTTTTCGAAACTTACAAATCGTGCCACAAAATTGGAATAACCACTAGGCCCAAGCTTATGCTGACCTATTTTTTCAACTCTTGCCTTTGTGGCCTTTGATGTGTCTAGTAGCCTACGCAAGTGTTGAGATACGTTAGATGTTCCAAGTTTGATATAGAAATATTCCATAATACTAAGGTTTTGAATTACATTGTGAAAAGTATTGCATACCTCCCTGTGCCTGGTGTTATCTTTCCTTCTCTTCTCTGAGCCCTCTCCCTTCCATCATCCACTAGAGCTCTCCACTCCATTGGTGAAATCATTGGAGGGCACTCATACTTAGGGTTTTTTTCAAGGTGTGTCCTATAGTGGTCTCGGACAACCTTCATATGTTGACAAGCCTTTTTCATGACCTCGACTTTATTAAAGGTTTTGTCTCCAAATAGGCCAACCAATTGATGCATGAGTTCATCTTTTAAACATTTTCGTTGTTTATCCCACCTTTCTCGGATGGTGGGCCCGAATATCTCCAAGCACACATCATTCATTTGTTTATAGAAAACGTCATTTCATGCGAAACGATCATGCCATGATCATAATTAGTTGAAACAAAATGTTTTATCGATATATTACAATGAAGTTATAAACAATAACTTGATCAACGTATATTAATTACCTGGGACCTCATCGATCTTTATTGGGACGAGATTGGTGTCGACCCAAAATGCTACCTCCATTGTTTCCGTGGTAGTGACACGGGAAGATCCTGGAAATGCAACTACGTCGATATCAATATTACCAAGATTCTCATTGTCGACCTCTTCCGGTGGACGATCCTGTGTGCGTCGGTCACTAGTGGCCGATGCGCTCACAGTTGGGGTCCGTGGTGTGTCAGAACATGTTTCCGACTATTCAGTTGACAAGAATGGCGAAGGAGTTGATGTAGTATGTGGAGTCGTTTGCTCATGATGCCACGTCTCTCCACAAGCCTCACTACGGCCAACATCTCCTCCACCACTATTGTGTGTTTTTCGATAATTTTGTAAATACAAACCACGTCTTACACATTCTGTACTATCATATAAAAGAGAAAATTATAAAGTTATAAATGAATTATTTTATGAATCAAGATTCCTCAACCTACTTCCAAGGATTCAGATTTTCATTCCAACAATTCAATCCTTTCCAGGTTCTCGCTTTTCTATGGAAACTTGATAAGCAGAGAAACGAGTTCTGCAGTATATTTTTCCAACAATTTGTCTATCACGTGAACTGGTTTGTGGATTCACCAGTTTCTCTATCATCTTTAAGTATCTCGACCACTTCAGGATGTACTGGACATTCTTCTGATGCTTTTTCATACAATGATTCATTGGGCTACAACAAAAAAATATAAAACACTATTGAGTTATATCATGATAGATTCCTAAAACTATATTAACAATTCCAATGGATTATACCTGCAATGTAGAGGATCGTGATCCACTCCTCGGATCGATGCTCATGGGTGACTTGCCCCAATCTGCTAATAACTGGGATTTGCCCCTTACAGAAACCTAAATAAAAATCATAGTGAAAGTCACCTAAACATAGTGAAAGTCAACTATTTTTTCTTATTATATTTGCACTATTACAAAGATGTATACATGATCCCTCGAGGAATATTTACTCCTCCGACCATATGCTAGTGGTGCTTTATCCCGATCACTAGCGTGCGAAGTAAATGGGAAAAATTTAAACGAAATAAACTAATGAAAAAATCCTTAATATGTTAAATTCATTAATAAAAGGTTGGGTAAATTGTTATAGGTACCACTCCCATAGTAACCTTTTTTGTATCTACTTGGTTCAAATTGTAATTAATAAGTAAATCTTCCTCTGTAGATATTGATTTAATGGAAACTACAAAAACATGATTTCCTTCACACCCCTCAAATTCATAGTTTGGTTGCTTAATTATAGACCTTGGTTGTGTACTGTTTATAAACTCCGCAATATTCCCTGTGGCATTTAGCCTTCCTTCCATGTACAACATTTCTCCTTTATTTTGATTTTTGTCTTTCAACTGTAAATAGTTTGTTGACAATCCATAGCTACGCATACTTTTTGTAAATTGGACCAGGCGCATCCAATCTTTGTAGTTGTAATAGGGTCCAACATACTCCATCAATTATATACATGTGTTGTAAGGGACCCTTATGCCATCCATGCTGAACAACCCAAAACCATGTATTGATGACGGTGCTATTTGATATATCCTATCATTCACACAAAAATCTATGTTCGGTTGAGGAATATCCTTGGGTACCCATTGTTTCACTAAATGTTTGTACCTCAAGGGCACCTCGAGGTCATCTTTTGTCTCATCACCATAGGAACATGACCCCCCTTGACCATGAAAAAATTCATTGCGTTTCTCGAATTTTCTTCTGTTACTTTATCCTCATTCTCTTTCTCAATATGTAGGCATTCAAGTGATGAGGAAGACGATCACTTTATCTTTCTTATGATTACAAATTCACACAATTTTGAGCTTTATTTTATTGCTCCTTTGGGTCTTGACTCCCATATCAAACCATCCAATTATCAGATGTGTCATCATTTCCCTAAAGTCTCTCTCATCCCATCAGTTTGGGTCCATCAACTCGGTAATTGAAGTCCAATCACATTTAGTAAGATATTTATATTCAATAATAATAATACAAAATAAAAATCACTAACCATTATGGAAAACATCTAAAAGTTTTTAAGACTTTCCAAAGTAAGATCTTTTAAGTGGTTAATAAGTGTTCACAAATCTTCAAAAACAATATTTTATACAATGTTGTGGAACTTGTATAATCTTATTCAAGCATGGTCTTCTTAGATCACTAAAAAGAAATTGAATCAAGCAAAATCGGAACCGTAAACATGTAAGTTGTTTGAAAAATGGGAGCTTTCAATCATACTCCCAATTAATGCCACCTTTTGACAATTACTTCTAATATTGACTTAGGGTGTTTAATACATAACATAGATTTTCAATCATATTGATAGAGAGAAAAGTAGGGCTTTCTTAATTATATTATCATGACATAGTTACAAAGACTTTCTTTTCAATCTTTTTTACAATTTGAATGGACAGGCCCTACTCATAGCCAAATACTTTTGAGATATTTACAACTCATCGGACTATGGGGGACCATACAATTGTCGAAAAACATTGGATTCAACAACCCATGCCTTTCAATAAACAGACCTCAGGACCATGTGTCTATTCTGATGCATGTGGACGTCTATGTGGGTTTTGACAAGCCATTGTTGTTCATTTTTAACGTAGTACCGAAGGATTTGAGCCTCAGTAAGTTTTGTCTACAAAATATATTTGACCTATTCAAGAGATTCTCCAACTTCCCGTTTTAGATTATAAATAGCAGCTGGATCTAATGCTGCCAGGTTGATGCCGAATGACCGCCACCAGTCTCTAGTCCAATAAGGGACGAACCATGCAGGATCCTCATGGATATGTGTCATTTGAGGTCCAAACTTTAGCATGGTATAATATGTTCTATCTTTGTTTTCTTTTCTCAAGAATTTCCACCATAATTTTTTATATTTTTCATAAGTGTGTATAGTACTTGGAAACTGGATACTAGCATCTTGATGTGGCCATGCTTCCAAAGAATGTATCTAGTTAATATAGTAGTATTGTTGTTCTAGTCGTATCCTGGGGTGAGTTGTAGAGACCTCCATCGAGATTAGGTTAAGATATGGTATAGGTGAGTTAACCAATTGCTTGCATCAGCTGCTTTTCTCAAGGAGTTGTTGTAAATCATCTCTGGTATGTCAATACTAGATCCTGTAGGAATTCTTCTGAGTTCTGGCACTAGTATAATAAAAGCATCAAATCCTTGTAAGTTAGCATCTAATACTTCAACATGTCTCAACTCCCACCTAGGTTTCCAATCTTGCATATAATCCAACCAACTCATATTATCATTGATAGTATAGATATGATTTTTTTCCTCTGGTCCAAGCAGAGATTTTCATGTTTACTTGTGGGTTATGGGCCCACTGGATTCCGCTTTGAACTTCTATGCTCGCTTTCCTCGTGCTCACTTTCACTAGGCTCACTTGTTTCAGGCTCGCTTGCTTCAGGCCTACTTCTTAAAAATTAACATCACACTTTTGTGTCAAATATTCTCTTGTTATAAATACAGGAATGCTTTTTGCTTTCCCAGAAATGTGCTCATGAAGAGTACAGTTATAACATCAAAACAATGCTTCCCGTTTGCAAACTTTCCTTTTGTTGTTACAAATTTTATTCTATTTTTTAGCTCACAAATGGAAGTCTAGAGCAATCTATTATAGTTATGATGAGGTCATGGTTCAAGAAATAAAGTCATAGTTCTACTCAGGTTTATGTCAGGACACTTATTATCCAAGATAATTTTCCTCACAAGTTTAGTTGAGGTCGAGTTCTACCACTCTTAAAATTCTTTACCAACAAATATAATTTGATTACCAACAATTTTGTATGACAGGACAAGCCTTAACTACTTAATTCAAATTATTTACCACATATTTGATTACCAACACTTTGATTACTAATTAAGTCTTATAACCAACACATATTTAATTACCTGGGTGTAGACATTTCCTGTAATATACTCAAAAGAGTTAGTTTTAGAAATGACTGTTCCTCTTAGAGGCCAGTGAACTCTAGGAACCAAGTGACCCTATTATAGGGTTAGTACAAACCAGAGAGAGAGAGATGACTGGCTATATTGGTACGGTTAATCAAAGAAAGCCAATGATAGCCAAAAGGCTTAGTACAATCACAATAAAGATGATCTGACAACCAACAGACTGAGGCCAAAGAGACTCATGGCCCCTAGTAAGTTACAAGGACCAACCAAAGGGTAAAAAAACCAACCAGTAAGGTACAAGTAAAAAAGAAAAGAGTGGGTATAAATTAGACTCATAACCCTTGGGACTAAGAGGGTGTAGTACCTCAAATGTGGACAATCTACCATAGTTATATCCACAAGACCAAAAACAAAAAAGGTGGTACAATTCAAAAGATAACTCAAGATCAGTAAAAGACCCAAAAAATGAGAGGCAAGGTACCACAAGAAAATCAAAGGACCAAAATTAAAGGACAAGCTACCACAGGACGAATAAACGACAAGGTGTAAGGTCCAAAAGTAAATCAACCATTGTGGGGAAGGTACAAATAAGGTCAAATATATATTGCAATATCTCCTTGTAACTACCTGTTATTTGACATGCCAAAGAGATGGAAGGTCAAATAATGTCAAATATATGCAATAGCTCCTTGTAACTACCTTTTATATGCAATAGCTCCTTGTAACTACCTGTTATTTGACATGCCAAAGAGATGAAAGGTCGAATAATGTCAAATATATGCAATAGCTCCTTGTAACTACCTCTTGTAACTCAAATAGGACCACCAAAAGGTATAAAGACTCATAACAACTTGGACAAATTGGGGTGTGTACCTTAAATGTATACAAACTACCGTAGTACCCACAAGACCAAAAACATAAAAGGTGGTACAAATCAAAAGATATACCAAGATGAGTAAAAGATCCAAAAGGTAAAAAGCAAGGTACCACACAAATATTATTGACAAAATGGAAGGACCATAAGACAATCAACCAAGGTGAGGTACAACGTACCAATCATCTCTCTCTCAAATGTACCATTGTTCCATATAACCTGAAAGACCATCATGACACTAAATGGAAAAGTCCACATGGATGATGTGATCACGTAGTCCTCTAGACTACTCTTAAGTTCAAGCATCAGTGGCTCCCTCAAGAGGTGTTAAGTCCCTTGAGAAGACCATCTAACTCAACCATCTCGAAGACCTAAGAGAAGAGGACATCACACATTATTAGATAAGCTTAAAAAATTGTACTGGGACTGGTGTCATAGTAAGCGAGCTGAAGCAAAAGTGGCCAGAATACCAACAAGCAGCAGTAAAAAGAAAAAGACCTTCTAAAAAGGTGAAATAGCCAGCAAAACCTCATAACTAAGAGCTGGAGACCTCAACAAGTTGTATCCTTTGCAAGGTGATGAAATCCAAGTTGAACAATACAAAATGAGAGACCAATAATGGAAGGATATCCCTCTACTGAAAGGGATCCTGGGTAAAAT
Source organism: Larix kaempferi (assembly GCA_027924585.1). NCBI lineage: Eukaryota > Viridiplantae > Streptophyta > Pinopsida > Pinales > Pinaceae > Larix > Larix kaempferi. The sequence goes on along the minus strand of BSBM01001595.1, from coordinate 1,546,211 downwards.
ATCCCTAGTAGAAAAGTCACTAAGCTACCTCATTCATGACATGTTGGAAAAGGTTTTCGGCACTTCTACCTTATCACCCTTGTATCAACATTATGGTGGCCAGAGAATACATGGAAGACAATGATCGATGTTTCCTTAGGGCTAAGTGGAGTGTGGCATTCCACAGAGTCCGTCCGGTTCTCGATCTCGCGGCAGTTTAACCCCTGAAACAGCAGGAGGCCCCTCCACAAACTGGTCGATGACTATGTCAACAAGTACAAGAGGATTTTAGCACCCTAGAGGAAAACAACTAGGTCTCAGATGATAATGACAAGGGGGAATTATTTGGATGCCTATCCCTGGTGTCCTACCTAGCTAACAAATTCTTTTTATCCTCAAGCGAGGTTAAAGTGTGTTGAGTTAACAAGTTAAATTTTAATGGTTGTATTACTCAGTCAGGTGATGGAAGTGCAAATCGTGGTGTGATGACTGAATCAAACCATGCAAATGCATATGAATAAAATAAGCCTTTCCTTTCAATGAATGCTAGCTAAGGTAAGGAGAGAGTTCTTTCAAACTATAACTACTCTTTCAAATTAAATGAATGCGACAAGTGTTCAAGTTCATTAATGGGACCTCAAGGAGAGCTTCAGATATACTCTAGTCATGCAAATGAATTCATCACATAAAAAAAAGTGATAATAAATCTAAGGAATTGTACATATCCATGTTCATAATTCTCTAGGAACACTTATAACATTCTTCAATCATTCTTCACAAAAAAACAGGGATAGTAGAAACAATAAACTGCATATAAATCTTCATGAGCTTAATGAAAAAATAGTAACCACAACTGGGGAAGCTATACCACAACTTGTTGTTTTATGAAGCCACCACAGTCCAAATTTGAAGCTACTATATTCTAAGTGTGAAAGCTGTTACAGTACTACCCTAGTCGAAGACTAAAATTGCCACAATCCAAGTCATAATGGTTTGATTGAAGTCTGAAGTATGATGATGCATGCTTACCTTTTATGAATTTACTAACCCTGATGAATGATACAATGAAAGCCAATTTTAAGAAGATGAAGACTTTAAAAAAACCATAATACCCTGAAATATTTCCTAAACCAGAACAACAAAAATGGGTAAGCAAAATCGAAGTTCCGTTTTCCATCGAGGCAGCTTACAAATTGATTTAAATTTGACCGCAATGGCACCAACTACAATTTTAGGCCTACATAATTATGTTCCTTTTATATATATACATTTCCAATCCATCAAATGTTTCGTTACTTTGTACCCCAGGGCCACTTTCTGGCAATTATCATCTTCAAGTAGCCTCGACGAAAAACAGAACTTCGATTTTGCTTATATCATGATGCTAATGGTGTTATAGGATCTATCTCACATGGTTCTACTTCATAATGGGATGGGGCCAATTAATCTTACTGTCAAAACTCATATGGTGGCAATGATTGATACATTCTCATTCCTCACATTCTACATTGCCCAAACTTTTCTAATTGTACGACAATTGAAGCTTTCAATTTTATCCAAACCATGTAAGGAGAATATAATTTAAATGGAGCTACCACTGGAGTTGAAAAACTGAATGTGGGGATTCACTTTTCTTCTAGAATGCAATAATTTTGAAGCAACCAAATTCCCCAACAAATCAAATAGGGGGTCAATGTGTGGCCTCTAAGATCACGACAAGAAAATAACTCATGTAAACATTCAACCATATTGCCTTTGACCCATAAATTCCTCAAGTTAAAATGAAGTTTGATATCTCTCCGTACATGTTGTCAATAAGAGTAAGTATGGAATAAGTGATAATTGGGGACATATCCCGGGCATGAAGTTGAAGATTGAGTAAGGTATTGCATTAGGGATTATCTAAGTGCTCAAAATTTAGTTTACATTTTACGAAGATGTAGTAGAAATAAGGATGCATCCCAAGCTCTCATTAGCGATAGTAAAAAATTGTTAGTTTAAGTTTATAGACCTGTCCATCAGTCTATTACGTACAAATGGTACATAGAGCTATCTGTTTCAAAATAGAGGGAGGGAAAAGCTTGAGCTTTGTCCTGGTGAACACTAGTTGTGTGGTTGAAGTTTTGAAGTTTCAAGAAATAGGTTACTAGTGGGCAAAACGTTGGGACCCAAAGTACCATATAGTGAGATTGGATGAATCAGAGAAGGTGTAGGTTCCTTTACACAATTACTTTAAGATAAAAGTTGAAGTTGTAAGAGCCTACTAAGTGTTTTTAATGTCAGAAGAGATGCTTTCCTTGAAGCATATGTTGGAGGATTTTTCATTCTAAATAAGTGGTATATCTAAAATTTGAAATACCATAGGTGTACTAGGTAAAATTATATGAAGCAAAGGGATACTACTAAGCGGCAACCTAAAGGGATACAATGTATAGAATGAAGTAATAGCTCGGGGGTTATTGCAAACAACTATAAAGGTACATCTTATGCAATTATAAAAGACAAAAGGAAAACCTCCCATCAAATGCTAGGCAAAAATATATAAGGAAAGCCTGGAGTGGTAGGATTTAGATTCTCCAGCAATTAAATGAATGTTGTGCAGTTATTTAAAAGAGAAGGTCTCAGGTTTAGTAGAAAGTGAGAGAAACTATGCAAAGTATGGAAGGTCCAGCTTTACTCCAAATTGATATATATATTGTGTCCATCCGACGGGAATAAGGGCTGAATGCACAGATAAATGAATAGCGGGGAGCATGCCATCCTATCATATTCTATAAGCGTGTACCCACCTAACATGAGGGTCTTGCTTTTGGCATTCACGGTTTGGTTGGTTAACTTAACATCCCTCCAAGTCACAACAAATTTTTGTGGCATTCATTTAATTTGGTGGGAGCTAAGGCATTCATTTCAAAATCGGAGATGGAGGCTACTTCTATGCCGAGACTTGAGGAAAGTTCAAAGTATGATGGTTTTAGTTTACAAAAAGTACTACTTCGAGACTGTTTTGGGACTAAGGTCTGCTCAGGAGAGGCTACAGCTTGTTGTATGAGTTGAAAATTGGGTTACGTTAGGGTTTGGAGCAGAAAATGGAAATATTTATACTTTAATGCATAAATAAATTCCTAAATCAATGCTAGAAACAAAATAAGTATAGTTGTGACAAGGTAAGATAAATTTAAACATAATTTTCATCTCTTTCAACTTTAACACTCTTTAGGACAGTCATACAACAATCAAATAACAACGAGGAAGCATTAAACCATACACCCTCAGACAATGGCACCTTGATACATAGCAATAGCAACCTCAAAGAGTTGAGAATGTGCAAGGGCACCTTTTCAATGGTCATGACATACTCAACAAGGGTCACTTTAAGCACCAGCAAGGAAACAACCCACTGAATAGGCCTTGAAATAGTCATGATAGGTACCAGTAAGGACAGAAAAACACACAATAGTCACTGCAGCCCATACAGGGTCAACATGGTCATGGCCCAACAAAATCAGCTTATGGCAGCCCAAGAAGAATCATCAATAGTCATGAACCAGCCCTAATAGGCTCAACACTAGTCTCAAAAGCCTTCTACAAGCTGAAGCAAGTCACCGCAGCCTTCTACAATCTCAGACAAGTCACGACGCAGCCCTAAAAGTCACGGTCCAGTGCTAGCAGGCGCATAACAGCCTAATAAACATCACGACTCAATGCGGTATTATGTTGAAGGCAGACAGAAAAGTAATCCTGGAAAAGATATCATTGTATATGACAAGCACATTATGCATTAAACATATAATTCATAGACATACCGAGTACATATATTCCTTCTCGAGCTCCTATGTGTCGGATTGGGGTTTGAAAATTGATTTTGAAGAGCACCTCTCCTGATTGCACGTGTCGAATTGAAATGGGGTATCAAATCATGCTCTCCTCCATTTCTTTGCTTCGGGTTTCATAGAGTTATAGAGCTCATCATTCCTCCTGGTGTCGAATTGAAAGTGAAATGGGGGCATGGTGAAATGGGCACGCGTCGAATCCAAAGAGATTTGGGTTTCGTAGAGTTGCAGAGCTCCTCCTTCCTCCTGGCTATGTCGAATTTGAAGTGAAATGGGGGCGTGGTGAAATGGGTGCGCATCGAATCCAAAGTGAAATGGTAAGTGTTTAATTATTTTTTGTATTATATATAGTTTGGTTTTTTTTCTTATTTTTTTAATATAGAGTTTGTTTTTAGTTTAATTATTTGTATTTTGTTTTTTGTTTTGTTTTTAATATATAGTTGGTTTCTTGTATTATATATAGTTTGGCTATCGAATCCAAAGTGAATCTAGGCTTTGTTAGCTTAGTACCTTATAACTTTGGTGTGCTAGCTCTAGTGATCGTTGGGTCTTTATCTTGGGGGTTGGCAATATAACACCGGGAGCTTCAATATAGAGTATAGAGGGCTATATATTCAATATAATAATGGGAGCTACCATAACATAGTGTGATTCATACAACAAAACAATAATGCATGTAAATTTTTTCGTAAACTAAATCCCACCTGGAAGTGTTGTGGTGTGGATGCCAATGGTATGTCAAAAGGTTTGTTAGTGGCTTGGAACCCGCTACATGTTGATTTCTCTCCATTTCACACAATTGCAGGTATTAAACTCGAATTTTGTATTAGGGGGTTGGAGAGACCCCTTAATATACTTAATGTGTATGATCCATACTGCAATAGAAAGGTCTTCTGTGACATAATGGTTGATTTTTGTATTTTGATGTAAACATGAATGGAAAAGCAAATAAATAAGTTCCATCAATGATGTTACCATATTTCTTAATGAAGAGACCAAAATCTTTGTTATCTAATTTGATAGCAATTGAGATTTAAATGAAGATAGTGCAAAAAAGATACAAGAGAAATAACTAATGATTAAAACCTATAGTAGAAAAAAGATACATTATTTAATCTATAGGTATGGTTTTTGATGCTGCAATGGTCAGTGTCAGCCAAGTTTGAGTCTAGAAACCCTCCCACAGCGTCAATGCATGCGTCTAGACTAACCATGCCAAATTTCAGTCCAAGCCAACACATATTTAATAAATTTCAACGTTGGTCCCATGTATCACATTATTTAATCTATACGTATGGTTTTTGATGTTGGAATGGTTATTTTCAACCATGTTTGAGTCTAGAAACCCTCCCACACCATCAATGCATGCGTCTAGACTAACCATGCCAAATTTCAGTCCAAGCCAACACATATTTAAAAAATTTCAACGTTGGCCCCATGTATCACATTATTTAATCCATAGGTATGGTTTTTGATGCTCCAATGGTTAGTCACTAACACATAACCACTATAATAGCAAATGAAATAATTAATGCCAGATTGAATGCTCTAGAAATAGAATTGAAGGGGAAAAATTTCAACCGCACTCCTTCATCCAACACCTTGGCCTTGTAGTTGGTTTTTCATTTCTTTCCTTCGACCTGTTAGAAGGATGTTCCTCAGTTAGCCAAGAACAAAACCCCCATTGCCAGTCACTAGGTTTCTATTCTAATTATTATATCTGATGATGTTAAGCTTTGATAGATATTTTGCTAGTATTGAAATAGGGCTTGTTTCTAATCTAGATAGCATTTTTTTGGTAATTCGGGTCATAACCCCTATCCCATGGGGGTCATTTCGGAAAAAAGTTATGAAACTACTATTTCTCAAACTCTTATAATTTCTTCATAGTAATCTTCAAAGTAGGGTGAATAGTCCAAACAGTGTTATTTTGAACGAGAACACAATTCTTCTAAAATCTTTTAGCCTTATAAACATTTATAAGTTTAATTTAAATTTTGAATCTTACAAAAAAAAAATCAAATTTGAATTCAAATAACTTGTATTACTACTTTATAATATTAATAAATGTTAAGATTCAATATGCTAAGACAGAAAATAGCAGCATTACATTCCATTTCACAATAATAGCATATACAGGATCACTGAAGAAACAACAAGCATAGCATAAACACAAGAGACAGAGATTTATCCTGGGAAACCCTCATGGGGTAGAAAACCTAGCAAAGCTTCCTCAATATAGATGACCATCAATATACAAAGATGAAACCCTGAGACATAATCTCCTCCTCCACAATAGCAGACCTCTTCTCCACAAGTGCGCTATCCTCAAGTGAGTGATTGTATCAAATGAGGAACACACCTCCTCTATTTATACACTACTCTGATATGTATTTTACACAAGTACATGTAGGCTCGTATTTAACCATTAGGTTAAATACCCCATTATAACTGACTGGGCCGACCCCCACATGGTGGGTCTAATAACCCTAGTTACCACAACCAACTTGGAGGAATAAACATCTCCGGATTTATAGTATAATCACATCGGAGGTATGGAACATCTCCGGAATAAATAATATACAAATATAATATTCTTTGAAGTTACAATATTTCAACAATAAATTACAATAGAAATAAATTTAAAATGGTTTTCATTAATTATTTTTCAATATTAAGAATCTTAGGTATTTATTTGTTTAAATATTACTAAAAATGAATAATTGGATTGACTTATTTACAAAATAATTTTGTGTTAACTTGTTTTGCTTGTGGTCCAAAGCCTCATAAAGAAATCATGTGAATTTATTTGCTTAAATAATGTAAAAAAAATGAATGGAGTTATTCACAAAATAATTATTGCCAATGATCCTCTCACAAGGTCATTTGTGTTGGTTTAATGCATCATTCCTTGATCTTGATGGATATATGCTTCCTTTGGTCTAAGGCCTAGGTTCCTTCTCTTGACAATGTAAAGGGCCACTAAACCTATCCCTAATGATCAAAACATTCTAATGGTGTCAATTCCAATGCATATAGCTTGTCATCCATGTTTGAGTCTATAAACCCTCCCACACCATCAATGCATGCATCTAGACTACCCATGCCAAATTTCCGTCCAAGCCAACACATATCTAAAAAATTTCAATGTTGGCCCCATGTATCACATTATTTAATCTATAGGTATGGTTTTTTATGCTGCAATGGTTATTTTCAGCCATGTCTGGGTCTAGAAACCCTCCCACACCGTCAATGCATGTGTCTAGACTAACCATGCCAAATTTCAGTCCAAGCCAACACATATCTAAAAAATTTCAACATTGGCCCCATGTAGCACATTATTTAATCTATAGGTATGGTTTTTTATGCTGCAATGGTGAGTGTCAACCAAGTTTGAGTCCGAAAACCCTCCTACACTGTCAATGCATGTGTCTTGACTAACCATGCAGAATTTCAGTCCAAGCCAACACAAATTTGAGTCTTGATAATTGGGCATTTAATCCTTACTAAGCTTTTGTCTATTTCAAGAATAATTTGATATTCTCTACTAAACAGGGCCAACCACGCGAAGGTGGAAGCTCTTATGGCCCCTCCCCCGCCTCACATGACTCTCAATTTCCCATAACTCGACAAAAATATCTATGTACAAAAAATTTAAATGTGTTTTTTGACATACTCTATAACAAGCAATGTTTCTAATTATATCATACTAGAAAATGGAAACTCACTAAGAAAAAGTTAATTTATTATTACTGCATACCTCATAAACTTCAATGGTCTTCATCATCTTCTTCATCTGAGTCATCGTCTATACTATCATCTGATGATCCAGATTCAACATTGTAAGGATTGGCCATATCATCCTCATCATCAATGTTAGTTACGATCATCATGTAATTGTCGATATCATCTTCATGGACATTGTCTGATACATCATCTATATCAATAAGTTCTTCGACATCTTCTTCAGGAACATGACCATCTAGCTCATGTTGATCATGATCATATTCTACTGTGTCTTCTTCTTCGAGAACATCTTCATTACCTTCATCTATGTTATACTTTACCGGCCTTCCCCTTGTATCATGTCTCATAGCAAATGACCAACCTGTTAACTTCCAAAAAGTGTTCACCATCTCATCTCCCTCATTATATGACTCATTTGTCTATATTTCCTACCATATTTGCCTCCAAAACCTCAAAACATCATTAAAAAACCACCAAAAATGCCAAAAAAACCCCCTTTTCCCCCAAAATAATTTAAATTTCCTCCAAAAACAGCAAAAACACTCTAAAAGGACCCTAAATTCCCAAAAATCAAATAAAAGGGAATAAAAAATATAAGAAAAAAAGAAGAAAAAGAGGGAAAAAGGAAGCAAAAACCCTATACAATTGACCTAAACCATATGGTGCCAAAAACCATGGGTCAACTCTCCACCACTAAAAACCTATAAATAGGTGATGGAGGCTCCCCATTTCATATCGACAATCTTTCCTACCCTCACTCTACCAAAATCACTCTTGAAACCCTAGCTTACCATTTGAGCTAGTTTTTCCCATTTGAATGCCCCTTTTGGCACATTATTCAAACACCTTGGAGAAGGAGAAGGAACCCATTGGAGCACAGAAGCATCCCTCCTAGACTACTGCAAGAGCTCCACCAACCTCAACAATTGAGGTAAATGTAATCTTGATCATTTCATAATACAAAAAGAAACTTTCTATTATATTGTCATTGTCTTTTTATTTCTGTTAATGCACATGTTAGCTTAGATTTTACTATTTTACTATTTATTGAACTGCTACTAAGGAGGCCCTTCTTCCTAGTAGTTGCTCATTTGTACAAGCTAGGGTGAAAACCCTAGCTACAGTTTTGGTGACTCCACTGGGGATCGAACCCTGAATCTCTCGTTTCGTAGACCTTGTGCAATATGCAGTATTTACGGCCATTACTCACATCACTGCCCTGATATCCCATATTACAGAGCCGCTCTCTACAAGATGAATAATTTGGACTTCGAGACGTCTCCCCCCACCATTGAAGAGATCCACCCCCTGGAATCTCCGCCAACAGGTGAGATCAATACCATTTATATGATCTCTACTAGTGATCCCTCGTCAACTGATTTGACAACAAATAATTTCCACAATGATGAGGAGATTCTCGAGGCACTTACCGCACCTAATTACCCCTGGGAGGATATGCACCATCGTTCCTATTTCCTCCTAGAGGAGTCCTCCCCCACCACAGCCACCCAATTTTTGGTTGACTCCAGAGATTTCCTCCCCACCAAAGTCAATTGGTTTAAAGAGCCCATTCCCGCTCCCGATGCCTTCGAGGAAGGTAACATGGCCAATATCTCACCCACAATCCACATTGATATCTCTGCCCCAGCCAGTACTCCTGAACTCATTACGTTAGGAGCCTCCTGCACTGAATATGAAATTGGAGAGTACAAAAAACTTTTTCAGGAGTTCCCCGATGTCTTTTCCTGGTCCTACACCGAAATGCCTGGTCTTGACCCCACTATCATAGAGCACCACATTGACACGTGGCCAGATGTGCCCCCTGTTCGCCAGAAATAGCACCCCATTCATCCATCAAAACTCCCAGTTGTTAAAGCAGAGATTGAGAAACTTCGCGTAGCAGGATTCATTTATCCGATTGCATACACCACTTGGGTTTCTAACACCATCCCTGTTAACAAAAAACAAGGCACCATCAGGGTATGTATTGACTTCCATGATTTAAATTGAGCATGTCCCAAAGACAACTTCCCCACGCCATTTATTGACCAACTCATCGATGCATATGCGGGGCATGAAGTCTTATCCTTCATGGATGGTTTCTCTGGGTATAACCAGATTCATATCTGCAAGGAAGATCAATACAAGACTGCCTTCACTACCCCATGGGGCACCTTTGCCTATCGTTTGATGCCTTTCAGGCTTAAAAGTGCTGGAGCCACCTTCGAGCGAGCCATGACCTATTGTTTTCACGACTTGGTTCATATCCTATTAGTCTATCTTGACGATCTGATGGCACGTTCCAAGAAATGATCCGACCACCTTAACGACCTCTGGCAAGTTTTTCTACGTTGTCGCAAATATCAGATCCGCTTGAACCCACTCAAATGTGTCTTTTGCATTCCGGCAGGTTGGTTGTTAGGTTTCATTGTTTCCCACAAAGGAATCGCTATCGACCCCCTCAAAGTTCAAGTCATATTAGACCTTCCCGTACCACGCACGCTCCGATAGCTACAGATCTTATAGGGGAAATCTAATTTCCTCCGCCGCTTCATTCCTGATTATGCCACCACAGTTCATGGTTTCTTACATCTGCTTTGTACTCACATACCCTTTGTTTTGGATGAACAAACCCACGACAAGACAGGTAAAGGGAAGTTCGAATCCATGTGGAAAGGTCCTTACATAGTGCATACCTGCCTTGGACATGGGGTATATATTTTAACTGACTCAGAAGGCCACCCCTTGCACAACCCCCGTAATGGGTTGTATCTTAAACGCTTTTATCCTTAACAAACCCACTAGTCCGTATTCTACAGTTTGATTTCTTTTTGTTTTCCAATTTGTTTTCCAAATCGTTTCCACCACTGGAATAAGAATGACAATACCTTCAAAATGGTCGACTCGGTTTCTCGTTTTCTCCGAACCCCTTTTTTGGAATTTTTTTCCATGCACGTCGCCATCTCAATTTGTGTGCCACCTCGGTCGTTTTCCATTTTTGATGCTTTTTATATCACTGGATTCAGATTTTCGAGCTCGTGATGATGCTTGAGATCATTTCTCGCTCTCACCAGAGTTTCAACATTGTGTCTCGACACCTTGCTGCCTCGATTTGCGCACCATATCGGCCGCCATCGAATTGTTACACATTTATACATGAGCCATTCACTCCATTCATACTGCAATTATTTCATTATTTTTCCACCATTCACCATCTTGCAAGGAGATGCCACCAGTGTTCCCACCAACCCTCGTTCTTGGTTCTCATTGATGTCCCTTGATTGAACACTCTCTCCTTGCTTGGCCATTCCTTTTTTTGGTATAATTTTATCCCTTTTTCGGGCCGAACAAGTCCTTTACGAAAAAGGCACTTAGAGAGTTTCTGTTAAGCTCTTTTCTGACTCTGAAAAGAATGAAAAGATCACTGAGCAATATTGATTCCTTTCATGCTCATTAAAGTACCTGAAAGGGCATCTATCTGGTATAAGTTTAATCATTTTCCGGACCTAGTAGACTAATTAAGAAAAAGGAATACTCTAGTCACACCGACTAGAAGAGTTCTTCATTGCATCCTCTTATGCTTTTTCGGGCCTTGGAGACTAACACACGAAAAAGAACCCCCCTGGAGTCTTCATTTTGCTTTTAGACTCTCTAAAGTTGAAAGAAACCATGAGCATGCACCATCCTGGTCTCGTACAAATCCACACGACGGTACCATTCCATTATTTCAGAGTCTTCTTATCACTTTCAGAATCCTTAAAATTGAAAGCAATCACGAGCACGAACTGTCCTGGGCTCGTATGAATCCACATGATAGTACCATTTTGAGCACACTTCTTCCAAGACCCCCAAACCATGAAGAAGCCCCCACCGGTGCCTCTTGGCACTATTATCAATCATCTCGGCAGCGCCCTCAACAAGGTCACCTGTGTTCAAAGTTTTCTGCGATAAACCACCCTCAGAGTCTCCTGCCATCTTACACCAACTTGAGTATCACTCATCCCAGTCACCATCCCTAATCCATTAAAGCTATGATCTCCTTCCCACCAGTAAGTTTCATATGCTACCCGATCATCCCCACCATCATACTCTGAACAAAGGAATTTTGAGTCCACCCACTCTATTTTCCCAGTTATTCCCCACCTCCACAGTATGTCAGTCCTACCATCAATACTCTCACACTTCAGTTATCCACCTCGTGCTCCTATCAAGGAAACATCATTGGCTTTCTAGTTACAGGTCTCCCTTTGTTGACGACAGCCCATCTATTCCAGAGGATAGGCCTAGAGGTCCCTATGCCTTGGACTCATCACCATTTGTGGTGAGTGCCCACAGACCATTTTTAGCAGAGTCATCAGTGCCTCTCCGAATGGTTGTTTCTCACATGCTCGACTTCAACACCTTGATCGCATCGTTGCGATTCCTGCAGGGTATATATCCCTTTCATTATTTGTCGAAGATGCCGAACTTCCCCGGACTCTAGCACATTGGTGAGTCACCTTGGAACACCAAGTTATATGTTCCCATGGATATCCGGGTTGTGTTGGAGATTGTATTCATAAGCCATCCACTTATATGCTTCCTTGTGTTAAATTTTGAGCATTAATTCACAATACTCTAGGATCTTTACTGAGAGAATAACATATACAGTATATCAATGCATGAAAATCACAGTAAGTATGACAAGCATCACAAGAATCAAAAGCATAAGAGACAAGAGACACAGAGTTTCCATGGGGAAAACCCTAAGGTAAAAAACCCCACAACTTCCTCAGAGATAGAGAGAGCAATGGCTCAACCAAAGTACAACCAAAATACACTGAGATAGTCTCCTAGTAGTAGATAATCCTCCTCCTCACTAGTGCGCCACTTTCTGAGTGAGAGAGATGTACTTTTCCGAATAATCTAAATAGAGATCACCTTATCTCTATTTATACTAACTTGTTTTCCCAGTGACCTTATGGGGCCGACTTGTCTAACTAGGTACATCCACATTATAATATATATTTCAGGGCCGACCCCACACATGGTGGTCTAATAACCCATCGGAAAGTACACACACTTGCAATGCTTGTCAATCCACATGACAACACTTCCTTATAGAGGAATAACACATCTCTTATAAGGGTACAAAAAATATATATGAAATAAATAGATGAAATACATTCTGAAGTTACATATACATCAACACTCCCTCTTAACTAGGAAGGTATTTCTCGACATAGTTCTACTAGACAAGTCTTCTTCTCGGGATCATCGTCATCATCATCGTCACTGCTGCTGCTATCTCAACCAATCTCTGACTCTACTTGTAGCTAGGGTTTAATCCCTAGCTTGTGCAAATGAGTACCTACTAAGGAGAAGGGACTCCTTAGTAGCAGTTCAGTAAATGGAAATAACTAAGATAAAACAGAAATAGAAACTACTCTAAAACATGTGCATGAAACATAAACAACAAGATGTAAACAATGGTTTTGTATTAATATTACCTTCAATGTGAAGGTTGGTGAAGCTCTTTGCAATGTCCAAGAGGGTTGCTCCAAGCTCCAATGTGCTCCTTCTCTTTCTCCAATGGTGGGAATGGGCCAAAAGGGGCTCTCAAGGTGAAAGTAGTTCATTGGTGAACTAGGGTTTCAAGAGAGACTTTGGCAGAGTAAGGGTATACTTGATTGTGGATGTGGAATAAGGGGTCTCCATCACCTATTTATAGTTTTTTGGTGGTGGAGTGCTGACCCATGGTTTTGGGAACCATATGGTTTAGGGCAGTTGTATAGGGTTTTTTCCTCCTCTTCCTCATTATTTTATATTTTTTCTTTCCTTTTTAGGGGATTTTTGCTATTTTTAGAGAAATTTTGGATATTTTTGGAGGAAAAAGGGGTTTTTTATCCTTTTTGAGGCTTTTTTGAGGGTTTTATGGCCTTTTGGAGGCATTTTAGGCCTTTTGGAGGCTTTTTAGTGGGGTTTTTTGGGTTTTTAAGAGAAATATGGTAGGAAAATGGACAAATGAGCCATATAATGTGGTAGATGAGGTAGTGAACACTTTTTGGGTGTTAACACTACTCATCATAGGAAGTTATACAGAGCCAGTCCTTTTTCATACTGGATGTAGGCCCACCTCCTGCAGGTCTTCATCTGCACTGGCCATACTGTGGAATTCTCAAGACTTATTACGTGCATCACAAAACCTCGCTGCAGCATCCCAGGCTATTATGAGCACACAGCTCTACCTGTAGGATCTCCCAGGAGCACATTACATGTGACCCATCACAAAACTTGGCTGAAGCATCTCAGGCTGTTATGAGCACACAGCTCTACCTGTTGGATCTCCCAGGAGCACATTACATGTGATCTCACCACAAAACCTGGCTGAAGCATCGGAGGCCTGTTTCATCCTGTCTAGATCTCCCAGGAGCAAATTACATGTGGTCATGGAAAAACCTGGCTAAAGCATCTGAGGCCTTTTTCATCCTGTCCAGATCTCCCAAGAGCAAATTACATGCCATAGGACAAAACCTCGCAAGAGCATCTCAGGATGTTACGGGTACCCAACTCTGACCTGAAGATCTCCCAGGGCACAAATTACATGTCCTCCCAGAGCAATGTCTTGAAAGAGAATCCTAGGCTGTTATGGGTACGCAACTCCGACCTATAGGATCTCCCAGACATGCTCATCTACACAACCTAATTCACGGCCACAAAGTATCATCTAATACTCACCATACATCATCCTGATGTACACTTGATCATCCTGATCATCATCACTGCAACATCGTGCTGCATGTCATCTGGAGAAGCTCGTCATCCATGTTAACACCTAAAAAGTGCTCACTAGCTCATTCCCTTATTCACATGACCCATTTGTCTACTTTTCGACCATCTGAGCCTCTGAAACCAACAAAAGGTCACCTAAAGACCTTAGTACACCCCTTTTTCCCACTCAAAAAGATTATTTTTCCTAAAAAAGCATAAAAAACCCTCAAAAAGGGTCCAAATTCCCAAAATATTAAAAAAGGGAATAAAAATATTAATTTTATTCAAAAAAGGAAAAAGGAGGGAAAAGTACCTAAACCATGTTGGTCAATACCATTTGGTTTCCACAAAACCACAAATGGTATTCCCCACCACCAAAACCTATAAAAAGGTGGTAGGGGCTCCTCATTTCACATCCATCCATTATCTCATCCTCATGCTGCTGAAATCTCCCTTGAGCATTTTAGCCATTGTAAGCAACCTTGGAGAAGGAGACCTCTTGGAGCTTGGAGCTACTTATCTTGGGAGTTGCTCTACATCAACCTTCACCATTGGAGGTACTACTATTGCAAGCATTAGCTTGCCCCATTTTTAAATACAAATTTATTCTTTCATATTTTCTTGTTCTTGTTTTTCAAAATATTTCCATTATTTGCTTAGATTCTTGCATAGATCCATGATTAGTTTTGTTTAGATTAGTTTCTTGTTTAATTCTATTGAAACTGCTGCTACTAGTTAGCAGGTGCCCATAGCACTAAGCCTGGTTGCAAAACTGGGCCAACAGTTTTGGCGACTCCGCTGGCTTTGAACAATAGATCTCAAGTTTTTACTTTCAATCTTAGTTTTTTATTAGTTTTTAGCCTTTAGATCCATAGATCTGCCATCCTAAACAGCAGATCTATTGCTGCTCTAGGTTTTGGCCCTATCTATTGCCATTAACAGCCCGAAATTCTCAATTTTTGGGTTCGTTTTTGGGCTTCCGTGCACGTCTTTCGCCTCGCGGTTTTCAGCCTGACAGTCGCGCGGCTCATCGTGACTTTTTGGATTTTTTCTGCGCGGTTCCCCGCGGCTTCGCGGACTTTTTGTGCGCTACACATTGCGGCTTCGCGGTCATTTACCACGCTACACATCGCGACTGCGCGGCCCTTTTCCGCACGGTTCCCCGCGGCTTCGCGGCCCATTTGCGCACTGTACATCATGGCTTCGCGGACATTTTCCATGCTACACATCACGACAGTGCGCCGAAATCCCACGCGGTCCATCGCAAATGTGCGACAGAAACCCGCGCGGTCCATCGCGGCTTTTTTGTCAAAACCCGCGCTGCTAATTTTTCATTCGGCCATTCCGATTTAAAAAATTAATTTTTACTGTATTTTCTGCCCACATTGCACACTTTTACAGTATAAAATTCTGCATATTTTATAGCCATCAAAAAATTTTACTATTTAGAATGCACATGTGAAAGAAGTCTTTTTAAAAATTTTCATCAATTGAAAGAAGGATCTATTTTTGCATTTTATCTAGATTTAAAATATTTGTTGTTTACTTCTTTAAATATTTTGCCCATAGCAATTATTGAAAACGAAATCCATTTATTTCAAAAAGAAGTTATATTATTTGCTTTCCTGTTTGAGAGATCCTTTATTTTTCGAATAGTCTTTGAAAAGCATTTAATTTCAATTTATTGAAAAAAGTCATAAATATTTGCTTTTTTATTTTCAAAAGATCCTTTGTTTTTTGAAAATTTTCTGTAAAGCATTTACTTCTTTCAAGTTCAGTTTACAATACCACACGTGCACCCACTCAAACACTTAATTGAACTAAGCTTTAAAACGTACCCTAATTTCAACACACTTTTAACCCCACTTGGGGAACACTAAAAGAACTTTGTAGCTAGGTAGTATTGAGGGGATAGGTGTTCCAATAACACCCCTCGGTTATTACATCTGAGACATAGAAGTTGTCCATTTAGGGAGCTAAAATATCTTAGTATTTATTGGCGTGGTCACAACCGGTTTGTGGGAAGGCCTCTCCCCTAGGAGGGTTGAAGTCGCGAGGATGGTTCCGGAAGCCTGAGTGGAATACCGAAATCCATTCAGTAACCAAAGGGCTACCATTCGCAGTTCTCGGGATATCCTTGTATTGGGATATTGCGATCAAGGACCAAACGGCAGATTTACCTTTTCTCGACGTGTCATGAACGGAGTATCCTAGTAGCCATTCTTTAGGATTTATTACCCGGTGTCCCTCCCGGTAGCGGGATATCTAGCCATTGTCTCAACACTCATATTGTCTGACTTGGATTTCATCACTTTGCAAAGAATATCGTTTGTTGATTCACAATACTTTTAGTTAGGAGTTTGCATGATTCAACCCACCTTAGGTCTAGTTATACCTATTTTTTCTAGAAGCTGTTTGCATGTTGGTACTCTGACCATTTGTTGCATCCCTCCACTTATTGTAGCACAGCTGCTAGAATAAGTGACTTTTTTGAGGTTGATTTTTTGTCTTGAGAGCCTTCATTTTCACTCCCCTTCTTGCACCCTTGGTTGCATTAGGGTTTTGAGTTTTTTATACATTACCATTTTACACATACAAATTTTTTACACTAAAACTTATTTCTCACCATTGAGAACTTTAGACGCTCTCGTCGTCTTCAGGGCGAACTCCCAGAGTTCAGTCTACTTCCCTCGCCACGTCACCGACGACGATCATTATCCCTTGACTCGACACATCATCAGTCAACCAGACAGTCATCCGATTCTGACACACCTCACTTCACATTTGATTTAGAGGTAGAATCCGAAAACCCCACAGAGTTATTCCCAACCACCATTATGGCTGGAACACCATTTGACCCACTATTTACCAACACCATAGGTGAGACATCCACAGACCCTTCTGCTGGGGTGCCATCCATGGCAACAACCACCCCTCTAGGTATGCCCAATATGGGCAACACTCCACATTTAGGAATGCCCAACACAGGGCCACCTCCTGTTATAGGAATTCCCAACACAGGGCCACCACCTGTTATGGGTATGCCCAACATAGGGGTCACACCCCCTCTGGTTTCCACAAACCCTATCCCAGGAATCCCTACTGCTATTCCTAACCCAAGTGTAACCCATGTTGCACTTGGAAGCACTGGCCCATACCAGAACACACCTATTGGAGGGCACATACCCTCCATACCTAGCATACCTTTAGGCGCTACTGGACCCCTACATCATACCACAATGACTAGGCATGTCCCAGTCCCGGTCACTACACCTGCTAGCTTACCATACATGGCGAGTCTGAACCTACCAAACTTAGCCAGACTCACCAATGATCCTATCAGACACGATCCTGTGTGGCCTCAAATGTCCACCAAACTCCCCTCTGACATCCCTAAGTTTGAGGGTAAGACAGGTGAGGACCCCCAGAACCATATCATGTCCTTCCATTTATGGTGTTCCTCCAACTCCATAGTGTACAATTTTGTCTGCCTCCAGATTTTACAACGCACCTTCACTGGCTCTGCAGCTAAGTGGTATATCGAGCAGCCCCATGGGACGCATACCACCTTTACCTCCCTTGCCTCGACCTTCCTGCAGTTTTTCTAGTTACCTATCCGCTATGATGCAGGAGTCAAGATCCTACTGTGCAGACAAAATACGGCCACCCACATCACTGACCACATTCATGAGTGGCGTCGAAGCCAAAGCCTCTGCAAAATCAAGTTAGACGACCGTATCTTCTTAGATTGGTTTCTAAAATCCCTCCTCCCTCTCATTGCGAAGGATGTGGCATCCGAAAGACCCCAGTCTGAAGAAGAGGCCATCCTCAAAGCCCAACAGTTTGATCTCATTTACGCCCAATCGGGTTATCTATACACAATCATACCGGATGCCCCACGATGCGACTCTTCACGCGGTGATGCGCCAGGGGCATCTCATGTTACCGATGGCATTATTGGCCAAATCACACCACAAGCTAAACCTTTCAGCATGGTGAGCACCATGCCTACCCCAAACCTCTCTAGGGCTACATCCAGTTCCGGAGCAACAACTTCTTATGCTCCAACAAACCAGACACATCACATTCATGGACCCTCTTATCCACAACATTTCTATGGGCAAGTGCCATCAGCATATGTACCTCCTACATACTATAACCAACCTACTACACAGAACCCCATTCAGTTCTCGCCACAACAGATGTAGTACCCACAGCAAGCTGCACCTGCTAATCCAACACATCCAATAGCTTGGGGGTACCAACAACCCCAACAGGAAATTGGACCACCGCCAGCTCCACCTGCATATTACCCACCGCAACCTGCTCCCGCACCTGCGGCTCCCCAGAATCCCCCCAATGCTCAAGGGCATGTGTACGCACAACAACATCAGCCCCAATACCAAAATAACCAATGCAACCAGGGTGGGCAACCAAACCGCGGAAGAGGACGTAACCGTGGAAACAACCAAAACCATAACAAAGCTCCACAACCTACCCATCCTCCGCAAAATAATAACGCGGCGCCTGCTCATCAGAATCCTGATCGGCCACCTAAGCAAGCCAAAAATGCTAATTTATGAACAAACCATCCTTGTTCTATTTGCGGGGTCTATGGCCACTATACCCACGCTTTCCCACATCTGGAGCGAGCTCGACAACTATGGACAGATGACACCCATTGTCAAGGGAAGGCGGCTCCTCAGCCACCACCCAACCCTCCACCACCACAACAACAACCTTTGGTGCTACAAAACCCTTTTCCAACACAAGGAGTGGTGAACACTCAGCCATTAGCTCCCCCATAGGGAAACGTGCCACCACAACAAATCACTTACGCCGCTCCTGATCAACCAATGTTTGATTCAGGCACTGACCATTTATTGATGATGTCCATTGCCGATGTCAACATCCAGACCCGTCGAAACCAGTATGGCCCTACCTCTGAAGCCTCCCCCACTGATAAGGATACTAACGCTCATCCCACTGATCAGATGTTACGTATACCACCGCTTCCACTCGATGGCACCTCTAAAGCACCTCGTTTCCCACTCCGTCATATTAACAATAACCCCAATGCGCGAGCTACGTCAAATTACAACATTGTGGATGATTTAGCTCAGTCTCCTGCAGCCATGTCTGCGTTAGAAGTCTTAAAAAACTGTCCTACGTAGCGCAAGACTTTACTCTCCGCCATTGGGGCGATTGACCCAAATGATTCAAAATTGATGACCTTTGATTTGGACCAGTCCGAACCACGTCTGCCTTCCACCATCGCAGTCCAAGTTTCTCTTTCCATTCGGAATCTTGTCATCCATCGATGTATTATCGGTGAGGGTGCCTCTACATGCATCATGTCCACATTTGTTTGGCAGAAGTTGGGATCCCCTACTCTCCAGCAATCCACCACTGCATTGCGGGCCTATGACGCCCGGTCAGCTCAACCCCAAGGTCTACTACCCAATGTCCCCGTCCAGTTGGGTGGAAAAACTGTGCTCATCGACATAGAGGTCATTAATGCCCAACTTGATTATAACCTTTTACTTCGCCGCAGTTACATGTACGCCATGAAAGCGGTTGCCTCATCCATTTTTCGTACCATGATGTTCCCCCACGAGGGATGCGTGGTCAAAATCGACCAACTCACCTACTATGATCCCAATGCCCCTGCAGCACCCGAAAATGTTCTCCCCATGGTTGAACAACCTGCTTCTAGTGCAACCACCTCCTTCATTTCTTCTGTGGGACCCAGACTTTACTCAGATACACCAATGACCTCTACATTCCAGGCCATTCCACCACCGTCACCGAAGACCCACGTCGCAAACCTCTGTACTCTTTCATAGAATACACAAACACCAGGTAATCAACCACCCTTGTTCCCTAAACCACCATTGGTACCTAGTCACATTGGCGTTACACCTATCCACACAATCCCCTTCCTATTCCCTCCCTCGGGCGTAGTTAGTTCCCCGATTATGGCTACCCTTAGTCTACCCAGTTTCACCTTGGGATTACCTGTGTCGTACATTCCCCCTCCATTTCCCCCGTCGACACCGAATGTTATCCTCCAACCGGTACAACCTATTGTTACCACTACTCAACCTCCTCCTGGTGTCACAATCCCTTCATCGTCGATGAAACCATCTCCTGGTCTCACGATCCCTTCATCGTCAAAAAATCCTCCTCCTCTTGTCAAGCCCACTGGGGGCAGAGGTCCACAACCATACACTGCTATACCACCCCCTAAGGCAGTTAAAACCCCATCGGTGTTTTGAGCTCCTCCTAAATGCTCGTTGTGCGATGACATAGCCCATCCAACTCATCAATGCCCACAGTTACCAGCACTCCAAGAGCATACGAATATCTTGGACGATGACACCGGCATCCCAGTCGTTAGACTTGAGCCACCTCCTCAGTCTCGCGACAGATCACTGCGTACCAACCATCCTTGTGCTATATGCAGTGTTTACGGCCACTACTCTCACCATTGTCCTGATCTCCCGGACTATAGAGCGGCATTGTACAAGTTAAACAACGTCAATTTGGAGATATCTCCTCCCCTCATTGAGGATATCTACCCCCCACCATCATCCTCGTCGGAAGAAGTCAATACAATCTATATGATTTCAACAAATTTCAAACCAGAACCCCTTGACTTATGGTCTGACTACTTCAATACTGATGAGCAAATTTTGGAGACACTCACTGCACCCGACTACCCTTGGGATGATATGCATCATCACTCGTATTTCCTCCCGGAAACATCTACATCCACCGCATCCAACCAGCTATCGGTCGAATCGAAAGATTTCATACCCACGAAGTTCGATTGGTTAAAAGACCCCATCCCAGCACCGGATGCCTTTGAAGAAGGGAACATGTCCAACATTTCCCCCATTAGACAAATCAATATTTACACAACACCAGGGAAACCTGAGCTCATCTCACTGGGCGCATCTTGCACTCAAGCAGAAACGCAGGCGTATAAAAAACTTTTTCAAGAATTTCGGGATGTTTTCGCCTGGTCCTATACCGAAATGCCTGGTCTTGACCCCGCCATTATAGAGCACCACATTGATACATGGCCTGAGGTACCCCCTGTTCATCAGAAACAGCGACCCATTCATCCTTCCAAACTCACCGCTGTTAAAGCTGAGGTCGAGAAATTTCGCAAAGCAGGATTCATTTATCCTATTCTATACACCACATGGGTGTCGAACCCCGTTCCTGTCAACAAAAAGCAAGGCACCCTTAGAGTATGCACTGACTTCCGTGATTTAAACCGCACTTGTCCCAAAGACAATTTCCCCACGCCATTCATTGACCAACTCATTGATGAGTGTGCGGGACATGAAGTCCTATCTTTCATGGACGAATTTTCCGGATACAACCAGATTCACATCCGTAAGGAGGATCAGTACAAGACTGTCTTCACCACCCCATGGGGCACCTTTGCCTATCGCGTCATGCCATTCGGCCTTAAAAATGCTGGTGCCACTTTCCAGCGTGCCATGACCTATTGCTTACTGACTTGGTCCATATCCTGCGAGTCTATCTTGATGACCTTACAGCCCGTTCCCGAAAATGATCAGACCACATCAACGATCTCCGGCAAGTTTTCCTGCGTTGTCGCAAATATAAAATCCGCTTGAACCTACACAAGTGTGTGTTTTGCGTTTCGGCAGGCCGGTTGTTGGGTTTCATTGTTTCCCAAGACGGAATTACTGTTGATCCCCTGAAAGTCAAAGCCATGTTAGAACTTCCTCCTCCTCGCACGCTTCGGCAACTACAAAGTCTACAAGGGCAGTCCAATTTCCTTAGGTGTTTCGTTCCTGGCTACACCACCAAAGTCCACGGATTCTTACGCTTACTTTGCACCCACATACCCTTTGTTTGGGATGAGCAAGCAGACACGACATTTGAAGCCCTCAAGAAAGCTCTCACACAAGCCCCCTTGATATCCCCACTGGATTTCTCTCAAGACTTCACCCTTTATGTCTCGGCATCTGAATATGCTGTGTCCGGAGTTTTGGTCCAAGAAGATGCCTCTCACCAAGAGCATGTAATTTATTACGTCAGTCAGACCTTGTCTGGCCCACCCCTACGTTACCCATACGAGGAAAGATTAGCCCTAGCTGTAGTCTTTTCCGTACAAAAATTGTGACACTACATTCTACTCAGTCATACCACGATTGTGGCTGACTCCAACCCTATGGTCTATCTCCTAACCCAGTAGCTCCTACAAGGTCGTGTTGCTAAATGGGTCATTATCCTCCAGGAATATGACCTTAATTTCAGAACTCCTAGAAGCACCAAATCCCTTGTGCTTGCTCACCTCATCACTGACCTCCCATCCTCTTCATCATCACCCCCTATCCAAACGGATTTGATTGACGAACAAATCTTCATCATTTCGTCTGACGACCCATGGTACGGAGACATTTTGATTTACCTCCGCACGCAAAAATTTCGACCACACATCGATCATGACAGACGCCGTCGGATACGACACCATGCCCCCCGATACCTCTTGATAGGGGATGTACTTTATCGACACGGCGTTGATACCATCCTACGTCGATGCCTATCCCATAGTGAGGAAGAACAAGTCCTCAATGATTGTCATAGCGGTGCTTGCGGAGGCCATTTCTCCGGCATGGCCACCGCCCAGAAGATCATTCGGGCAGGTTACTTTTGTCCATCATTGTTTACTGATTGCATCACTGCAGTCAAGCATTGCCAGAACTGCCAACTCTTTGCCCCCAAAGCAAGAACCCCCCCGCCCCCCTTCATCCAATCATCACTGTTGGACCGTTCTGCAAATGGGCCATCGACTTCCTCGACTGCAACCCCACGTTAGCCGGCAGTCACAAACACATCATTGTGGCCGTAGATTATTTTACCAAGTGGGAAGAAGCCATGCCGACTTACAATTGCAAGGCCGACACTACAACACGGTTTTTCTTCAACCATGTTATCACTCGTTTCGGAGTGCCAAAGAAACTAGTCTCTGACCACGGCTCTCACTTCGAAGATGCCATCTGGAAAGAATTATCAACCATGTTGAAATTTGAACACCATTTCTCTTCCGCCTACTATCCCCAAGGAAACGGCCAAGTCGAAGCGATTAATAAGATTTTGAAGACCATCCTCCAACGTACTGTGGACAAACACAAATCCAATTGGCATCACATGCTTTTCCCGGCACTATGGGCCTACCGCACGTCAACCAAAACCGCCACTGGTTTTACCCCTTTCCATTTAGTTCACGGTGTCGAATCCGTCCTTGTTAGGAACCTATGTCAGCCCTTCTCTTTACTATGTTAGTATATTGTTGTTGGACACATATGCTTTGTAAGTCGTCCCGTAGTATTTGTTGATCCGTAGTTTATATTAGCCCATAGTATTGACCCATAGTATTGGACGCATATGCTTTGTAAGTCGTCCCATAGTATTATATGTCCCATGGTTTTGACTCATAGTATTGGGCAAAGACTTAGTATATAAGTGTGTGTTGAGGTCATTGAAGGCACCGTGAAGTTAATTGTATTGAGCTTGCTCAAAGGAGGTTGCCCCCTCGAAGTGGCCTGTGATCAATATAAAAGCAATTCTGTTCTATTATTTCTGATATCTCGTGTATTTGCATTAATTAATTATTGCAGGTACATCACATCTGGTATCAGAGCACTTTCCTTGGCACAAGTGGGAAATTTTTTTTCTTTTTTTGGGCGGTGAATTTCAGATCAATTTCTGAAAATTTCTGCACAAAATTAGAAGAAACCAATTGCATATCTGAATTCCTCTTTCAAAAATACGCAGTTTCAAAAAAAAAATCATCTCATTTGGAGTTCTAAAAGTGGAGATATCGCGGATTTAAAATCAGTAATTTTTCAGAATTTCGGTGACGGCCGCGGAAATTGCGGCAAGAAAATCTTTTGACCGAGTGCCCAGATTTCTATTCTGCTTTCATGGGTAGAAGCAGAGTGGTTGTTCCAGTTCCGGAAACATGCTATAATAGCGATTATGAGCAATATAGATCAGGTTTTTGAACATTGGGTGGAATTTCTGCCCAAATTTTTTCTGTTGCAGGTTTGGATTTGGGAATAATCCCTATCCGCTTAACTGTGAGAAGTACTTGGGCATAAGCCCTAAAACTCATTGTGAGAAGTACCACAGGAACCCCGAAGTAGCTGGCCCATTGAGAGGACCTGCCAGCGAAAAGGGCAACGACCCCTACCTGATTGACTAGTTCCCACCCGTGAGGTAAACCAAGAGCTGTCGTTTGTGGCAAAGCGGTTATCAGTTTTACCTGAGCCGTGGAGTGAGGGGTACTGCCCCAATACGCAAGCCGTCAGACAGCATTGGTGGCCGAGTGAAAACCCTGAACTGTTAGGAAGCCGCACATACCTGGGGTCCATATCTACTTTCAGCTGAACTATTGTCGATCACTGCTGCGCCGTTTCAGATCCATTTTGCAAGCCGTTCCAGATCCAGCCGTTCGACGTTATTCCAGATTCCTTCTGAGCCGTAGCCACTCCAGTCTGTAAAAAAAAAAAAAAAAAAAAAAATCAGTTTTCCTCCATATCTCCCTTGTTTTACCTCTGTTTCCCTTGAAATTTTCAAGGACCCCCTGTCATTCCATTCTGCATATTTCATTTCTGAGGACCCTATCCTCAATTCCCCTTCCTACAACCTGAAATCTCACATTTGCCTATTTTTAGGGTTTGCCATAACTTCCTCAGATTTCACCCAATCACCTTCAAATTTTACCACAGAGTTCCTTTCTGAATTCTGCTTCTTTATTCCCCTCTGCCAAATTTTCCCATTCTTTCACCCCGCTTCTGAAATCCTCATTTTTGCTTCCCTATCTATCCAACAGTGTCCAAAACCTAGTCAAATCCCAATTATCTTTTTGATTTTTTCCCAAATCCAACTTTTCCCTTACTAAAGTAGTTCCTGTTTTTGTTTTCCTACCCAGTCAACAAAAAAAAAAAAAACCTGGTTATGGTTGTCACCTGTGCAGGAGCACACACCATGGAGGAAGCACTGGCAGCCATCCAAACCAAACTCCAAGATCTGGATGAAAAATTTCTCAGCCTCCATCTGCAGCATTCAGCCATGAACAATCCCAGACAGCCAGAATCTTTTGCAGCCACCGGGTTCTCTGCTTCTAGCAATATTTGTGGGCCAAAGCTTGATTTTCCTCGCTTCAATGGTACTGATCCGATTGGATGGATATACCGAGCAGAACAATATTTTAGTCTGCATAATACTTTTGATGTTCAGAAAGTTCCACTTGCATCCTTTCATTTGGAACAGGAAGCCCTTCAATGGTACCGATGGTACATCAAAGCTCATCCCGAGCCAAACTGGACAGATTTTTGCCAACTCATTTTGCCACGATTTGGTCCTAGTGCTTTTGACGACTTCACAGGAGCACTCACTAAACTTCACCAAACTGGCACAGTGAGAGAGTATCAGATGGAATTTGAGAAACTAGCCAATCACACAGAAGGATTGTCTGATGAATTCTACAGGAGTTGTTTTATCAGTGGTCTCAAGGATGAAATCCGCTCAGAGGTCAAAATGTTTTGTCCCAACACAATGATGGAAGTCCTAGGGTTGGCTAAGTTGGCCTAGGACAAGATCGCAGCTCAACAACGCTCCAAACCCACCTTTGTTCCCTTCAGAAATATGGGTTCCCAACGACCTCCCATCACGCCTACTCCTCAACCAACTCCTATCAAGCATTTGTCTGAAATAGAAATGCAGGCATGTCGAGAAAAATGGCTTTGCTATAATTGTGATGAGAAATTCACTCAGGGACATAGATGTGTTCAACAAAAGCTCTATCTCTTGGATGTGGATTCTCCGCCTGCCTTAGAACTTGGTGAAGAAGCTACAGATACAGTAGATGATCCGGTCGACATGCAACACCCACCTGTTGACACCCCACCTCAGGACGACCCACCCGAGATCTCTCTCCATGCTGTAACCGGCGTCACCACCCCACAAACAATGTGGGTTAGGGGATACTTCAAGAAGCTCCCTCTTACCATACTCATTGATTCTGGTAGCACTCATAACTTCATTGACCCTCGAATTGCCAAACAGGTGATTGTTTTGTCCATCCTTGCTCAAACTTTGAAGTCATGGTTGCCAATGGGGGCACCTTACCTTGCAAGGGGAAGTGTCACAATGTGCGTATCTCTATAGAAGATTATAACCTACGCTCTAACATGTTTGCCTTGCCCTTAGGCGGATGTGATGTGGTTTTGGGCGTTTTATGGTTACGCACACTTGGCCCCATCTTATGGGATTTTGCTGAACTTTGGATGTAGTTTAAAGTCAATGGGGCACAACACAAATTTAGGGGCTTACAACCAGGGTCTCTCTGCATCATCAGTTCACATCGCCTAGAAAAAATCCTTAAGAAGAATTCACATGGTGTCATTGCTCAGCTTAATTCCATTCAGATGCACCCATCAACAGTCTCCACTACTCCCTTGGATAGATATGCAGGTATCTTTGTTGAACCAATGAGCTTGCGGCCTTCAAGAGACTTTTTCGGTAAGAATGTAGCCACATCTACCTCTCAGCAGGAAATGATGGCTATTTTGCATGCAGTACAGAAGTGGCAGCCATACCTATTAGGGAATTATTTCTGCATCAAGACTGATCTCCCGAGTCTGGAAATTTTTTTGGAGCAATGGGTCTCCTCCCCAACACACCTGCAATGGGTTATCCAACTCATGGGTTGTCCCTATGTGATCACTTACAAGAAGGGTAAGGACAATATGGTGGAAGATGCTCCTTCTCGCACAATTGATGACCTAGTTTCTCTTACAGCTCTTTCTCTGCTTGTTCCAAATTGGTTGCAATATGTTCAACAGGGCTATCTCTTCTATGAACTCCATGCTTCTTCATCAACAGGGCACTCTAGGTTCTGCAAAATGTATGACCGGGAACAATGTAACTTCTTTTGGTCGGGACTAAAAATGACAATTCAATAGATGGTGGCTGACGATGATACTTTCCAAGTCAACAAGGGGGAAACGACACTCCTTTCGGGATTGCTCAAACCCATGGCCATCCCTACACAGCTTTGGCCAACTATTTCTATGGTTTTCCTAGCAGCGCTCTGGTGGTACAATACCACATCTCAACGGACACCATATGAAGCAGGCTATGGAAAAACACCGCCTGTTCTTCTTCCATACACCCTTAGCAGCTCTCCAGTTCAGGAAATTGACTCGGTTCTTCGACACCGCGATCAGATTCTTCTCATTCTGCAGGACAATCTTCACATTGCCAGAATTCGCCTGAAACAACAAGCCGATCAGCACCGTTCGGAGCGCATTTTCCACGCAGCTGACAGGGTTCTTCTTCATCTACAGTGATCCAAGCAACCCTCCTTGACACTCCAAAGGCGTGACTGGCCCGAAATGCAAACCGAGGATGCTACCGAGGAACCACTCCTTCACATTCTGCAGCAATTTCTCCAACCAAAGCTTTGAGGACAAAGCTTTTTCTAAGGGAGAGGGGATGTTAGGAACCTATGTCAGCCCTTCTCTTTACTATGTTAGTATATTGTTGTTGGACGCATATGCTTTGTAAGTCGTCCCGTAGTATTTGTTGATCCGTAGTTTATATTAGCCCATAGTATTGACCCATAGTATTGGACGCATATGCTTTGTAAGTCCTCCCATAGTATTATATGTCCCATGGTTTTGACTCATAGTATTGGGCAAAGACTTAGTATATAAGTGTGTGTTGAGGTCATTGAAGGCACCGTGAAGTTAATTGTATTGAGCTTGCTCAAAGGAGGTTGCCCCCTCGAAGTGGCCCGTGATCAATATAAAAGCGATTCTGTTCTATTATTTTTGATATCTCATGTATTTGCATTAATTAATTATTGCAGGTACATCACAGTCCTCCCTATCGAGTGCCAGATTCCAGCCTTACATATCGCCGTTGAACTCCTACCAGACACTTCCCCGATTGAGCAACGTTTACTACTCCTAGAGTAGGCCGACGAAGATCGGCGTACAGCTATTCAAAACATGGAAGCAGCCAAACAACGATCAAAACTAAGTTACGACAAACACGTCCACCCTAGAACCTTTTCTGAGGGAGACCTTGTCCTCACTTACGATCAAGCCCACAACAAAACCGGAAAGGGAAAGTTTGTATCTATGTGGCAAGGCCCCTACATCGTACACACTTGCCTCGGGCAGGGGGCATACATTCTGACCGATTCAGAAGGAAATCCCCTACGGAACCCACGCAACGGGTTGTACCTTAAACGATTTTACCCATAGAAAATCTGATGGACACCACCGTCCATTCTAGTATAGGCTTACTTTCTTTTTTGTCACAAAAAATTCAAAAAACCTAAATATTTGTTTTTCTTTGCATGACCACAGATGGATCCTCTTCCACTCTGCTATGTCAGTTTTGCTAATGGTGCAAGCCGTTGGTCTCCCAATCTCGCCTCCACAGCTTGGGTAATATACTCCCCTTCACATGAGTTAATTCACATTGACGGGGTATGTTTAGGTGCCGCTACCAATAACCAAGCTGAATACGATGCCGTGACCGGTCTCCTGGCCGCAGCTCTCCAAATGAGCATCCGTCACCTCAACGTTTTCTTGGACTCACAACTCCTAGTTTCCCAGCTCAACAATGATTACCAGGTACGCGATCCCTGTCTTTTCAGAAAATTCCTGCGCACTAAACAAATGGTTAGATAGTTTGAATCCATTTCGTTCACACATGTCCCAAGACACCTCAATAGTGTAGCAGACCATATGGCCAACAATTTCCTCGACTGGCACACCAATCACATCATGTCACAACCAAAATGTACATCCACGTGCATAACATGTGCCTCCACGGGCATATCCATAAACAAAATGCATCCACGTGCATAACATGTGCCTCCACGGGCATAAACAAATAACAAAATAATGCATCCACGTGCATAACATGTGCCTCCACGGGCATATACAAATAACAAAATACTGCATCCACGTGCATAACATGTGCCTCCACGGGCATATACAAAAGACAAAATGTGCATCCACGTGCATACACAACAATATATCCAAATATATATACACATATATATATAAACCATGATAGTCAACATGTCATAGGTGCCCTCAGCACCCGATATACAGAAAATACATCAGTCATACAAAAATGCTTCCCCATATGCTCATCAGCATTTGGGGGCAGATACAATATCATCTACTCATCAGGATCCCTACGCTCCCCCGGCTCCTCCTCTGCTGGCCCCGCCGGGTCATGGCGAGCCCGAACTCTCCGCTCTGTCGGCCCCGCTGGATCATCCCGCAGACGTATCCTCATCTCAGCTGGCCCTGCCAGGACATCCCGAGCACCACCCCTGTGCTATGCCACAAACACCGCTGTCCTCAACAAGAGCGACCGCCACTCAGGAGGTGCACCGAAGCAACCCTCCAAAATATCCCGATCCAGGTCTCTCCAACCATCCTCGGGGAGTCCAGCTAAGATCCTGCCAAAGGTCTGTCTGACACCCTCTATAGCATCATCTCAAGGGCCAACCCCTCTCCCACGAGCCACAAATCCTCCACCACGTGGAGGTGGTACCGCTATAGGTGGTTGCGCAACCACCATCGCCCGCCCCTGACGAGCCACGTACTCGGCCGGTGGCACTGGCCCAACATCTGCACAAAGCAAGTAAGCCATCATATACTATCCAACTATAATCATCGACAATAAATCAAACAACACATGATATAGTATAAAATAAAACACAAACATACCGTCTAAACTCCAGGCCTGTCCTGGGGCACGAGGCATCTCTGGGTCGCCTCGATAGTCCATGCAGGGGTGGTCCTCAATCAGCAGGGGCATCTGCTCCCACTGCTCATAAATATCCTCCGTGAAGAAACTGCGGACACCACCGCCGCCACGAGGCATCATCTGCCCCCACCGCATCATGGGAGGCTCACTCACCAGACCAGCATGAATGGGTACCCATGGCCACAAGGTCGGTACCCGCTCAAAGAAAAAACAACATAGAAAGGAGGCATAACAGAACTCTCCTCCCTCTCGACTGGCCTTGTCCAGATCTCTCTGGACACCAGCTAGAACATCTGCCCCCAGGCATAATAAGTCCCCCGGAGAACAGAGTCCACCAACATCGTTTGTCCCCCAGAAAAACGATGTGGCGCAGCAGCACCCAATATCCACAGAACACATGCCCCAACAGCTCACATATCCCACTCACGTAGGGATCATAGACTAATAGAGCTGTTCTGCAAAACAGCATCATCAACACAAAAGGTCTGTAACAAATCCTCCATATCTACACCCGACGGGATCCTCGGCAAGAGATCGCCCACCTCACCCAAATGAGGCAACCCAGTCAGAAAATAGACATCCGTGAGGGTGATCTCCAACCTCTCACCCCCAATAATAAATGCACCCTCCCCCGGCACCCACCAACTCACCAGCTTGTTCAGGAGCCGTCTCACTGAATGAATAGGTGGGATCTGAGTGAACTTCAAAAGTCCAGTCACAGCCAGAGTCTGTCGCACCCCCGGATCAGTATGAAT
Organism: Larix kaempferi; assembly: GCA_027924585.1. Lineage (NCBI taxonomy): Eukaryota > Viridiplantae > Streptophyta > Pinopsida > Pinales > Pinaceae > Larix > Larix kaempferi. The sequence goes on along the minus strand of BSBM01001595.1, from coordinate 1,515,298 downwards.
CCTCTCCATAAGATCATCATCGATCTCCCACTCTCGCCACGAGGACAATGATCTCCTCAACATCCTGCCAGCAAACAGAAGAATTTTTTTAGCCCGAGCACAAAATTTTTTGAAAAAATCCCATCACGGCTTTTCCACCAAAAACCGCGATGACCATCGCGACCTTTCCACCAAAAGTTGCGATGACCATCACGGCCTCCATGCAAAAACCCGTGATGAACATCGCGGATATTGGCCAGACAGTCGCGATGAACATCGCGACTATCTCCCATGAACTCGCGATGAACATCGCGGGTTCCAACCTCACAGTCGCGATGAACATCGCGACTGCCAGCCTGAAACCCGCGCGGTTCATCGCGGGAATAGACCCAAAACCCGCGATATTCCACGTTGGAGGGTCAACATGGAATTTCGCGGCCTTCGGGGGCCCGCCACCAAACAAAAAAGACATAATTGAAAAGGCTAAGGCAAATAGAGTTACCTGAAACTCGCAGAATTGAAAACCAATGGTGAAATCTCCCGAAAATCAAGAAATAGCTCTGACTGCTCTACCAAACTCGCACGTAACAATGACAAGTCATTTGGGCCCCACGCCCTATTTATAGAAATTCCACCAATTTTCAAACAACCATTGCGGTATCATACGAAGTCCATTTTTCAAACCGTTGGTACCATTGGAATCAGCACAGCGAGAACTTCATGCAGGTTCCTCCCTTTTCCCGTTTTCACGGGGTCTACTTTTTGACCATTTTTTGGCCTCTCTCGTGGCCTCGGTTTGCATGCCACATCGGCCATTCTCTGTTTTGGACATGTCATATATCACCGGATTCAGTTTTCCGTGCTCGTGATGATGCTTGAGATCATTTCTCGCTATCACGTCCTGATTTTCAGGGCATTTTTCCCATGCCCCCTCGTGGCCTCGATTTGCATGCCACATCGGCTGTTCTCCATTTTCGACATGCCTTACATCACCGAATTCAGTTTTCCACGCTCGTGATGATGCTTGAGATCATTTCTTGCTGTCACATCCCGATTTTCAGGGCATTTTTCCCATGCCCCCTTGTGGCCTCGATTTGCGTGCCACATCGGTCGTTCTCTATTTTCGACATGCCTTATATCGCCGGATTCAGTTTTCCGTGCTTGTGATGATGCTTGAGATCATTTCTCGCTATCACGTCCCGATTTTTAGGGCATTTTTCCCATGCCCTCTCATTGCCTCAGTTTACGCGCCACATTGGTCGTAGCCTCCTTGCGACAATCTTTCTGTCACCGGATCCAGTTTTCCGCATTGATGATGATGCTTGAGACCTCTTCTCGCCCTCATCAATCCCTTTTTGTTCGGTATAATTTTATCCCTTTTTCGGGCTGAGCAACCCCTTTTACGAAAAAGGCACTTAGGGAGTTTCTGTTAAGCTCTTTTCTGACTCCTAAAACAATGAAAAGATTGCCGAGCAACCTTGCTTCCTTTCATGCTCGTTAAATGTATCTGAAAGGGCGTCTACCTGGTATAAGTTTACCCCTTTTCCGGACCTTGTAGACTAATTACGAAAAAGGAATACTCTAGTCACATCGGCTAGAAGAGTTCTCCATTTGCATCATTTTATGCTTTTCCGGGCCTTGGAGACTAAAGTACGAAAAAGAACACCAATAGAGTCCACTTACCGCTTTTAGACTCTCTAAACATGAAAGAAACCATGAGCACAAGCCATCCTGGGCTCACAAAATCCACAGGAACGTACAATTTCAGAGCACACTTTTATCCCTTCTTGGAGCTCGTCAAAACTATGAAGAAGGAATCAATGGTGCCTCTTGGTGCCACGACAGATCACATCTACTCATATGGCAGCTTCCCCATTTTGGTCACCTTTGTTCAAAGTATTCTTCAGTATGTCACTTTGAAAATCCCTCGACAGCACCATTCAGCTCATCCTCCCCCCCAGAGTCAATATATACCATTTAGTCCCTAAAAGTCATGATCCCCATGCCTACAAGTCAGTTCCCTACAGTGCCAGGTCAACCATTTCATCATGCTCTGAACAAAGGAAGTTTGAGTCTACCCACTTTATGACCCATTTATTTCCCATCCCCACAAGTATGTCAGTCCTACCATCAGTACTACAACACTTCAGTTCTACACCTCGTGCTCCTATCAAGGAAACATCATTGCCTTATTAGTTGCTGGTCTCCCTCTGTCGACAACAACCACATTTATTCCTGAGAATAGACCTAGAGGTCCCTGTGTCTTGGACTCATCACCATTCATGATGAGTGCCTACGAACCATTTCGAGAAGACTCCTCAGTGCGTCTCTAAATGGTTGTTTCTCACATGCTCGACTTCAACACCTTGATCGCATCGTTGATACTCGCACAGGGCATTGATCCCTTCAATTTTTTCGTTAAAGACCCCGCATACCTCCTGACTCTTCCACATTTGAGGGTCTACCTATGGAAACAACCAGTTACATTTTTTCTATAGATATCCGGGTTGCGCATGGTGATAGTATTCGGAAGCCATCTAGTTATATGCTTCCTCGAGTTTCAGTTCAGTATACCCTTGATCCAGCAGCTCATCAGTTCCTCTGAGTCCCCACTCAGCAGCACTATTGGTATTTCAGTATATCAGTTCTTCCACTCAGACATGGTCAGCCCAGCAGTGCATCCCAGATTTGTGTCCCCTCTGGACCCTTATGATGTCACAGTGGCTCTCTATGTATCTTATAGGTCCTCTCTCTGTTCGGGCCTTACAGTTATTTTGTTACGGATACGAGCATGGGAATGCCCGCCTCGTCTATATATTGAGTTTCTTCCTCATCCTTTATTTGAGGCCATGTATCTTTCAGGTCCCCATATTTTGGGACCCTATTGTTATTATTGTTCTATATCCTGATACGAGCATGGGAATGCCCGCCTCGTCCATTATCAGAGATTATACCTCATTCATATTGAGGCCATGTAACATTTTGTTGTTTTTGCAGCTTCCAATGGCCGTGGCTCCAATCTCCAACCGGTCTCTTCTCTCCCTAAACCACACAAAAAAGACAAAAGAACTATGATGTCTATCGGCCATACGATGAGCTCCTGCCCTCGAACATGAGGGGGCAATCTGTTAACACCTAAAAAGTGCTCACTAGCTCATTCCCTTATTCACATGACCCATTTGTCCACTTTTCCACCATCTGAGCCTCTGAAACCAACAAAAGGTCACCAAAAGACCTTAGTACACCCCTTTTTCCCACTCAAAAAGATTATTTTTCCTAAAAAAGCATAAAAAACCCTCAAAAAGGGTCCAAATTCCCAAAATATTAAAAAAGGGAATAAAAATATTAATTTTATTCAAAAAAGGAAAAAGGAGGGAAAAGTACCTAAACCATGTTGGTCAATACCATTTGGTTTCCACAAAACCACAAATGGTATTCCCCACCACCAAAACCTATAAAAAGGTGGTAGGGGCTCCTCATTTCACATCCATCCATTATCTCATCCTCATGCTGCCGAAATCTCCCTTGAGCATTTTAGCCATTGTAAGCAACCTTGGAGAAGGAGACCTCTTGGAGCTTGGAGCTACTTATCTTGGGAGTTGCTCTACATCAACCTTCACCATTGGAGGTATTACTATTGCAAGCATTAGCTTGCCCCATTTTTAAATACAAATTTATTCTTTCATATTTTCTTGTTCTTGTTTTTCAAAATATTTCCATTATTTGCTTAGATTCTTGCATAGATCCATGATTAGTTTTGTTTAGATTAGTTTCTTGTTTAATTCTATTGAAACTGCTGCTACTAGTTAGCAGGTGCCCATAGCACTAAGCCTGGTTGCAAAACCGGGCCAACAATCCACAATGCATCCATCTGATGCACACCAAGTATCTACCTGATACATATCATCATACATAGTGTATCCGCCTGATACATAGATACATGATCCACACAATGTATCCATCAACATACATGATCTACCTGATCATACCTGATACATATCAATATACATGATCTACCTGATCATACAATGTATCCACCTGATACATATGCAGATACATGGTCCAAGCATCCAACATGATGCATATACAAAATACATACAAATGATCCAACCGATCACATCCAGCATCCAACATGATGCGTACATACATATAAATGATCCAATTGATCATATCCAGCATCCAACATGATGCGTACATACATATAAATGATCCAACTGATCATATCCAGCATCCAACATGATGCATACATACATATACATATAAATGATCCAACTGATCATATAAAACAGAAACTAGAACATCATCCTGATGCTCATCATCCAGCGCTTACATCCACAACCATGTGAAGGATCCCCCTTCCAACATGCTTGGAATGGCTTTAGCAAATGTGTCCATCACTTCTTCCTCGAAGTGTCCTCGATCTGAAGAACACCAAACCTCTCCCTGAAGTACTCGAACTTCACCTTGGCTAGTGGCTTCGTCAGCACATCTGCAATCTGCTCATCCATCGCAACATATAGGAGCTTCACAGATCCTCTCTACACCATATCCCTGATGTAGTGATATTTGATCTCTATGAGTTTTGACCTGTCATGAAACATTGGGTTCTCAGTCAGCTTCACACAACTATGGTTATCGCAGAAGATACCAGTAGCATCCAATGGGAGATCAAATAACTCAGACAGTAGCTTCTGTAGACATACTGCCTCACAACTAGCTGAATAGGCTACAACATACTCTGCCTCAGCTGTACTCAGTGCTACATAGGATTGCTTCCTACTAAACCAAGAGATCACACCTGATCCCATACTGAAGCAGCATCTAGATGTGCTCTTCCTATCTGCAGCACTGCTAGCCCAATCTGAATCAACATAACCCTGCAGGTTTAACTTTTGAATCACTTCATACTTGAGCCCATAATCCACTATACCCTTCAGGTACCTCAGAACATGCTTTACAGCAACCAGGTGAACACTCCTTGGATTCTTCAGGAACTGGCTCAATGTGTTCACAGCAAAGCAAATGTTCGGTCTCGTGTTTGTCAGGTACATCAAGGACCCAATCATCTGACGATACATAGAGACATCAACTGGCTCAGATGAAGCATCACATAGAAGCTTCAAATTCGATGCCATAGGTGTGGCCATGGCCTTGCAATCCATCATCCCGAATCTCTTCAGGATATCTACTGTGTACTTCCCTTGACAAAGGAAGATCCCACCTACACTTTGCCACACCTCCATACCTAGGAAATAATGCATCATTCCCAAATCCCTGCTGACATTAATCTTCTTGAACCCTGGAAAGTATATTCTGTAAGCCTTCGAGCTTTCACTATAACCCACAAAGATACCCTTCTTTCCTGAAGGATCTAGTTTGGTCCTCTTTTCCTTTGGGACATGAGTGAGTACTGGACAACCAAATATTCTGAGATGGCTGACTTCAAGTTTCTTACCATAAAATACCTCTTCTGGTGTCTTGTTGTCAAATATCTTGTGGGGTGTTCTGTTCTGCACATATACAGCTGTTCTAGCTGCTTTTGCCCATAGATGCATAGGTAGATCCTGGTCATGGAGCATTGCTCCTGCTACTTCCATGATTGTTCTGTTCTTCCTTTCTATGACTCCATTCTGTTGTGGATTGTAAGGAGCAGTCAACTCCCTCTTAATCCCTGAATCACTGCAAAGCTTCTTGAAGTCACCTAAGGTGAATTATCCACCATTGTCGGATCTGAATGTTTTGATCTTCTTGTCAGTTTGATTCTCCATCAAGGTTTTGAATTCCTTAAACTTATCAAACACCTCATCTTTGTTCTTTAAGAAGTATACCCAAGTCTTCCTGGAGAAGTCATCAATAAATGAGACATAGTAAACATACCCACTTAGAGAACTGGATGACATAGGATGACATACATCTGAGTGGATGATTTCCAGGATGTCTTTTGCCTTGCTTTCACTGCTTGGGAAAGCCTTCTTAATGTTCTTACCTTTTGCACATCCTTTGCAAACACCTTCATGTTTGGTCTTGATTTCAGAAAGACCCTCTATAGCCTTGCTTGCAATTGGAAGTGCTCTATAGTGCATATGAGCAAGTCTTCTATGCCAAAGTTCACTTGGCTCCATGGATTCATGTACCATGGCATGTTCAGGTTGTCCCTTCAATTTATACAAACCTCCCTCTTGCTCTCCAATCACTACTGCATCATCTATGTTCTTTCCCTTTGGCCACATTAGGACTTGTCCATCCACAAATGCAACCCTCATGCCTTTTGCATCCAATGCAGAGATGGAGAGTAAGTTCTTCTTGAGCCTAGGTACATAAAGAACTTCTTTCATCTTCAAAGATTTTCCAGAATCTAGGTTGTAGGAGGCTTCATGTAGTGCCCTTGCTAGGCACTGGGTCTCTGTTCGCTTCTCATGTAAATACCGAGTTTTTCTCCTTTGCTTTCTAATGAAAAGAATCGACCATCTATGTTTCAGGGTTCTAAATGACTATATGTCTCTGCAGTTTAAGCAAACATAAACTTAAATCCTTCGCTTCAACTCTGTTCTTATTTCATGCATAATCTGAAAAAAAAAAGGAAATACAGTTTATTTAAGCTAGCTGAGTAAAATACCTGTTACTTAAGCTGGCTCAGTAAAATACCCGGAAACCGTAGATTTGCAGCAAGGTAAGTAGATTCCTGTAGTGGGTTCTGTAGGTTACCTTAGCAACCCAAAATGATGTGTCCACCCTGCCGATCAGCTATCATCGTGTTGACCCTAGGAAATCAACAGATTTCCTAGCCCCCGAGCCCACAGACCGATAATCCCGACAGCAGCTTTCCATCGAACCTTTCCATGGTAATCTTTTTTGCTGAGTTAACCCCCTCCTCAGTCTTTTCATTTGAGTTTCCCACCTCCTCAAAGCTTCGAGTTAACCCCCTCCTCGGCATCGAGTTAACCCCCTCCTCGGCATTTCCTCCTTTTTCACAAAATAATCCTCACAGTTCTCCCACAATAACCCCCCTACTACTTTGTTAATTCTCCCCTTTATAGGAATCCTCCTCCTCCATAAAGTCAACTTCCTTATCACTCCACCGCCCTAGCTGTCCCAGTCTTTGGAAGTACAATCATTAATGCAACCCCTTTTTAGGGTAAAAAGGTGGAATATATATTATATTTCAAATCACCCAAGTTCTCTCGAGTAATGGAGTTGTTAAATAATTTATTTATCAAACCCCTTTTATTTACTTGGAATGGATCCGTTAATTAATTGATTGAATCATTTATTTAACAATTTATTCAATCCACTATGCTCTATAGAGTGGGTTATTATCATTATTATGATTAATTAAATAATAATAATAATGTAATAATAATAACAATGTAGTAATAATAACAATAATAATTAATAATAATAGTAATTAATAAATTGTGAATAGTAATTAAAATGTTTATTTGTTTAATCAATAAGTGTCAACATAGTACTTCTATGTATAGTTAATGAAATGTACTTAACGGTTTATTTAATCATGATCAACAATTATCTAGCACACTCTTCTAGTATTACTATTCATCTATCATACTTCATATTGACGACACCTTCATTAGACGGTACTTACCAGTAACAACTCTTATCTTAATTGTTCATTACAATGTTCACATACAAGGTTAATTAACTTATTTTTTTACGTTAGAGCTTGATAATCTTTTACTAATTAAATCATTCATTAAATACTTAATTGAATTATCCAGGATAACTTATAACATTGTTAAATCTCGATAAGTGTGTTGTAAACCAATATTATTGCGCATGTGCATAATGTGCATGCGTGGCCAGCGTATGCACAAGACGGGCATGCGCTATAAACATACGTCATGTCTCCTATGCATAATAGCTAACTAATACCAATAATACTTTATGCAAACTGAACAAATATATATATACATCATCATATTACTAAAACATCATCGGTTACTCTACCAGTTAACCTTTAAGATTTCATTTCATCATTTTTAGGAGTACATTTGTTCAATCAATCAGGTACAAAGGAAAGATGCCTACTACCACTAACTCCGGTTCAAGGAATACCCAACCCTCAACAGTACTAACTATCATATCCTCCCATCCTAGCCTACTGCCACATCCTCCCTATCCCTCCTCTGCTAGTACAAAGTGGATGTCGGACTCATCGACCTGACCACATAGAACTTGAGAGTGATAGCGTCGGCTGAACAGCGGACCTATCCTCTCCTAGCAGGCATCCGACCATCATCATCACACATACATGGGGAGCGTGTCTCAGCACGGCCCTCCCATGATCTCGGGTATCATAGGAACATAGGGTGGGAAACACATCCATCCCTCTCAACATACTGGGCCTACGCCCTTATCAAATCATACTTTGCTGCTCTCGAGATTATCAGTCCATGTCATCGTATCATCAGTTTCGGTTGCTAAGGTTCCCTGCATGGATAAGCTCTTATCCATATATCAAATCAAGTATCCGGCTATCCCATATCCCTCGTGTCCTGTAGGTTAGTATTCCGCAGAATACACATTTTATAACAAGCATTTCCATTCGATCACCAATTGATCCATCTCATCAACATCATTCATTTCACGTCACAATTTCATCACAGGTATGTATGGAATATAACAGTTCTATCAATTTCATCATAGGATGGCATCCACGTACAACACCATATATTTTACATTTCATCAATGACAACGCTAAAACATATATTTTCCATTCTATCATTGTCTAATCCATATTGTCAGCATCATTTATTTCATCACATAAAATCATTAAATCGATCACAGCATAATTACCACATCATATATATCACGTTTCCTCCAGGACGATTATCAAACATACACTGTCATTATGAAATAAAAGAATCTCATGATAATCATAACTTAATAACTGCATGAATAGAGTAACATCATTAACACAGTAGAAACATATCATCATGTCTATCATGCCGAAAATATAGTTCACACTGTCTAGCTGGGTCAAGCAGATAACAAGCAACAAAGTGGAAGGGGTCTAACTCATAAACATGCTTAGTCAAAATATGGGGCGTTACACTTCACCACTTCCTTTGATTGGGTATTGATAATCATCCCCAAGTCTCACCTTATGGGGTGATTCATGTTCAGATAGATTCACAAAAGATTCGTTAAACCCAGTCATGTGTTTGGAAGCCCCACTATCAATCAACCAATCATTACAACCATGGGAGATGGTACCTGTGAGAGCAGAGTTCAGAACATACTCTTCTTCACTTGATGAGTTATCATCACTTTCTTCCCTAGCCTTCTTCTTGAGTGGTTCATCATCCTCGGTAGCATGAGCATGAAACCTTCTTTTGCTTCCCTTCTTCTTCTTCTTGGAGTTGTTGTTGTCCTTCTTGTTCTTGGGACAATTTATGGCAATATGTCCTTTCTCATTACAGGTGAAGCATATTTTTCTTTCTTTGAAGTGATGTGAAGATTTCTTGGAGTGAGATGGCTCTCTCTTGGAATTCCCTTTCTTGGTGTGAGCTGTGAGAGCTTGATCTTCATTCCCCATCTTTTCACCTCATGCCACAAGCCTTGGTTCTTCTTGTGAGCATTCTTCCCGTAGTCTACTGAAGGAAATCAACTTCTTTCTTGCACAGATTCCTTGAATGAAGGAGTCCCATGACCTAGGTAAGCCATTCAAAGTGGTCATGACAACTTCACCATTCTCTACCATTTCATCAACTGCTTCTAGTTGTTCCTTGATATGGGAGACTCTTGAAAAATAAGATTGAATGGTTTCTCCATTTTGAAACTTCACCCCTTTCAATTGGTTCTGCAGGGTCATCTTCTGATTTATGTTCTTCCCTTCAAATAGCTTGGTTAAAGAGTCAAATAATCTCTTTGGGTGTCTTTAGAGAAGACACATGGGGTATGAGATGGTCTTTGATAGAAACAACAATGATTCTCTTTGCCTTGATCAAGTTCTTTTTATGCAATATTTTATCCTCTTCATCCTCTAGGATAGGGATGTCTTCTTTTATATATGAGTCCAACTCATTCTCTTCCAGGATTAACCCAATCCTATACTTCCAAGCTCGGAAGTTAGAAGCCCCTTCAAGCTTATCCTCAAGCTTGGTGTGGTGAGACATCTTAAAGAGTACTTCAAATGGAAATAGAAAAGATTTAGGTCTTACCACTTGAAATGTTGAAAACTGGATCTTGTCCTGGATTAGGGTTTGTCGAAAAAACCCTAAAAATTCAAAATGTGAATTTCAAATTTCTGAAAGGATAGAAAGATGCGCCTTGATGAGATGATTGGCCTGGTGCATTCAGAATTTGAGATCAGCAAAGCTTTACCCTTCAGATTTGTCGTTTTGTCCTCCCGGGTTCACTAGGGAGAGCCCTGAATTAGGGTTTGAGTTTTCCGAAGACCTACCTAGCCAACAATCTCAATCCAAAGCTATAAACTTCGATTTTTGCAAGGAGCTTCCAGCTATGTCTTCAGATTTCAGAAATTCCTATTTTTGTGGAAACCCTAATTTTTAGGGCCAAATCTGAAAAATATCAGAATTGAATTCTGATTGGACAGATAGATGCGCCTTGATGAGTAGAGTCAATCTACTATACTTCTTTTCCAAAATCTGTGGAGAGAAACCCAATAAACAAGAAACTCAAGTTTCCATCCCTGCAAAATGTCTTCTTCTCAAGTTAGCTCTGATTCCATGTTAAATTTTGAGCATTAATTCACAATACTCTAGGATCTTTACTGAGAGAATAACATATACAGTATATCAATGCATGAAAATCACAGTAAGTATGACAAACATCACAAGAATCAAAAGCATAAGAGACAAGAGACACAAAGTTTCCGTGGGGAAAACCCTAAGGTGAAAAACCCCACAACTTCCTCAGAGATAGAGAGACTAATGGCTCAACCAAAGTACAAGCAAAATACACTAAGATAGTCTCCTAGTAGCAGATAATCCTCCTCCTCAGAGATAAAGAGAGCAATGGCTCAACCAAATTACAACCAAAATACACTGAGATAGTCTCCTAGTAGTAGATAATCCTCCTCCTCACTAGTGCACCACTTTCTGAGTGAGAGAGATGTACTTTTCCGAATAATCTAAATAGAGATCACCTGATCTCTATTTATACTAACCTGTTTTCCCAGTGACCTTATGGGGTTGACTTGTCTAGCTAGGCACATCCACATTATAATATATATTTCAGGGTCGACCCCACACATGGTGGTCTAATAACCCATCTGCAAGTACACACACTTGCGACACTTGTCAATCCACATGACGACACTTCCTTATAGAGGAATAACACATCTCTTATAAGGGTACAATAAATATATATGAAATACATAGATGAAATACATTCCGAAGTTACATATACATCAACACCTTGAGTACCCAGTATAGCTCCATTCCAGTGTACCATTGAGGGTATGACTCCCCGTCATTATGATCCAAGAGCTCATCAGTTCCTTTGGTACCACACTCAGCAACACTATTGTTATTCCAGTGTATCAGTCCTTCAGCTTAGACATGGTCAGCCCAGTAGTATGTCCCAGATTTGTGTCCCCTTTTGGACCCTTATGATGTACACAGTGGTTCTCCATGTATATTTTAGGTCCCCATTTTTGGGCCTCATTGTTATTTTCTATATCTTGAAATGAGCATGGGTATGCCCGCCTCATCTGTACATTGATATTATTCCTCATTCATTATTGAGGTCATGTATTTTTAGTTTTTGCAGTTTGTTCGGGATTGTTGTTCCGGGCTCTAGTTCGTTTCTTCTCCTCTCCACATCCCAGGAAAACCATAACAGACCTATGATGTCTATCTGCCATACGATGAGATCCTTCCCTCACACATCAGGGGGCAATCTATTAACACCCAAAAAGTGCTCACCATCTCATCTCCCTCATTACATGACTCATTAGTCTAGATTTCCTACCATATTTGCCTCCAAAACCTCAAAAAACCATTAAAAACCCACCAAAAAGGCCAAAAAACCCCATTTTCACCAAAATAATTTAAATTTCCTCCAAAAATAGCAAAAACCCTCTAAAAGGGCCCTAAATTCCCAAAGATCAAATAAAAGGGAATAAAAAATATTAAAAAAAAGAAGAAAAAGAGGGAAAAAGGAAGCAAAAACCCTACATAATTGACCTAAACCATATGGTGCCAAAAACCATGGGTCAACACTCCACCACTAAAAACCTATAAATAGGTGATGGAGGCTCCCCATTTCACATCGACAATATTTCCTATCCCCACTCTTCCAAAATCACTCCCGAAACCCTAGCTTACCATTTGAGTGCCCCTTTTGGCTCATTATTCAAACACCTTGGAGAAGGCGAAGGAACCCATTGGAGCACGAAAGGCAGTAGTCCTTGGAGAAGGCGAAGGTAAGATTACATTTACCTCAAGGAACCCATAGTATTGATTTTCAGAGAGTTCTGGATGTTTGTCACTTCTAGAAGAAACATTGGTCACCTCAAAGACTGCGGATATCCCACAATCAGATGTTTTATTTGTTTCATCCAACTTTTTGATTCGATATCTACATCCATTGCACCACATAGCCTTATGATGTGTTACCTACAAAAATCCATACAGAAAAAGATTACATAATGATCCAATATTTATGATTAACTAGTGCATGTTTATAATGCGATACAATGAAAAAAACAACGTGACGTACAATGGCATTATTTTTTACAAAAAAAAAATAGTGTGGATGATTATTATGCTTACCTTCTTATCTTTTAAACCTCTTGATAAATCGATTTCCCTTTGTGTTAGATTGGTGTCTCCATTGTGATGTGTAGCTTTAACCAATGAAGCCACACCTTCCCATGATATTCCATGACCAGATTGTTCACATCGTTCGATGCATACCTTCATCTAGTCAAGATTGTTTACGATGTATAAATGAATTGCATCCCACTCTCGACCAACTGTTTCATGACAATAAAATTAAAATTCAATACAAATGTAATATAGTAACTTAACAAAGTATATTATAGTATAAATTTATGCAAAATACTAAATATAAGAATGTGCTATATTACCTTTCACCTTCCTCGATCTACCTTTCCCCTTAGGATAATCCCCTTCGAAACTCTTATTGGATTTTGGGTCACAAATGCGATGTAAATTGAGCTTTTATGCTAATTTAGGAAGATATTCACTAATATACAACATGTTTTGGTATGCCATATATCCCTCCATCATAGAACCCTCAGCATATGCTCGTTGTCTGACCAAACCCTTCATAAATTTCAAGTGCCTCTCAACCATCCACATGGACCTTGAGTGCACAGGTCCACACAGTTCAATCTCCTCAACTTGGTGTATGAGGTAGTGTTCTTGTGCATTGAAAAATGCTGAAGGTAGATGCTTCTGCATTTCACACAGGAGACGAGGAATTTCTCTCCTCCAATACTTTATGTCTTCTTTATGGAATTCTTTAGATGACAACCATCTACAAGTGACATGACAACATCCAAATCAAGAGATTAAAGAAAAAAAACAATATATTACGTAACATCATGAATTATAAAACGAAAATCAAATACAAGTTCTATGTTGAATTAAACAAACACTAAGCACATGGAAAAACTCACCACTTACCTCATGTATTTCCCGAGACTATATATTATTTTCTTGGCATTGTTGTCGAAGTTGTCCGGGATAGAGAGAGGTAGAACATACTGTAACAATAATATAAAAATAGTTTCATTTTATCAACAACGAGTAGACAAATAAAAAATATACGAACCATATTCACTGTAATAGGAAAAAAAATAATTACATCTATACCATAATAATTACCTTCATGAAGACATGCCAATCATGAGTTTTCACCCTCGTGAAATCACCTTTCTTTGTTATGATATTCTTCATGTTCGCACAAAATCTGGTGGGAAATTTAACTTTTCGAATGACCTCTTTTACAACATTACTTTGCTGGTCCGTTAACATCCATGGAAGTGAGTTTATATTAATTTGCTCTCCATTGCTATGAAATTGAATGACGTCTTTCATTGCATGGTTGCTATCTTGAATGTCTTTGCAAATTTTAACAATTGTTTCTTTGCCACTCCTTCCATCCAATATTCTCCATAATGTTTTGGTCACATTCTTTCTGATATGCATCGTATCAAATAGATGAGCAATTTATAGGTGCTCATAGTAGGGAAACCTACTAAATTGTTTAGGATAACTTTTCATTCCTCGTGGAAGCCCATTAATTCGTTCATGATCACATGAATGACAATCATGAAATTACATAAATTAAGGTCAGTTATAGTAAAAAACACACAATATAAAAAAATATAATATAACATATCATATACGATGATTCATTATACATACCTTGACGATTTCTATTATATTACAACTTCCATAGGCGAGGTGTCATTCTCTATGATTTTAATGCAGTCTCTTGCTTGCCATTGAACAGATATTTTTTGGTAGTTCGATACCTGTGATTCTTATAGAGGAAGTGCCTATACTCATCAAACACCTCCTTTCCTAAGCTTTTTGAATGACGACATTTGATCTTAGGACCACAAAATGGACATGCAAATTTCCCCTTTGTCTGAAGACTTACATAAAGAGATGGAATATCTATGTGATCAATTATAATTATATACAAAATGACTGGATTATTTAGAAAAACATGCATGCGTAGTATATCAAATAGTAGTTCGTATAACTTTTTGCAATCAAAGTGGAACTTATAATTACATACCACAGAAATGGGTTAACCCTGGGGCATCATGTATTGTCCATACAAGCATTGCATGGAATTGAAATTGCCTTTGTCGTATTGGTCTAGATATGTCATACATTCTGATGCCATTCCATAACTTCAGTAGCTCGTCAATAAGAGGTTCAATATATACATTCATATCTTTCACTTGGTACTTACCTGATTGATATGAACATATAAAAAATATAAATATGAGACTAACCATTAATATTACATATATTAAACCATATTGCACAATAGAAAAACATTAAATATATATATGACATTATGCAACAAAAATACAACAAATGAGATACAACTACTTTAAAAAAAACACTATAGGGTTCGTAGCTGGAACAATCATCGACAACATTATGTGCTCCCTCTTTATTGTCAACCATGGAGGAATGTTGTTGTTGATAACAAAAATAAGCCACAGCGAGTAAATAGATCTCATCTCTGCAGATGGATTGACACCATCTGCTGCCAAAGAAATCTTAAGATTATGAGGTTCTTCTTTAAAGTGGGGCCATTTTTCCTCCATATCTCTAAATGCAGACCCATCTGCAGGCATCCAAATAATGTCGTCTTGACATCTGTTCTGTGCATGGTAATCCATAAACTGCGCTATGTTTTTGAACCTGAATAGTCGTTGCAGACATGGAATAATGGGAATATAACGTAGAACCTTGCAAGGCACCTTTTTAGTTACTTGGTCTGTGCGATATCTACTGATAAGACGTTCAGAACATTCTGTTGCAAATTCATGATGATTGTAATATAGAACATGGTCATCGGGGCATGCATGAATTGCTTCATACTGCATTCCAATTTATTTCATGATGGCGGATAAATCTCGATATGTGTGAGGTAAAATATTTGACGGTGGTAACAAATATTCAGCTATCATGCTACAACAAATTAAAATAAAAATATAGTTAATATAATATAGAAATAATAATAATAATGGAACAAATTTCATCCGTAATAATTTGACTTATATATGAATGAACAACAAAATTATACACAATCATATATATTTTTTGATGGAATATATTACATACCTTAACATCCATGTGACTGATATGTTTGAAAGACCATTCATAACCTTCAAGTTCATTATCAATAATATAGCATAGAGAAGATTTGTCTCGGAGCCCTCATAAAGGGGTTCATATGCCTTATCAAGAAGAGGTATATCATGAATATCATCAAAATGTTCATCATTTTCATGATCAACATCGACCATTCCAACATTAAATGAATCATGGATCAAATCATTTGTAACATCATCTTCAACTTTGTTTTTAGAATGATCATCTTCTTCATTAATGTGATCATTAACTTGTTCCCCATTAATATTCATAGCTTCCGGTACTTCTTGTGGAAGCACTTCCTTCGGACGAAGTGCCCTAGGATGTCTTTCCTTTATAATTACATGAAACCATCAATAGATAAAAGTTAGTATAAGAAATTCAACCGCAAAATGTAAAAATTTCAAACGCAAAATGTAAACATTTATGTCATGCATTTAAAATGTAACAAATTTTGTACTGTTGGGATGAAAAGAGCAATGGCCTATTGAACTGTTGGTTAAATAGGTGCATCCAAACTATCCAAGAGACATAATAATTGACCCAATTACTGAGCAAAGCTACTCAAATATAACACAAAATTTCTCATACTGTACTCCACTAAGGTAAGATAAATGATGCTATGGTAATTTCTATAGAGAAAATATAAGAGAAATTACAACATGCCAATATAGTCGTTATTTCTATTATCATGATGGAAAGTGTCACAAATCTAGAGAGTTAAGTGCTTTCCCCAGTGAGGTTAGTCTCACTAATGAAAAAATAAATGAGTTATTCTACTATACCCTAGATTCAACATGCACAAAAGAAAAAGAAATAGTATAATAAATATTTAATATTAAAATAATATTTATTGTCCATGTTAGTCCCCATATTGAAACTATGATCAATACATAAATTTACAAAAGCAATCAAAATAAAAACATATATAATGAAAAACTTACAAATTGATGGTATTCATGTCCCCCCTCAGCATGCCCATGCTCTCTACAATGTTTTGTGGCTGTTGTGATCAAAATTCTTCTCCTCTTAAAGCCCCTGCATTGAGTACATGGACAATAGCATTTCCTATCACCCCTTTTTTCAACTCCTTCCCACAATCTAGCAAGCAATTGTCGATTTTGTTCGTCTGGATCAAGAATATTGCTAGTTGACATTTTCTCATAAAGATCTTGAATGAAGATTATTGATCTTAGAAAATGAAGCTCCACACTTTGCTCGCTTGAATCTCCAAAACAATGGAAATAATGAAAAATAGTCCGCCGAATAAAAAAACTTTCGCAAATCGTTGCTTGTATAGCAAACATGTCAGAATTTTTTAGTATTTTTAAGTTTTAAAAGTCAAAAGTCTGTCGGATATCCGACGGCTTGAACCTAGTTACCGTTGGAGAATTGATGTCGGATATCCGACATCCCAATGCATAATATGATGTCAGATATCCACATGACTATCAGATATGAGCATATCCGTCAGATATCAGACATCTCCTTCTATCAATTTTAAAAAGATCATCAAATTTTGAGATTTTTAAGGTGAAATCCGATGACATAGTCCTTCTTCGTCGAAGGTCGTCAGATTTTGTCATCGGATTTTGGGTCCAAATCCACTAGTGCCACAGAGCCGGTTCTGGGACAGAGAACCAAACATATTGAGATACACATGCATTACATTCAATAATTGGTGCATGACAATACCATCACACTACTCTACTATCCTACAGAAAAGCAGATTGCAGATATCTTCACCAAGAACTTCACGGTGAATAGGTTCACTTACCATAGATACATTCTTGGGGTGAGTGATGCCATGCTAAATTCGCATCCTTCAATCTATTTTGAGGGATGGATTTCTTCTCACTAGGTTTTCCCTCTTTCCTCACTTTATTATTTTATATTGTTGTACGGGGTGACCTTTGGTCTCAGTCACCAAGGCGCTACGATTAGTTCTTCTGTTATTACCTCATAGTATAGCTTGAGAGGTGGTGTTGGAATATTATCACCATCATTTTTTATATTTGCATGCATGCATGCATTCTACATGCATCCATTCATCATGCATGCATCCAGTCATGACTCATAAGTATGGTGGTCTCCCTAGCACCTGGAGCCTATTTTCATCCCCCTAGAGCCTGTCTACAGCCCTCAGTAGCCCTCCTACCTAGTTGATGCACCTTGTTTTCCTCACTTGGATGACATATGTTCCTTATCTCACCTACCAGGAGTTTAACAATCAGTTAGAGCCTTGATTGACCAGTTCTTGCATTTATTGCACAGTTTAACTTCTTGTAGCTCCCAACTATCTATTTTGGAGTGCCACTTGACCATCTGACAGCCTCATGCGCCCTCCTTGGAGTCTCCATCCCCTGATTTGTGCTCACATGGTTTAGTTAGACTCATTTGACTGACTTTTGACCATTTGTGACTACTGCCATTGATTGGATGATGTCTCCAACGCTATCCAAGCTACACACTGAGGATAATTCAAATGACCTTAGCTCTATTCGAATTCACTTGATAGTTATTGTATTGTATTCAGCTTTTCACAGTGTCAACTTACAACTGATGTATGATTATACTGTCGTTTATCCATTTCTGAGTTATTGAGTGATTATTGATTCATCTATTCTTCTTTCTTATTTGTTATTCTTGAGTGAAATTAGTGATATTTTCTCTAGCTGTGTGGTCCATCTTGCAGATTATTACATCTTATGTATTTCTTCAAATTAGATTCCATATACTTCTTCAAAGTGGATTCCATATATTTCTTCAAACTTTTCTCCATATACTTATTGAAAGTGGCACAAGTATGTTCAATCCCCTTTGACATCAATTGACATCAATGACAACCAAATTTCAACAAATTTGGAACTTGATGTAGATCAAAGAATTGCTCCATCTAGAACATCAATGTTATTGGATGATTGCCATCAAACATTCTCATGCAATATTGGGAATAAAGTAGTTCTTTGGAGCTGAGTTGAAACTGTGATGATGGAGTAGATCATTAGATTTTGGGGACTCAAACCTCTTATTCTCTAACTATTTTTCAATTTTCTCAATACGTAATTGGAATAAGTCCCCCTTTTCCTCCTTATCCTCTTCTTGAGTAGACGATTGTGTAGGAATGCTATCTCTTATATCATTTAGTAGTATCTTCAAATATTCTAGATCCTTTTTTCTATCCATCCCCTTGAGATCATATTTACTAGCCATCCCCTTGAGATCCTCTTTACTAACCATATTTTTTTCCAAGTTAACTAAATCAACTATTTTTGCAGCCCCTTTCATCATATCTTCCAACTTGGACACTCTAAAAGATATGTAATCACTTTCATCGTAGGTCATGCATGAATCCTTTGGTGGTTTGATTGGGATTTTATCCACTACCTTTTGTTGGAATTTTGGACAATATAAATAGATATCATACCTTTGGTTCAACTTAAATATATCCTTCTACTAAAAGTTACTCAAATTTAAAATGATGTACCTTTTTCCAACCCTGATTTGAAGACTGGTTGGCTAGCCGAACTTTCAACTGAGGTAACCCTGGAATATCAACCCCTATGAGCCTGAAATATCAGCCTGTGGTAGCCTGATATGTATTCTTTCTGATTCCGTGGGTCTCTTTGAATTTCTATGTGCCAAAAAAGAATTGTGATAAATTTCCCAACACTTGTTAATTTTTGTCCTTTTAGAAGAGCGCTAGTGTGTGGCCTGCCATGTGTCCATTTTTTTCCATATGATTATGAAAATACTACATAGATACTATTGTTCGTCTTATTTCTGATGCACTTGGTCTCACTCAATTTGGACCTCGCATGCTCCAGATATAACAATTTTCCCTAGAACACTTGTTTGAGACTAGCTTCTGGGCTATTCCAAAACCCTACTTTCCTGAGGGTATATATCCAAACTTGTAATGAGTTAGGATCTGAAAATTTTACCACAGGTATTTACGCGTGTTTTCTAGATGGGTTCCTAGTTTCTCTATCTGCAACCATGTATTAAAAAACATATAGCGAACATCCCAAGATGACTTGTTTTGGAAGTGTCCAAGCTCTGATACTAAATGTTAATCAACAAATTTCCAAAAAGAGCATGAAAATAGTAGAAATAAACCAGAAAGAGTACTCCATCCCTTTAATGAAGAAAATAGATGAATATAAACCGTCTTTGAGGGGGAAACCACCGTATACAATGTATTAATTACACAAGACAAGACAAGACAAGATGCTCAAATAAAAATACGTCCTTCCTATATATAGGAGATTAAGAGGTACATTTACAACTTACTCACCCAAGCCGACATAACTAATATAACCATACTAATGAAAATTGCAAATAATGGACCAAATTAAACATCAAAACTAATGTAATGAACAACAATATTGGGGGAAATGTGCCCACATTTAGGGCTTAACAAAACAAGTAAAAACTACAACAGTGTTTGTGAAGGAATTGATGATAGCTGAAGCTCAAGTCAATATACAGGAGTATGCAAAGACAGGCATTATTTAGTATCTAGAAAATGTCGCTCTTTGAAGCTTTCATTGTCGAGCATTAGTCGAAGTTGTTTCAAACGAACCAAAATATGATATTTCATTCTCTCTAACTGTTCAATTCTATTCTTTGGAGCTGCAATTTCCTCTATATTCCTCTGATTAACTTACACCTGAGCATTCCATTCTCTAATATCATCCTCCTTCATTTGAGATGCCCAATTATCCAATTTTTTTCTAAGGTTCGTGAATTTTTTTTTGTTGCAATTGAACTACTGTGGAATGATTGGCTACGGAAGAATTAACTTGGTACAGAGGATTAGACATTGTGACAGAATTGCTAACAAAATATGCTTATGGGATAATTGGACACTAGAAAAATGGAACTCATATCTAATGCACTGGAAATAGTTGTATGAGCTCGACAGATTTGAAATGAAATTGCTAAATCTGGTATAATTTATCATCGCTCATAAATGAGTTTAAATCATTTACGATTACATTCATCTAGAAAGATTGAAAAGACACAAAAGGAAAATCACATTGATTTTGGGCACAAACGAATTGACATATTCTTCTATGTCTGCATTAATATTGAGTTTGCGTGCTTATGTGAGACATCTAATGGGTACCAAGGATATTAATGATCAAGTCATGCATATGTCACAATATTTGATAACAAATTTTAATCATGGGAGGTAGTCTATTGGACAATTCGACCTATCAAGAGCTGGAGAAGCAATATGACAAGTTGACAAAATCAATATTGTTGTTCATGGGCAACAAAGTTCAATATCAAAGAAAAACCAAGTGTACAACATAGAAAAGAAACATAAAATAGTGAAATAAGGTTTAGACAGAGAATTGGAGCAGTTTTGGTGATCCTAGAACACAATGACATAATTATTGTTGAGCATATGGATGATTATATAATTGAGGAAAGGTTTTGGTGATTGGATGAGAGAAGAAGAGTTAGTGTATGCATAACCCCAAACTTGAATATTAAATGTCTTGAAATAGACATAGCCATAATCAATGGGACTCATAATGTGGGGAACATGACATGGGAAGTAGTCAAGATTGTGTGATCTTCTTAGGTAGCAGCATGAATGGCTTTCATGGTCATATGTAGCGAAGTCTCAAGAGTAGACCATAGTAAAAACCAACAAAATGCCAAGATGAAACAACAAAAATCTAGGCATAGGACAAGGGGGAGCAGAATCAGAACAAACATATTCTTAGGGGAAATGCAAAAGATCGAGTTCAGGCTCAAAAGAGCCCTTTTCAATTAATGTCAAAGGGGTCGAAATTAACAGAGGGGGAGAAAGAATGGGAAATATGATCAATGCTTACACTCAAGGGAAAATCCTACACTCGGGAAAGATAGTTTATACTTGGTGTTTACATCAGTGCCAAAGGGGGATATTTTTGGACCTAATGTTGTCCTTGATGTCAAATAGGATTGGAATGCATGTGAAGCTTGAATCTAGTTTGAAGGAGTATATAGAAAAATATTTTCATTAATGTTAACAATAGTGTGACATCAAGAATAATAAGATAATTGTTGAAATGCATAATTTTCAAAGCATACAAAGGATGCAGATGTGTACGCAACTTGCGAGTAACATGTCGAAGTGCGCAACATATAGTTAGTATGATGAAAGACCACTATCATAGTAGTAAAAGATGGATGTGTGTACATAAGCATACAAATGTCAAGTGCATATAGAAATTCGGAAGTCAAGGTGACAAAGCAAGTGAATCATGTGCATGTCAAAGTATGCAGTCGGTAAAATGTCGAAATGCATAAGTTGGTGAAATGTCGAAGTTTACAATAAAAGAGTTCGTAGTGTGTGGAATGTCGAAGTGTGCAGTTGGTGAAAATTCAAAATGCACAAGTTGGTGGAATATTTAAATTCATAGTGCATGAAATGACAAAGTTCGTAGTGTGTGGATTGTCAAAGTTTGTAGTTGGAAAAGTATTAGTAAAAAACTGTGAAGTATTGATGACAAAGTCATCAACAAGAAGAGATCATATCAATTAGAAAATCACTTCAAGGAAAAATGTAGAAGACTTAAGGGTGGGTGCACAAACATTCTCCCCAAAGGTATTGCAACGAGGATGTGCTAGCAGGGATAAAAAAGAGGTGTGCATGCACCTAAAAAGCGTGCATGCATTCTTAGGTTCGGTACCAAACAGGAGTGTGTGCGCGCTGCTATGCATGCACACTTCTTCACATGCGCATTTTTAGCGCATTTGCGCTCAAAAGTGTGCATGCACTCTTGTTAAGCTAATTAAAAAAAATAGGGCAGAGTTCTATTTTCACCCAACCAGTCGAGCTTCACTCACTCATCGCGTACACGGAGCAAGAGAGCACCATTTTCACAATTTGCACTCAAAAACTCCATCAATCCATCCACCAAGTGATCAACAAGTGCATTGGATAGGTAAGATCCATGTGTTTGGTCATTTTATTGGTTTTTTTTGGTCATTTTATTTATTTTTGTTTGTTTATTCAATTTTTAATAATTCCCAAATTAGTAAAATAATAAAGAATTTTTCAATTGGAGAGTATAAACCTATACAATGAATGAACAAAAAGTTAACATGGAGTCCGGTGGAACACAAGAAAACACAAACCTTGGAACCAATGAAAACCCCCATGAAAATAAAAATTCCCAAGAAAATCAAAACCCCCATCAAAATTTTGACCAAGACGACTTGAACCATTATGTAAATGAAATGAGAGTGCACACTTGAGAACTAAGAAACATAGGTGAACCATCTCGAGTGCCCCTTTCCACCTCAATTGAGAGCTCAACTGAATCCATCATCCATGCACATTGCCAACTAACTGACATGACTAAATATAGAGCTAGGATGCAGGAGTATTATTTCATAGACATTTCCAAGGAGGAAATAAAAAACTGGATATTACAAAGGCCCAATTATACAGTATGTTCATCGATTCAAGAACAAAACAACCACCGGACATTAGAAATCCACGTGTCTTCATGGATTGATGTAATTTCCAACCATGGAAGGACAATTGGATGCATAGGTGGTTCATGGTTTACAATAAACCTCCCTGAAGTAATAGGGAGGTTCCACAGTACTTCCTTAAGCAACTGTGGGATGAGTTTGCGCTTGGTTTACATGTCAACTATTTTCACATAACCGAGTTCCAGGGTGTTGGGCATGGCTCTCCCCAAGATCAACCTGCTTCGAGGAGGAACAAACTGAGAGGGCCACCAGCTCCTAGGCATGATCCCAACCCCTCTCCCCAGCAACCTCAACTACCCCACAAACTTGATCATATTGAGGGGGCGATGAGGAGTGTTGCACATGGAATCCTTAAACACACTGCCTTTGTAGCAGTGACTACAGTGGAGAGACAGGTTGACCCTGATAGAGACTCAACTATAGGGCCTTTATGAGAGAGTCAGGATAGACTTGCGACTGGTGGTAGTCATGCTAGGCCTTCTAGTTTAGCTGGGACAATGCAACATATTTGTCCCCATTGCGGGTACACTTTCCCTGGCCCGACCAAGGGTTTCTATATGGATCAGGTTAGCAATTTTTTTAACGTGTTTTCAATCATCAATTGATAATTTGTAAAGTATTTTTAAAGTATTTTTTGTTTGACTTAAACTATTATTTCAATGTACAGTTATTTAGAGCTGAGACGCCGTCATGGGAGAACGTAGGATCTCCCAACTTGGATGCAGCAATGGAAGTTGCAACTAAAATTACGACACCTCACACAAAGATATTTTCAGTACCTCACACAATATTGTTATTACTTATGACATTTCTATTATTATTTTTTTTATATTTACGACATATACGATGATAGTTCGTAGAATATTTTTTAATATTTTGGTTGCCTAAATAATTACTTGTTTAATATGTTCATAACGTGCATGCATTTTGGTGTTCACAGGTATTACGAGACTACGATGATCATCCATATCCTCCAGGGATTGACAGATCACCATATACATAGGTACAATGTGTAGTTAAAAGCACGCTTTAAATTTGATTTGTTACAATGGTTTAATTTGATTTTTCTTTAATAAACTATGATATTAAAAATGTCTATGCAGGGGCCACCAATAGCTGTAGGTGGCATAGTTACCCATCCCCCATTTAGTCCCATGTTTCCACCCTCTCCCATGAGTCGCCTCCCTCGCTTCCCTCCAGACCCCTTCCTCCGTCCACCCCCTCCCTTCCATCCAACCTCCCCTCTCTGTCCATACTCCCCCCCTTCGTCCATCCTCCCCCTTCCATCAATCCTCCCCCCCTCCATCCATCCTCCCCGATCCCTTTTGGGTCGATACCCCCCTATCGTACAACCGGTAGGGGTTCATCGTCCATGATGTCCTCCTCCACCCCATACCACCATATCCTTTTCCACCATATCTTCTCCAGTTCCAACTACTATTGTGGAAACTACTCTTCCAGTATCTACCCATGTATATACAGTGGTTGCACCGATAGTTTTTGCATCTACATCTGTGCCCCCCCCCCCCCCCATGACTACATCGGAGCAGGTTGTCCAACCAACTAATTCACCTGCTAGCCCTGAAGCCCATCCATGTCCATTGTTAGAGGTGTTCATGGTGAGAATCAAGTTAATTGATGAAAATGTTTTGATGCAATAACCAAAATTAATTTAAGCAATTATTATTTTTCAATGAAATGATTGTCGTAAATGTTGTCAGGTAGAATTATTGAGAGGCTCATCAGATCCAAGACACCTGCCTCATGTCTCCCACTTGCATCAGCAGTGATTTATTTAAGATTTGAATTGTACATTCATTTTATAAATGTGTTAAATGTTACAAATGCTTGAAAATGATGGTATCTTATATCATTTGTTTCAGATCCTGGAGAGATGGTATACTCTTAGACGAAAGAATTCCTGAGATACCAGTAGCTCCAAGAAGAGGAAAATGGATTTTGGAGACACACTTGGGAGTGACGGGGGTGGTCAATATTCTTGACACACCATGTTATGTACATTAGCCATGATGTGGCACTTTTGGGCACCAGTTTCCACGTACTTTGTATCTACGGCATGGGTTGCCATGTATTTTGGATATACAGTACAGTTGTTGGATTTTGTATAGGGTACGATTTGCCGTGTATTTTTCATCTACGACACGAGTTGTCATATTTTTATAGGGCACGAGTTGCCATCATATGTACATTGGGAACCATGTTCCACTATTTGATAATAAAATTTATATGTTTGTTCAAGTTTTGTAGCCTTGATGTACATGGATTTCTAGTTATGTGTTTTATATATCGCTTGTCTATATTTGTATCTTGTTGTCTCATGGTGTGTTAGGGTTTGTTTAAAAACCATTGAGTTATGGAGTTATAACATGGCCAAATTTAGAAACATAAGCATTAAAACAAAGAACATGAAAGAACATGTGCATAATAAATCTAAAACAAAAACATAAATAGCCTTATACCTTGGGATATTTTCTTATAGGATAAAAGGCATACATATTTAAATGGGCATATGCATAATTTACTAAAGAAAATACAATAATTTATGAATTCATGAGAAGGTGGAAGTCCCATTCATTCATATATTATAAGCATGAACATGTACTAAGGATAATAAGAATAAAATTCATCAATTTAACATATGAAATAAATCCTAAATCACATGTGAATCCTAAATCATTGTATACATCATTATTGGATATTCTGGATAATTGGTGAAGACTTTCATTTAAATTCAATGTGCAACTAACCAACTATATCCGTGAATCCAATCACCCTTGAATATAATACGTTCACACTTGATTGATCATCCCCTTTCCTATAACACATCTTAGATTCCTCATTCCAACAATGACATTCATCTCACATTCCTCATTCCAACAATGGCATTCATATTCTATGCAAAGGTGAACTAGAGCATCATGCGGGCAATTTATTTATAGTTACCATTGCATCTACCCTTTGTGGGAAATAATGGGAAATTTCAATTTTCTTTTATCTAAAAGGTTTGGAAACATTAAGAAGGCTTGCTAATAAGTAGTGGGACTATCAAATCTCCTTTCCATGGAAAATTATGGGTAGCACAAACATATAGGCTAGCTCACACTATTCATGGATACACATTGATTTCCATTAAAAGCAAGGTACTCATCCTTCATGATGACCAATCAATATTGGTCATCAAAATGGTTCTTCTAATAAAAAAATCACATCCAAGGTATCCAACAGCCTATGTGCATGAACAATAGTCATGGATTATGATTTTATGTTTGGCTGCTCCTAAAATGATGAACAAGGATATGAACCTTGAAAATAATAGACTGAAGTGATTTTTTTTGTGTAAAAAGGAAACACTTGTACATTTTACTTGTTAGTGGACTCACATACTATGTGACACCCACACATTAGTATGTGTGCATATTCCTCATTCTTAAATATTTCCAACATAATTTTTTTTTCTCAATTTGGTCATATGTAACTCTAGATATGGCTTCTTGGTATTGGAGTTATGTTACATCATATTTTTCCACCTTGTGAGCATCAACACTCATTGGCCTTCAGTATTCATTTTCTTGACTCAGACCATTATTTTTCCTCTGGGAGCCATTATTCCCTATTTTTGTTCTTGCACGCTAGTTGTTCCACTATACCTAGCCTATACGTAGGTTGTCCCAATGTAGCCCGCGTACATCGAGTTATATGGTAAAAAATAGTAAAAACTCTATTTTTACTCCCAAAAAGCGGTCTTAGGGTGACCTTTGGCCCTCCATACACCCCGAAACGAATCGATTCGACCCTTCACCTACCTTTGGAGGGTTATATATTGAGCTCTTATGGTGTATGGAAGGGAGGAGAAAGAGAGAGCACCTTAACTCTATTGGAATTTTTCCATGACTTGAGTCTACATCCATTGATCCTTGTTATTGTGAAATTTTTATGTTCACCTACCAAACTCCTTCATAGTTTGAGTTTGGCATTGCGTGGGGTATTGAAGTTGTGGAGTCACAAGTGGAGGGACCTGGTTCTTGGTTCAGATGGGTTTCCTGCAAGAGGTTGTATCATGTACTTCTTGTTATCATTAATGGAAATACTCATTTTCTCGTCCAATTGATGTTGTAAATGTTGTTTAAATTACATTGGATTACATTTGCTTGTTATATCATGGACCATGTTATTTATTATGCTAATGTCTTTCATATATTATATGCACTTGCTTGTATCTATTGTTGAGACTAATCTGTAGGGTCAAGTGGAGAGATTGAAAGCTCAATGGGGATCTACTTCGAACATCCAGTTGGAGGTTTGTCTTATTCTCCATATCTTAGCATTTTCATTTATATAACATTGTTTGAGAATTGAGTTGATTTCTAGCAGTCATCTGTCTATTGTGGTCTTCCCCATACCATAGGAATGTTTTCTCCGTAACAGAAATGGGGACTCCGTTGGGGATGAACCTCCATTTTGGGGATTTTTAGGCATTTTTCCTTATGTTAAGTTGTTGTTTGTCGAGCTTTTGTGTCATTGACTAGATGTTGGGTTCTGCATTAGAAAACTTGATTTTTCTGGGCTGTTGGATTCTTTTTTGGCTCATTTACCTTTCCATGTACACGGGTCAGCTTTGTCTTGCTCGTGTCTACCTGCCACTATCAGCACAGTAGCTAGCGTACATACACTACTGTTCTATTAAAAGTCGCGTACAACTCTGGGATCATCTTTTTTATGACCTTGGTTGTTGTTGGGTTAGTTTTGAGTATTCCTAAGTCTTAGTAGGCCTGTTTCTTGACTGTTCCGTGCTCTGTTATTGACCAAAAAACTCCTCTTTCTTTAGTTTTTGAGCTTTTTGGTTTCCCACAATTTTTTGTTTTATCACTCATTAGCTTGGATGAGTCTTACTGTTTGGGATTTGCTGGGTTGTCTGCTTGATATGCTTTGCATTTTTTACTAAATCGTTTGATTTTGCTTGCATTTTTTACTAAATAGTTTGATTTTGCTTGCATTTTTTCATTTCATTTATATTGAAAAAATACAAAAACATTGTTTTGCATTTTCCTTTCATTTATAAGCGAAAATACAAAAATATTTGCTTTATGTTTCTACATTTTGCATCAGAGTGCTTGTGTTTTCATCAAGGACTTGCTTGTGCATTGAAATTATAAAGAGACTGTATTTTATTTCCAGAAAGAACCATTGGATTGATTATCATATTAGTGGCATGATTTTTATTGAATAGATGAGTCTAGTGATTTTCGATTGTACATATAATTGAGTCTTTTACATCATCAGTTTCATGACCATATCCTTTGAGTAATTACAACCATTAAAATTAACGCTTAATATTAAATGGATTAGTAATGATTTTCTCTTTTTAGGGTGTAGCAACTAGCATAGATTTAGAGTCTCGGAATACATCATTATGAGTTAACAATCCAAGACTATTAAACAAAACATTATGTGTCTGACTAGGGAGTGGTGAAACCCATGGTATACGTTAGTGTTCTGATGAGGTCACAGGAGGTTGGTTGCGGAGATAGCCCTCCAAGACTAGTT
Organism: Larix kaempferi; assembly: GCA_027924585.1. Classification (NCBI taxonomy): domain Eukaryota; kingdom Viridiplantae; phylum Streptophyta; class Pinopsida; order Pinales; family Pinaceae; genus Larix; species Larix kaempferi. The sequence goes on along the minus strand of BSBM01001595.1, from coordinate 1,486,397 downwards.
GAACATGGGAGATAGTTCTAGGATTTGTTCATGTATGGGGGATCTTGAGGGATTTGACCCTCTTGAGTTTTGGGCTTAGCTACCCTACCCATATGATGGATCCCACCTGTGACTGTCCGCCTGAGCATTGGTTATACATTGTGGCCTTAGTTGCTTTACCTAGGTATCACATAGGGAATTCGTTGCGGTTATTCTACGATTGTCCCGAGTCAGATAGAAGTTGGACAACACAGTTGATGTTGTATAGAGATTTGACCCTATACACGTAGTGAAGTTTGGGATCCCTTATAACTAATTATGTTACCTCTGGTTATAGTTTGGGAGTCTCAAGCCTCTCCTAGGCGATATATATCAGCTGTAGTGTCAGGAGGTCCCTTGATCCAGTCCTATTTTTGTGCATTTGGTTGTAGTTTCTGTACGTGTGTGTTCTTTGATCGTTAGTTGGCCATTAGGAGGTGTTTTTATTTATTGACCTTTTTAGAGATATCGTGGAGCGAGATCCACATCTATGCCGGTCTTGTTGTTTGGTTGGTCTACCATCTGACGAGTTAGCACGTCCTTTTTATAAGAGACGCCAGAGGATTGCCTCTGATCCTATTGATACTCCCCATGAGCTTCAAGAAGCTCACATTATGACTTCTGCATCTGGCACATCGAGAATTCCTGTGACTCCGTCGAGTGATGTCGATGGACACACCGCTCTTTCCACTCCTAGGGGTGGTTGGGAGCAAGGTTCACAACCACACGTCACTCCTATTGTTTTTGGGATGAACCCACCCCTAGATTCAAACCCATTTTGTAATGACCCTTTTTTCAAAATTTATTAAAATGCCCAATTTTCCACTTTTTTACCAATTTCGACCTTTGACTAGTTTTACTGTTTTGACCTCCAAATCAACCCAAATGCTCCCAAATATTCTGTATGAGTGTATGAATGATATTTATACTTGAATATTAGGTTTAGGGATGTTTTATGGTCCTCCAAATACTTCTGAAAACTTGATTTATATTCTGACCAATATGTGCAATTTTGACTAGTAATTTGTGCATCAAATCCCCCCGAGGTAACACTGAAAAGGGCCTCCCAAATGCCTCTAAAATCCCTCAAATTTATGAAGAAAGGTATGTAATGTGTTAAGTATGTTATTAAGGTCTCATATGCACCATTAATGGATTATTACAGCTATTCTCACCCTCTCCCATTCAACTGCAAAAATCCCCAATTCGACCCTTAGGGAAATGGCACTATTTCACCTCCCAATACAACTAAACTGAGTAAAAATGCTTCAAATGCTCAAGTACAGTACATGAAACTTGTGAAGACATCCATGGTAGTATATTGATAACAAATATATTAGAGCATAATCCATCCATTCGAAATAATCAACATTATAGTGTCATACATCAATGCATTGGGGAAATGGACATCGTTTGCTCATTAATCAATATTTTTGCATACAACCAGTGGGTATTTCGACCTGAGACTTTCTGAATATTAAGAAAAGAGGATATGAAGCTATTACAATCAGAAATATATAATGATAATCTCTCCCAATAAGCACAAGAACTTACCAAAAACACCCTCCCTCAAGGAGCATGAATATGTCTTCAAAACTAGAAATGGTGGAGAGAAAGTGCTGCACTAAACCAAACCATGAAACCTCCTGTAGATGATACCTGAAAATACAAACTCCATTAAAGCACCATGAAAGACCTGATTGGCCTCTCAAAACACCAACTTGGATGGGAATCTTTCACCCTCGAAATTGGCTAAGGCAAGAAACTAGTCATCCACTAGCTCTCTCTTCACAAATGCAATTTTTCTCAAATCATCAAAAGCCATTCTCATACTTCATTTCTACATTTTATAACCAAAATTAGCCTTTGAAGGGTCAAAATCCTCTCAATAGATTCAATATATTTCCATTTAGGAAATATTCCACATTTGCCACTTGTCTCCTAGTTTCAACCTTCCGTCTTCTCCCAAATTCGATTTTTAGTCTCTTTGGCTTCTCCAACTCCCATGAGCACCTTCCTTGAGCCTATTTTTGGGTCTGACATGTCATAATGGTTAGATGTCAGAGTTCAGGTCTGCAATTTGTCATAGTTGTCATAGATGCTCCATCATTGGTGTCATAGGGGCTAGGGAATCTAGCCCAAGTGTCCACAAACTTCCAATTTGACTCTTTAACTTCCATGGAGATTACCAATCCTTCCCAATTTGACCTAAGATGCTCAATGACATGTGTTATGACTTACCAACTCACCCAAGAGTGTTCACCTTCCCATTAATTCAAATTTGCAAGAGAGAGATATCATCTATCATGAAAAATCAAGCTAGTGTGGGTCCCACATCCTCCATATGTCTCCAAAACCATTTTCCACCTAGGATTTCTCTTGAATTTCTTTATTCACTCTATTTATTAAATACTTGAACCCTTCTAATGCCTAAACATAATTTATTAGCTTCCTTATTACCATTCCACATGTTCCCATCCAACCTAGGAAACTAGTAGGATTGATGGGATTGTCTTACTATGAAATTATTTGAATGGGGACATTACACATTTCATGGTACACACTCACATGGTTTCCGATATGGGATGTCAGATCTTAATGATACAAAAATACCTTCAACCACAAATCCCTTCTCATTTGGTATGCTTAGTCTTAACATGAATGTTACATCCACTACATCTGGTAGTCACACCAACTCTAGCCTTGGTGCTGGGGGCACTGCTCATATTCCACCTTTTAACCCACACGCGTCTACACATATACCCATTACTATGACCACATTTGCTAACCTGCATGTCTCTCCTAATACAGGAGGTGGGAAAATACCTTTTACTTATGGTCATCACACGACTGCTCCTGCTACCAATAGAACTTATATACCCCATAATTACAGTGGTAACCCCTAGTACAATGCAGCCGGTTCTAGCCCTTATTACAACCCACCTCACTATGGTGCCTACAAGACAAATATACCTTCGTACCCTTACACAGGTCAGGTTGGAGGCGACTATCATCCCTATGGTCATTGTCATGGTTTCTATCATCCTTTAGGTCCACAAGGTCAACCTCTTTTCGGAGCTTATAATCAAGCTTCACAGCTGCAGCTCTTGTTTCTTGCTCATTTGAATCTACGAGATCTTTCAAAGCTCGTGAATGATCCAGTGTTTCATGATTATTATTGGCCTCCAGTCCCTACCAAGCTCCCTTCTAACATTCCAAACTTTGAAGGGAAGAATGGTGAGGATCCAGGTGATCATGTTACGACTTTTCACTTATGGTGCTCCTCGAATTCGTTAAATCACGACTATATTCATTTGAGACTATTTCAATGCACCCTCATGGAGGTAGCCGCAAAATGGTATTTCGAGTTGCCTCGGGGCACTTACAGGAGTTTTAACGATTTAGCCTTGGTTTTCCTAGATCACTTTCAGCTGCCGGTTCACTACGATACTGTCATCAAAATACTATCTACCTTTTGCAAGAACAAATCCATGCATATATCTGATCACATTCAAGAGCAGCGTCGACGGAAGAGGCTAGTGAAAGCCAACATTCCTCCAGACTTTCTGTTGGAATGGTTCCTTAAGTAGTTGCTTCCCTACATTTCAAAGGACATTTCAGTGTCCGACATTATGACTGAGGAGCAAGCTATTTTCAAAGCCCGGTAGCTAGATTTAGTCTATGCTCAGTCTGGTATCCTGTACAATATTATTCCTGACACACCGTGCTCATGTCATCAGCCCAAGCCTATTCCTGAACCACATGCTGATGGCATCACTGGATCCACGAGTACTCGTCCCATAGGCTTGGTTACAAATCGAATGCAAAATTTGTCTATTAACGAATCTACCCCCGGATAGGCTCATGCCTCGTCCACTTTCACCCAATCGTCTGATGTTCATTCTATAGCCATCAAGTAACTAAAAACCTAGTGGAAAGAAGAAGGGGAGAAACAATCGTAGGGGTGGAAATAATGGAAATAATGGAAGTAATATAAATACTCCTAGAAAAGAGAACGCAAACCCTCCTCGGGACGATGGAAATGATGGTGGCAACCATAATCCTAGACGTAAGGTGAAGTTTCCTTGCAAACTTTGTTCGGAAGATCATCTTACTGACTTGTGTCCTCGAATTGAAGAAGCTTTCGAAGCATCTTGCATAGATCCTAGCTTTGTTGAAAGATCCCCTTCCACATCATTAGAATATGGCTTCGAGTGCTTCCATCACTGGTTATGGGACCAACGAAAATTCGACATCCTCTTCTCATGCTAGTGGCTTCATATGCATGAACATGGTTAAATTTGAGGTTAGTATTGCTACTCTCCAATACGATTATGGTGCACCAAAACTGAATATGGGGAATGAGCCCCCTCTTCCTGACTCTTCTTTACATATCGAGAGGCCTACTACTATGCCACAGATACCGAAAGGTTTTCTTAAGTGCTCAGCACATAATCCCAATGCCCGAGCCACCCAAAACTAATCCATTATAGAAGATTTGGGCCAAACTCTATGTGCCATGTCGGCTCTTGAGGTTTTACAGGCATGTCCTTCATAGAGGAACGTCGTTTTATGTGCTTTGGGAGTTCGGGATTAGGGTAGCCCTAACATTATTAAATTCGACACCACTGATGTCCACCCTCACTTGCCTTATCATGTGGATTTTCAAGTCCATCTGAGGTGCTTACAAAAAATCGTTAAATGTATTGTGGTTGACGAAGGTGCTTCCACCTCAGTGATGTCGTTGGATTGTTGAAAATCTCTTGGCTCTCCTCCCTTGTAAAAATATATTACCATGCTTACCACATTGGATGGTTGGTTGTTTAGGCCGCACGGTATTCTCCCTTCCCTTGAGGTCCACTTGGGTGGGAAATTTGTGCCTATTGAAGTCAAGGTGGTTTCCTATTGAAGTCAAGGTGGTTGATGCACCCATCGACTACAACCATTTACTGGGTAGGAATTAGATCTATGCAATGAGATATTATTGTATTATGACAAGTGGGCTACTCCTTCCATTTGTGTCTCCATCACTCCACTTCTAAGATTATAATGTATTTTGGCCATCGTATTACCTTCTCTGACCTCACACATTAGGGGGCATCTGTTACAACGTAGTTTTCCACCTTGTGATAATCAACACTCATTGGCCTTTAGTATTCATTTTCTTGACTCAGATCCATTATTTTTCCTCCATGAACCATTGTTACCAATTTTTGTTCCTGTATGCTAGTTGTTCCACTATACCTAGCATATACACAAGCTGTCCCAATATAGCCTATGTACATCAATTTATATGGTAAAAAAAAGTAAAAACTCTATTTTTACTCCCAAAAAGCGGTCATAGGGTGAACTTTGTAAAATTAGTCACAACAGATCTATTGAACAAGAATATCAATCACAAAGATGTAAAACAATTTGGATTAAAATATGTGCAAGAGAGATGCATCAGTGCTCTATAATCTAGAATGGTAGAATTACAATCCAATACTGTCACAATGAGTGAGGAATTTGAATTAGCCAAGGAGCTCATTCGAATATATTGCATGGTGTAGCTTGGCTCTAAACAAGAGTCCTCATCATCATCGGTGGTGGTCATCAATGCACAAGTAACTGTCAGATAGGTGTCAAATTGAGTCTAACTGAGCCTAACTGAGTGTAATAAGTGTAACTATTGGTAAGTGGCACTAATGTAAAGATCGAGGCTCGGTGGAGGGTGCATGAGGAGTTAACTGCACTTAGAATAGGTAGTCAGGTCGCATCGGAGGTCAATCAGAGTGATAACAGTAGTTATGGGTCAATCGGAGGTCAATTAGAGTGATAACTGAAGTGAACTTGACTGGTAGGTGAGAAAAGGCACCCTTCTGTAGTGGAAGGTGAGAAGTTGGCACCTCCTTGACTAGGAGGACTAAATATGAGTGGAAACTAGCTCCCGAGTGATGGAAGACTAAGGACTAGGTGCCGGAGGCATCAAACTGGTGACTGGACAGCATGCGGGTGCATGCAATGCATGCATGCATGCAAAGTACATAACTGAATGATGATATATCCTAACACCCCCCTCAAGCTATACTATGATGTAAAAAATAAAATTCAGGGCCCTAGTTACTAAGACCAAAGGTCACCCCAATACAATAATACAAAAAATGCTGAAAATAAGCTAAGTGAGGAAAGATGGAAAACCCAATGGGAAGAAATCCCCCCCTCAAGCTAAACATAAAAATGGATCGAATCTGTCTCCACCATGATGGAACTCACCCCCAACAGTGAACAGAGGTAAGAGAAATTCTTCTTATTGAAGCTCTTGGTGAAGATGTCTGTAATTTGCTCATCGGTAAGGCAATATTGCAGAATGATAGTGAGATCATGCACCAACTCTTGGATGTGGTGCATATGAATATCAATGTGCTTGGTCCTCTACTGCTGAATTTGATTGGTGGAGATCTTAATATCACTTTGATTGTCAGAAAATAGGATAGTCAAAGTAGTGCTACCAAAATCAAAATCGAAAAGAATACTCTGCAACCAAACTGCCTGAATGCAGTCATTAACTGCCCCTCGATACTTTACTTTTGCTGAAGAAAGTGCAATGGCTTCCTACTTTTTGCTTGACCATAGAATAGGGCCATGGAAAATCATGAAAACATATCCATAAGTGGACTTCCAATCTATGTTATCACCCGCCCAATCTGAATCAGTAAAACCAATGAAATCTAGCTCAGAATCTACAGCATAATGTATGCCAAAATGTCTCGTACCTTGCACATACTACAAGATCTGCTTGGTTGCCCGCGAATGAAGCTCATGGGGATGCTGTATATACCTTGATACATCACTCATGGCATATTAAATATCAATCCTAAGTGTGTCAAGTAGAGTAGTGAACCAATCAAATGTCGATACATAGTGCAATCTGCAAGCAGTGTGGAATTTCCTTCCTCGGGACTGATTCCTGAGAGGAATGGAAATGGAGCAGCTTTACATTCTGCCATATTAAACTTTAATAGCAGGTCTTCAACATACTTTTTTCTGAGATAATGTGATCCCATCAAAATTTTGAGCTATCTCCAAGCCCAAAAATTGCTTAAGCAAGCCTAAATCGCTCATATCAAAAGCTAGATTTAAAGCGGTTTTTAGCTTGTTGATTGTAAGGAGAGTGCTACCAGTAATGAGAAGATAATAAACATATAAAAAAACAATCATAAAACTACCTTTAAATTGCTGTAGGTACACATTCAGATCAGATTTGCATCTTTTGAAATTATGAGACAGAAGGAAGGAGTCCATCTTTGCATACCAAGCTCTTGGGGCTTGCTTCAATCCATACAAAGATTTCTTCAACTTGCAAAATAATGATGGATCTGATATGTATCCTTATAGATGCTTCGTATATAATTCCTCATCAAGTTCTCCATGCAAAAAATCACTCTTCACATTTATATGGTGCACTTCCCAGTGCTTGGATGCAGAAATGGCCAAAACTAGGCGGATGGAATCCATCTTTGCAACCGATGCAAAGGTCTCAATGTAGTCCACTCCTTGGACTTGGGAGAAACCTTTTGCAACTAGCCTAGCTTTGTATTTTCTGATAGAGCCATCAGTAGCAACCTTTGTGGGGTAGATCCACTTGCATTGAACTAATTTTCTTCCAAGTGGAAGAGAAACTAGCTCCCATGTATTGTTCTTTTGAAGAGAAATGTACTCTTCATCCATGGCGGTTTTCCATCGTGGATCTCAGTGGGCATGATAATATGATTTGGGATCTTAACCAATCAGAAAATAACATTTCTCAGATAATAATGGATCAGAAAATGAAAGAGCCATACCTTCTCTTTGAAAGTCTGCTCTTGTTCTCCTTAGATCAACAGGATTTCCAATGTTTGGAGCAGCAGATTGTAGAGTGTTTTGGGCTCACTTTGGTAACTAAGGAGGATAATTATGGTATGATTCTGAACCTTATATTTCATGGCCATCAAATTATTATAAAATATCAGAGATATCAGATCCAATGCTTTCTTCATATTCTCTTGAATCTTCTTCTTGTGGAGGCTACGGATCGACAGTGTTTTCCTTGACTAGTTTCAGATCTGGCAGTGGTTCTTCAAACTTCACACTTTGCTCTATAAATATATTTTTGGATCTGATGTTCATGAGTTTATGTAATTTTTATTCTTCTCCATATCCTATTAGGATGCATTCAATAATTTCTGGATCCAAAGCTTTTCTCTTATCAGAAAGAATTCTAGCCCATGCAGTGGAGCCAAAAACCCTCAAATTGGACACATCTGGTTTGCGACCAGTGAATGCTTCGAAAGGAGTTTTAACTTTCATGGATGAATGTGGAAATAAGTTCTGAATGTATGCAGTAACATTCATGGCTTTAGCGTAAATATTTTCAGCGAAACCTTTTGACTCAAGCATACAGGTAGCCATCTCTTTCAGTGACCGATTCTTCCTTTCCGCTACACTGTTCTGCTGGGGTGTGTAGGGAACTGTATGTTCAATCTGAATTCCTCTTTCGACACAAAATTGCAGCAACTTAGTCTTGATATATTCTCCACCATTATCAGATCTAAGATCTCTGATCCTTGAATTTTCCAAGCACTTTTGACTTGTTTTTGAGAAAAAATACCCAAGTAAAGCGGGAGAAGTCATCGATGAATGTCAAAACATACCTTGAACCATTCATGGACATATTTGGAAGCGGACCACTGATATCAGAATGTATGAGACCCAAAATAGTAGAAGCTCTGCTAGCTTTGTCGTGGTTGAACTTGTGCTCAGGGTGCTTCCCAATGATGCAACCAGGACAAATTCCCTTCGAGGAACGGAGTTGCGGAAGACCATCAACCATGGATTTGTGTTGTAATAGTATAAAATACTTATAATTAAGGTGTCCAAACATTTCATGCCAAATCCTACTAACCTCATTTCCATGTGTGAGAAGAGCAGTCGGATTTTCAAGTGGCAAAAAGTGTGAAAACTCATAGTATTTTGCAGTATGGTTTTCCTTTCTGAATGCAATAAGTCTTCCACTTTCAATATCAGAAATTTAAACTTTTTTAGGGCCAAATCTAACTTGATTTAGTTCACCAGTGTGTGTAATTTGATACACAAAAAGTAGATTTGAAGCCAAGGAAGGCACATAGAGAACATTCTGAAAACTTCCATACTCTAAATGGATGGTATCTTTACCCTTTGAAGAAATTTTTGAGTCATCTCCCAAATGGATGGGGATGGAGCTGCTTGGATCAAATGAAGATAAGGAGTCAATATTTGTAGCCATATGATTTGAGGCACTGGAATCTATCAGTAGAGTGGTGGGTTTCGAAACAGTTGCCATGAGTGCTTGACATCTTTCATGATCATCATTTCTATCCTTCTTCCATACACCATCCGAAAGAGTTATGTTATTTTTTTCCAAAAGAAGGGCCATTTGATCTATTGTCTTCTTCATCCATGAAATTTCAAGATGAAAGCCATGGTTGCAATAAGTACATTTGAATTTTTCTTTACCCTTTTGCTTGTTCCTTGAACTAGATGGTGCATCTGATGGTTTGCTTTTCTCTCTTTGCTTGGTAGGTTCAAATTTGGGCTTCTCTTTCTCTTGCTTCCCTTTTCCATTCAAATTCTTGGATCCTTGAACAAATAGGGCTGAGTCTTTGGAGCTTATGGACCCCATTTGAATCAACTTGTCATGCTCTTTTCTAATGGATTCAATGAAGGCATTCAAGGTAGGCATCTTCCAATTCGGGGTAGTTAGCCGACCGGAATTGAAAGTAGAGACAAATACCAAGAAATCTTTACCAAGTTTTGAAAGAATGGAGAGGATCAATTGCTTAGCCTCTTTGATAACTCCACCATTCTTCAATTGTAAGGTCAAATGCTTGAATCTTGTGAAAAATTCATTGATAGTCTCAAAATTTTCAGGATTCAATACAATCAATTCATTTTCCAATTGAAAAGACCGCATGTCATCTTGTTTCCCAAAAAGCTTCTCAAGTTGCTCCCATACTTCCTTTGGAGTAGTCAATCCACTGAGGTGAAAGTGAAGACCCTTGGAATTATTGAGGCAAAGAAGACCATATGCTTCATCCAACTTGTTGAAGTGCTTTGATTTTTCAATGAGTGTATTGGGATCAACTTCGAGGCCCATGGTGACTCTATAGTACCTTCTTGAGTTCAACATAATGTCCATGTCATTCTTCCATTCAAAATAATTGAAAGGAGTGAGTAGCTTAGAAGAAGAAGAATCCATCTCAATGATAGCGAATGCACTTGATGGAGATGATAAACCTGCAAATCACAATCAAAACAAGAACAATAAGGTCGAACAATCCACCCTTTTAGAGTTGCATCAGACCCAAGATTGGAGATCAAGCAAGCTTGAATGATTCCAATGTATAAAATCCAGGAATTCTGTGGAAAAATCGGGCTTCTAGAGTGGATTGGAGTGTATTTTCAGTTTTGCATGCACATGAGCAAATGCACATGAGATTTTGCATGCCAAAACTTCAGTAATTTTGAGCAAATTCACTCAATTCTTCATGTAGAGCACCTATAGGAGAGAGATCTTGTCCCTGCAATGGCTCGGATACCATGTAAAATTAGTCATAGCATATCTATTGAACAATAATATTAATCACAAAGATGTAAAACAATTTGGAGTAAAAACTGTGCAAGAGAGATGCATCAGTGCTCTATAATCCAGAATGGTAGAATTACAATCCAATAATGTCACAATGAGTGATCAATTCTAATTAGCCAAGGAGGTCATTCGAATATACTGCATAGTGTAGCTTGGCTCCAATTAGGAGTCCTCATCATCATGGGTGGTGGTCATCAATGCACAAGTAACTTTCAGACAGGTGTCAAACTGAGTGTAATAAGTGTAACTGATGGTAAGTGGCACTAATGTAGGGATGGAAGCTTAGTGGAGGGCGCATGAGGAGTTAACTGCACTCAAAATAGGTAGTCAGGTCTCATCGGAGGTCAATCAGAGTGATAATAGCAGTTATGGGTCAATCGGAGGTCAATCAGAGTGATAACTGAAGTGAATTGGACTGGTAGGTGAGAAAAAGTGCCCTTCTGCAGTGGAAGGTGAGAAGTGGGCGCCTCCCTAACTAGGAGGGCTAAATTTGAGTGGAAACTAGCTCCCAAGTGCTAGAAGACTAGGGACTAAGTGCTGGAGGCATCAAACTGGTGATTGGGAAGCATGCAGGTGCATGCAATGCATGCAGAATGCATGCATGCATGCAAAGTACATAACTGAATGATGAGATATCCTAACAACCTTTGGCCCTCCATGCACCCCGAATCGAATTGATTTGAACTTTCACCTACCTTTGGAGGGTTATATGTTGAGCTCTTATGATGTATGGAAGAGAGAATAAAAAGAGAGCACCATAACTGTATTGGATTTTTTCCGTGACTTGAGTCTACATCCATTGATCCTTGTTGTTATGAACTCCTTATGTTCACCTAACAAACTCCTTCATAGTTTGAGTTTTCCATTGCATGGGAGATTGAAGTGATAGAGGAAAAAGTGGAGGGACTTGGTTCTTGTCTCGTCCCCTTCCATCAATCCGGTGCAAGCAAGGAAACATGGCCAAACATACCGGGCTTATTTACAATCTCAGCCCCATTCAAAATGCTAGAAAATGCATGGATAAATAAAACTTGTGCATACATATTCATACTCAGTAATTACAGTGGAATTAAACACTGTATATGCGCATCGTTTCATCATGCATTCAACATATAAACAACATTCATTACTTAAGACATTGCAGAACATAGAATTAACACAACTCAATGAATAAACACAGCGGAATAACCATAATAACATACCCAGAGAAGGAGATGCATCAGCCTATTTCTTCTAGGCAGAATAATGAAACAATCACATAATAATCAGTCTCATTCTCATGCTATGCATAGGCATCATGCCAACTATCTTAAGATAATCATTTCATCCAAGTGACATGAGTAATTAAACATACAGGACAAAACACAAAATGATCATACTTTAACCACATAGAACACTTACGTTTATGATGAATTTGTCCAAACAACTGGCAATGGGAGAGCAACGTTCCACCCAACCATAGGTCTCTGTCCATCCTGTATTCTTTCAGCCGAGAGACCAACCCCGAGTTGGGTTGTGTATCCACTAAAGAGGAACTAGATGGGCTCGCTCACAACCATAGTTTCACTCAAATAGTCATGCTAAGCCAACGCACAGTTGGGTTTACCAAGCATGAAATAAGTAATGGAGGAGGATGCTAATCCAATGAGCTCAACCATAGAGCTACATACATCTCAAGCTAAATTCAAGCAATCCAATCCTCTGTTCAAACATTCACACTTGGATTTCTCACAATTCTATCATCAAATAACTCAATCCCGTCACTGGTTTTTTAGGCTATAAAAACTGGGTCTTCCAATGGATTTCGAGGTATCTAATACTCTCAATTTCGCCCCAAGGTTCATATATATGGATCCCCCATTGGATTTCACTATCAAATACCAAATCTGGGCATTTATGGCTCTTCAAAACGTGGGTTCTTGCAAAGTTGCGATTTCTGGTTTTTTTTCACTGCCGAGAATTCGTAATGGGTGAAAAATGATGTTGGGTTCTTCAACAATGGAATGGGAATGAGGAAGAAGCAACTCCCATGAGTTAGGGTGACTTGTGGTACAAGAAAATAGAGCCCATACTCTACCATACGAATTTTTGCACTGCCCATGCTCCATTGAAGCCATGGACTGAATTCTTTAACAACTTTCTTTCACAGAATTCACTAGTACATATGGTCAAATTTGCCACGATTTTTCGTTGTAATAGCCACAAATTTTAATCCCTGTTGCAATGATTTGGGTTTTGTTTTTTCGTGGAACAACATTCGTGGATATAGGGATGACAATTCCCCGTCGTGGCAATACCAACGCTTCATAGTGGGCACATGTCAACTATACAACTGTTCTCATATTTATGGAAGATGAATCCTGCCACGAAGTTTCGTCGCTATAGCTATGTACAACTTCTATAAGTTCCACGAATGTGCGTGGAACCATGTTTATTGTTTCACGAATCAACGTCTTAGTATCCACGAATCCATTCACAAAGTTCCGTGGCAGGTTCAAAACCTGCATGGAAACGATTTAATATTTCCACGAATCGCCTTGATATCCACGCATCAATCCAAAAACTTTCATGGTAGGTTCAGAACCTGCATGGAAACAATTTTATATTTCCATTAATCATTGTCTCAACATCCATGCACTGATGCACAAACTTTCGTGGCAGGTTCAACACCTGCGTGGAAACAATTTTGTATTTCCATGAATCATCGTCTCAATATCCATGCATCAATCCACAAACTTTCATGGCAGGTTCAACACCTGCATGGAAATATTTTCTACAGCTTACACCAATGTTCGTCGATATATCGGTGATACCTAGAAATGTTAAAAAAAAGAATTTGAATGCAAATAAAATTTAAATTTTATTCTTGCGATATAATTCTTAAATAATCATCAAAATTACCTAGAAAACACCTCTAACTAGGCTTAATCAGTGGCACACAGTTGAAACTAGATTATTTATGTTGATGTATATGTAACTTCGGAATGTATTTCACATATATGTATTTGTGTTCCTATAGAGATGTTATTATTCCTCTATACGGAAGTGTCGTCATTTATATTGTAAGTGTCATAACTTATACTTGATGGGTTATTAGACCACCTTGTTGGGGTCGACCCTGTATAAGTCATGTGTGTCAAAGGGTTATTAGACCACCCTATTGGGGGTCGGCCATGTGAGTCAAAGGGTTATTAGACGACCCTAGTGGGGGTCAGCCCAGTCAACATTATGTTAAGTGGTTAAGTTGAGGCCGACCTAGTTGAGTAAAGGTCAAGTCAAGTTAGTGTATAAATAGAGAGTGTGTCTCTCTCATTTTACACATTCTATTCTCTCACTCACACTTGGGAGAGTGGCGCACTTGTGGAGGAGGAGGCTCTGCTACTAGGAGAAGACTATCTCTTGTATTCTGGTTGTATCATGGCTCCATCTATCTCTAAGGAAGTTATTGGGGTTTTTCACCTTTACGGTTTTCCCCAAGTAAACTCTGTGTCTCTTGTGTACTTGCATTATTGTGTCCATGATTGATATGCTGTAGATTTGTTGTACATGTTGTTCTCTCAGTTAAGATCCTAGATCGGATTGAATTAAATTCTAAAAATTTAACATGGTATCAGAGCTAGCCTGAAAGAAGGCATGATATGGCATGTATGACACTTGTTGCACTTACGATGCTAGGGCTTGATATAGCAAAAACTAGTCATCGTAGGAATTTTGCTATAAATCCATTTTGGAGACATTTTCGGATCTGAAACTTTTACAGGTCGAATATAGGATCCCCATGTACATTGTGTCCAAAGGAAAACCTCTAAATCATTGTACTGTGTGATTTATGATATGTACAATATAGGTTTTCTGCCTCTTCCAGATCTGAGTCAAAATCACGTGACCTTGGGAAAAAGGTCATAACGTGGGCTAGGAAGCTCCAAATGAAATTTCATAAAATGTGATAGGTAGCACACTGACTGTACTATATCAAAAAAAGTTTTCAAAGGCCAAAGTTCAACCAGGGACACGTGGCATGCCGTACAAGTTCTCTCTCCTGTATTATCCCATGAAAAGGTCACGTTGTGACACTTGGCATAACTATCTCTCAGAGAATCCAATTGAGGTCATAACTATGGGGATGGAAAGATAATAGGTCGGGATATCTCAGGAAAAATTTTCAAAGGCCGAAGTTAAAACAGTGACACGTGGCATGCCGTACAAGTTCGCTCTCCTGTATTATCCCGTAAATAGGTCGCGTTGCGACACTTGGCATAACTCTCTCTCAGAGAATCCAATTGAGGTCAGACCTGTTGGGATGGAAAGATAACAGGTCGGGCTATGTCAAAAAAATTTGTCAGACCTTGTGGATCTAAAAGTTCATGATTACACCAGAAACAATCAGGTACATATTTATGTCAAAACATAATTATTTTTGAATACCTTCATTCATGGCTTCGGAAATTTAGGGCTTCGGAGAAAGTTGAAATTTTTGTAATCAGAGACCACGGCTAGATTCTACTCATCAAAATAGAAAGTTAGAGACCAAGATCAGATTTTTTGGTTTGGCAGAAAGCCGGGCTTGATCAAACCCCAGTTCAGGACTTTTATCGGAAAGATGGAAAATTAGGGCTTCTGCAAAAATTGGAATTTTGGAAATCTGTGACCACAGCTGAAAGCTCCTCAGAAGAATTGAAGCTTAGAGTTTTCAATCAAATATTTTGGTTGGGTGAAGCTCCTAGAAACTCAAACCCTAATTCAGGGTCCTCCCAAGTGAATTCGGAAATCTAAAAGGCAATTTAGAGGGGTGAAACTTTGCAGTTTTCAAATTCTAAATATACCAACTTGATCAGCTCATCAAGGCGCATATTTCTATCCTTTCGGAAGTTTGAAATTCAAAGTTTGAATTTTTGGGTTTTCTTTGACAAATCCTTATCCAACTCCAGGTCATGTTCTTGCAAATCAAGTGGATTGGGTTAATCCTAGTAGAAGATGGTTTGGTCACCTGCATAAGTGAAGAAGTTCCTGTTTCAGAGGGAGATGAGGCTAGGGCCTTCCATAGGAAGATTACAAGCAATATTGACAGGTATGGCCTATAGGTATGTTTCATGGTTAAATTTATCATATGTTTGTCTTCATATCATTACAGTACAATCTTGATTAATTACTCGACTTTCGTATCACCTTAATAGAAGATATTCATTGATTAAGGTTTTGACACTTATGATTGTACTAATGCATTGTGATCTTGTATGAGGTTTATGTTGTTTGCTAACACAAAAGGTACACCAAGAAAGTCAAATCATGTTCTACTTCAAGAACATATGCTCATGGTGACATGAAGACAAAGATTCATTCATTGTCATGGATCACATAGAATATCTACTTTCGAGATATGTATAACTTGATTCTACAATGGTTAACTTATGAGACATGCAGGTTACTAGCACAAGTCACTAAAGAGAACGAGAAGACATTATGCGGGTATGTTAGACATAACTAGATAGCATGCTAATCCAGGTACGTTTTTCCTATATCAAGCTAGAATCCTACCTTGTGTTAGGATCTTATACTGTTGTGTTGTTGATAATGATTATTCATGAAGTCATAGGTTTGAATAATCATGGTTGTATGCATATTATGTTTCTTACCATAATTAATGATATGACTAACCAGAAGAATGATGAAGGTATAGGTTTGAATAATCACGGGTTTTATGCATATTATATCTCTTATCTTGATTGATGATTCAACTAACCATAAGAGTCCTATGATCAAATAAGAATATGTATGAGTAAAAGAAGACTTCCCTGAAACCTTGAATACTAATGCTTATTATCTGTGAATGATCATGAATATACATGTTTAAGATTATTGTGTTTTGATAGTATTAAGATTATACTAATAAATGTGTGATTATGTATGAGATATCAAGGATAACACAATGATGATACTAATAAGCATGCATAGTGATTAAGGATGGATGTAAGTTCAAGGACAGGTAATCCAGGAAGCAAAGATCAAGAGGGAGCACACTCTAGTTGTTCCTACAAGAAAGCAAAGGAGCACACTTCATTAGCTTCTGCAAGGATGCAGATATTCAGAGGGAGTTGACAACTTCTCACAATCCACATAAGAATGGAGTTGCAGAAAAGAAGCAAAGACTGAGAGGGAGTCAACCCAACAAACAAACAAAGATAAGTATTTGAATTGTCATTACTTGCATATTTTATTGTTTAAAGAATACTATTCAATAATGTATATACTGATGTTCCTAGACTTAGGTTGTGTATTATGCATATTAGAATAGTTGCATTGATGAACAGTATACTACTAATATGCATGGGTAAGTGGCCTATGGCACTGTACAACATTCCATTGCTACTTATCTAGAATGAAACCTCTTTGTTGACATGTTGGGAGTTGTGCACACTCTTAACATTGTTCTTGTCGAGATTGGAAGGCATCTAGAAAGTTACGGGATACGGATAAATGTTGTATTGAAGCATTGGCTAAGATAATTGCATGACTATATGACATATTTCTTTATGTGTAAGAATTTGTTCTGAAAAATATGAGATGTTTTCTAATCATGCAATTTAACTTTTTGTGTAGGAAATATCATATGCCATCACCTACAATAGAAGAACTACAACATTTGTTCAGCAACAAAATTATCTATTGAAGATATTGAAGTTCCCAGGATATGGGAAGAATGCCATGATCCGTCAATCATGAAGAATGATGTTTGGGATGTAGTCCCAAGACCTGAAGGGAAGTTTGTTATGACTTCCATATGGATCTATCAAGATCAAGCATGCTGTAGATGGGAGCATAGAGAAGTATAAAAGTGATGAAATAGAAGATACACCAGATGGATTTCAAGACAGCTTTCTTGAATGGTGTAGCTGAAGAAGAAGTGTATGTGGAGTAGCCACTTGGTTCTGAGACACATGACAAGGAGTCATATATGTGCATAACTTGGGTATAATGCACCACTTTCTAGGTATGGAGGTGTGGCAGAGTGCAGATGGAATCTTCCTTGGACAAGGGAAGTATGCAGTAGATATCCTGAAGAGGTTCGGGATGATGGACTGCGAGGCTATGGCATCGAACCTGAAGCTTTTGTGTGATGCTTCATTTGAACCAGTTGATGTCACTATGTATCGTTAGATGATTGGGTCCTTGATGTACCTGACGAACATGAGACCAGATATTTGCTTTGCGGTGAACACATTGAGCCAGTTCCTGACAAATCCGAGGAGTGTTCAACTGGTTGCTGTAAAGCATATTCTGAGGTACCTGAAAGGTACAGTGGACTATGGGCTTAAGTATGAAGTGAATCAAAAGTTTAACCTGTAGGGTTATGTTGATTCAGATTGGGCAGGCAATGCTGCAGATAGGAAGAGCACATATGGGTGCTGCTTCAATATGGGATCAGGTGTGATCTCTTGGTTCAGCAGGAAGCAGTCCTGTGTAGCACTGAGTATAGCTGAGGCAGAGTATGTTGCAGCCTGTTCAGCTAGTTGTGAGGCAGTATGGCTACAGAAGCTACTGTCTGAGTTATTTGATCTCCCATTGGATGCTACTGGTATCTTTTGTGATAACCAGAGTTTTGTGAAGCTGTCCGAGAACCCAATGTTTCATGACAGGTCGAAACACATAGAGATCAAATATCACTATATTAGGGATATGGTGCAGAGAGGATTTGTGAAGCTCCTGTACATTGCGACGGACGAGTAGATTGCAGATGTGCTAACGAAGCCACTAGCTAGGGTGAAGTTCACGTACTTCAGGGAGAGGCTTGGTGTTCTTTAGATTGATGACACTTCGAGGAAGAAGTGATGGACACATTTGCATAAGCCATTCCAAGCATGTTGGAAGGAGGATCCTTCACATGGATGTGGATGTAAGCACTGGATGATGAGCATCAGCACGATGCTCCAGTTACTACTCTGTATACTCATAATGTTGGATGCTGGATATGATCAGTTGGATCATTTATATATGTACGCATCATGTTGTATGTTGGATATGATCAGTTGGATCATTTATATGTATATGTATGTACGCATCATGTTGGATGTTGGATATGATCGGTTGGATCATTTGTATGTATTTTGTATATGCATCATGTTGGATGCTTGGACCATGTATCTGTATATGTGTCAGGTGGATACATTGTATGATCAGGTGGATCATGTATGGTGATATGTATCATGTATTTGTATTTGTATCAGGTGGATACACTCTATGATCAGGTGGATCATGTATGATGATATGTATTAGGTAGATACTTGGTATGCATCAGGTAGATGCATTGTATGATCAGGTGGATCATGTATGGTGATATGTATCATGTATTTGTATTTGTATCAGGTGGATACACTGTATGATCAGGTGGATCATGTCTGATGATATGTATCAGGTAGATACTTGGTATGCATCAGGTAGATGCATTGTATGATCAGGATGATCATGGATGACGAGCTTCACGATGTTGCTCCAGATGACACGCAGAAGGATGTTGCAGTGATGATGATCAGGATGATCATGTGTACAATAGGATGATGTATGGTGAGTACCAGGTTGATACTTTGTGGCCGTGGAACAGGTTGTGTAGATAAGCATGTAATTTGTGCCCTGGGAGATTTGCAGATAGTCTTTCGAGGTTTTGCCTATGGCATGTAATTTGTACCCTGGGATATCTGGAAAATGCTCTTTCGATGTTTTTCTTGGGAGGACATATAATTTGTGCCATGGGAGATCTGCAAATAGTCTTTCAAGGTTTTTCCTATGGCATGTAATTTGTGCCTTGGGATATCTGGCAGATGCTCTTTCGATTTTTTGTCCTATGGCATGTAATTTGTGCCCAATGAGATCCGATAGGTTGAGCCGTGTGCTTGTAATCAGTCCTGGGATGCTCTTTTGAGGTTTTGACATGACCACATGTAATTGGTACCCTGGTAGATCCGATAGGTTGAGCCTTGTGCTCATAATTAGTCCTAGGATGCTCTTTCGAGGTTTTGTGGTGACCACATGTAATTTGTGCCCTGGGAGATCCGATAGGTTGAGCCTTGTGCTTGTAATCAGTCCTGGGATTCTCTTTCAAGGTTTTGTGGTGGGGTCACATGTAATAAGTCCTAGAGATCTGGACAAGATGAAAAAGGCCTCAGATTCTCTTTATGGTTCTTGCTAGTCAAGAGACTCTTTTAAGGTTTTGTGATGCATGTAATAAGTCATGAGATTTCCACAGTATGGCCAATGATGACGAAGACCTGCAAGTGGTGGGCCTACATCCAGTATGAAAAAGGACTGGCTCTGTAGAACTTCCTATGACGAGTAGATTCAGAGATTGACTGAGATAGCAGTAGCAGTGACGATGATCCAGAGAAGATGACTTGTGCTAGAAGACCTGTGTCAAGAAATACCTTCCTAGTTAAGAGGGAGTGTTGATGTATATGTAACTTCGGAATGTATTTCACATATATGTATATTGTATTCCTATAGAGATGTTATTATTCCTCTATACGGAAGTGGTTGTATTCCTATAGAGATGTTATTATTCCTCTATACGGAAGTGTCGTCATTTATATTGTAAGTGTCATAACTTATACTTGATGGGTTATTAGACCACCCTGTTGGTGTCGGCCCTGTATAAGTCATGTGGGTCAAAGGGTTATTAGACGACCCTAGTGGGGGTCGGCCCAGTCAACATTATGTTAAGTGGTTAAGTTGAGGCTGACCTAGTTGAGTAAAGGTCAAGTCAAGTTAGTGTATAAATAGAGAGTGTGTCTCTCTCATTTTACACATTCTATTCTCTCACTCACACTTGGGAGAGTGGAGCACTTGTGGAGGAGGAGGATCTGCTGCTAGGAGAAGAATATCTCTTGTATTCTTGTTGTATCATTGCTCTATCTATCTCTAAGGAAGTTATTGGGGTTTTTCACCTTTAAGGTTTTCCCCAAGTAAACTCTGTGTCTCTTGTGTACTTGCATTATTGTGTCCATAATTGATATGCTGTAGATTTATTGTACATGTTGTTCTCTCAGTTAAGATCCTAGATTAGATTGAATTAAATTCTGAAAATTTAACATGGTATCAGAGCTAGCCTGAAAGAAGGCATGATATGGCATGTATGACACTTGTTGCGCTTACGATGCTACAGCTTGATATAGCAAAAACCAGTCATGGTAGCACTTTCACTATAAATCCGTTTTGGAGACGTTTTCAGATCTGAAACTTTTACAGGTTGAATATAAGATTCCCATGTACATTGTGTCTAGAGGAAAACCTCTAATTCGTTGCACTGTGTGATTTATGATCTGTACAATATAGGGTTTCTGCCTCTTCCAGATCTGAGTCAAAATCAGGTGACCTGGGAAAAAGATCATAATGTGGGCTAGGAAGCTCCAAATGAAATTTCATAAAAATTGACAGGTAGTACACAGACTGTAGTATCTCAAAAAAAGTTTACAAAGGCCGAAGTTCAACCAGGGGCACAAGGCACGCCATACAAGTTCGCTCTCCTGTATTATCACATAAAAAGGTCACGTTACGACACTTGGCATAACTCTCTCTCAGAGAATCCAATTGAGGTCATACCTATTGGGATGGAAAGATAATAGATTGGGTTATCTCAGCAAAATGTTTCAGTGGCCGAAGTTGAAACAGTGACACGTGGCATGCCGTACATGTTCGCTCTCCTGTATTATCCCATAAACAGGTCACGTTGTGACACTTGGCATAACTCTCTCTCAGAGAATCCAATTGAGTTCAGACCTGTCGGGATGGAAAGATAACAGGTTGGGATATCTCAGGAAAATTTTTCAGACCTTGTGGATCAAAAAGTTTAGCGTTACACTAGAAACAATGAGGTACATATTTCTGTCAAAACAAAATTATTTTTGAGTACCTTCATTCATGGCTTCCGAAATTTAGGGCTTTGGAGAAAGTTGAAATTTTTGTAATCAAAGACCAGGGATGGATGCTACTCATCAAAATTGAAATTTAGAGACCAAGATAAGATTTTTTGGTTGGGCAGAAGGTCGGGCTTGATTAAACCCCAATTCGAGACTTTGATCGGAAAGATGGAAAATTATGGCTTCTGCAAAAATTGGAATTTTGGAAATCTGTGTACACGGCTGGAAGCTCCTCAGAAAAATTTAATCTTAGAGTTTTGAATCAAATATTTTGGTTGGGTGAAGCTTCGGGAAACTAAAACCCTAATTCAGGGTCCTCCCAAGTGAATCCAGAAATCTAAAAGGAAATTTCGAGGGGTGAAACTTTGTAGTTTTCAAATTATGAATATACCAACTTGATCATCTCATCAAGGCGCATATTTCTATCCTTTCGGAAGTTTGAAATTCAAAGTTTGAATTTTTTGGGTTTCTTTGAAAAACCCTAATCCAACTCCAGGTCCAGTTCTTGCAAATCAAGTGGATTGGGTTAATCCTAGAAGAAGATGGATTGGTCACCTGCATAAGTGAAGAAGTTCCTGTTTTAGAGGGAGATGAGGCTAGGGCCTTTCATAAGAAGATTACAAGCAATCTTGACAGGTATGGCTTACAGGTATGTTTCATGGTTAAGTTTATCATATGTTTGTCTTCATATCATTACAGTACAATCTTGATTAATTACTGGACTTGTCATATCACCTTAATAGAAGATATTCATTGATTAAGGTTTTGACACTTATGATTGTACTAATGCATTGTGATGTTGTACAAGGTTTATGTTGTTTGCTAACACAAAAGGTACACCAAGAAAGTCAAATCATGTTCTACTTCAAGAACATATGCTCATGGTGACATGAAGACAAAGATTCATCCATTGTCATGGATCACATAGAAGATCTACTTTCGAGGTATGTATAACTTGGTTTTACAATGGTTAACTTATGAGACATGTAGGTTACTAGCACAAGTCACTGAAGAGAATGAGAAGACATTATGCAGGTATGTTAGACATAACTAGCTAGCATGCTAATCCAGGTATGTTTTTCCTATATCAAGCTAGAATCCTACCTTGTGTTAGGATCTTATACTGTTGTGTTGTTGATAATGATTATTCATGAAGTCATAGGTTTGAATAATCATGGTTGTATGCATATTATGTTTCTTACTAGAATTGATGATATGACTAACCAGAAGAATGATGAAGGTATAGGTTTGAATAATCACGGGTTTTATGCATATTATATCTCTTATCTTGATTGATGATTTAACTAACCAGAAGAGTCCTATGATCAAATAAGAATATGTATGAGTAAAAGAAGACTTCCCTGAAACCTTGAATACTAATGTTTATTATCTGTGAATGATCATGAATATACATGTTTAAGATTATTGTGTTTTGATAGTATTAAGATTATACTAATAAATGTGTGATTATGTATGAGATCTCAAGGATAACACAATGATGATACTAATAAGCATGCATAGTGATTAAGGATGGATGTAAGATCAAGGACAGGTAATCCAGGAAGCAAAGATCAAGAGGGAGCACACTCTAGTTGTTCCTGCAAGAAAACAAAGGAGCACACTTCAGTAGTTTCTGCAAGGATGCAGATATTCAGAGGGAGCTGACCACTTCTCACAATCCACATAAGAATGGAGTTGCAGAAAAGAAGCAAAGACTGAGAGGGAGTCAACCCAACAAACAAACAAAGATAAGTATTTGAATTGTCATTACTTGCATATTTTATTGTTTAAATAATATTGTTCAATAATGTATATACTGATGTTCCTAGAATTAGGTTGTGTATTATGCATATTAGATAGTTGCATTGATGAACAGTATACTACTAATATGCATTGGTAAGTGACAGGATGATCATGGATGATGAGCTTCAGGATGTTGCTCCAGATGACATGCAGCAGGATGTTGCAATGATGATGATTAGCATGATCATGTGTACATCAGGATGATGTATGGTGAGTACAAGGTTGATACTCTGTGGCCATGGAACAGGTTGTGCTGATAAGCATGTTATTTGTGCCCTGGAAGATTTGCAGATAGTCTTTCAAGGTTTTGCCTATGGCATGTAATTTGTACCCTGGGATATCTGGAAAATGCTCTTTCGAGGTTTTGCTTGGGAGGACATATAATTTGTGCCCTAGGAGATCTGCAGATAGTCTTTCCAGGTTTTTCCTATGGCATGTAATTTGTGCCTTGGGATATTTGGCAAATGCTCTTCCGAGGTTTTTTCCTATGGCATGTAATTTGTGCCCTGGGAGATCCAATAGGTTGAGCCGTGTGCTCGTAATTAGTCCTGGGATTCCCTTTCGAGGTTTTTCCATGACCACATGTAATTTGTGCCCTCGTAGATCCGATAGGTTGAGCCTTGTGCTCATAATCAGTCCTGGGATGCTCTTTCGAGGTTTTGTGGTGACCACATGTAATTTGTGCCCTGGGAGATCCGATAGGTTGAGCCTTGTGCTCGTAATCAGTTTCGAGATTCTCTTTCAAGGTTTTTTGGTGGGGTCACATGTAATAAGTCCTAGAGATCTAGACAGGATGAAAAAGGCCTCAGATACTCTCCAGGGTTCTTGCTAGTCAAGAGACTCTTTTAAGGTTTTGTGATGCACGTAATAAGTCCTGAGATTTCCACACTATGGCCAATGATGACGAAGACCTACATGTGGTGGGCCTACATCCAGTATGAAAAAGGACTAGCTCTGTAGAACTTCCTATGACGAGTAGATTCAAAGATTGATTGAGATAGCAGCATCAGTGACGATGATCCAGAGAAGATGACTTGTGCTAGAAGACCTGTGTCGAGAAATACCTTCCTAGTTAAGAGGGAGTGTTGATGTATATTTAACTTCGAAATGTATTTCATATATATGTATATTGTATTCCTATAGAGATGTTATTATTCCTCTATACGGAAGCGGTTGTATTCCTATAGAGATGTTATTATTCCTCTATACGGAAGTGTCATAACTTATACTTGATGGGTTATTAGACCATCTTGTTGGGGTCGGCCCTGTATAAGTCATGTGGTTCAAAGGGTTATTAGACCACCCTATTGGGGGTCGGCCATGTGGTTCAAAGGGTTATTAGACCACCCTAGTGGGGGTTGGCCCAGTCAGCATTATGTTAAGTGGTTAAGTTGAGGCCGACCTTGTTGAGTAAAGGTCAAGTCAAATTAGTGTATAAATAGAGAGTGTGTCTCTCTCATTTTACACATTCTATTCTCTCACTCACACTTGGGAAAGTGGCGCATTTGTGGAGGAGGAGGCTTTGCTACTAGGAGAAGACTATCTCTTGTATTATGGTGGTATCATTGCTCTATCTATCTCTAAGGAGGTTATTGGGGTTTTTCACCTTTATGGTTTTCCCCAAGTAAACTCTATGTCTCATATGTACTTGCATTATTGTGTCCATGATTGATATGCTGTAGATTTGTTGTACATGTTGTTCTCTCAGTTAATATCCTAGATCAAATTGAATTAAATTCTAAAAATTTAACAATTTCTAACTATGACATAGTTTTTCATGTTTCTATAGATAATAAAGACCAACCAAGTTACAAACATATGGGTATATGCTTAATTTTTAGTTCATGAAATTTGCTTGACATTGTTTTAATAACCATGGGTACAGGAGTTCAAATTCTGGTGGGCATGCTCCCTCCTTATTGATTACTTGTTTGTAAATCATAGTGCAGGGCTATCACAATTGCACTATCATTAACAATAATGAGTGCATTTGTCCAGCACCCAATTCATCCTTGAAGCACTACTTCTTAGACTTACATTCATCCCCCAATGCAGGTCACTTGGGTTTTTCTAAAGCCTATGAGAGAATTAACGACTTATTTTGGGAAGACATGAAAATAGACATCCAAAAATTCGTCACAGCTTGTGACACTTGTCAACAAAAAAAGGGTGAGACAATATGTTTTGAGCAACAATCAATGCTACAAGGAGTTTTCCAAACTATAATTTCTTGCCTCATCACTCATTCATGAGGTATTTCAGGCCCAAGAATATCCCAAGTACTGAGAGTTGTGCACAAAAGACCCTTCAAAGTTGCTCCTGGATGTGTTTAGTAATGTTTTTTGACAAACATCATACCCAATATATTGTTGTCCTTGGATCAGTATCTAATTTTTTCTTGACATCCATATACTTCCCTTTTGTTTGGGCACTCTCCATATGTGAATTACCCTCAAATAGTGTTGGTCCAAAGGGTTGTCAGTGCATATCATCCTTTCTCATAATCCTCATAAATTTTGATGAATTTATTGTTGTAAAATTTTAATTCCTTGAGTTATGGAAATCATCTCTCCCTATTACTTCCACCCTTTGATGTATTGTTGGTCATCATAAGTAATTTGATATGTCCAAATAAATTCTCACAAATATGTCCCTTCTGATTATCGTCCTATTGCTGTCCCTCTTACGAATGAACTGAAAATATTGGTGTCAGATATTGAAAGGGCACAATAGGAGGATATATAAATAATAACTTTTGTCACCCATCAACCAAGTTTGACCCAAACATAATTTATAAGAGATAGGCGATCTCTACAAAAAGTATCAAAAAAAGTTGTCCCATCCTTAAATATGGTTGCTTGTGACGTTGAGATGTCGAGTTAGGATTTTATTTAGTAAAATTAGCAAGATAACTAGCATGAATTTCCAATTGGTAACCTAACCAAATGGTACTTGTTAACATTCATATCTGTCCAGAATGTTTGCAATGCAAGTCAACTTTCCAAAACTTGTTAAGTGGAAGGAAACCGTAAACAAGTGGCTTGATTAATACTAGCTCACGCATTCAAGGCATCCTGAAAAGAGGCCCACGAGAAAGAAAGGTATTGTTGCATGTTTGGGGAGAAAGAGTGGATTCCATTGACCTTTTCACAACATAAATTAAGCTTTGGTTTGAAAATCACTAGGCCTCTCCTTCTCAGTTTTATACTAGGTTTAGCTTTGAGCAATTGCACAACCAAAGTATGGAGTTTTGTTGGTGTACTAGGTTCTACTCATATTAGTAATTCAATGAAGATATCATCACATGGTGTGGTTGCAACTCATGGTAAAGACATCAATTTTGTGGTTGTTGCTCGGAATGACATTCTTATGTATGTTGGTTCTCAGGACTCAAATGATACCGTACCTGGGCATATGGTAGTGAGACTTGTTTTCATAGGTTTTGTAGTGAGAAGAACAAATTAGGGAACCATGTAAGTGAAAAGGTTTCCTGTAAAACAATTGAAAAAGCCAATGGCAATACTGCAATGTATTTTATGCAAAACTTGACTAGAAAATGATCATGGCATCATAGAAGAACCCTAGCAACCCTAGATATTCACTACAATCATGGTAATTAGAAACTTGGGTTAATGTGTACATAAATTAATGGAGGATAGTTGTAGCTTTTATTTTAGGTTTCCTTAATGCTTAACCAAATTAACTATCATGTTTGAAAGCATAGAGAGTGCTTCCTGAAATTCAATAGCTAATGATTTCCTATTCATAAAAACCATCCAATATCATATCATTTCTTCAGGCAAATAAGAACTACAAGACAAAAAATAGGAAACTGAAATTTTCACAATAGAGACACATTAATGTGAGCCTAATGCTTTAGACAACATCATTCATAAAATTAAATTAAAAAACCCACAAGAAATGCTGACAGTATACAAGGACTATGAAATCAACAAACTGATAAAGTATGGTTATAGTATCTGCCAATTAGAGTCATTAGATTACAAACAAAAATTCTTCACAGGAATCAAGAAAAAGACATACCTTGTATATCAATAAAGAGATTGATTTCATCAAATCACCAACAACAATAAAATCTCCACAAGACTAAACATAGAGTGCAAGAATATTACCATGATGGCCACATTTAGACTAAAACTCTCTTGAACCATCATCATGAACTACCCACTTGTATAACTGAATCTTTTGGTTGATTCCAGCAAGCAACTTTCAATTAAATGCATTCATATTATAAACAGATCCCTTTGTCTCCTTCTCAGTAACAAGTTGCAGTTTACCATCTTCAACAGAAAATACTAAAATTATTCCATGTTAACAAAAACGAATTGCAATTGCAAGGCTGCTCCATCAAAATAGACCATAAATGTCAATTTCAGAACTAGAACAAATCATTATGATCCTAAAATTAATCAAGTGGGCCCACAGGGATGGTCTAGAAGAAAGTAGCAAGGTGATCGGGCTTGTATTAATGAGAAGACCATGCTCAAAATCCCTCAAGTGGTTGTAGATAAGGCCAGGTGCAAGTCCTAGGTGACTTTGACAACCTATATACACCCATGATAGTGCAACAACTTAGGCAAAGAGACTATAAGACATATTTCTCAAAAAAAAGCATACGATACCCTTATTCCATGTCAACTATGAATGCTCTCTTCTTTCCTAAGCTTTAATCACACACCAAAGATTCCTATAAACTCCTCAAATAAATCAAAATTTTGATTTTTATAAAAGCATGGTTAAAATAAACCGTGTAGACCATTTCAATAATGTAAATTATATTCTTTCCCCCGAATGGGGTGATAGGGACGCGAGAAGGGGCCAACTTGTAGCCACAATATATTTGGGGATAATACTGTTGGAAAACCAGGATGGATGATGAATAGATGGTGGTGGCAACATATCAATGGCATGCATGGGGCATGAGCTAGGTAATATGCAGCATGACCCTATTACTATGTAGCCACGTGATTAACCAAGAGGCATTCAACTATTAAAACAGGATAGAGTTTTAAAGATGGACACAAGAATGACATTATAGTGGCTCATGGTGGCTTTCTGTATGAGGATTTACCTACAATGACAGGGCCTTGGAGAATGGCATTGGTTATATGAGAATTGGGATCCCCTTGCAAGCACCAACTCTTCATCTCCACTAGGCTTGTCTCTGTGTATCAGTTTGAGGATTTACCAGTAATGACATGGGATTGGAGAATGGAATTAGTTGTATGAGAATTGGGATTTCCATGTAAGCACCAACTCTCGTTTTTCATCAATCTTGTCTCTCTATGCTAGGTCTCGATGTTACCACTTGTGTTTGGTTTTCGCTTATGGTTGGACTCTCCTTCTTTATGTAGGTAGCTAATCATGTTCTCTCCAATCCATGTCAAGCAAATCGTGTGGATGGCATGTAAGTATAGGAAAATGGAAAGGCTCACAATCTCAGCCAATGTCGGAGGCAGTGAAGGCGAAGGAGATATATTAGTAGCACACCCTAGTCAAAATAAAAAAGAAAAGGAATTCTCTCGGATTGAAGCTCGGATAAGAGATGAACAGGGTTACATCCACAATGAGGATATTGAGGAGGAGATGGGCCCATGGGTCTATGACAAGAGATCCTCTTGGTATAGAGGAACCAAGTACTTCAAAATAGTGACTTTGTACTAATAGATGAAAGTACTCTTGGGTAAATCCCTGAAGGAGGCCATGATGTCCACATTCAGACTGCAACTCTCTTAAACCATCATCACAGAGTACCCACTTGTATAACTGAATCTTTTGATTGATGCTAGCAAGAAACTTTCCATTAAATGCATTCATATTATAAACAAATCCCTTTGTCTCCTTCTTAGTAACAAGTTGCAGTTTACCATCTTCAATAGAAAATACTAAAATACTTCCCTGTTAACAAAAACAAATTGCAATTGCAAGGCTGCTCCATCAAAATAGACCATAAATGTCAATTTCAGAACTAGAACAAAGCATCAAGATCCTAAATTAAATCAAGTGGGCCCATAGGGATGGTCTAGCAGAAAGCAGCAAGGTGATCGGGCTTGTATTAATGAGAAGACCGTGTTCAAAATCCCTCAAGTGGTTGCAGATAAGGCCAGGTGCAAATCCTAGGTGACTTTAACAACCTAGATACACCCATGATACTGCAACAACTTAGGCAAAGAGACTATAAGACATATTTCTCAAAAAAATCAAGTGAAGTGAATTCGAGATCCGCAACTGCGATAGAATTTGTAGGGCTGGAGAAAAATATAAAGTGGAACAGTTCGAATGACTATGTTTATTAGAGACTACAAAAATTCATATAAGAGAGTGACAATTTTGCCTCCACTTATAAACATCAATGAGACACAAGCCAATGTTACTGCTTAATTGCACTTTCATCAAAAACTCAAAATATACCATCCTAAATCACAGAATGTGTTGGCTATAACTGACCTACAGGTTTTCTATAAGACCCAGGTTCTTCGCAGTTTCCCTTTGACCAACAAAACCCCTTCGCACCAGCCATTTTGGCAACAACCTGTGAGGAGGTTGAGGTCTCACCCGACGTGTATCTATGGGGTACTGCAGAATCAGGTTTCTACAGTAAGTGACGAGTTTCCTGGATGGACGTACTGCATAGCACAATAGGAGGGTATGTGCTGCAAGGTGAGACTGCGCAGTGATGGGCTACGCTGCAGTCCACACCACTATGTTCTTCTACCACGGGACTTCTCCTGAAGCTGCGAACAACGCAACTTTACTCTATACTTGGATTATCTTGAAAACACTTAAGGCACTGAAATGAATATCATTCAGCCACTCGTTCAGGCACTTAATTGACTATTCTTCTAACATTCATTCGTTAAGTTGGAATGTTGTGATATGAGCATATATGACTATACAATCCAACTATTATGCATTCTTTTACTACATATAAGAAAGTGTTTAACTAAATGACTGATTCATTGTTCCTCAAACACAACACTAAATGTTCATCATTCATCTGTTCATACGGAACTTAACATATCATTTCCATACTTCTTTTGAAGGAAAATGCATATCAAAGTTCTCTCACAACAGCATGCAAGGAAACATCTAGATATTCATTTACAAAAAACACAAATAATCATTCACTCATAAAACACAATCGCACTATGCAATATTTAACGTGGTTCACTTCCCCGGGTGGGAATATACATCCACAAGAACGGTTGGTAATATATATCTTTAAAAAGGGATGGGGACAACCGTTCTTAGTCTATGCACTTATTTGCAGACCTTCCTTCCTCTCAGATAGGTCTCTGTGCACCCAATTGTAGAGCCTTTTCAATCTTCTCGACTCAAGAGATTTTTCAATACAATATCCAGAATTGTAACAATAGAAAGTAAAGAGTAACCCCATCCCATACAAAATTGGCTTCTTAAATAGACCATGCCGGAAGGTCATGTCTTTACAATTTCGAAGACCTAAACCCAAAAACCCTTAGGGTTTACAAAACTATGTCGGTTTCCCTAAACTAGCTTGCTGGCATCTGGTAGCGTCTGCTTCATTGTGGTGGTTCTCCACGTCTTCACTCTATCGCTATCGGCCTTCCTCTTGCACACATGCCAACAGGTCTCTTTCACTAAACCGTTCCACTTTAATAGTTTCTCCCACTTGGTGTACCAAGCCGTCGCTTTCCTTGAGTTGTCCTTCCCTTAACAAACTTGTGTATTGGTCGCCTTCTTGATTTGCTCGTGCCCTCCACTCGGCACTCCTGGAGCATCTTTCCAAAATCAAACCACTACTGGTCCATCCGATACCTGCACCTGATCCTTTCCCAACACTCCTCTTTGTTAGCTCCACGTGGCTTTCCTGCTTCATAGGGCTTCTTCCTCATAGTGCTGGTCTTCGCAGTGCTTCCAAAATTCAGACGCTGTGCATAATTTTGCAGCATGGTCAAAACTTGGATGCTGCGCACAACTTCGTAGCACCCTCAACACTTAGACAAAATTACTCCTTCTTATCAAAAGTGTTACCAAAACTTTGTCCCAACTTGGGCCCAATATGCCCCTAACACTTTCATGTGGCTCATCCCCGAGCCACTTGTTGCTTCGGCCGTCTCGCTCTGCTCCACAACCGGTGGAGTTAATTTGGCCACGAACTCATTATATGTACCGAAAAATTGTTCCACTGCTTCTCTGGTATCTTGTTCAAGTTGTTGTACTGTCTCAAGCAGTGATGGAGTTATCTCTTCTCCAATCTGTCCATGTACTTGCTCCTGGTTGTCAAACAACTCCTTTAGCTTGTCTTCTATCTGTTGCGACACCACTGTGGCGTCCTCCAGGAGTTGTTGCGACTGATTATCCATCTCAGTCTCTTTTTCTCTTAATGCCTGGACTTCCTTTTTCAAGCCTGATATTTCCTTATACCTGGACAACCTCTCCCTGGGTGGAAAAGCCTTGAGCTCTGCTTCCAACTTCTCTAGTGCAGTCTACTTTTCTTTTACCATGGTCTTTACCTGTAGTAGCCCTTGATCCTCTTCAAGGTCAGTGAATGCCTTCGAAACCTTTTCCAAGAGATCTTGGCACTTAGCCATCTCACTTGTTATGCTCTGCATGGAAGCACTCACTACTTGCTCTCTTAACTGCTGCTCAGTTAATGGCATCTCTGTATTCAGTTTTTCTTTCAAGGCTCCAAGCTCGGCCTCATGGAGGATGTCCCTATCCTACATCTCCATCTTCAAAGATCTTACCTTTTCTCCGATCCTCAGAACTGTGTCCACAGTATCATCCTGGAGTTCTAGACCTTCAATATCTTGCGCAACAGTAGATATGGTAGTCTCCAACTGTTTTCGGTGGTCCTGTTCATCACGCAGCTGCATGTCTGTGCACAACTCGAGCTTCCTGTTTGCTGCATGTAGCTCCACTTTTGACTTCATTGACTCTATTGTTCGTTCATGGATCTTCTCTACTATCTGTGTGTGCAAAAAGTGTAAACCCGGAAAAGGAATTTTGGCCAAGTCGAGTTCTACCCGCTCGACATCCTTTGTGTCCAGGATGATCTGTTCTGGCATTGGAAATGCTATGGTCAATGGGTCCAGATGGACAACCTTGGTCTTAGATGGCAGCGTGATGGCTATTTGCAGCTACATTTGCTGCGAGGTTCCTACCGAACTCCCTTCAGCTGCTATGTCGCGCAGCAAGGTTATGCTCTTCTGGAAATCCTCCATTTTCTTCATGAGACCTTACAGTGTGAGCCTAGTCTTTTGCAGGTCATCCTGGATGACCTTGTCATTTTTGTCTTTGTCAACCATGAGCTCCTACATCTTTTCTGAGACCCTTTTTTCTATCATGTCAAAGTCATCTTCCTTCAGCACTATCTCAGCTTGAGTATTTGTGGCCTTCATCTTCTTCCGCGCCTTCGGCTTCTGCGAGGTATCAGGCTCTTTCCACTTTCCTGTTTCTTCAACAATCAAGCATGACAATGGGATTGGCTTGTCTTTGTCAGAGTCAATCTCAACATCCATGAATTCAACACGAAAGTCGGAGGGCCAATCCTTCATTAGGATTTCAATGTCGTCCTCATACATATGGTAGCTACCCCTGTACCATTATGGCTTCTTCATCTTTTCCTTGGGTGAAATAAAAATGCATCGCATGTCAACATGAAAATCAAGAATGCAAATGTATTTCGACGTTACCTACTTTGTGATGTGGGCCGTATGGGTGATCACCTCGCATAGCTGAGTGTAATACTGATAGAAAAATCCAGCTGTCGCTCTGCGTTGATGTTTTCCCAGAGGTTGCCATAACGAAACCCTCTAGGATTGTTGGTTTTTGTAATGACACCCACATAGTCCTTTGTCTCTTTCCATTCGAAAAAGGCGATGAGGATGATCAGCCATGTAAAGTGGAACTGTCCACCATTCTCCTCGATATGATTGAGTTCGTCCAGGAACTCATTAAGAAGATACTGACACCAATTGAATTGGGTGCATTCAGCCACTGTGGCACCAAGTAGTACTGTGCCTGCAGGCACCTCCGGAGGCCTAGCTATTTTGAGAATTTTTCCTTCGAGCAACTGGGTGACAAATCTTGTCGCTCTATCCTCAATTTCTTCTGTGGGAAAACCTCTTTTCCCTTTCACCAATGCATGATTTTTCTTCATCTTTTCGACTGCTTCTTTCTCCTTATTCTTCCCCTGGAAGAATTGCTTGGGATCCTTACCGCGCTTGCTTAACCCTGTGATGCAGTGGATTAAATCAATGTTGACATCAATATTTCTGTCGAGCCACAAATATCCCTAGTGGATTTGCGCCATCAGTGTGTGAACCACTACATTAAGTTCTGATGAACGATCAAAATGAGGTAGTCAGAGCAGGTTCAGCAATCCAGACTCCACTACCGGTGTCAGCCAGCTTTCGGTAACCAAGTTAAATGTTCCCTTGGCATCCTTTTTCCAACACATATACTGGTCAGGATGGAATTGTGGACACTTAGGGGTGTGTGGCTCTTCCTTTCGCATGCCTAGGAGATCAAAATCTTCCCACTTACAGTTTGCGATATTTCCGAGTAGGTTCTTGGCAAACTCTACCTGTTTTGAAATCAACGACAATGGGATTTCATATCTAGCATTCTTGGTCAATTTAAAGACTGGGGCATCCAATGCCCATGGTGATATATACTCTGGTGTCAACTTCAAGGGTTCTTTCTAAAAGATCGACGATCTTTGCGTCGTCTGGCCCATCTTTAGAATCTTGCTTCGTGGTGCAGTTACGTCTTTCCCTTTGTCCTACATGATTGGAGAATGGCGATGTGATCTTCTGGATGCTTGACCGGGTTCGAGTACAGTCTTCTTGGAAGGGGTTTTCATTAACTCTGCAATTCCCCCGTGTTGAAAGATTCGGATTGCTTCTTGAAGTGTAATCTCTTCTTCTCTATATAGTGATTTGGACATTCACTAGCGAGAGTAGGCAACTGTTTCTTAGATATGACTAAGGATTGCTAACACAGGAATGAAGGCATGAAAAATTCTAAGTTTCTGGTAATTCCCACGAGTCCTTATGCAGCGTTATTTATAGGCGCAGGTGAGTCCTCCCCGCGCCTTCCAACAGCTAGATGAGCATTTAATGAGGTGTCCATTGGCCAATTTGAACAAATCCTTCGGTCACTTCCATCGTCAGTGTGTCCAAAACGACTATCTTTTCGTTAAATGCTAAAGTGATTACTTGCAACGGTCACCTAATGGCTATTTTTTTTCAAAGGCAGTGCAACGACTATTTTTCGAAGTGCTGCGCTGAGCTACGCAGCAAGCCATATCCGGTCCTGTGCCATTACTTCACCGTGCTACTATTTTTCAACTGCATGGTTTCCTTTCTCTTTTCTTACTTCTTCTATTTTTTTTCCTCCCGCGTAGCTTCAGCAGTGCTGCACGGTACACACATTGTTCTACTTATCATACATGTATAGACTCCTTTACATTTCCAGTGTCCAATTTCAACTGTACCTGACACTTGGAAATCTCTTCCTCTTCTTATCATTTAGGATTCTGCGAAGCAGGGCTGTCATGGTACAGCTTTAGCCAGCTTCCATTTATAAAAGTTGGTAGATTATTGCCAGCTAAATTGGCTAACTGGACTGCACCAGTGTTAGTAATATGTATCATAGTATATGGACCAAGCCAATGCATCTTAAATTTACTAGGAAACTTCATGAATTTGCTATCATACAGGAGGACTAGGTCACCTACCTAGAATCACTTGTTCTTTATATGGTGATCATGCCAAGCTTTCTCGCGGTCTTTCTCAACTTGCTGGTGGAAGGCAGCAATGAAGCGATCTTCCTCCAACCCAATGAGGTGTAGCAGCCTTTCTTCTAATGCTGTGTGGTCTGCCATCCCTGTGAACTCAACAATCCTTAAACTAGGGACAATGTACTCCATTAGCATTATAGCTTCCTACCCATAAGCCAACTGAAAAGGTGTATGTCTTCGAAAATGAACTGCGCAGCAGTAATGTCACTGTAGTCCTTTATTGGCTTTGCTTCGGCCCATTTGGTGAGGTAATCAGTAGCAGTAATAATATACTCTACACCAGTTCTTTTTCTTGGTGGGTTTATAGGACCCACAAAATCAATTGCCCATTTCTCAAACGCCTGCAAGGTCAACTGCAGATTCAATGGCATCTCATCCCTTCGTGAATATTTCCCTGTCCTCTGACAGACATCACAGTTCCTGCAGTGTTCTTTGGAATCTTTATGGATTGTGGGCCACCACAGCCCTGCATGCAATATCTTCTGCATAGTATCCCTTCCTGCATAGTGACCTCATGCGATCCCTGAATGTGCATCTGCTAGAATAAATGGTTTCTCATGATCTAGTACGCATCTGCGCAGGACTTTATCCGGTCTGAGTTTGTATAACTGACGTGAAATTATAGTGAAGTCTGCGGCGCACACCACTAGCTACTTCTTTTGCTGGACAGATAATTCCTGTGGTGCCATCCCTGTTGTTAAAAAATTAATGATATCCCTATAATAATCATCAGCAACCTGTATAGCGAATAGTTGTGCATCAGGTAGACTGTCTTCAATGTTCATCGACTCTTCTCCTGACTCAATCCTTGATAGATGATGAGGTTCCAAGTTCAGTCTGCCTGGCTTAACAATAATCTCAAAGAATTATTCCTGGAATAGCAACAGCCATTTGCATATGTGCCCCCCTAACACTAGCTTATTGACCAAATATATCAAAGCAGAATGGTCAGTGAACATAAGGAAGTGCGCACCAAGCAAGTAACACCTGAATTTCTGTAGGGCATATACCATCGCAAGGCCTTCCCTCTCAGTAGTAGTATAGTTCTTTTCTGCTGTTGAGATTTTTCTGCTTGAAAATGAAATAGGGTGGTCAATACCTCATTCTCCTGGCTGAGCTAGTACAATTCCCAAGGCAATGCATGATGTGTCAACATGGACATGGAATGGCTTCATCCAGTTTGGAAAGACTAGAATCAGTGCAGTCACCATCTTTTCTTTTAGTGTATCAAAACCCCGTTCGCATTCCACATTCCAAATGAATAGTGCGTCTTTCTTTAGCAGCTTTTCCATTGCTGTGGTTATCTACGCGTAACCCTTTATAAATTTCCTGTAGTATCCAGTATGTCCTAAGGTAGAGTGCAACATCTTGACTAAATTTGGTGTTGGCAAGTTCACAATAATGGAAATCTTCACAGGGTCTACCATCAGTCCTTGCTTACAAACAATGTGTCCAAGTAGAATCTCATAAGGAACACAAAAAATACACTTCTTTAGATTTAAAGAGATCTGATGTTGTCGACACTTCTCAAGCATCATTCTGAGGTTCACACAATGGTTCTTCAATAGACCAAACATGGTCCAATCATCAAAATAGGCTTCGAGAAACTTATGCATAAACTCTTTGAATGCTGCGACGACCACTCTGAAAAATATGGTAGGTGCGTTCTTCAGGCCAAAAGGCATTACTGTGTACTGGAACGACCCCCATTCTGTATCAAAAGTCATCTTATGCTTGTTTGCGAGATCAATCCTTATCTAATGATACCACAGAAAACCATCAGTAAAAGAATAGGCCTCATTCCCTCCAATATTATCAAGCACTTCATCCATGAAAGGAGTAGGGAATGGGTCATGCATGGAAGCATCATTCAGTTTTATGAGATCCACACAAATCCTAATCTCACCTTTTATTTTCTTGTCTTGAATGACCATGGGACTAATCCACTCAGATTCCTCGATAGGTTCAATGATTCCTGCTTCAAGCATCTTATCCAGCTCTACGCGTACTCTTTCTTTGTAGCACAAATTTAGTCTATACAGTCTCTGCTTCACGGGCTTTGTGCATGGCTTCAAAGGTATTTTCATGACTCCTAGGTCTCCCAGAATTCCTTTCATTTCAGTAAATTTTGTTGGAAACAACTCCTGATACTCATGCAAGGTGTCTGCGATCTCTGCAATAGTTTGATCATCCCAATAGTCTCCGATTGCTGTGAATTCCGATTCTTCTTTTGTGCCAATATTCACCTTCTGTGTCTTTACTGATCCACTCATATCTGGAATTTCTAACGGAGGTCCTTCAAGGTCACAAGGACCCTTCGATTCTGGTATGTTTATGTTGCGTGGATAATCGTCATTGTCTCCATTTCTATCATCGATGTCTTCAGCTAGGTTGTAACACTCGATAAGGTGTTCTCCATGTTCCTTCCATTCCGACTATAGGTGCCCAGGAATGTTATCTAACTCAAAGAATTCCTGCAATGTCATATTTCCGTGAGGACAGTCTTCCCTGATTATGCATTCCTTAATTATCTGCAATGCCTCGTGGATCAGCGGGTTCTCGTCCTCGAAGCTGAAGTCCTTCTAGAAGTTCGCAGTCAACATTTCACAATCAGTGGTTTCCCTGCGCAAATCCAGGTCTAGGTACCATTTATTTGGAATGTCATCCTCCAGCATGTGTAAAAATAGATGCACCCATTCTTCTTGTGACCTTTCTAGCCATGCTTGCAAACAGACTTCAATGTGCTAACTAGGTTCTGTCTGTCCATTAAACTTCTCAAAGGGTAAAGTAACCCTGTCAAACCGAATCTGCATCTTAATTCTGCATTGGTCCCAAGTGGTCAATGTCTGCCTGTGCGCATTCCACCATCTGGCGGGTGTGTCACACAGTGCCATATCCAATGCTGGTAATCTGTGCTCATCTGCAATAGCTGCAGTGTATTCTTGGATGAAAGTATAAACATTAGCAAAATCATCATATGTGGGAATAGGATTTTCCACCTTCCCGATCCATCGCAGTGATTTCGTAACCTGCACACACCTTCTTGCTGACACTTCATGCATTCGGCTTTCCCAATTTTCTAGTCCTACCTCCGAATCAGAGACACAGGAGCTGTCACATCTCCAGTTGAGTGTACCATCTTTAGTGGGATTAATGTAATCTTCCTAGTTCGCTGTGAGCTAGTATAGTCTGTCCAATTCTTGAGCCTTGGATTCCTGCTGAATTGGCTCACTGTATCTGTCACCATCTGCAGGATCCAATGGTGCGATGACCCTAAGATGCTTGCCTTCAAATATCATCTTCTTTGTGTTTAAGTTGATGATAGCCAAGCTATCAATAGCCCAGTCAATCCCTAGCAATGCAAAAAAAGGCTGACTATCATCCACAATCTTGATAACTTAAAAGTTTGCATGACTTTGGACTCCATCGATGTCGACTATCACATCAGCTAACCGACCAAAAGGTATGACATTCTCTTGGTTATCCATTCTCAATTGGATAGGTGACCATGACATCATTGGTCGACCCATCTGCTACCATGTCTGCTTAGTTAAGAAATTTACTTCGGACCCCAGATCAAGGATGAATTCATCCATTTCAAAATCTCCTATCTGCATGGTAAGCCTCATTTCTCGGCCTGTTCTTTTACGATTCCTTATGTGATGTACTGCGCTATCAGAAGTCTCTGTTTCAGTCTGTGGTTCATACTGGTTTATGAGCTTCCGCAACTCTACTATGGCATTTTCACTTTTGAGTAGCTTCATGCAACTTCGCAGGAACTGCGCAACGGAAGTGCTGACACCCATCGTAGTGCTTGTTTTATCATGAACCATTGGCATGTCTTCAACATGCAGTGCTTCAATGCGCAACGGGATCCTCTATGATTCTGTTGCTAGTTCTCTGAAGGTATCCCATGCGTCGACAAAGACTTCCTTGTTCTTTCGTAGGTCGAGAGTAGTTATTTTTCCCGGAGCTTTCCTTATCCATATTGTCTCAAGAGGAGACTTCTTTGTATGAGCCTCCCCTGACGTGGAAGCTTCTAATCCCCTATCGCGACGTTTCTAAGCGCCACTGCACGTGGCCACATTGATGCTCAGGTCTACTGGTCTGTTCTCTGCTGCGATCCACTGGAAGTTTGTGTTTGGTGTGTCCGTCCATCTTCTTTTCTAGATTTCCACTTCTAGCACTAGGAAATCTTCAATAACATGCTCAAATGATCTACAATAATTGCACGTAGTGCATGGGTTAACACAATCTCTAGATACATGACCTGGCTGGCCATAATTATAACAAATGACCTGGCCGCGGCCTCTTCCTTGCGCTGGGCCAGCATTTCTTCCTTTTTCACGGTATCCAACACCACAACCTTTGTATCCTCCTTGGTCATATTGTGCATTCTCTTGTTTCAGCTGGTTATCTTATTGTACGTGGTACAAGCCAACACTTCTCATTGAGTCCATATCTCGTTTTCTTTCATTGATTAGTTCATATGCGCGGTAGTTGGATTCATCATGTCCAACTGATTTACAGAAATTGTAGTATAAATTTTTAGGTGTTTTCACATACTTCTGTAGAAGATAGTAGTCTTCAAGTCTGTGTCCTGTAGTTCTACAAATTTCACACCATGGGGCCTGATTCTAATTTAATGGGTTGTGTGCACCACTATTAAGATAGTCACAGAATAAAGGGAAATGCTCCCAGTCATAGCCTTCGCCTTTACAACTTGTACACCAGACCTCATTTCTAGGTTCATACCTTTGTTCTTTGCCATTCTTCATGCTTTGCAGCTCTAGTGTCAGGGTGGTTAGTTGGTTCTGGATCTGAGACATCTCAGAACTAGTCTCACCAATCGGCGAAGCTTCTAGTTTCATTGCGATCTCCGAGGGCTCTTCCTATGATGTAACCTTCTGCTGCATCAATGGTAATCTAATATGGGGCAACAACACAACAATGAACCATTCCTTGTGCTGTTCCAGGGCTATAACAAAGATTACTTGCTCCAATAGGGTCTTGAACTTCTGATCAAACTCCCAAACCATTTCAGTCGGTTTCTGCTTTATTTCTTTCAACTCTGTTATACGCTGAGATTCAGATTTGGGTTTCTTAAACTCTACCACAAGCGCAACTTTAATTTCTACGTGTGGCTGCTATAAAGGTCTCTGCATAGTGAAAACAAATGGTTCTATCGGGATGGACGTACTGGGCTGAGTATTTTGTGGGATGGGCTGCGTAACGGGTGGGTTTTGAGATACAGGTGGTGCAGTCTCTGTAGCCGGTGGGTTCTCAGGTGTAAATGGTGGTGTGGCTTCATTGTCAATGTTACACGGAATCTCAGTATCAATATGGAGTCGAGGGCCTCCAAGATTCTTATTAAATTTATATCTCTTACCACTTTTAAGATTATGGGTATCTTTGTCAGAATCACTATATATACTGTTTACCATGACAAACTTAAGAATATTACTACATTCTTAAAAGACCTTCCTCAGCTAATAACATCTTAATGTATAGACTGAGATTGTTTAGCAACTTACCTTGGAATCCTCCGAAAAAGTATGCTTCTGCTTGGCTATAGGATTTGAGTGTGTCTACAACAAATTCTGTTACAAATCCTTCTAGCATATGATCGACCCAAAAATCAACTACGCATGTCAACAGGCTGTCTATTGCTTTCAGCTGCGCTATGAGCTCAGGAGTTCACTCTGCAGGAACTCCTCCTTTAAAATAGGTTTTCTTTTCTGCGAGCCACGAGATCCACGCGTGCAGCTCGTTAGGAAATGATGCCCAGAAAATCTCATGAATATCTTCCCACAAATATCTTTATGACCATTGTGTGTCAGATAGACGTGGATCTCTATTCTCTTTCTTTGCAAAGTCCCTTCTAGTCTTGTCCCACCAAGCTTGAATTTCTGTCTTTTCAAGATGCCAGTTGTTAAAGCCTTCCGGGAACTGGTATTCTTCGTCACACATCACGATTGCAACTCATCACGGATTCTAGCATGGCAACGGAACCATTTGATGGCTATAGCTGACCTAGAG
The DNA here is from genome assembly GCA_027924585.1 of Larix kaempferi. NCBI lineage: Eukaryota > Viridiplantae > Streptophyta > Pinopsida > Pinales > Pinaceae > Larix > Larix kaempferi. Next base: position 1,445,179 of record BSBM01001595.1, on the reverse strand, counting down.
GTTTTCTATAAGACCCAGGTTCTTCGTAGTTTCCCTTTGACCAACAAAACCCCTTCGCACCGTCCCTTTCAGCAACAACCTGCGAGCAGGTTGAGGTCTCACCCGAGGTGTATCTATGGGGTACTGCGGAATCAAGTTTCCATAGTAAGTGACGAGTTTCCTAGATGGACGTACTGCGCAGCACAACAGGAGGTATGTGCTGTGAGGTGAGACTGCGTAGCGATGGGCAATGCTGCGGTCCACACCACTATGTTCTTCTACCGCGGGACTTCTCTTGAAGCTACGAACAATGCAACTTTACTCTATACTTGGATTATCTTGAAAACACTTAAGGCACTAAAATGAATATCACTCATCCACTCATTCAGGCACTTAACTGACTATTCTTCTAACATTGATTTGTTAAGTTGGAATGTTGTGATGTGAGCATATATGACTATACAATCCAACTGTTATGCATTCTTTTACTGCATATAAGAAAGTGTTTAACTAAATGACTGATTCACTGTTCCTCAAACACAACACTAAATGTTCATCATTCATCTGTTCATATGGAACTTAACATATCATTTCCATACTTCTTTTGAAGGGAAATGCATATCAAAGTTCTCTCATAACAGCATGCAAGGAAACATCTAGATATTCATTTACAGAAAAGACAAATAATCATTCACTCATAAAACAAAATCTCACTACGCATTATTTAACATGGTTCACTTCCCCAGGTGGGAAGCTATGTCAACAAGAACGGTTGGTAATATATATCTTTAAAAAGGGATGGGGACAACTGTCCTTAGTTTGTGCAATCAGCTGCAGACCTTCCTTCCTCTCAGATAGGTCTCTGTGCACCCAGCTGGAGAGCCTTTTCAATCTTCTCGACTCAAGAGATTTTTCAATACAATATCCAAAATTGTAATAGTAGAAAGTAAAGAGTAACCCCATCCCATACAAAATTGTCTTCTTAAATAGACCATTCTCGAAGGTCATGTCTTTACAATGCCGAAGACCTAAACCCAAAAACCCTTAGTGTTTACAAAACTGTGTATGTTTCCCTAAACCGGCTTGCTGGCATCTGGTAGCGTCTGCTTCATCGTGGTAGTTCTCCACATCTTGACTCTGTCGCTATCGGCCTTCCTGTCGCACGCATGCCAATAGGTCTCTTTCACTGAACCGTTCCTCTCTAACGGTTTCTCCCACTGATCATTCCAAGCCGTCACTTTCCTTGAGTTGTCCTTCCCTTAACAAACTCGTGCATTGGCCACCTTCCTGATTTGCTCGTGCCCTGCACTCAACACTCCTGGAGCATCTTTCCAAAATTAGACCACTAGTGGTCCATCCGATACTTGCACCTGATCCTTGTCGAGCACTCAGCTTTGGTGGCTCCACATGGCCTGCCTGCTTCGCAGCGCTGCTTCCTCGCAGCGCTGGTCTTCGCGGTGCTTCCGAAATTCCGATGTTGCGCACAATTTCACAGCATGGTCAAAACTTGGATGCTGCGCACAACTTCGCAGCACCCTCAACACTTAGACAAAATTACTCCTACTTATCAAAAGTGTTACCAAAACTTTCTCCCAACTTGGGACCAACAGAATGACAAACGATTTTAAGTCAATTAGACTTGTCTCGGCCCCTTGGTTATCATAGCTTCTGAAGCAAGAAAGAGTTTGATTCAAATATACATCCCAATGGAGCATTATTGTAAAATTGACAAATAAACCCTATCTGCTTCAATCCTATAGCTGAAAATGCATACCAATAGCTTTAGCATTGAAACAATGTGAAGGCATTCCGTAATGACAACTTATCATTAATTAACCATGTTCAGACACTATTTTGGATACTTCTCACAATATGGAAAAAGAACTAGGCCTGTATTGGAATTTGAAATTTTGAATTGCTTACAGGACCTCTCCCATTCCAGAGGCAACATATAATATCATTTTAGTTTAATCATTTCTACATCTTACACCTTACAATGCAAATATAAAACTGACAAGCAAACTAAAACAATAAACTAATATTCAGTAACATGTAATAAAATAAACATATATATCATATAACAAAAAGAGTGATATAGTTGAAGATACCAACCTGGGTGTGAAACTATTCTTGAAAATATACTCAAAAGTATTACTTTCAGGAAAGACTGTTTGTGCCTTGGAGAGGCCAGTCTTCTCTAGGAACCAATTGACCCTACAAGAGGGTGTGTACAAACCAGAGAGAGAGAAATGACTGGAATTGATTAGGTCAATGATAGTCAAGCACAGTACACAACTCAACATAAATAAAGTCACAAAAATTATAAACTTCAACCAAGTCTTAGCAGAAGAGAAGTTATTATCAGCACACCACAACTGATCACAGGTGATCAAAGTCAAGTACTCTATAACACCAAAAATTCAACAAGGTGGTATAAAAAAAATGGAGGGTAATGTCCGCATTAACCACAATTTAGAGACAAGGTACCACAAGTCCAATAATAACTCAATCAAGGTGGGGAAGGTACACAAAGTATTTAATAACTCAATTAGTAACAGGTAATAAAATAGACATACTGATCATATAACAATAAGAGAGTTATAGTTGAAGATATCCACGTCAACATTAAACCAAAAATCAGATCTGAAGTTTGGGTACAAATATAAACAATTGTCATAAAATAAGAAAATATAAACAATGGTCATAACATAGGTGTGGGTAGTAGAAGACCCGTGACCCTTAGAAACAAGGGTATGCTACAAATGTGGCCAAACAACCATAGTACTCTATAAGAGCAAAACTTCAACAAGGTGGTTTTAAAAAAGTTACTCAAGGAGGGTAAATGACCCCGTTAAACACAAGTGAAAGATAAGGTACCACAAGACCAACCATGGCTCAATCAAGGTGGAGAAGGTACAACCAGTCATATCTCCCTCAAATGTATAGCCGTCCAATATAACCTAAAATTTCATGATCACAGTATAAGGAAGGGTGATGGGATGCCAAATAAAAAGGTCCCTCATTTCTCTCTATGCAATACTGATAGCAGCACATCACAGATAAGTACCTTGTACTATAGAATAAAAGCCACCCATGTTACCTTTCAATTTAAGAATATGGTCTAAAAAAAAAAATTACATCACAATTACCATCCAAATTTCTGACTACTGCTAAAGCAACAGTAAAAGATTTTATAACATAATTTTGATCTCTATCAACTTCAACACTCCTCTATGGTCCCTGTGCTAAAGTTGGTCCTCGAGATGTAATGGGCAGCAATCAAAGTATAACATATGCAGCAATAGTAAATAAGGAATGAAAAAAGCGAATAAAAATTGATTAGGCTTCCTTTCTGTAATGCCCATATTTTGATTCGGCATATTTATTAGTTAGACACACCATACTTTACTTCTTATATATTTTGTCGAACTCAGCTCGACTGAGTAAACTATATTGGACCTCATTATATGATGTTACTCTGTCTTATGATTTCGCCATGATTATGATGTTACTATGTTATGCAGTTATGATGTTATGATTATCATATGATTCCTTATTTTACGATTGCAGTATATGTTTATATGTTTTCCTTAATGAAATGTGAAATATATGATTCGGTACGTGGATACCATCTTCTTATATGAATTATTGAAATGTTATATGTATCTATGATGAGCACAAAGGTTACATGAAATGAAATGATAAAATGGATCAATTGGCGATCAATGGAAAATGCTTTCTATAAATTGTATTTTGCAAAACACTAACCTACAGGACACAAGGGCTGTGGGATAGCCAGTTACTTGATCTGATATACATTGGAAAGGAAAAACATGTTCATACAGCAAACCTTAGCAGCCAAAATGAGGATACGATAACACAAACTGATAATCCCGATAGCAGCAAGTATGAGTTGATAAGGGCGTAGGCCCAGTATGTTGAGAGGGATGGATGTGTTTCCCACCCTATGTTTCCATGAGACCCGAGGTCGTGGGAGGGCCGTGCTGAGACACGCTCCCCATGTTGTTGTGATGACGATTGTCGGATGCCTGCTAGGGGAGGATAGGTCCGCTGTTCAGCCGACGCTCTCGCTCTCAAGTTCTATGTGGTCAGATCGGTGAGTCCGACACCCACTGTTGTACTAGCAGAGGGAGGATAGGGAGGATGCTGGACGTAGGTTATGATGGGAGGATGTGTTAGTTAGTACTGTTGGGGGGGTTAGTATTCCTTGATTCCGAGTTAGTGGAAGTAGGAACCCTTCCTGTACTTGATTGATTAAACTAATGTAAACATAAAGACAATGATGTTAAATCGTAAAGGGTTAACTGTTAAATAACCGAGGATGTTAAAGTAATTATACTATAGATTATGCTTGCTCTTCTGCATGGGGGTAGATACTATTGTTAGTTAGCAAGTATGCATAGGCGGAATGGGGTTTGTCTATAGTACATGTCCGACATGTGCATACACTGGCCATGCATGCACACCTCGTACGTGTACAATATTACTGGTGTATAACATACTTGTCATGCTCGAATAGTAGTATAAATGTCATAGATAACTCAGTTAAGGATACATCAATCAACTTAGGTAATGAATGGTTAGGTTGTCAACGTGTGAATAAGTGAATTAGTAATTATATGAAAACATTGTAATAATAAACTAGGACAAGTATCGTCAGTTAACATTGTCATAGAAGAACTGTTGTGAATAGGGTAATGATAGTGTCTAATTAATTAGTAAAATTGTTTAAGCCCTCACAAGTGCTTTGTTTATAATAACAAGGATGCTAGGTTGATGATAGGGTACCCATGTGATAAACAAATAATTAAGAATACTATGATTGATTCACCTTTTATTATTGTCAAAGGGTGATTTAATTATTATTATTAATTAATAAATGATATTCCAGCAACATTTATATCCCTATCGTAACAAATGCAATATAAGTAAGATTTAAAATGTTGATTTATAAATTAATATTACGTGATTAATTCCATTTCAAAGTTAGCCATAACAAGATAATCCTTTTTTGGAATAACCGTGATGTGATGGAAATGGATATTTAATTATTCAATGTTAATCTTGGAATTTAAACCTCAAGCTAAAGTAGCCTCGACGGATAAGGTGGATCATTAGGACACATCATGTCCAAGTTGACAAGGGGCAACTAATTATGTAATATTTTATTAATTACATTAATAACGTTAAAATATCAAGAACGGCGGATATACTTGTATTTAATGAAGCTTGTTTCGAACGGATAACCTTTGGGTGATAATCCCCACCGTAATAAATACTTACTACCGTCAATCCCAAAACCAACTAACTTTTCCATGAGAGTAATTAATTATACATTTTAATAAAGAACCGTGTATAAATGAACTGGTGATAGGAGTAAGTGTTGAGGGGCTCGAGAAGGGGATTTTGGGGCGGTGGAGGAAGCCCAAGGTCTTCTCGAGGATGGACATGTATATAGAGGGGAAGAAGGTTGAAGGTGGGGGAGGGTTTTTTTTATTTGGGGGAAAGAAAAGAAGTTTGGAGCACAGAAGTTGGGGAAACAGAAAAGTTTGGCGAACAGAAAGAGTTTTTGAACAGAAGGAAAGACTGCTCTCGGGATTATCAGATTGTGGGCTCGGGGGCTTGGAAATCCTTTGATTTCCAAGGGCCAGCAAGATTATAGCTGGTCGGTAGGGTGGACACTTCAGTTTGGCTGTCTAAGGGGTTATAAAACCTGCTACAACTTACGGTTAGCATCAGCATCAGGTAATTTCCGTTATTTACTATTATGCTTAAACTTACTGTAAACATGCATCACTTGCTATTTACTGATTTACTGCTATACACTGGTTTACTGCTATTTACTGATTTACTGAGTTGTGAAACCTATGCTTATGCTGTTGAAAAGAAAATATTAGTATGTTAGTCTATTTTAAATTACGAATGCAAGGTGATAAAAGAAAACACGACATAATACTAAATATTATTTAGGCACATTGAAATTCTTAGAAATTTTCTTCCATAAACTGGTAAAGTTAAAACGTAGAGAATTAAACCATAAATTTTACACAGTGCTCTGCTGTAAAAACCAGAGCACTACAGATGGTATCAGAGCGCCAGGCTCGGAAACTCAGACCTTTAGGGCCTACTCAAAAAAAAAAAAAAAAAAATTTACGTGCAAGACACGCACGGAGAGTTACACAAGATCCTTCTTCCCAATAGTTGTAAGCACCAGGAAACTAACTACCTGCACCCATAGGAAACCAAGATATAATTAGTTTTTTTTATAATGCATATAAACAAAAAGAGTTCTAACACAATATGTATATTTATATCTAGTTTTTTTTTTCAATAGTGAAAAAGAAAATTACTTTCGCATACACCATTTTGTATTATTTTTTTTATATATATGCATGAATATATATAAAAATATATATTATACAAAAAAATTGCACCCATAATTCTTCGCTCTTGAACTCTTTTAGAAATTGACTCTTCGTGCCCCCACTTTGCCCTCTCTCCCAACAGCTATGGGGAAGACATCTCTGTATTTTTGCATAGGTAGACATCTATGTGCGTTTTCATTTAACTGTTCTTAATCTTTCACAAGATCGTCCACCTTGCCAAAGTGATTTTACCAAGGCTGTGAAAACCTCTTGCCTCTCTCTATGTGGTCAAAATAATATCAGAAAACATTTAAATAATCCTTCACATGGAAAACAAAATTAACTCTAGGGTTTGCCTACATGTTTCTGTTTGATATCAGTTTCTACAGAATTAACAGTCCCTTTACATACTAAAACAAGAATTGTCGAACTCAGCTACGGTTTGTGCTCAAGCCGATTCAAATCAAACAGTATTCGGCTCAGCGCTAGCTATCATATGAGCGTCAGCCAAGCCCAATGGAGGGCTGTGCTACTGCCTGGAATAAATGGCCCATCACTAGGTCTATATGATCTCGTCTGGCTGCTTGTATGAGATCTGGACCGGCAATGTCAGGGTATCACTAAAATAGTGCTTCAAGACCACAGTGATCCGGGGGCAGAGGCGAGAAGGCTGTTGTCGGTCGGTCTATTGATGGCCTTAGTAGATGGGAGCACTCACAAAAGCAAGTGGTTTCTGAGTGGAAGCTAGTCCCGCCATATGGTAATGGAGCAGAGTTGGAAGGCCTCCCCGGAAGACGATTCATTTGTCAGCTTACATTATACAAATTATACAACAATTGGCTCATATCCAACTTATAAAAAATTGCATTGTTAAGTAAGCCTCGTTATGCCATGCGATCCAGAAGGATCCATATCGTTTAGTGAAAGGGGATTGGGCGGGGTAACTGAAAGGTGAAAGTTATCTACCCCTGAGTTCTGCCTGCCTGCTCCAGACACCAGTGAGGGCTCCGGTTATGTAACTGTAAGTAGTACCCATGCTATACTGGCAGATAGACGTGTTCATATACTACTATATGATAAAACAAATTGTTGTATAATGGTGATTCCGCCAAAAACTACTACTGTTGGAGTCCATTTACATAGATAAAATAAAAGCTGTCTAAATTAGGGTAATTCTGCAAATAGAACACCTTATTCGTTCCTATTGAGGCGTTTTTCACATCCTTCCATTCCAGTAACGTAGGCAGTTTCCTCTCAACATACTGGGTATGCTAGTTTATACGCGACTCTAATCCTTTTATTCACATTTACCCAAGAGGCATGCGCCCATAGCCCTGACACAGACTTATCCTCTCTATCAGAGACCCACTTCACGGTGCTCTCGCCCAGACCCATATGGCACACACTGACTAAATGTCTTGATACCACTAATTCTGAAAAGAATATGTTATACGTGGGATAGCAGCATTTAGCTTAAGTCAGAGTGAATAAATTGATGCAAATTTTATATGTTAAATATAGAAACTTACCCGAAAGGAATCAGAAATGGAAAACGCTGGTACTCATATACGCTGGTACTCATATACGCCGGGAGATGCACTGTATACCGCAATTGCAGAGCTAACAGACAGGTACTCATATACGCTGGTGTTCTCCTCGTCCAGGACCGAACACGCAGAGCTCCCACACATTTAGATTCAAACTCAGTCAGTTTTGTATAACAATTAAATTTATATAATTGCTAAATTAACAAGGCATCGCCTCGAAAGCCAATGAATCACCGTCTTACCCTGCAAACAAATAGCAGTGCAACCACACAAAATCTATACACACAATCTGCAAAGACAAAAACGCATGGATGATAAAGAGCCATTAAAGCAAAACCCCATGCATTTTTAGCCACGCTGAGGGAAAAACCCTTACAAACCAGAAGAGAAAAAAAAAAAAAAAAAAAAAGAAGAGAAAAAAAAAAAACAACATTGAAGCTCGACAACCTACGATACAGGAAGCTTAACAAAACAATGAGACTTTCCCAATACAGTATACACAGCAAACCCGAGGCAGGTTCCTATATGGTTGCAATGATTGGCGTGTAGCCCGTCTACAGCTAGAACCATAAGCATCTAATTCCCCAGTTGCGCTGCATCTTAGCTCAGCTCCATACCAGTTCTAAGACGGTTGCTACCTCTTTTCTGCACCCATTTTGCGTTCCTCCTCTTCTTCCAGTTCATGGCCGCCTACTCTCGCCATTACTGCACTTTCTCTTAAGTTCTACCAGATAACGACTCTCTCAAGCCTGGCGATATATACGTTAAATGGTGTAATCCATTAAATTCCATATCATATCTGCACCTGTTGTTTCTTGCGGTCTGAAATTTTATTTTGATAAAGCAGACACCGAGATTTCCAGCATAGTTTCTGGCTGCCGTCTGCAATCTAATTGAGACAACCCTGATGAAGGGAAAGAGATGGCCGCACTAAGCTGTAGGATTGAGCAGCAGCATCCTTATCCATACTAATTGCTGGTAAAAGACAACACACAGTAACCTTTAATCAAGAAGCAAATAACCTCCATTTACATCTAGTCTTTATTAAAGCTCAAATCCATTTCGCTTTCATTTGAACTGAACTCTTCAGGCACATATTTCGCCGACATACACCAAACCTTGTATCCCCGGCCATGGAGCCTCGCTGATGGTTGCAGAGCTGAACAGCTATGGAAAAGAGGGGCAGAAATGGCCGCGTCTTGGGGATTGACCCTATTTAGGGTTTCCCCACTTTCACATGGCGGTGGGTTCCTTGGAGAGACCGCGTGTCCTTCATGCGGACTCGCTCTTGCATGGCGGTGAACTGACACGAAGAGCCGCGTGGCCATACCTTTTGCTTAGCCGAGAGTCGAGTGAAAAGGGCTAAGCGGTCGAGTAAATTCTCCTTGTTTATTTTTATTTTTATTATTTATTATCTAGTTTTAATGTTATAACCTAAGTTTGGCTAATTTCGTATATATAATTATATAGTGTTAGTATCATTTTATTTAAAAAAATTAATTAAATTTTGTATAATTTATATAATGTTAGCATTAATTAAATTTTGTATACGTTATATAATGTTAGCATTGCTTTATTTAAATTTAATTTCGTATATATAATTATATAGTGTTAGTATCATTTTAAAAATTAAATTAAATTTTGTATATTAGCGTTGCTTTATTTAAATTTAATTTCATATGTATATTTGTATAGGGTTAGCACCATTTTATTTAATTTAATTAAATTTGGTATACATTTATATAGTGTATAACCTAAGTTTTGTTAAGAATTAAAAATTAATATTAAAAATTTTGCCGAGATTTCAACTCCTAGTCGAAGGGATGAAAGAAACCCGAAAAGTCAAAAACAAGACACCATTAAGACCAGCACGACGAGCTGAACACCATGACAAGATTGTTTAATAAGAACGACTATAGATTTTACTGCGCTAATCCTGACAATCTGTTATCTCATGATGCAAGTTATTTCTTATGCATAAGTATAAGTGTAGGAATACCTACATTTTAGTTCCGCGTGTATTTGATTGAACAACTAAGGACATGATTTTATTTTCAATAAACTCAGGAACTATCATGGTAACAACACGCAGAGGTCGAGGTCGGGGTCAAGGTCGACCACCGTCACCACCACCTCCGCCACCGCCAACACCGCTACCACCAACCTCAACACCAGAAATGCAGATCATAATGAGGTCATTGGAGGCTATTATGACCACGATGAACAGGCAGTCGGAAAGGGCCGCCGAGGTGGAAACCACTCAAGTGAGTCGAGAGAACTCTGAAAGGGCACATGGCCCAAGACTGGAACCGCTTCAGGACATATCGAGGGAGTTACAAAAGATAAAAATTCCAGAGTTTTCAGGAGGACGACCCGGTAAGCATGCCGAAGCATGGCTGGAAGGCATGAAGAGATGCTTCGCATTGAATGAGTACACATCTAGTTCCAAGGCTAGGATGGTCGTCTTTCAGCTTAAAGGTGATGCTTTGAATTGGTGGTCAGATCTCGAGAAGCAGTTGCACCTTACTCCTCTTACAACTTCTTGGGAACTGTTCGAGGAGAGGTTCCACATGAAGTATTTGCCAAATTATTACAAGGAAGAACAGGCAGGTGCACTCCATGCCTTAGTACAGGGAGACAAGACAGTGGAGGAGTATGAATCTCGATTTATGGAACTGGTAAAATACGTTCCTTACCTAGATGCAGATGATTGTCAGGTAGAGCGTTTTGTGTATGGACTTAACTACAAGATTAGAGCTGCTGTGCGGATGTGGAAGCCAACTTCAGTTGCCATGGCAGTTGAGTATGCTCGTTATGCAGCTGATATGTCAGATGGAAAAGGGGGGCAGTAAGTTGACAGGAACCAATCAGTATGTTTCAGGGAAGGCATCACGTCCTTACTTCAGGGGAGGACAGTCTAGACCTCCTCCTTATGGTAACCGGTTCACACCGAGGGGTAATACTTCAGTTAATTCAATCTCGCAGGCATCGTCCGCAACCCACCAAAGCCAGGGACGTACACAGGGAAGTTCCTATAGAGGAGCAAGGGGTTTTAGAGGAACCAGGGGAAGGAACTCATCTCAGAGGATTCCTTCGAGCAACAGGCAAGCCCCTCCCAATCTCTCTTGTTGGGGATGCGGAGGTCCTCATTTCCAGCGAGACTGTCCCAAGGGTCAGTCAAGCAGCAGGCACAGGGAAGGAAAGGCACCCATGGATAGTTCGGGTAACAGTCATCGGATTCATGCAGCGGTGCATAACCACCAGGCAGAACATCAGTCTACCGTAGTAGAATCCACTGGTAATGTAAACAATGTCAAACTTAAAATTTTGTTTGATCCAGGAGCAACTGATAGTTTTATTTCACCATTTGCATTAGATAAATGTGGGCTGGCAGCCTACGAGCACGATGATTTCAAACTGGTCGAAATGGCCTCGGGAGCTAAGCAACTAGTAGGTCTTAAGGTGACAGGTTGTGAGGTTGACCTAGGAGTTTGCACCACTAAGTTGGATGCTTATGTCACCAATTTGGGGACTTATGACCTCATTATTGGCATGGATTGGTTAGAGGACCATAGAGCTTTCATAGACTGCTATGCAAAGAAGGTGTTGTGCCTCGATGACGAGGGAAGGACAATTCAAATCCAAGGCTTGAAGAGGAAGGTATCCCTCCGTTTCATCTCTATGGTAAAAGCTAAGCGGTGCCTAAGACAAGGATGCCAGTTGTTCGTAGTGGAGGCCGTGAGCGATAGTAAAGGACCTTCCTTGAATTCTTACCCAGTACTTTCTGAGTTCAAGGATGTCTTTCCGAAGGAATTACCAGGACTACCTCCAGAAAGAGAGCTCGATTTCACAATCGAACTAAAACCTGGTGCAGAACCTATCTCAAAAACTCCTTATAGAATGACAACTCCAGAGCTCCGTGAGTTACAGATCCAGTTAAAAGAGTTGCTAGATTTGGGACTGATTAGACCCAGTATCTCACCATGGGGAGCACCAGTGATCTTCGTTAAGAAGAAGGATGGATCTCTGCGACTGTGCATAGATTACAGAGATTTGAACAAGGCCACCGTGAAGAACAGGTATCCCATACCAAGAATCGATGACCTCTTTGATCAAATGAAAGGTGCGTCAGTCTTCTCAAAAATTGATTTACGATCGGGGTATCACCAGTTGAGGATCAAGGAAGGCGACATTCCTAAGACTGCCTTTCGAACTCGATTTGGGCATTACGAGTTTGTAGTGGTACCATTTGGTTTGACCAATGCTCCAGCTGTATTCATGAGCCTCATGAATGGGGTCTTCCGAAAATACTTGGACCGCTTTGTTCAGGTCTTCTTAGATGATATTCTTATCTATTCTAAAAATGAGAAGGAGCATGAGGAACACTTGCGGTTAGTCTTGACATGCCTAAGGGAACATAAACTTTATGGTAAATTATCAAAGTGTTCCTTCTTCCAAAAAGAGATTCACTACTTGGGGCACATCATCTCTGGTGAAGGGATCTCTGTAGACCCAGAAAAGGTAAAGGCCATTGAAGATTGGCCAATTCCAAGGAATGCTCATGAGGTGCGCAGCTTCATGGGGTTAGCAGGCTATTACCGGAGGTTTGTGGAAGGATTTTCTAAAATTGCAAAACCTATTACCACCTTGCAACGCAAGGGAATCCGGTATGAATGGACCGATGAATGCGATGCCGCGTTTACAGAGTTAAAAAGATTGTTGACAAGTGCACCGATCTTGCGGGTACCAGACATGGATAAAGATTTCATGGTATGCACCGATGCCTCGAAGCAGGGATTAGGGGCGGTGTTGATGCAGGAAGGTGGGGTAATAGCTTATGCATCTCGAAAGTTGAAACCTCATGAGGAGCAGTATGCCACGCATGATCTAGAATTGGCAGCAGTAATGTTGGCACTAAAATTATGGAGGCACTACCTAGTTGGTAGAAGCTTCACCCTTAAAACAGACCATCAGAGCTTGCAGTACATATTTACCCAAAGGGATTTGAATGCTAGGCAAAGGCGATGGAGTGAGTTCATGAGTGAGTATGACTTTGGTATCTCTTACATCAAAGGAAAGGAGAACGTGGTGGCAGACGCTCTAAGCCGAAGGCCGAGACTTTTCTCCTTAATTCCCTTGAAGGTTGACTTGAGGGAAAGGGTACTAGGACAACTATTGGGCGATAGTTGGTATCTAAAAATAACCTCAGCTATTCAGAATGGAAAGGAACAGGAATTGAAGTATGATGGGTACCATCTTGAGGAGGATGGATTGTTGCGGTATCAGGGAAGGATGTATGTTCCTAAGGAAGGTGATATCAGGAAAACAATCCTTAGAGAGGCCCATAGATCACATTATTGTGCCCACCCGGGAGTGAAGAAGATGTATGCTGACATGAAGCAACTCTTCTTTTGGCCAGGTATGAAGATGGATGTAGTGGATTTTGTTTCGAAGTGCCTTGAGTGTCAACAAGTGAAGGCAGATCATCGTCATCCGGCCGGTCTCCTACAACCGCATGATATTCCTATGACTAAATGGGAAGTCATTTCCATGGACTTCGTTGTAGGATTACCACTCACATCTCTGAGACATAATGCTATTTTGGTGGTAGTCGACAAACTGACCAAAAGTGCTCACTTCATTCCAGTCAGAGACACCTATGATGTGACAGATGTGGCAAGGGTATTCATAAATGAGATTGTACGTCTTCATGGAATTCCTAAAAAGATAATCTCTGACAGAGACCCTAAGTTCACCTCCAGATTTTGGACAAGCATGCAGTCAGCATTAGGGACACAGTTGAACTTAAGCTCAGCTTATCACCCCGAGACAGATGGACAGACTGAGAGGGTGAATCAAGTGATGGAGGACATGCTTAGGATGTATGTTATGGATCAGCAGACACAGTGGGAGAAATATCTTCCTTTAGTGGAGTTTGCATACAACAATAGTCATCACAGCTCCATTGGTATGCCACCATATCAGGCATTGTATGGGAGGCCGTGCAGGACACCACTCAGTTGGGACAGGTTAGAGGATCGAGTTTTAATTGGGCCTGAATTAATTCAGGAAATGGAGGAGCAAGTGATACAGATTAGGCAGCGGCTGAAGGAAGCACAGGATAGGCAAAAGAGTTACGCTGATGCACACAGATCAGATAGAACTTATGGAGTAGGGGATCGTGTATTTATTCGCATCAGACCAAATAAAAGTACCATTCGGTTTGGGAAGGGTACCAAGTTGTCACCTCGCTTTATAGGTCCATTTGAAATTCTTGAGAAAATCGGACCAGTTGCTTATCGTCTCGCGCTGCCACCCCACTTGCATAAAACTCATAATGTATTTCATGTTTCTGTATTACGACATTACATAGCTGATGAGACTCACAAAATTCATTGGAAGGAATTGCAGGTCTCGGACGAGGGAACCTTCAGGGTCGAACCATTACGTATACTTGATCGTAGGGTTCGACAACTCCGTAGTCGCCATGTGGACCAAGTTAAGGTCCAATGGGACAAGTATAGCCCCGGGTCTGCTACCTGGGAGGACGCAGAGACCATGCGTCGAGATTTTCCCTCACTATTTTGACCATAACTTCGGGACGAAGTTTCCCGAAGGGTGGGTGTATGTAATGCCCATATTTTGATTCGGCATATTTATTAGTTAGACACACCATACTTTACTTCTTATATATTTTGTCGAACTCAGCTCGACTGAGTAAACTATATTGGACCTCATTATATGATGTTACTCTGTCTTATGATTTCGCCATGATTATGATGTTACTATGTTATGCAGTTATGATGTTATGATTATCATATGATTCCTTATTTTACGATTGCAGTATATGTTTATATGTTTTCCTTAATGAAATGTGAAATATATGATTCGGTACGTGGATACCATCTTCTTATATGAATTATTGAAATGTTATATGTATCTATGATGAGCACAAAGGTTACATGAAATGAAATGATAAAATGGATCAATTGGCGATCAATGGAAAATGCTTTCTATAAATTGTATTTTGCAAAACACTAACCTACAGGACACAAGGGCTGTGGGATAGCCAGTTACTTGATCTGATATACATTGGAAAGGAAAAACATGTTCATACAGCAAACCTTAGCAGCCAAAATGAGGATACGATAACACAAACTGATAATCCCGATAGCAGCAAGTATGAGTTGATAAGGGCGTAGGCCCAGTATGTTGAGAGGGATGGATGTGTTTCCCACCCTATGTTTCCATGAGACCCGAGGTCGTGGGAGGGCCGTGCTGAGACACGCTCCCCATGTTGTTGTGATGACGATTGTCGGATGCCTGCTAGGGGAGGATAGGTCCGCTGTTCAGCCGACGCTCTCGCTCTCAAGTTCTATGTGGTCAGATCGGTGAGTCCGACACCCACTGTTGTACTAGCAGAGGGAGGATAGGGAGGATGCTGGACGTAGGTTATGATGGGAGGATGTGTTAGTTAGTACTGTTGGGGGGGTTAGTATTCCTTGATTCCGAGTTAGTGGAAGTAGGAACCCTTCCTGTACTTGATTGATTAAACTAATGTAAACATAAAGACAATGATGTTAAATCGTAAAGGGTTAACTGTTAAATAACCGAGGATGTTAAAGTAATTATACTATAGATTATGCTTGCTCTTCTGCATGGGGGTAGATACTATTGTTAGTTAGCAAGTATGCATAGGCGGAATGGGGTTTGTCTATAGTACATGTCCGACATGTGCATACACTGGCCATGCATGCACACCTCGTACGTGTACAATATTACTGGTGTATAACATACTTGTCATGCTCGAATAGTAGTATAAATGTCATAGATAACTCAGTTAAGGATACATCAATCAACTTAGGTAATGAATGGTTAGGTTGTCAACGTGTGAATAAGTGAATTAGTAATTATATGAAAACATTGTAATAATAAACTAGGACAAGTATCGTCAGTTAACATTGTCATAGAAGAACTGTTGTGAATAGGGTAATGATAGTGTCTAATTAATTAGTAAAATTGTTTAAGCCCTCACAAGTGCTTTGTTTATAATAACAAGGATGCTAGGTTGATGATAGGGTACCCATGTGATAAACAAATAATTAAGAATACTATGATTGATTCACCTTTTATTATTGTCAAAGGGTGATTTAATTATTATTATTAATTAATAAATGATATTCCAGCAACATTTATATCCCTATCGTAACAAATGCAATATAAGTAAGATTTAAAATGTTGATTTATAAATTAATATTACGTGATTAATTCCATTTCAAAGTTAGCCATAACAAGATAATCCTTTTTTGGAATAACCGTGATGTGATGGAAATGGATATTTAATTATTCAATGTTAATCTTGGAATTTAAACCTCAAGCTAAAGTAGCCTCGACGGATAAGGTGGATCATTAGGACACATCATGTCCAAGTTGACAAGGGGCAACTAATTATGTAATATTTTATTAATTACATTAATAACGTTAAAATATCAAGAACGGCGGATATACTTGTATTTAATGAAGCTTGTTTCGAACGGATAACCTTTGGGTGATAATCCCCACCGTAATAAATACTTACTACCGTCAATCCCAAAACCAACTAACTTTTCCATGAGAGTAATTAATTATACATTTTAATAAAGAACCGTGTATAAATGAACTGGTGATAGGAGTAAGTGTTGAGGGGCTCGAGAAGGGGATTTTGGGGCGGTGGAGGAAGCCCAAGGTCTTCTCGAGGATGGACATGTATATAGAGGGGAAGAAGGTTGAAGGTGGGGGAGGGTTTTTTTTATTTGGGGGAAAGAAAAGAAGTTTGGAGCACAGAAGTTGGGGAAACAGAAAAGTTTGGCGAACAGAAAGAGTTTTTGAACAGAAGGAAAGACTGCTCTCGGGATTATCAGATTGTGGGCTCGGGGGCTTGGAAATCCTTTGATTTCCAAGGGCCAGCAAGATTATAGCTGGTCGGTAGGGTGGACACTTCAGTTTGGCTGTCTAAGGGGTTATAAAACCTGCTACAACTTACGGTTAGCATCAGCATCAGGTAATTTCCGTTATTTACTATTATGCTTAAACTTACTGTAAACATGCATCACTTGCTATTTACTGATTTACTGCTATACACTGGTTTACTGCTATTTACTGATTTACTGAGTTGTGAAACCTATGCTTATGCTGTTGAAAAGAAAATATTAGTATGTTAGTCTATTTTAAATTACGAATGCAAGGTGATAAAAGAAAACACGACATAATACTAAATATTATTTAGGCACATTGAAATTCTTAGAAATTTTCTTCCATAAACTGGTAAAGTTAAAACGTAGAGAATTAAACCATAAATTTTACACAGTGCTCTGCTGTAAAAACCAGAGCACTACACTTTCAAGGGACAAGTCACCAAGGGAACCTGAAAGTACCTTGAGAGAGAGGAAAATTTAAGTACAAACCTCAAACATGTTAACACAGTCCACATACTACAACAATTAAGCACACAAATGAAAGAAAGGTACAGGAACATAACAATTCTACAGCTGCAATATAAAACAGTACTATATTTGAATAGTGCTAAAGCAACAATAACACATATTATAACATAATTTTCATCTCTTTCAGTAAAAGGTTATAAAATAAATATATTGATCAAACAACAATAAGAGAGTTATAGTTGAAGATCTCCACATCCACATTAATCCAAAAACAAATCTGAAGTGTGGGTACAAATACAGTACCTTGTACTATAGAAAATAAAAGCCACCTGTGTTACCTTTCAATTTAGCAATATGGTCTAGAAAAGCAAAATTTCCTCACAATTACCATCGAAATTTCTAACTAGTGCTAAAGCAACAGTAAAATATTTTATAACATAATTTTGATCTCTATCAACTTCAGCACTCCTCTATGGTCCCTGTGCTGAAGTTGGTCCTCGAGATGTAATGGGCAGTAATCAAATTATAACATATGCAGCAGCAGTAAATAAGCAATGAAAAAAGTGAATAAAAATTGATTAGGTTTCCTTTCAAGGGACAAGTCACCAAGGGAACGTGAAAGTACCTTGAGAGAGAGGAAAAGTTAAGTACATACCTAAAGCAGGTTAACATAGTCCACATACTACAACAATTAAGCACACAGATGAAAGAAAGGTATAGTAACATAACAATTCTACAACTGCATTATAAAACAGTACTATATTTGAATAGTGCTAAAGCAACAATAAAACATATTATAACATAATTTCCATCTCTTTCAGTAAAAGGTTATAAAATGAACATATTGATCAAATAACAATAAGAGAGGTATAGTTGAAGATCTCCACGTCAACATTAAACCAAAAATCAAATCTGAAGTGTGGGTACAAATATAGTGCCTTGTACTATAGAAAATAAAATCCACCTATGTTACCTTTCAATTTAGCAATATGGTCTACAAAAGCAAAATTTCCTCACAATTACCATTGAAATTTCTAACTAGTGCTAAAGTAACTGTAAAATATTTTATAACATAATTTTGATCTCTATCAACTTCAACAATCCTATGTGGTCCCTATGCTGAAGTTGGTCCTCAAATTGTAATGGGCAGTAATCAAATTATAACATATGCAGCAGCAGTAAAGAAGCAACAAAAAAGCGAATAAAAATTGATTAGGCTTCCTTTCATGGGACAAGTCACCAAGGGAACATGAAAGTACCTTGAGAGAGAGGAAAAGTTAAGTACATACCTCAAACAAGTTAACACAGTCCACATACTACAACAATTAAGCACATAGATGAAAGAAAGGTACAGTAACATAACAATTCTACAGGTGCATTATAGAACGTTACTATATCTGAATAGTGATAAAGAAACAGTAAAACATATTATAACATAATTCTCATCTCTTTCAATAAAAAGTAATAAAATAAACATATTGATCAAATAACAATAAGGGAGGTATAGTTGAAGATCTCCACATCAACATTAAACCAAAAATCAGATCTGAAGTGTGGGTACAAATATAGTACCTTGTACTATAGAAAATAAAAGCCACCTGTGTTACCTTTCAATTTAGCAATATTGTCTACAAAAGCAAAATTTCCTCACAGTTACCATCCAAATTTCAGGGTAGTGCTAAAGCAACAGTAAAAGATTTTATAACATAAATTTGATCTCTATCAACTTCAACACTCCTCTGTGGTCCCTGTGATGAAGTTGGTCCTCGAGATGTAATGGGAAGTAATCAAATTATAAAGAGTGATGATGATCGAAGTCATGATGAACATATCTAATATATCTAATATAAAGAGAATGAATGTTTCAGACTAATATATCTACATGCAGCACATACAGGAGTGATGATGTGTGAGAAAACACTAAATTTGAAAATTTCCAAGAGAATCCATGTTTCATACTAATAACATCAATATACATCAAAATACAAGTCATGAATTTATGTTGCATCTACTTTTTTGTTGATTTATGTTTTTTTGCATTGAAAAAACTTGTGAGTGCAGTATCACAATCATCAATTAGCGTAGTATTTACTGCGATATCTCCTATTATTGTTTGTGTTTCCATGCCCTCATGTATGCCACTTCTTGTACATCGCTAAGCAGGGCGTGGAGGCAGTTCTGAAGGGGTGTGAACTGCCACAACGGAAATGAGCATATATATATGATGTTGAAATATTATTGAAATAAATATTTCATTATTTTGATTAAAATTACAATATTTCTCTTTACCTGTCTGTGTGGATGTGACAGGCGCTGGGGTTTTCATTGGAGGTCTACTTGCTTCCTCTTATAGTTCAGGCTCCTGATATGCATGGTATTCCATTGAAAGAAGAAAATTTATAAGTATACGTCAAGAAATATATATATCTAATCACGGTAGATATTTCTATTTCCAAAACATACATACTAGAATGGACGCTATGCTCCACACTATCATGGGGCATGTGCACCCCAACATCAACTGGTACTTGTTGAGTACCACTAGATTCACTGCGGTGGTTGCATTGTTGCTTACAAACAAACATAATTTTTTAGCTATGGGTGATATCATCAAAATTGAATAGACTTTAATAGTATACTACAATTGGTGATATACCTACATTTGCGTCATTGGGGAGATTGGAGTCTTCCCCAAGCTTTTCCGATATTCAACCACACTTTTAAAACCAAACTTGAAACCAAGCTTTAGGTCTTCCTCGGTGGCAGCAGCTTGGTACGTATTTCCCTACAACGCATGATAACACATTTTAAAATTTCCAGTATCAAAATCAGATATTTGTTCGGTATTGTTAAATAAATATTCCCAACAATTAATCATTTAATACTTATGGTTCTTGCTCTTAGTTTTCTATAGCCACCCTGGCATAGTCTATGTTGCCCATGCTTTTCCATTCTAGCCTTGGTTGCTTTGGAGGTGTCAGGTAGCCTATATATGAAAATTTTGAAAAACCTTAGATATCAAAAATCTTACTTAAAACACAAAAGAAAATAATAATTGAGTTTATTTCAGTAAAAAGATGATATATTTTGTACCTTGTTTTACTGTAGCTAGGGTTTTACCCCTAGCTTGTGCAAATGAGCACCTACTAAGGAGAATGGACTCCTTAGTAGCAGTTCAGTAAATGTAAATTATTAAGCTAAAACAAAGATATAAACTACTTTAAAACATGTGCATGAAACATAAACAACAAAATGTAAATAATGGTTTTTTTTTGTATTAATGTTACCTTCAATGTGAAGGTTGATGAAGCTCCTTGCAATGTCCAAGAGGGTTTCTCCAAGCTCCAATGTGCTCCTTCTCTTTCTCCAATGGTGGGAATGGGCCAAAAGAGGCTCTCAAGGTGAAAGTAGTTCAATGGTGAACTAGGGTTTCGAGAGAGATTTTGGCAAAGTAAGGGTATACTTGATTGTGGATGTAGAATAAGGGATCTCCATCACCTATTTATAGTTTTTTGGTGGTGGAGTGTTGACCCATGGTTTTGGGAGACACATGGTTTAGGGCAGCTGTATAGGGTTTTTTCCTCTTTTTCCTCATTATTTTATATTTTTTATTCCCTTTTTAGGGGATTTTTGCTATTTTTGGAGGAAAAAGGGGTTTTTTAACCTTTTTGAGGCTATTTTGATGGTTTTGTGGCCTTTTGGAGGCTTTTTAGTGGGATTTCTTGGGATTTTAAGGGAAATATGGTAGAAAAATGGACAAATGAGCCATATAATGTGGTAGATGAGGTAGTGAACACTTTTTGGGTGTTAACAGATTGCCCCCTGATGTGCGAGGGCAGGAGCTCATCGTATGGCCGATGGACATCAAAAGTCATGAATGGTTTTCCTGGGGTGTGGAGAGAAGATAAGAAACAAACTGAAGCCCGAAACAACGATCCTGAACAACTGCAAGAACTAAAAGTACATAACCTCAATAATGGATGAGGAATCATCTAATCATATGGACGAGGCAGGCATTCGCATGCTCGTATCAGGATTAACATAAAAATAACAATGGGGTCCAAAAAATGGGGACCTGACATATACATGACCTCAAAAACTGACTGAGGAATAATCTCGATATATGGACGAGGCGGGCATACCCATGCTCGTATCAAGATACATAAACAGAACTGTGAGGCCCGAAAAAGGGGGACCTGTAAGATACATAGATAACCACTGTGTACATCATAGGTGTCCAAAGGAGACACAAATCTGGGACATACTGCTGAGCGGACCATGTGTAAACTGAAGAACTGGTGCACTAGAATATCAACAGTGCTGCTGACTGGGGTACCAGAGGAATTGAAATGAGTACTCAAGGAAGCATATAACTGGATGGCTTCTGAATACAATCGCCAACGTAGCCCGGACATCCACGGGAACATACAACTGGGCGTTCCGAAGTGACTCACCAATGTGCTAGAGTCAAGGGAAATCCGGGGTCTTCGAATAAAAACTGATGGGATATAATCCTACGCGATCCTCAACGATGCGATCAAGGTGCTGAAGTCGAGCATGTGAGGAACAACCACTCGGAGAGGCAATGATGACTCCTCTCAGAATGATCCATAGGCACTTACCACAGATGGTAATAAGTCCAAGGCGTAGGGACCTCTGGGCCTATCCTCTGGAATAGAGGAGCTGTCGTCGATAGAGGGAGGCCTGCAACTATCAAGGAAATGATGTTTCCTTGACAGGAGCATGAGTTGAAGAACCGAAATGTGATAGTACTGATGGCAGGACTGACAAACTATGGGGGGACAACTGGGCAAGTAGAATGGGTGGACTCAAACTTCCTTTTTTCAGAGCATGATAATGGGAATGATCTGGCAGCATATGAAACTGACTGAGGGGAAAGGGATCATAGCTGTATTGTATAGGGGAGGGTGATTGGTCTGAGGGAGACTCAAGCTGTGGTAAAATGGCAGGAGATTGCAGAATACTCTGAACAAAGGTGACCTGATTGGGAGTGTTGCCGAGATAATCGATCATAGTGCCAGGAGGCAAGGGGGGAAACTTCTTCATGGGTTAAGGAACTAGAAGAAGTGTGTGGAAAATGGTACTGTCGTGTGGATTTTATGAGCCCAGGACAGTTCATGCTCATGGTTGCTTTCAATTTTAAGGAGTCTGAAAGCGATAAGAAGACTCTGAAATGATGGAATGGTACTGTCGTGTGGATTTTACGAGCCCAGGACAGTTCATGCTCGTGGTTGCTTTCAATTTTAGAGAGTCTGAAAGCAAGTAAGAAGACTCCAGGGGGTTGCTTTTTCGTAGATTTAGTCTCCAAGGCCCAAAGAAGCATAAAAGGATGCAATGAAGAACTCTTCTAGCCGGTGTGACTAGAGTATTCCTTTTTCGTAATTAGTCTACCAGGTCCGGAAAAGGGTTAAACTTATACCAGATAGACGCCCTTTCAGGTACTTTAACGAGCATGAAAGGAAGCAAGATTGCTCGGCAATCTTTTCATTCTTTTAGGAGTCAGAAAAGAGCTTAACGGAAACTCCCTAAGTGCCTTTTTCGTAAAGGACTTGTCCGGCCCGAAAAAGGGATAAAATTATACCGAACAAAAGGAATGGCCAAGCAAGGAGGAAGTGTTCAATCAAGGATCAGTAATGATGACCAAGAACAAGGGTAGGGGGAAACACTGGTGGGCCTCCTTGCGGGGTAGATGAAATGGTGGCAAAATAACGAAACATTGGCAGTATGACAGGAGTGAATGGCTCATGTAAAAATGTGGAACAATCCGATAGCGGCCGATGTGGTGCGCAAATCGAGGCAGCAAGGTGTTGGGACACAATGTTGAAATTGTACCAAGTGAGAGCAAGAAATGATCTCAAGCATCATCACGAGCTCGGAAAAATGAATCCGACGATATAAAGGGTGTCAAAAATGGATAACGGTCGATGTGGCACGCAACCCGAGGTGACGGGGGCATTTTGGAAAAATGCCCGAAAAATCTGGAGGTGAGAGCGAGAAATGATCTCAAGCGTCATCACCGGCTCGGAAAAATGAATTCGATGATATAAAATATGTGAAAAACGGAGAACGGTCGATGTGGCATGCAAACCGAGGCAACTAGTGGTGTCGAAAAAATGGACAAAAAATGACAGAACAAAAATAATGCAACGAGGTGACCATCATGACGGTCTCGTCGTGCTGATTCCAGTGGTGGAAACGGTTCGTAAAACGGACTCCGTATGGGGTCAGAATGGCCAAAACAAGAAAAAGTCAACTGACTATAAATAGTGGTGGGTCCAGCATGACATGTGTCATTTGTACGTTTTGACTTTGACTTGTGATCAGAGTGGACCAGAGCTTAGGTGGCATTTCTGGACAATCCGACCGGCCGATTTCAGATCCGGGAGATACAGGTATTCCGTCAAACTCATACCTGCATTTTTTTTACCCCTAGCTTGTGCAAATGAGCACCTACTAAGCAAAATGGACTCCTTAGTAGCAGTTCAGTAAATGTAAATTATTAAGCTAAAACAAAGATATAAACTACTTTAAAACATGTGCATGAAACATAAACAACAAAATGTAAATAATGGTTTTTTTTTGTATTAATGTTACCTTCAATGTGAAGGTTGATGAAGCTCCTTGCAATGTCCAAGAGGGTTGCTCCAAGCTCCAATGTGCTCCTTCTCTTTCTCCAATGGTGGGAATGGGCCAAAAGAGGCTCTCAAGGTGAAAGTAGTTCAATGGTGAACTAGGGTTTCGAGAGAGATTTTGGCAGAGTAAGGGTATACTTGATTGTGGATGTGGAATAAGGGATCTCCATCACCTATTTATAGTTTTTTGGTGGTGGAGTGCTGACCCATGGTTTTGGGAGACACATGGTTTAGGGAAGCTGTATAGGGTTTTTTCCTCTTTTTCCTCATTATTTTATATTTTTTATTCCCTTTTTAGGGGATTTTTGCTATTTTTGGAGGAAAAAGGGGTTTTTTAACCTTTTTTAGGCTATTTTGATGGTTTTGTGGCCTTTTGGAGGCTTTTTAGTGGGATTTCTTGGGATTTTAAGGGAAATATGGTAGGAAAATGGACAAATGAGCCATATAATGTGGTAGATGAGGTAGTGAACACTTTTTGGGTGTTAACACTTTACCAGGCCGTTGTTGTTTTCCTTGTTTTTTTAGCAAGTTCTCCTTTGCATCATCTATGAGTGCCTTCCACTCTTTCTCCGGAACCATGGGAGGGCACTCATGCTTGAGTTTAGCTTGCAATATTTCCCTATATTGGGCCCTGGTATATTTCAAATTATCACCGGCTAACTTTGCAACAACTTTCCTGTTGAAAGTATTGCCGAACAAGTTGACCATCTGGTCCATCAATTCATCTCTCTTTTTGATATATTGGCTATTCCACCATGTACGAATGGTGGGGAAAAATAGCTCCAAGGCTTTGTCATTCAAATGCCCATAGAAGACATTGTTTCCTGCAAAAACATGTAATCCATTAATTTATAATAATTTCAATGTATGTTTATTTCAATTTCATGATTAAAATCAATAAATTAATTAATAAATACTTGCAATATTCTGAAGCTTGATAGGAACACAAGAGTCATCCACCAAATAGGTGAGATCTACTGATCCGGTGCTTTTAACTCGTGATGCTCCAGGAAACGTTTCCTGGTCGTTTACAGTACGTTCATCTCCAGAGTCATGTGGAGTCCTAGGCTCCGTCTCATCATGCTTCAGCATGGCATCATGCCACGTCTCATCAGTGCCCCCATCATCAATGGATTCGAGGCCAACCGCAAGAGAGGAAAAAAGCCTCATTGGTACATTGCTTCTTTTTTGCTACATTGGACAATCACTGCTACCTATACCTGTCTCGGCAGGTTCTGATCTAGTCATGAGTTTTAAAAAATCCTACAAACAATAAAATTTACTTTATCAAATCACTTGGAAAAATAAAAAACATAATATCAAATATGAAATCATGTCATAGCTTAAAAAAATTTGTGAAGATGCCACTTACCCTATAAGATTGTATTTCATCTTGCAGTTGTTGAATCCTTGCCCTGTTCTCTTATGTCAAGGGCCTTATGTGAGCCAAGGCAAGCATTTATATGTTTTCCTTTTTCAAGGTTGTTCTAAAAGTGTGCAGTGGGTCAATGGAATAGAAAATTTCTTCCTCAAACCCCTCATCACCCAGTTCGGGTGCACGTGACTAAATTCATCAAACAATAAATTAAATTAAGCAATATAATTTTAACATCATTCAAATATTTATATTGTAATGAAAATTAAGCTACTATTACGCACTAACACTTACCTGACGGGCCACAGATTGTGACCTTCGATGGTATCCCTTGACCATGGAAGTAGCAGGTGCCTTTCCAATGGCGCCACCCTGACATAATAAATCAATAAATAAATGTTTGCCTCATACTAAATAATTATAACATAAACATAAATGAGATATTGCATTAATATTTATTTTTACCTCAGAAGTAGAAGATATATGTTATGCTGCATGTCAATGTGCAAACTCCTACCACAGTTTAATAAGCATGCTATCAAATGGAAATATTAACAATAAACATGGAAAAATTGAATGCTAACAGTGAAAATTGGAACATCTTGTTATTGTAGTAATATTTATTTGCTATAGTTAACATTTACCTGACAAGGCATATATTCTGACCTTCCATAGTCCCCCTGGACCATGGAAGCAGCATGTGCCTTTCCACTGTTGCCACCCTAAACAAACATTGAGTCAATAATTGCATCATAAACAAAAATGAGATATTCATAGCAGTGTAATCACCATGTAATCACATGGAAATATTCATAATAAGCACGAAAAAAGAAAATGTCAACAGTGGAAATCAAATGTTAACAGAAAAAAATGAAACATTTAGTTATGGTAGTCATGTTTAGTTACTACAGTTAGCATTTACCTGATGAGGAATAGTTTCTAACAGTCCACGGTTACCCTAGACTGCGGAAGCCACATCTATTCTATTTAATTTGTAATCGATCAACAACTCTTCACCTGCAAGTATTGGTTTTATTGCACATACAAGTATACGATGTTGTTCGTGTCCCTCGAATTCGCAATTTGGTTGCTTATTTGTTGTCACTGGTCATGTACTATTTATAAAGCCAACAATGTTTCTGGACGCTTTTGGTCTCCCATCAATATACATAGTCACCCTTTTGTTTTTATTGTTTTCTGCTAGTTGAATATAATTCATGGCAACTCTGTATCTCCGCATACTTCGAGTATATTGGACCAAGATCAACCAGTTATTGTATCTGTATAGTGGTCCTACATACTCCATCAATTCAGTTACAGTGCCATAGCAGACCTTTATTCCATCCATGGAAAATAGCCCCAATCCATGTAAGGATGAAGGAGCAATGCTTTACATCCTCCCATTGATGAGGAAATCTATGTCCACTTGAGGTAGCATATTAGGTACCCATCATTGCACTAGATGTTTATACCTCAATGCAAAATCAATGTCTCCTATGCTCTCAGCATCATAATTACACGACCCAACATTGGCAATAAAATATTTCATGCGTCTATGAAATATTTTTCTTATCTTTTCAGATCTAGTTGATATAGAACTAGTAGATATAGTACAACTCATCTCACTTTCAACCTCTCCGAGTATATATTCATCATCACTTGAGGAATATAGATCTGACAGATAAATGTTTGGTGGTACCTACACTCGAGAAAACAACAATAAACAAGACGGTATTTTCTTTCTTCTTTGAAAGTACACATTTACTTAACTAAACACATTTACTTCCCTCAAATCTGAGGCTTAGGAGGGACATGCCGAGCCCTAGTGGGTGTAGTGTTACAAATCTCAGCTGAAGTGTTTGGTATTGGGAGGACGATTTCTGGAAAAACTATTTGTTAGTGAACTCTTTGGAAAAATCACTCAACTAAGAAGCATTAATTGACAATATTGTTAGAACAGTAATCCACACTTAGTACCATAATCCATAAATTTTTATTGCCCATGTGCTTAATTAAACCATGTTTTGGATTAAGTGACTATAGTTGTTCAAATACCCACTTTTGAGAGTGTTCACACCCACTTCCAAGCAAACCAGTTCACCCAGCCTCCATTTTTGTCCACAAGTGCACCCTCATTAATTGCTGGAGCGCCCTCTCTCCTTGTTTTGGGGAATTTTAGTTGACCAAGGGCGCTAGGGTGGATTTTTGCCCATTTTTGGCTAGATTTGGAGCATTTAATGCTCCCTTGGGCCCCCAAACCTCCTCTACTTGCTCACCCACGCCTGCCTTGAGCTCATTAATGACCCAGCATGCTTCAGCCACCTCCACACCAAAATTCGTGGCTGTTTGGGGTGATTGGGATTGAGTTGGACCCACTTAGGGGGGATTGAGGCCAATTTGGCATTGATGACTTGTACACTCAGCTTGAGCCACCTAATGCTCTCAATTTTCTCATGGATGTAATAAAAACCTGTTACTAACATTTTCACATGTTAGACAGTCAGTTAATCAAAGATTTGAGCATACATTGTGTGTAAAATTATCATCTTTTTCAAGTTTTTCCACTGTTTTTGCAAATTAATTCGATTTTGTGAGGTTCTCCATAGCTCCTAGATCTTCTGTGATCAAAATAATCACATGGTATCAAAGCCATCTTGGAGTTAGTGAGTTGCAGGCCAATATTGAGCATTGAACTGCATTCTAGAGAGGATTTCCATATAAAAATTGAGTGTTTTTTGCAGGTGTTTCAGTAGTTTTCTCATCATGAACGCAGCAGTCATGGAAGAAAACCAAATGTTGCTCACACCCTTCAATTTTTTCGATTGGAAGGCTGAGATGGTCATCAAGCTGAGATCTAAGGGTCTCTATAGAGTGACCATGGGCACAGAAGTGGAGCCAAATTCTGCTGTGGAGAAAGCAAAGTACTACAATCGACTTGATGAAGCTTATGGATTGCTATGCCTGAGCATTTCAAGGGAACTCTTGTTTCATACAGACAGTTTGACAACTCCCAATGAAGTATGGGTGAAGCTAGAATCACTCTTTGGGAAAACTGATGAACTGAGAGGCCACCAACTTGAAAACGAGCTCATTAGCTTGAGCCCAGTGCATTTTGAAACCATCCAGGAGTTCTTCACAAAATTCAAGTCACTGGTGCTTCAACTGCAACAATGTGGAATTGTTAAGAAGGAGGGACAACTGATTCTGTCCATCCTTTCGAAGCTAGGCCCAGAATTCTCTGTATTTGTCAGCACATTTCACTCAGCCAAAATGACCCTTCGAAATTGGCAAATGCCATCACTAGCTACCTTCATGGAGTGTCTCACTCAGGAGAAGGACAAACTAGTTCAGATGGGTACCATAAAATCAAAGGACCAAGCATTGGCAATGGGTGTTTCAAGTGCCAACAAAGGCAAGCAGAAAGCCAAGAATTCGAAGCAGCAAGAGAAGAGGAAGTTTGACAAGACCAAGTCTGCAGATGGGGGTTCGAATCTGTCAAAGGAGAAGGACAAGAAGGGAAAGGAAAAGACCAAATGCACCTATTTTGATAGGGGATGGCATCCAGAGAGCTCATGTATGAAGAAAACCATTGACTCAATGGCGCAGCTGCTGGAGAAGAACAACATCCCAGTCCCTGAGGGCGCAAGGAAGAAGGAGAGCACCTCAAACCCTGACAATAAGGAGAAGTGTCATGCTTTGGTAGCAGGTACTTCGAATCCCTCATCCTTTATCATTGATTCAGGAGCTTCCAGACATATGGTTTCATCCAGAGAGCTCTTCTCCTCTATGCATTTGAATGGTGGCCCAACAGTTCGAATGGGAGATGATTCAGAAATCCAGACCAAAGGGATTGGTAGGATTGACATGGAGCATGGATATTTCAGTGATGTGCTCTATGTACCTTCATTGGCTGCAAATTTGCTATCAGTCTATCAAATGACCCATACAGGAGAAGCCAAGAGAGTAACATTTACTCCAGATTTGGTAGAAATCTCAGAAATTTCCTCAAATCAAGTTGTGGCTATAGGGTATGCTGATCATGATGAGAGAATGTACAAATTCTCAAACTTCATTCCAAATTCTAGTGACCATGCTCTTGTCTCTCATGCCAACGATACCTCCAAGTTGTGGCATGAAAGATTTGTCCACATGAACTACAAATATCTCCAGCAATTGCACAAGGACGAGATGGTGGAAGGGCTTCCAGAAATCAGATCTTCAAATGGTGCATGCATTGGGTGTGTAGTTGGAAAGCATCCTGAGCGCAGCTATGAGAAGGGAATGGCAAGGAGAGCAACTCAACCACTTGGATTGGTACACTCAGACCTCATTGGTCCTATTCCCACTCCATCATATGGTGGATCAAGGTATGTACTTACATTCATAGATGACTACTCTCGATTCTGCTGGGTTTACTTCCTTAAATTGAAGGCAGAAGTGTTTGAGAAATTGAAGATTTGGAAAGCCCTAGTGGAGAACCATAGTGGTCATAAGATAAAGATCCTTAGGACTGATAATGGAAAGGAATATGTGAATAATAACATTCAGCACCTTTGTGAGGAATGTGGCATCCAAATGCAACATTCAATCCCCTACACACCTCAGCAAAATGGTGTGGCAGAGAGGAAAAATAGATCTCTCAAGGAGATGGATACTTGCATGATTGAAGCTAGGGATCTAAGCCCTAAGCTATGGGATGAAGCCATCAATTGTGCTGCTCATATTCAGAACAGAGCCTTTCACAAATCAGTCAAAGGAAAAACCCCCTATGAGGCATGGTTTGGCCAAAAACCAAATGTGTCAAATTTCAGGATTTTTGGGTCTAGAGCATGGGCTCGAATTCCATCAGAAAAGAGGAATGCTTTGGAGCCACAGAGCAGGGAATGTATCATGGTTGGATATGGTGAGGACACAAAGGGCTACAAGCTCTTTGACACATCCACACTCAAAACTTTCATTGAGAGAAGTGTGCAATTCGAAGAAGAACCAATTCCAGATTTTGAGCTTGCACCGGGGGAAAGCTCCTCTCCTCCACATCTTAATGAAATTAGTGATGATTCCACCTCTAATTTTTCTGATATTTCTGAATATGACATGGCTGAAGATGACATTGCTGTACATGAGTCACCATCAAGGCCCAAGTGGGCTGAGAAAATCATACAAGCTGCAGGTGAATTGGCAGGCAATCCCCAAGAGCCTAGGAAGACTAGATCTCAAACAATCAATGCTTCCTTTGCAAATGAAAGTGAACTTGCCGATCACTGTTATATGATGATTGGATGTGATCCAACATCATATCAGGAAGCTCATCATGATCCAAGGTGGAGAGCAGCAATGCAAGAAGAATTCCAGTCTCTCCAAGAGAACAAAACATGGGATTTGGTGCCTCTTCCTCCCAAGAGGAAACTTGTGCAATGTAAGTGGATTTTTCGAACCAAACCTGTTGCTGATGGTTCTGATCTGAAGTATAAGGCTAGGTTAGTGGCTAAGGGCTACTCACAAATCCATGGTGTGGATTATACAGAGACCTTTGCACCGGTTGCAAAGATGGACTCAATTAGACTAGCTCTTGCCATGGCAGCTAGTAAAGGTTGGGAAGTTCACCACATGGATGTCAAAAGTGCATTCTTGCATGGTGAGCTACAGGAAGAGATATATATGCAGCAACCTAAAGGATTCCAAGAGGATCCCACACTTGTATGCAGGTTGAAGAAGTCACTCTATGGACTCAAGCAAGCCCCCAGGGCTTGGTATGCCAAAATGGATTCTTTTTTGCTCTCAATTGGTTTCTGTCGATGAAAGTCTGATCCAAATGTTTATTTTCAGCATTGCGATGATAATTTGCAGTTCATTGTACTGTATGTTGATGATCTCTTAATTACAGGGAGCTGCACCAAACAAATTGGCTCAATTAAAGCTTCTTTGCACAGTGAATTTGCCATGAGCGACCTAGGATTGCTAAGGCAATTTTTGGGCTTGGAAATTGAGCAATCTGAGAGAGGTATATTGCTGAGTCAATCTAAGTATGTTTCAGACCTGTTATTCAAGTTTAAAATGGCTGAATGTAAGGCAGCCAAGTGCCCATTCCTTTCAGGCATAAAACTAGGTGAATTTGAAGACTCTCCATTGGTGGATTGCACACTCTACAGGCAGCTAGTTGGAAGTTTGATGTACCTTACACATACAAGACCTGATTTGTCTTATGCTGTAAGTGCTGTAGCAAGGTATATGCAGCATCCACATGAGATCCATTGGAAGGCAGCCAAAAGGATCCTTCATTATGTCCAAGGAACAAAGAGCTTTGGGGTACACTATGCAGCTGGTTCTTCACTTCAACTAGCTGGATTTTCTGATTCCGATTGGGCGGGAGATCCCATCGATAGAAAGTCCACTTCAGGTTCTGTGTTTATGTTTGCTGAAGGTCCCATTTGCTGGTCAAGTAAGAAACAGCATACAATTTCTCTTTCATCAGCAGAGGCCGAGTACAGGGAAGCAGTGAACGCAGCCACACAGTGTGTTTGGTTGCAAGGCATTCTTCGGGAGTTTGGTGTTGCTATTGATTCTCCAACCAATATTTGGGTGGATAATCAAAGTGCCATAAAGATATCTACTGATCCAGTACAGAGGCAAAGAACAAAGCACATTGAGATCCACATGCATTACATTTGGGGCTTGGTGCATGACAGGGTGATTTCACTGCAGTATTGCTTATCCACCGAGCAAACTGCAGATATTTTCACCAAGTGCTTTACTGAGAAGACCTTCACTCACTTGAGAGCTTTGCTTGGAGTGAGTGATGGATGGTGATTGCTGCAATTTAATTGCAGGTTCAGCCCCATGTCCATTTTTGAGGGAAGTTTTTATCCCATGAGGTTTTACTTCTTTTCCTCGGTTCATATGGACAAATAAAATTTTTGTTTGTATTGAGGTGACTTGAGCCTTTGTTGCCAAGGCCTCCCACTTATCTTTCATGATATGTACTAAGTTATGGTTAAGGGGGGGTGTTAGAACAGTAATCCACACTTAGTACCATAATCCATAAATTTTTATTGCCCATGTGCTTAATTAAACCATGTTTTGGATTAAGTGACTATAGTTGGTCAAATACCCACTTTTGAGAGTGTTCACACCCGCTTCCAAGCAAACCAGTTCACCCAGCCTCCAGTTTTGTCCACAAGTGTGCCCTCATTAATTGCTGGAGCGCCCTCTCTCCTTGTTTTGGGGAATTTTAGTTGACCAAGGGCGCTAGGGTGGATTTTTGCCCATTTTTGGCTAGATTTGGAGCATTTAATGCTCCCTTGGGCCCCCAAACCTCCTCTACTTGCTCACCCATGCCTGTCTTGAGCTCATTAATGACCCAGCATGCTTCAGCCACCGCCACACCAGAATTCGTGGCTGTTTGGGGTGATTGGGATTGAGTTGGACCCACCTAGGGGGGATTGAGGCCAATTTGGCATTGATGACTTGTACACTCAGCTTGAGCCACCTAATGCTCTCGATTTTCTCATGGATGTAATAAAAACCTGTTACTAACATTTTCACATGTTAGACAGTCAGTTAATCAAAGATTTGAGCATACATTGTGTGTAAAATTATCATCTTTTTCAAGTTTTTCCACTGTTTTTGCAAATTAATTCGATTTTGTGAGGTTCTCCATAGCTCCTAGATATTCTGTGATCAAAATACTCACAAATATCATCCCAACAAACCATAACTACAGTGAGAGGGTACACTCAGGAGTACATTGTAGCAGTGTTCGTAACTATTTCATGTCAATACATCTTAACGAAATAATCAGTAAAATACTACAGCATAGAACACAAAATACATCAGCTAACTTAGGTGAAATATTACACCTTACACATGTTGCAAATTTCAAATTCATGCAAACTGGCACTCAAATGGCCATGAGAAATTTGATTTTCAAAGACTATTTTCAGACATTATGTGTATATTGATTTTCCGACTATATTGGTTTTTTTTTTAAACAAATAATAAATTTAAATCAAGAATGAGTGTATCCATCAACTGAGCATGATGACCAAACTAGAAAAATGTCAACATGAGAGCAGTCCCAAGTCAGTCACTATGTTGAAGAAACTTCAACACTACCAGTTAGGCCAATATGCTAATACAATTTTTAGTGACATGTATTGTAGGATAAACACATTAATCACAAGAAGGTGGTAACACACAACATCAAGAGAACTAGGCCAAATGTAGTCAAGTCAAAAATATTGGTTTCAGACAGCTTTTGAACATTGTTGTTTTACTCTATAAGCCTTGGAGTACTCACTATTTCCAACAAAAACACCCTTTGAAATGGAGGATTTAAATTCAGTCTTTTTCTCCTCAAGAATATGAATATATACAAAGGAAAAAAAAAACAGTAGTGTGACACCTATGGTTTATCACTAATGAAATCTTCTTATAGTTTTTGTTCTTCAATACCCTATGAAGATACCTATTCATATATGCTCCAATGGTTAA
The DNA here is from genome assembly GCA_027924585.1 of Larix kaempferi. Lineage (NCBI taxonomy): Eukaryota > Viridiplantae > Streptophyta > Pinopsida > Pinales > Pinaceae > Larix > Larix kaempferi. Next base: position 1,411,327 of record BSBM01001595.1, on the reverse strand, counting down.
TTTCCACAAAGTTCTCTCTTAACTATTTATGGTAAATTCACTTGCTCCTAAAGCTGTAAAACAAGTTGTGGGTGGGTTTTCTAATGAAAAACAGGTTCCTGTAATAGCTACCAGAATGTACTTTCAGATTCAACCACGCTTCTCTTTGTTGTCCATTACCTATTCAACTCCTCAAATGCTTTTTCACCAATCCTACAATGGAAAGAACTAGGGTTTGCTCAAATATTAATAAACCAACAATTAACAATAATCTTGTGTAAGCTATCAATAATTCACGAGTCTAAAGTGTGATTTTTCCTTTTTATTAGTTGTAAAATGAATTTTGGGCATCCCATGCCACCTGTGGACAATGGAATACAATGAACATGCCCTATACCTCACATCTGGGCAGTTCTGGGCCCTATAATGACAACCTACAATAGTAGTTAAACATATATGGGTAATGTTTTGAACATTAGTAGAAACGTTTCACCTTCTAGCAGCCTCATCATTTAGTTCCGGGCTAGTTTTGTGGATGTGAGGTAGTTTTGGGCGCAAATTAAGACTATCCATGTCTTCTTACAACATGAGACGCTTGCAAAATTTGAGGTATGGAAAGGCTAAGAGAAGAAATCATGGGTGTGTTGAGTGGAGTTTGGATAAGTATGAACATTTTCATCAGATTTGCTCATCTCTTTCTAGCTGACTAGTGGGCTGACTTTGGGGTTTTGGAACTGTTTCATGCTATAGAATTGGATAACATCAGCTATTGAGGACTTTGAATTGAGTGTACCAAGGTTGATTTCCTCCTGAATGTTGTTATTTATTTATTTATCCTAATGGTGTCGATGACCTTTTTAATAGACTGTTATTAAGGTTTCTATGCCTCCAAATAACTACAAGATTTGCCAAATAAGGGGAGCACTCTAGTCTCCCAGGAAAGCATACAACCGAAGGATGCCACCTCAGCACTTGATAGTGAAAATCATAGAGGTCATTGATACCATTAGGATAAATAATTAAATAACAACATTCAGGACCAATGTGTTAGTTGCAATTAAATGTGTGGGGAATGTTATGTAAGACCCTCAGACAACCCTTATACACCACGTGTGCTTGATGCAAACATTCAAATCCTTGACAATTTAAGCCTTAACTTAAGTGAAATCAACAAGAGATATACGTGCTGGAAACAACCAAACCATGACTACAGTGATAGCTGAAAATCTAATGTGCAATAAGACAATTTTGAAAATTCGAAAACACCATGCATACAAAGAAGAAATGAAGTCCATGTTCATAGTCTCATGATGAATAGGATTTCCATTGATGACAACATAAAAGTAACTAACCATTCTGGAAAACATCTAAAAGTTTTTATGGCTTTCAAAAGTAAGGTCTAAAATTTTTTATGACTTTCTTTTCAATCTTTATGATAATTTCAATGGACAGGCCCCACTCATAGCCAAATACTTTTGAGATATCTACAACTTATCAGAGTATGGGGGACCATATAATTCTCGAACGACATTGGATTCAACAACCCATTCCTTTGAATAAATAGACCTCAGGACCACATGTCTATTCTGATGCATGTGGACGTCTATGTGGGTTTTGACAAGCCATTATCATTCATTTTTAACGTAGTACCCAAGGATTTGAGCCTCAGTAAGCTTTGTTTGCAAAATATCTTTGACCTGTTCGAGAGATTCTCCAACTTCCCGTTTTAGATTATAAATAGCAGCTGGATCTAATGTTGTCAAGTTGATGCCAAATGACCACCACCAGTCTCTAGTCCAATTAGGGACCAACCATCCAGGATCCTCATGGATATGTGTCATTTGAGGTCCAAACTTTAGCATGGTATAATATGTTCTATCTATATTTTCTTTTCTCAAGAATTTATACCATAATTTTTTATATTTTTCATAAGTGTGTGTAGTACTTGGAAACCAGAGACTAGCATCTTGATGTGGCCATGCTTCCAAAGAACGTATCCGGTTAATACAATAGTATTGTTGGTCTAGTTGTAGCCTGGGGTGAGGTGTAGAGCCCTCCGTCGAGATTAATTTAAGATCATGGTATAGGTGAGTTAACCAATTGCTTGCATCAGCTGCTTTTCTCAAGGAGTTGTTGTAAATCATCTCTAGTACAATATTGGATCCCATAGGCATTATTCTGAGTTCTGGCACTAGTCTGATAAAAGCATCAGATCCCTGTAAGTTATCATCTAATACTTCATCATGTCCACCTAGGTTTCCAGTCTTTCATATAATCCAACCAACTCATATTATCATTGATAGTATAGATATGATTTTTTCCTCCGGTCCAAGCAGAGATTTTCATGTTTACTTGTGGGTTATGGGCCCACTGGATTCCGCTTTGACCTTCTACACTCGCTTTCCTCATGCTCACTTTCATCATGCTCGTTTGTTTCAGGCTCGCTTGTTAAAAATTAACAGCATTCTCCTGTGTCAAATATTCTCTTATTAGTAACCATTGTGGTACTTTGGTGAAAATGTTTTTCCTAACTCATTGTTTCTCCATATTGTGTGCCTAGTGCCACCTGTCTATGTCAATGCATAAATCAACCTCTTCTTGGTTTGTGGTTCTAGTTGGCCTTGTTTTGGGCCTTGTAGTGGTTCTCTAATGTCACAGACATAGTCATTGACACATTAAAAAACAAACCTAAGCAGTAGGTGCATGACATGAGTGAGTGAATGAGTGAGTTTATCAAGGATGATTTCCTCCCGAATGTTGTTATTTAATTATTTATCCTTATGGTATCAATGAAATTTTTAATAGATTGTTAAAAAGGTTTCTATGCCTCCAAATAACTACAAAATATGCAAAAAATTATGGATGACAATAGGGCAACGTGGTCCACACAATTACAAAATCCCTCAACCCAACACATTAGTTAAGTCCTAGTGTGTTGTCTAGAAGCATATATATATATAATATGTTTTGAATTAGGCTAGTAGTGTGACTAATTGTAAAATCCAATTTTGCTACAAAAGCTAATAAAATTTCCCTAAATCATGGTCACCTTTGCACATGAACTTTCCTCCTTTGTTGGTTCATAGTTTCCAGTAGAGGAATTTGGAAAGCATAATGAAAGTATCTCAACCACGCATGTGTAATAACATCATCAAATAATAGGGAATTGTCATCATCATTGACAACCATTCAACCAGCTGATCCAAGCAATAAAACATCGTGTCAACCCCACTAAAAAAGTGATGAAATCACAAATGGCCACCCATGAAAAATGGGGGGTAGTAGTTGGAAATTTTGTTTTGTGCGCTATGTCATGGTGGTGAACGTTCTCCTTGTTTCTCTAGGGCATTGGATAATTTGGGCATTCCTTCTGAGCAGTACTGAATTTTTGTGTCATCAATTTTCACTAGTTTTGTAGCTTGTCTTGGGGAGGTTCATTCTCCAATTCCCTAGCTCTAATGGAGGATTATGATATATGGATGGGAATTTGTTTTCATAAGCTTTATCTTGGTATGAAATGCTAAAACTAGTTCCCTAGGGATTAGAGCTATGGAAGCTTATTTCTGAGCATTTGATGGTTTTTGAGCCATTTCAACACATGGTTGGCCTTTTGTTATGGTATTTGGAGACCATTCTATGACAATGCCCTTGCTCCTTGGATTTTTATTGATCTCTTGGCATGCTTATTCATAAAAATTTTATGAGCACTCCTTTGGTTTTAGATTTGATTTACACTTATGAATGGATTACGGTTGACTTGGGATAGAGAACTCCCCCTTCTAACCCTTTATGGATAATATGGTGCATCCATGCATTTGATGTTAGGGCTGAGTGCAACCATCCTCCAATCTAGATGTTAGGGCTAAGTGAAACCATTCCCATCTCTGTTATTTTTCTACTTCTACCTCAAAAACTCATGTTTAAGGCCTCCTTTGCACCCAGATCTAACTAAAGATGCCTAGACCTGCTTCTTTCACCACTGTACCTACCCAAAATTAATTTTTAGGCTACTATGGGATTGTTTGAGGGCATTTTTAGGGTTGCTTTGTACCCAGAATTTACAACAGTGCCAAATACTGTTGTTTATGACCTCCAAGGTTGCCTCGAATTGCTTTTCTCATGCCCTTGCTGCATAGGACATGCCCATATTTGCAGTTACAACTATTTTACCATGAAGTAAGCAGCAGAAACACGGTGCAAAATTTTATGGAACCTCCTTCGTAACAGAGAAAAAATCCTACCAAAGCACTCCCAATAACAAAGGACAAAGTATAACCTATAAAACTACTCGTTTCCATATGGAATTTATGTTGGAAAATGTTATATAAATCTGACATATAGATGAAACCTACTTCAGTAATTCCAAAAGGAAGTGCCATATAATCTATCCTATAGCGAGGTGTCTCTACATTCTCAATTCACAAGGGAGCAAGGGAAGCAACTAAAATACTCAAAGATATGGTTTTCTCACTTAAGAAACCTTAGAAGTATTATTTTCACTTCATAATATGATAGCTAAATGGAAATTCCCAACCTAGGACAAATGATCATGAAAGCAGACTTACAGACATGAAAATGGTGAATCAACACTCTTGGGTATAAGTTAAAGCTACCATGGAGGCTCAATATGACCTTGATAAGGTGATGGAATAATGCTTCCTCCTCCATTCATAGAGAAACCTAAGGATTCATCACACTACACCTTTTACAGACCTGAAAATTTAGTGGAAATGATAGAGGACATGAAATTCAAATCCCTGTCAAAAGAAAGAAGGAAGGAATTAGTGGAAGACAATTTCAACAAGTAGAGAATGGAAGCTTGGTGGAAGATGAGGCTCTACTTGAGAGAAGAAAAGGTACCCAATGGCGATATTTCCAAAGATAAAAAATATCTTAATTATATGATGTTCACCACGATGATTCTGTGCTATTATATACGTAATATAAGTAATTATTCACCCTACGATGCCGTTAGCACTCTTAATTAAATTAAAGCAATAGTGGAAGATAAAACCAATAAACTAAGAAAAGTATGTAGAATAAAAATTATGAAAAAGTATCTATAGGGTTGTAGGGAGCTATACATAATGAAAATGTGGATGGAAAGGTAAAGTATTCTGAACCTGTGTACATATAACGAAACTTTGTATGTCTAGTAAACATGGATTATGTAGTCGAGCCAAACGGGGGTGTAGGACAGGGATGTTGTTTTGTAATTGCTTTGTAACTGTATAAAGCTCATGCTGTATAACCCGCTCAGGTAGGGTGAAGAAGAATGTCACACCACCTAAATTATTTGGAATATCTATGAGTGAATTCTTGCACAAAGCCCTTCCATATCAACCCCAAAATTTACCTCCCTACTTGCAAACAAGTTTATCAAAAAGGGTTCCACATACTCACATTCCAATGCATAATTGTTATGGCACCTCCCTAATAACATAACAGAAACCCTACCAAAGCATAACGAGTAACAAAGGACCAAACATAACCTGTAAAAATACTCATTGCCATATTGAATTTACCACAGCATTCATATTCAATTCATGATTAGACATATCTCCAACACAAATATCAATAGTTGGTAGAGGACGATACCATGCAGTAAGCAGCAGAAACCCGGTGCAAAATTTTACGGAACCTCCCTTGTAACAGAGAAAAAATCCTACCAAAGCACTCCCAATAACAAAGGACAAAGCATAACCTGTAAAACTACTCGTTGTGATATGGAATTTACAAAAACCCTACCTTGACAAATAATTTCAACAAAATACTTAGAAATGAAAACAAGGGACAACCCCTAACTCTGCAAATACATTGCAAATATCTTTCTAGCAATACCATACGGCATTTCATAAGGATTGAGGGAAAAACCATATCTCATCAATCAACACAAGCAACCATTTAAGGTCTACCAATACTAGCTCTATCTACAGCATTGTTTTTTAGACAAATTTGAGTTCCATTGCTGCAAATCTGAAAATATGGAGGGTTTCAACTTATGGGTGCCATTGACGCTCTGTGGGGATATGTAGACACGGTCGGAGGACACGGAATTGTAGCTGGTTGAAAGTTCCACAGTGAAGGAGGACATGGAATTGTAGCCGGATGCATGCAGGGGTTTCCCTCGAACTAGAGCACCAAGTATTTTCGCCAAGCTCGAGAGGCAGGTATGACGTTTCAGTTATGTCTTTTTTGTTGTTTAAAAAATTATAATATCATATTAATTAGATTATATTATATATTATTTAAATTATAATATATATTAATTAAATAATAATATATTTTAATTAAATTATTCTCAACACTATAAATATTGTCAATTAATCACATGGAGTGACAACCAAATGCAACAATATTTTATCAATAGCAACTTTTATTTATGCTTAAGAGCATGTTTCTTTATGGATTCTTCATCCATCATTAATTGATGAATAATTATATGAGAAACACATACAAGAACTTACATTCAAAGTGATTGAATGAATACTCTCAACATAATTTGTGCCTTCAAATATATAGTGAACTCTTAGACCTCAATCCAAAAAGTGATTTCCAACATTCTCCGAAATAAACATAGAATGATATCATACAACAATTCTTCAAGACAATAAATAAGAAATGATTCTTCTATAATTCATTTTCAAAGGAAGGATGTGTTTTATACTACCAATCATATTGCATCGACATTTTAAGCTATATGTTCATATGATAAAAAAAATATAATGCATTTTCAAAGGATGGATGTGTTTTATAATGCCAGTCAAATCACATCGACATTATAAGCTATATGTTCATATGATAAAAATTCATTATGAAGAGTTATTTATAATTCATTTGAAAATAATATTCAAAATGATCACATTACCCTATATAATTCACAAGCAGTTCCATGATAGAATTCAAAGCAATGATTGATGTATGTCTTTTTGTCATAAGGAAAATAGCAAGAAGGGTAAATCCATGACACAAAGAGATTCATTACACTCTTTGCATACTCAACTATAAATCAGTCTTCATCTTTAACTTAGTTCAAGAAGTGACTTTCAATCCAACTAAATATCAACAATTATAATTTATGATATTAGACTATTAAGAATTCGAGCAACATTGCAAGAAAAATTTCATATACAACTATTTATAGATGCCTCAAAATAATCTTATATAATTATGCCAAGAAATCACATAATTTGGTTTAATTTTTCAAGGAAATGAATATCCATTCTTAAATCTAGTTAAGTCTTCCATACCCAAAGGCTTTAATACTCCATGTTTATCACTATTTTCAAGTTCCAGCATTCATATCATATTTAAGAGAGGTTTACCTATCAAATAACCCAAGTAATATGCATGATAGAATTCCACAAGAATGAATAACAAAACATGATTCTCTCACATGATAATTTTAAAGGAAATAGGTGTATGATGCCATGACCCTGACACTATCTCTATATACATTGTTGGATGTCACGTTATAATTGTTCAATTCTAATAAGTGACTTCCAATACATTCCAAAATGAAACATTTCATTGCTAATAAAAAAATGAACTCTTGAAATGAACATAACTAGGTCCTAAAGACATTTCCATGGTAATAACCTCTTATTTAACATTCAAACCCACTACTAAGTATGTCACGACATCCTCATAATTCCACTTTCCATCATGTGACCTCCAACATAGTTAACACAATAAATATGGTTCACATTAATCTCTTCTTTCCTCTGCAATGATATTGTATCATTTTTATTTGTCCATAAAACTCTTATCATACAAGACTATTAAACAAGATAATTGATTACAATAAACTTGCACATAAAGGTATCCATTATACTATTTTAAAAATAACAATCATTCATTCTAAGCTCACATTCATCCACCTAATCAGATTTGATTTTTTTCACATGAAGAATGGTGCAAATGAATGCTCAAATTAAATTCAGCATTGGCCATGTTAAGACTACTAATCCTCAATCAAGAGTTGGAAAGAGAAATCTTAATGAAAAATATAAATTCTAGAATACTTTCTAACCAATAAATATCATTGATGCTTCCAAACTTGAACTAGTGTGTACATTTTTCGATCACACACTAAGTAATTCAAAGTAATGTCTTAAAAGCGGTTAGGGTGGCATGCAATAAGTATTTGATGTTGCATCGAAACTATTCCCATGGTGTATCTATAAGATCCACCATGATCTTGAAGGCTTGTTGAATAACACCAAATAAAAAGAAAGGGAGTAGTTGTGCAACTCATACTTTGTCTCTTAAAATACTTCTTGTTGCATGGATTCCTACATGAACTAGAATATCTTGAAATTTAGTACATTAAGAGTGAAAACATCATGGTTTCGAAACTATGCAATAAGTTTCTTAATATAGTTTTCCAGTTTCATGAAATTTTATAAGTCATGAATGCTCTTTATTGATCAACAATTGACACTAATTAAATTATTTATTGAATTAATGCTCATACCACCAATTCACACAATGAAATCTTTATTGAAATAATGGTCATATCATCAATTGTTCTTATGGAATCGCATACACAAATTTGTACACTTATTCAACTTAACTACAATTTATCTCCTTAGAAGGATGCAGATATTTGGTTCAAATGAAGCAAGTAATAATCCTAGGTAACTAACTAAGCAATTGTGTTTTCCATATACATGATTATAAATAAGTCAATACATACAGTTAGCACTTTATTCATCAACTTTATAAATGCGAAAAAGGAATTAGCAATACTATAAAAGGAAACAAAAGTCATTCAAATAATACATATTGTATAGTTAAGGTGTCAAAAGGGAATTAGCTCGACATTCGTCTATATTGCAATGAAAAGTGAAACCTAAAAATTGTCCCTATATCGACAAAATTTCGTGTAACATTACAAATCGTGGATATTGCCACAGTTTTTCTGCCCCCAAAAAACAAAAAATATAAAAATTCATTTTTTTAACCCACGGATGTTGAAAACATGAAAATATTTCGTGGAACAATCCACCCATATGTAATAGTGATTAAATTCCAGCAAAGAAATTCAAATGGGTTCTCAAGATGACATTTGGCAGCCTTTGGGTTCAATCCCACAACCCCCTAACCACTCCCTAGTGGATACACGTGGCCCCTTCTCATCAGTTGCTTCCATAGCCAGTTTTGGTATTTTATTGCATGATGTCTATTTACATCATTTTTACAATGTTTCATGGCTAAATATCACATGGGTAACATAATATCTAATACTTGCCCTTTCAAATAAAAGTCGAGCTTTCACTAGCGGGGCTTTGGCCTTGAGATCCACGCTAGGAAAACATACATCACATGTATACAATATTTATGTTAAAAACTAATATATCCTAAGGGTCAAAATGGGGTATTACAGTTCTTGGTTCAGATGGGTTTCCTGTAAGAGGTTGTATCATGTACTTCTTGTTATCATTAATTGAAATACTCATTTTCTCATCCAATTGATGTTGTAAATGTTGTTTAAATTACATTGGGTTGTTGATGTATATGTAACTTCGGAATGTATTTCACATATATGTATATTGTATTCCTATAGAGATGGTATTATTCCTCTATAAGGAAGTGTCGTCATTTATATTGTAAGTGTCGTAACTTATACTTGATGGGTTATTAGACCACCTTATTTGGGGTCGGCCCTGTATAAGTCATGTGGGTCAAAGGGTTATTAGACCACCCTATTGGGGGTTGGCCATGTGGGTCAAAGGGTTATTAGACCACCCTATTGGGGGTCGGCCCACTCAGCATTATGTTATGTGGTTAAGTTCGAGCCTACATGAGTTAGGTAAAAAGGCAAGTCAAGTCAAGTATAAATAGAGTGCGGGAGGCACTCTATTTACTCACTCACTTCTCACACATGCTCTCAAGGAGGAGAGGCACACTTATGGAGGAGGAGGATCTGCTACTAGGTTATGTCTATCTCTCTTGGTTGGTTGTATCCTTGCTCTATCTATCTCTGAGGAAGTTATTGGGGTTTTTCACCTTTATGGTTTTCCCCAAGTAAATCTTTGTGTCTCTTGTGTGCTTGCATTATTGTCTCCATGATTGATATGCTGTAGATATGCTGTACATGTTGTTCTCTCAGTTAAGATCCTAGATCAGATTGAAGTAAATTCAGAAAATTTAACATGGTATCAGAGCTAGCCTGAAAGAAGGCATGATATGGCATGTATGACACTTGTTGCACTTACGATGCTAGGGCTTGATATAGCAAAAACCAGTCATCATAGCACTTTCGCTATAAATCCGTTTTGGCGAAGTTTTCGGATCTGAAATTGTTACAGGCCGAAGCTAAGATCTCCAGGTATCTTGTGTCCAAAGGACAACCTCTAATTCGTTGTACTTTGTGATTTATGATCTGTACAATATAGGGTTTCTGCCTCTTCCAGATCTAAGTCAAAATCAGGTGACCTTGGGAAAAAGGTCATCTCTTGGGATAGGAAGCTCCAAATGAAATTTCGTAAAAAGTGACAAGTAGTACACAGTCTGTACTATCTCAGAAAACGTTTTTAGAGGCCGAAGTTGAACCAGTGACACGTGGCACGCCGTACAAGTGCGCTCTCCTGTATTATCCCATAAACAGGTCACGTTACGACATTTGGCATAACTCTCTCTCAGAGAGTCCAATTGAGGTCAGACCTGTCAGGATGGAAAGGTAATAGGCCTAGCTATCTCAGAAAACTTTTTCAGAGACCGAAGTTAAAACAGTGACACGTGGCACGCCGTACAAGTTCGCTCTCCTGTTTTATCCCAAAACAGGTCACGTTGTGACATTTGGCATAACTCTCTCTCAGAGAATCCAATTGAGGTCAGACCTGTCAGGATGGAAAGATAACAGGTCAGGCTATCTCAGGAAACTTTTTCAGACCCTGTGGATTAAAAATTTCGGAGTTACACCAGAAACAATCAGGTACATATTTCTGTCAAAACAGAATTATTTTTGGTACCTTCATTCATGGCTTCCGGAATTTAGGGCTTTGAAGAAAGTTGGAATTTTTGTAATCGGAGACCACGGATGGATGCTACTCATCAAAAGAGAAATTTAGAGACCAAAATCAGAATTTTTGGTTGGGCAGAAGGCCGGGCTTGATTAGACCCTAGTTCGTGACTTTGATCAGAAAAGTGGAAAATTAGGGCTTCTGTAAAAATGGGAATTTTTGAAATCTGTGACCACGGCTGGAAGCTCCTCAGAAAAATAGAAGCTTAGAGCTTTGGATCAAACATTTTGATTGGGCAGAAGAGTGGGCTTCATCAAACCCCAGTTCAGGGTCATGTCCAGTGAATCCAGAAGTTTCAAAGGCAAAATTGAGGAGTGAAACTTTGCAGTTTTCAAATTCTGAATATACCAACTTGATCAACTCATCAAGGCACATATTTCTATCCTGTCAGAAGTTTGAAATTCAAAGTTTGAATTTTTGGGGTTTCTCTGACAAACCCATATCTAGCTCAAGGTCCAGTTCTTGCAAATCAAGTGGATTGGGTTAATCCTAGAAGAAGATGGATTGATCACCTGCATAAGTGAAGAAGTGCATGTCTCAGAGGGAGATGAGGATAAGGCCTTATATAAGAAGATTACAAGCAATCTCGACAGGTATGTCTCATCGAGGTATGTTTCGATATTTGTCCATGATTAAGTTTATGGTATGTTTGTCTTCATGTTATTACGGTTAGTACAATTTTGATTTTAGATTTGTCGTATCACCTTAAAAAAATTATGAATGCATGAAAGAAGATATTCATTGGTTAGGGTGTTGACACTTATGATTGTACTAATGCATTATGGTGTTGTATGAGGTTTATGTTGTCTACTAACATGAAAGGTACACCAAGAAAGACAAATCATGTTCTGGTCCAAGAACATATGATCATGATAACATGAGGACAAAGATTCATCCATTCTCATGGATCTCACAGAAGATCCATTTATGAGGTATGTATAACTTGGTTTTGTAATAATTAACTTATGAGATATACAGGTTACTAGCACAAGTCATTGAAGAAGAACAAGAAGACATCATGTGAGTATGTTAGACATAAATAGCTAGCATGCTAATCCAGGTATGTTTTTCCTATATCAAGATAGAATCCTACCTTGTGTTAGGATCTTATACTGTTGTTGATAATGATTATTCATGAAGTCATAGGTTTGAATAATCATGATTGTATGCATATTATGTTTCTTACCATAATTGATGATATGACTAACTAGAAGAATCATGATGGTATAGGTTTGAATAATCACAGGTTTAGACATGTTATGTTTCTTATGATTTGACTAACCTTAAGAATTCTACATAAATCTTGAATGCTAATGCTTATTATTTTCTGTTTGAAATGATCATGACTATACATGCTTGAGATTATTGTGTTTTAATAGTATGCTAATGAATGTATGATTTTATATGAGCTCACAAGGATAACACAATCATGATACTAATAAGCATGCATAGGGACCAAGGATGAATATGAGTTCAAGAACAGGTAATCCAGAAAGCAAAGATCAAGAGGGAGTACACTCCAATGGTTTATTCAAGGATGCAAATATTCAGAGGGATTTGACCATCTCTCTTCATTCCACATCAAAAGGTGTAGAAGAAGGTACTTCAGATTAGGACTCCAGTAGCTCCTGCAAGGAAGCGAAGACTCAGAGGGAGTCTACCCAACGAACAAACAAAGATAAGTATTTGAATTGTCATTTCTTAAATAATATTGTTCAATGATGTATATGCTCATGTTCCTAGACTTAGGATATGTATTGTGCATATTAGAATAGTTGCATTGATAAACAGTATACTACTAATATACATGGGTAAGTGGCCTATGGCACTGTACAACATTCCATTGCTACTTATCTCGAATGAAACCTCTTTGCTGACATGTTGGGAGTTGTGCACACTCTTAACAATGTTCTGGTAGAGATTGGAAGGCATCTAGAAAGTTACGGGATATGGATAAATGTTGTATTGAAGCATTGGCTAAGATAATTGCATGACTGTATGGCATATTTCTTTATGTGTAAGAATTTGTTCTGAAAATTATGAGATGTTTCTAATCATGCAATTTAACCTGTTTTGTAGGAAAGAACGTATATCTTCACCTACAAAAGGACTACAACATTTGTTCCAGCAACAAAGATATCTATTGAAGATATTGAAGTTCCCAGGATCTGGGATGAAGAAATGGAATGCCATGATCCGTCGATCATGAATAATGATGTTTGGAATGCGATCCCAAGAGCTAAAGGGAAGTCTGTTGTGACTTCCAAATAAAACTATCAGATCAAGCATGTTGCAGACGGCAGCATTGAGAAATACAAAAGTGATGAAATAGAAGATGCACCAGATGGATTTCAAGACAGCATGATGTAGTCATATATGTGTGCAGAACTTGATATGGTGAAGATAGATTGATTGCCGACACGCAGCGGAAGCTTGCTGCCAAGTTCGAGATGAAGAACTTGGGGATGATGCACTATTTGTTTTTGGCATGGAGGTGTGGCAGAGTGCATATGGAATCTTCCTTGGACAAGGGAAGTATGTAGTAGAGATCCTGAAGAGGTTCGGGATGATGGACTGCAAGGATATGGCCACACCTATGGCATCGAATCTGAAGCTTCTATGTGATGCTTCATCTGAGCCGGTTGATGTCTCTTTGTATTGTCAGATGATTGGGTCCTTGATGTACCTGACGAACACGAGACCAGACATTTGCTTTGCTGTGAACACATTGAGCCAGTTCCTGATGGATCCGAGGAGTGTTCACCTGGTTGCTGTAAAGCATGTTCTGAGGTACCTGAAGGGTACAGTGGATTATGGGCTCAGGTATGAGGTGAATCAAAAGTTTAACCTGCAGGGTTATGTTGATTCAGATTGGGCTGGCAGTGCTGCAGACAGGAAGAGCACATCTGGGTGTTGCTTCAGTATGGGATCAGGTGTGATCTCTTGGTTTAGCAGGAAGTAGTCCTGCATAGCACTGAGTACAGCTGAGGCAGAGTATGTTGCAGCCTGTTCAGCTAGTTGTGAGACAGTATGGCTACGGAAGCTACTGTCTGGATTATTTGATCTGCCATTGGAGGCTACTGGTATCTTCTGTGATAACCAGAGTTGTGTGAAGCTGTCCGAGAATCCAGTGTTTCATGACAGGTCGAAACACATAGAGATCAAATATCACTATATCAGGGATATGGTGCAGAGAGGAGCTGTGAAGCTCCTATATGATGTGACAGACGAGCAGATTGCAGATGTGCTGACGAAGCCACTAGCCAGGGTGAAGTTCAAGTACTTCAGAGAGAGGCTTGGCGTTCTTCAGATCGAGGACACTTCGAGGAAGAAGTGATGGAAACACTTGCTGAAGCCATTCCAAGCATGTTGGAAGGAGGATCCTTCACATGGATGTGGATGTAAGCATTGGATGATGAGCATCAGGATGATGTTCTGGTTTCTGCTTGGATATGATCAGTTGGATCATTTTTATATGTATGTACGCATCATGTTGGATGCTGGATATGATCAGTTGGATCATTTATGTATGTATGCATCATGTTGGATGCTGGATATGATCAGTTGGATCATGTGTACGTATTTTGTATATGCAGCATGTTGGATTCTTGGACCATGTATCTGTATATGTATCAGGTGGATACATTGTATGATCAGGTGGATCATGTATGGTGATATGTATCATGTATTTGTATTTGTATCAGGTGGATACATTGATGATCAGGAGGATCATGTATGATAATATGTATCAGGTAGATACTTGGTATGCATCAGGTAGATGCATTGATGATCAGGAGGATCATGTATGATGATATGTATCATGTATTTGTATCAGGTGGGTACATTGATGATCAGGAGGATCATGTATGATACTTGGTATGCATCAGGTAGATGCATTGATGATCAGGATGATCATAGATGACGAGCTTCAGGATGTTGCTCCAGATGACATGCAGCAGGATGTTGCAGTGATGATGATCAGGATGATCATAGATGACGAGCTTCAGAATGTTGCTCCAGATGACATGCAGCAGGATGTTGCAGTGATGATGATCAGGATGATCATAGATGACGAGCTTCAGGATGTTGCTCCAGATGACATGCAGCAGGATGTTGCAGTGATGATGATCAGGATGATCATAGATGACGAGCTTCAGGATGTTGCTCCAGATGACATGCAGCAGGATGTTGCAGTGATGATGATCAGGATGATCATGGATACATCAGGATGATGTATGGTGAGTATCAGTTTGATATTCTGTGGCCGTGGATCAGGTTGTGCAGATAAGCATGTAATTTGTGCCCTGGGAGATTTGCAGATGGTCTTTCGAGGTTTTTCCTATGGCATGTAATTTGTACCCTGGGACATCTGGCAAATGCTCTTTCGAGGTTTTGCTTGGGAGGACATATAATTTGTGCCCTGGGAGATCTGCAGATAGTCTTTCGAGGTTTTGCCTATGGCATGTAATTTGTGCCCTGGGATATCTGGCAGATGCTCTTTCGAGGTTTTGTCCTATGGCATGTAATTTGTGCCCTGGGAGATCCGATAGGTTGAGCTGTGTGCTCGTAATCAGTCCTGGGATGCTCTTGCGAGGTTTTGCCATGACCACATGTAATTTGTGCCCTGGGAGATCCGATAGGTTGAGCTGTGTGCTCGTAATCAGTCCTGGGATGCTCTTGCGAGGTTTTGTGGTGACCACATGTAATTTGTGCCCTGGGAGATCCGATAGGTTGAGCCGTGTGCTCGTAATCAGTCCTGGGATTCTCTTTCGAGGTTTTGTGGTGAGGTCACATATAATTTGTGCCCTGGGAGATTTGCAGATGGTCTTTCGAGGTTTTTCCTATGGCATGTAATCTGTGCCCTGGGACATCTGGCAAATGCTCTTTCGAGGTTTTGTGACGCACGTAAAAGTCCTGAGGATTCCACAGTATGGCCAGTGATGACGAAGACCTGCAGGTGGTGGGCCTACATCCAGTATGAAAAAGGACTGGCTCTGTAGAACTTCCTATGACGAGTAGATTCAGAGATTGATTGAGATAGCAGCAGCAGTGACGATGATGATGACTCGATGACGATTATCTAGTGACGATGATCCAGAGAAGATGACTTGTGCTAGAAGAACTGTGCTGAGAAATACCTTCCTAGTTAAGAGGGAGTGTTGATGTATATGTAACTTCGGAATGTATTTCACATATATGTATATTGTATTCCTATAGAGATGGTATTATTCCTCTATAAGGAAGTGTCGTCATTTATATTGTAAGTGTCGTAACTTATACTTAATGGGTTATTAGACCACCTTATTTGGGGTCGGCCCTGTATAAGTCATGTGGGTCAAAGGGTTATTAGACCACCCTATTGGGGGTTGGCCATGTGGGTCAAAGGGTTATTAGACCACCCTATTGGGGGTCGGCCCACTCAGCATTATGTTATGTGGTTAAGTTCGAGCCTACATGAGTTAGGTAAAAAGGCAAGTCAAGTCAAGTATAAATAGAGTGCGGGAGGCACTCTATTTACTCACTCACTTCTCACACGTGCTCTCAAGGAGGAGAGGCACACTTATGGAGGAGGAGGATCTGCTACTAGGTTATGTCTATCTCTCTTGGTTGGTTGTATCATTGCTCTATCTATCTCTGAGGAAGTTATTGGGGTTTTTCACCTTTATGGTTTTCCCCAAGTAAATCTTTGTGTCTCTTGTGTGCTTGCATTATTGTCTCCATGATTGATATGCTGTAGATATGCTGTACATGTTGTTCTCTCAGTTAAGATCCTAGATCAGATTGAAGTAAATTCAGAAAATTTAACATGGGTTACATTTTCTTGTTATATCATGGACTATGTTATTGATTATGCTAATGTCTTTCATATATTATATGCACTTTCTTTGATTTGTTGTTGAGATTAATCTATAGGGTCAATGTTGATGTATATGTAACTTCAGAATGTATTTCACTTGTATATTTCATATTGTATTCATATGACATTATACTTATGACGGAGAGGTTTCATTCCTCCGATCAGGGAGGTCATCATTATTATTTGAGGGGTTATTAGACTCCTCTTGTGGGGTGAGCCCAGAGTTAGGGGATAATGGGTTATTAGACTCTCCTAGGAGAAGTCAGCCCTGTTAGGGTAAAAGGCAAGTGAAGTCAAGTATAAATAGAGATTGTGACTCTCTCATTCTATTCATTCACTCACTCACTCATTCATACAAGTGAGTAGTGTGCACAAGTGGAGGAGGAGGAGCTATGGAGGACTATCTCTTTATTTTTGGGTCTTGGACTATTTGCTCATTCTATCTCTGAGGAAATTGTGGGGTTTTCTCCTTTATGGTTTCCTTGGTGAAATGCTTTATGTCTCGTCTCTTGTGTTTTATATGATGTACATATTGTTCTCTTAGTTAGGATCCTATATCATATTGAATTAAATGATGAAAATCTAACATGGTATTAGAGATAGCCTGAAGGAAGGAATTGTATGGCATTTATGACACTTGTTGCACTTGCGACAAATTGGAAGCTAGGCCTTGGTATAGTAAAAACTAGTCATCATGGAACTTTTGCTATAAATATGTTTTGACGAAGGTTTAGGATCTGAAATTTTTACAGGCCGAATATCAGACACAGATGTAGCTTGTGTAAAATTTACACCTCACATTTGTTATAATTTTTGAGATATGATATGTACAAGTAAGGGTTTCTGCCTCTTCCATAATGAAGCCCTAAACAGGTGACCTATGCACAAAGGCCATATCTCGGGATAGGAATGTCCAAATGGAATTCCATAAAAAGTGGTAATTAGGGCATGGACTGTAGTTTCACAGGTCCGATTTTCAGAGGCTGAAGTTGAAATAGTGACACATGGCACTCCATACAAGTTCGCTATGTTGTTTTATCCCATAAGCAGGTCATGTTGTGACACTTAACATATCTCTCTCATGGAGAATCCATTGAAGCTTAGATCTATGGGGTTGGAAATATGACAGGTCAGTCTACCACAGTCCGAAGTTTCAGACCCCAAGGATCCAAAATTTCAGAAACACACCAGAAACGATATGGAATATCTTTCTCTGAAAACAAAATTGGATTTTGAGCATTTTCATTTTTGGCTTGTCCTTACTGTGGGAAACTAGGGCTTTTGACAGGAGTGGAATTTTGGAGTTCTCTCAGCATAGGATTTCTCTCCTCAGCTAAATCAAAATTTAGATACTAAGATCAAACTTTTTGGTTGGGTGAATCTTGTTAGGATATCTCATCATTCAGTATGTACTTTGCATGCACTTTGCATGCATGCATGCATCTGCATGCATCCGCATGATGCCCAGTCACCAGTTTGATGCCTCCATCACCTAGTCCCTAGTCTGCCAACACCAAAGAGCCACTTTCCATTCAGTTTTCTCCCTCCTAGTCAGGGAGGTGCCCACTTCTCACCCACCACTTGAGAAGGGTGCCTTTTCTCACCTACCAGTCTAGTTCACTTCAGTTATCTAGTTGTCTTTGTTGATTTGAGGATAGACTGACTCCTAACTGCTGTTATCACTCCGATTGACCTCCGATGATACTTGAATACCTATTCTGAGTGTATTTAACTCCTCATGCACCGTCCATTGAGCCTCCATCCCTACATTAGTGGCATTACCATTAATTACACTCATTACACTCAGTTTGACACCTGACTGACAGCTTGGGCATTGATGACCACCACCGATTGATGATGAGGACTCCTAGTTGGAGCCAAGATACACCATGTAGTATAATTGAATGAACTTTTTGGATAATTCGAATTGCTCACTCATTGTGACAATATTGTATTGTAATTCTATCATTCTGGATTATAGAGCACTGATGCATCTCTCTTCCATAGTTTTTACTCCAAATTGTTTTACATATTTGTGATTGATATTCTTGTTCAATAGATCTGTTGTTACTAATTTTACATGGTATCAGAGCCATTGCAGGGACAAGATCTCTCTCCTACAGGTGTTGTAGATGAATACTTGAGTTAATTTGCTCAAAATTACTAAAGTTTTGGCATGAAAAATCTCATGTGCATTTGCTCATGTGCATGCAAGGTTGAAAAATACTCTCCAATCCACTCCAGAAGCCTGATTTTTCCACAAAATTCTTATATTTGATACATTGGATCATTCAAGCTTGCTTGATCTCCAATCCCAGGTGTGATGCAACTCTAAAAGGGTGGATTGTTCGACCTTACTGTTCTTGTTTTGATTGTGATTTGCAGGTTAATCATATCCATCAGGTGCATTCGCTATCATTGAGATGGATTCTTCTTCTTCTAAGCAACTCACTCCTTTAAATTATTTTGAATGGAAGAATGACATGGAGATTATTTTGCACTCAAGAGGGTACTACAGAGTCACCATGGGCCTCAAAGTTGAGCCCAATACACTCATTGAAAAATCAAAGCACTTCAACAAGTTGGATGAAGCATATGGTCTTCTTTGCCTCAATATTTCCAAGGATCTTCACTTTCACCTCAGTGGATTGACTACTCCAAAGGTAGTATTGGTGCAACTCGAGAAGCGTTTTGGGAAGCAAGATGACATGCGGTCTTTTCAATTGGAAAATGAATTGATTTCCTTGAATCTTGAGAATTTCTAGACCATAAATGACTTTTTCACAAGATTCAAGCATTTGTCTTTGCAATTGAAGAACAGTGGAGTTATCAAAGAGGATAAGCATATCCTCTCCATTCTTTCAAAACTTGGTAAATATTTCTTGGTATTTGTCTCTCCTTTCAATTCTGGTTGGCTAACTACCCCAAATTGGAAGATGCCTACCTTGAATGCCTTCATTGAGTCAATTACCAAAGAGCATGACAAGCTAATTCAAATGGGGTCCATAAGCTCCAAAGATTCAGCCCTCTTTGTTCAAGGATCCAATAATTCGAATGGAAAAGGAAAGCAAAAGAAAGAGAAGCCCAAATTTGATCCTACCAAGCAAAGAGAGAAAAGAAAACCATCGGATGCACCATCCGGTTCAAGGAACAAGCAAAAGGGTAAAGAGGGTAAAGAAAAATCTAAGTGTTCATATTGAAACTGTGAATTTCATCCTGAAAGTTCATGCATGAAGAAAAAAATAGATCAAATGTCCCTCCTTTTGGAAAAGAATAACATAACTCTTCTCGACGGTGCACGGAAGAAGGATAGAAATGATGATCATGAAAGAGGTAAAGCACTCATGGAAACTGTTTCGAAACCCACCACTCTATTGATAGATTCTGATGCCTCGAATCATATGGTTGCAAATATTGACTCCTTTTATTCATTTGATCCAAACAGCTCCATCCCCATCTATTTGGGAGATGACTCAAAAATTTCTTCAAAGGGTAAAGGTACCATCCATTTAGAGCATGGAAGTTTTCACAATGTTCTTTATGTGCCTTCCCTGGCTTCAAATCTACTTTCTGTGTATCAAACGACACACACCGGTGAACCAAAGCAAGTGACATTCAGCCCTAACAAATTTGAAATTTCTAATATTGAAAGTGGAAGACTTATTGCAATTGGAAAGGCAAATCATAGTGCAAAATACTATGAGTTTTCACACTTTGTGCCGCCTGGAAATCCCACTGCTCTTCTCACTCATGGAAATGAGGTTAGTAGGATTTGGCATGAAAGGTTTGGACACATTAATTATAAGTATTTTCTACTTTTACAAAAAAAATCCATGGTTGATGGTCTTCCGCACCTCCGTTCCTCGAAGGGAATTTGCCCAGGTTGCATCATTGGGAAGCACCCTGAGCACAAGTTCGACCATGGAAAAGCTAGCAGAGCTTCTACTATTTTGGGTCTCATAAATTATGATATTAGTGGTTCACTGCCAAATATGTCCATGAATGGTTCAAGGTATGTTTTTACATTCATCGATGACTTCTCCCTCTTTACTTGGGTATTTTTTCTAAAAAACAAGTCATAAGTGCTCGGAAAATTAAGGGATTTTAAGGCTTCTGTTGAGACCACCACTCAGAGCAAGATCAAAGATATTATATTTGATAATTCTGGAGAATATATCAATACTAAGTTGCTACAACTTTGTGCTGAAAGAGGAATTCAGATCCAACATACATTTCCCTACGCACCCCAGCAGAATGGTGTAGCGGAAAGGAAGAATCAGTCACTGAAAGAGATGGCTACCTATATGCTTGAGTCAAAAGGTTTGGCTGCAAATATTTGGGCTGAAGCCATGAATGTTTCTGCATACATTCAGAACTAAGTTCCACATTCATTAGTGAAAGGTAAAACTCGTTTTGAAGCATTCACTGGTCACAAACCGAATGTGTCCAATTTGATGGTTTTTGGCTCCACTGCTTGGGCTAGAATTGCTTCCGATAAGAGAAAAGATTTGGATCCAGAAAGTATTGAATGCATCCTAATAGGATATGGAGAAGAATCAAAATCATATAAACTCATGAATATCAGATCCAAAAAGATATTCATAGAGCGAAGTGTGAAGTTTGAAGAACCGCTTCCAGATCTGAAACTAGTCGAGGAAAACACTGTCGATCCGCAGTCTCTACAAGAAGAAGTTTCGAGAGAAGATGAAGAAAGCATTGGATCTGATATTTTATCATATTTTGATGGCCATGACATATCAGGTTCATAATCCGACCATAATGATCCTCCTCAGTTACCGAAGTGGGCCCAAAACACTCTACAATCTGCTGCTCCAAACATTGGAAATCCTGCTGATCCAAGGAGAACAAGAGCAGACTTTCAAAGAGAAGGTATGGATCTTTCATTTTCTGATCCATTATTATCTAAGAAATTTTATTTGATGATTGGTTCAAATCCCAAATCATACTATCATTCCCACTGAGATCCATGATGGTGAACTGCCATGGATGAAGAGTATAGTTCTCTTCAAAAGAACAATACATGGGAGCTAGTTTCTCTTCCACCCAGAAGAAAATTGGTCCAATGTAATTGGATATACCACACGGAAGTTTCTGCTGATGGTTCTATCAACAAATAAAAAGCTATGCTGGTGGCAAATGATTTCTCCCAAGTCCAAGGAGTGGCTGCACTAAGACCTTTGCACCGGTTGCAAAGATGGATTCCATCCACCTAGTTTTGGCCATTTCCGCATCCAAGCACTGGGAAGTGCACCATATGTATGTGAAGAGTGATTTTCTACATGGAGACCTTGATGAAGAAGTATATATGAAGCAGCCAGAAGGATACACATCAGATCCATCATTAGTTTGTAGATTGAAGAAATCTTTGTATGGATTGAAACAGGCCCCAAGAGCTTGGTATGCAAAGATGGACTCCTTCCTTCTTTCTCATAATTTCAAAAGATGCAAATCTGATCCGAATGTGTACCTACAGCAAGTTAAAGGTAATTTTCTGATTTTTTTTCTTTATGTTGATGATCTTCTCGTTACTGGTAGCACTCTTCTTACAATCAACAAGCTAAAAACCACTTTAAATCTAGCTTTTGACATGAGTGATTTGGGCTTGCTTAACCAATTTTTGGGCTTGGAGATAGCTCAAAACTTTGATGGGATCACATTATCTCAGAAAAAGTATGCTTCATACATGATATTAAAGTTTAATATGGTAGAATGTAAGGCTGCTCCATTTCCATTCCTCTCAGGAATCAGTCTTGAGGAAGGAAATTCCACACCACTTGCAGATTGCACTATGTATCGACAGTTGATTGGTTCACTACTCTACTTGACACACTGAAGGCCTGATATTTCTTATGTTGTGAGTGTTATATCAAGGTATATGCAGAAGCCCCATGAGCTTCATTGGAGGTCATCCAAGCGGATCTTGCTATATGTGCAAGGTACGAGACATTTTGACATACATTATACTGTAGATTCAGAGCTAGATTTCATTGGTTTTACTGATTCAGATTGGGCGGGTGATAGCATAGATTGGAAGTCCACTTCCGAATATGTTTTCATGATTGGCCATGGCCCTATTTGATGTTCAAGCAAAAATCAAGAAGTCATTGCACTTTCTTCAACAGAGGTAGAGTATGGAGGGCCAGTTAATGCCTGCATTCAGGCAGTTTGGTTGCAGGCTATTCTTTCTGAGTTTGATTTTTGTAGCACTACTTCGACTGTCATATTTTGTGACAATCAAAGTGCTATTAAGATCTCCACAGATCCATCTCAGCAGCAGAGGACCAAGCACATTGAGATTCATATGCACTACATCTGAGAGTTGGTGCATGATCGCACCATTATTCTGCAATATTGCCCTGCTGATGAGAAAATTGCGGACATCTTCACCAAGAGGTTCACTAAGAAGAAATTCTCTTACCTCCGTTCACTATTGGGGGTGAGTTCCATCATGGTGGGCACATATTAGATCCATTTTTATGTTTAGCTTGAGGGGGGGCTTTTTTCCCACTCGGTTTTCCCTCTTTCCTCATGTTAGTGATATTCGTCGTCAAAGAAGGGGCATCAGCTAAATCAAAACAAGTTTACTTGGTAAAAAATGTAGTGAAGGCTCGTTATATTAGTTCGCATAAGCAGGAGTTAAAAAGACATTTTCAGGATCCATGAGCGACATATGTTTTCCAAGGAATGAACTGCCCCTGACTAGAAACCATCATGTACATGTGTCATCTTCTCATTTATTCAGGAGCGTCAAGATGGTTTTCCCAAACTGCTTTTCAAAAGCCCTGAAACCAGTCGGTAAAGTTGCACAAGTTTGTTTTTGAAGCACATGTGATCATACTGACGAATAGGTCGGAGCGGGACCCATCCCTAGAGTTGTGGGTTTTCTAGGCACTCATCTCGAGATAGCCTAGCAGGAGATCGACGGTTAAAAGAGAGTCAAGGTAGAAAATATGCACGAGGTATATAGAAGGAAGCCCCTACCTAAGGCAAAAACCAATGATTCCATGTGGCGCCTCTAGAGTCATTCAAGGGTGCTAAAGGAGGTTTCTAAGACCACTTTTCGAAGAGCCTGAATAGCATTAGTGATTTTCTGTTTTTGTCGTTTTCGCTTTTCACGTTGAAGTGGCCATCTCCAGTAATGATTAATGACATCGGCATCGTACTAAGTCATGGCGCACTCTCTGTGTGCAAAGCTCGAAAGGTGTCAGGCAATGATTACAAATGGCATAGGCTCCTTTACCAAGGAAGGCGCGGTCAGTTCTATAAATACCCCATTGGATATTATTGTTTCATTAAGAGCTCCTTCGCTTCATTCTTTCGTCACTGAAAGTTGGGTACTTGTTTTCCAGTTGGATCGAATTAGCTGAGTTTTCCCCCATGGTTCAGTACATTCTGAGAGGTGCCTCTCCAGGAACACTGAGAGGCCAGACGATGAGCATTCATGAGAAGCCTACTTTTTTGCATCTGTGTGTTAATAGATGAGATAAACCCAAGGTCTCATCTGAGATGTCTAAGTAGAATTCAGCCTGTGTAGTAGTTAAAAGAAAGAGTGGCCTCTCAGTTGCAGAAGTGCGGGGGGTTGAGACATGTCAGTCCTAGCAAATGATGATAAAGTGGTGGAGCGGTAGTACTTGAACGATTATAACAAAGCATTATTTACATCAGGTCCTATTCCACAGCCCGGCGTCAATAGTATGTCTTCGTCCTGTTGCATCCAGGTTCCGAGAGAAAAGGGCTTGGAAGGGATGAAGGAGGGAAGCAATGGTGTTCTATGAAGTATCGTCCATCAGTTGTATGGTTGCAGCCATGTCCATGCAAGGCCAAAGGCAGTCAGACGAGCATGAAAGAAATCCTTTGTAGTACCGAAAGTTTCACGTCGTGGTTATCCTATTCATCAGGGTGGCATGTTTTCTTTGTCAGCCGGATGTACTATTTTGATTATCAAAATGGTCCCAGGTCATGGTCAAGTGGAGGACCAAGTATTTTACTCATTTCTGCTATTTGTAACAAACTTTGTTAAGCAGTATAAACTATCTTTCTCTAAGCTATTGAGATGAATAGATTGTAACAAATTTTGTTTTTAGAGTAGGAAGGCTATATATAGCCAAGTAGGTGATAGCCAAAAGGTTAGCTCTCTGATGTAAGAAGTATTACTTCTATGTTTGATAGTGGATCAATATACAGGAACATATTATTACTCTTTCTTGGATTTAATGGATTCAAAGTTTTGATGTGTTGAGTTAGTATCTTCTTCTGTTTTCCATCTCTTCCATTTATGTATGATATGCAGAGCTTTTATGGGTTTATGTGAGTGCCTATGCTTAAAAGTATTTATTCTTTGGTAATTGGTGATTGAAGTGTTCAGGCTAATATACCTTGTAGTGATACCCTCATACTATTCAAGGGTGTTTTGTTATTCATTTTGTTCAGACTGTTGAATTCCTCCCTTAGGCTCAACACGTCTTTTTGCAAATGTAATTGAAAGATTTACTTATACAGTACCTTTAAATTACACCATTCCATTTTCATATGCTACTAAATTCTAATTCCTTTGCACATTGAAATAATACCCATTAACATTTCAATATCAGAATTCTAGGTTGTTTTTGTCAAATTATTTTATGATTCAGTAAAATTTTCAGAAGTGATTATTGATGCCCAGGCACAGTTCTAAAAAACAGTTTTAGAACGTCTTTGGGACTAACTTCTTTTTTGGCAGCGTTGCTAGGGAATGCAATCAAGAAGATAAATCTTCCCTGGGTATAATGACAGAATTATACGCTCTCAGTTTTATGGTGGATAAAATTGAGGTGCAGGCTGTAATCGACCTGGCGACTCCAGAGTAGCAAACCTGGCATCTGGACGAAGACACACTCACCAGAACCCTAGCCACGAAGAATTTGTGGCCCTAGAAGATTCAGTTTCTTGGAGACACAGACGCGGTAGATTCCAATATACTTCGCCAAGCTACCAGCATAGATTCTCGTCTCCTTTGTTCGGCCCACAGTTTCCCCAGTCTTATTTTATTGTCTGAACCCTTGGTAACGATCCTTTTCAGCAAAATCTAGATTCTTCCTTTGATTTTTCAAGCTTCTGAAAGATCCTTGCTATAGACGAGGAACTTGTAGACCATATTACTCTACCCAGAACCCTCATTGCTGCACAGGTAGAAGCCTTGAATCCCAGTCAACCCATGTCAGGAGGAGGAGGCGGGGAGGACCACCTCCACCAAACCCAAGACGGGTAGCAAGCCATCATGGACCTCTGCAATTTCCCACACCCCTGACTGACATGCCTACTCATTATTTGAAGTTGCTGCTGAAGTATGATGGTAGCAGAGAGACATCTGTCGAAGAACATGTGGATTGGTTTCAAGACTTCACAAACAATATCCTGATCGAGAATGATGATGTATTCATGAGGATTTTCTCCTAGTCGCTAGAAGGTGAGGCCAGAAAGTGGTTCAGATCTTTACCTAATGCCTCTATTAGCACTATGGAAATCTTGGAATCCATATTCGTCAAGAAATGGGGAATTAAACGAGATAGTTTATATTATCTGACAAAGTTTTCTGCCCTAAAGAAAAGTGGCTCTGAAAATGTGGTTGACTTCACAGCAAGATTTAATTAGCAGTATTTCAGAATCCTTGAGGACATTCATCCTACTGAAGCCGCAGCTCGGGTCACTTATGTAGCTTCCTTCCCATCAGATTTCACCATAACGTTGAGAGAAAGAAGACCAGTCTCACTCAGTGACATGGAAGATGACTCCATCGATGTCGAAAGAAATTTAAGAGCGGGAGGAAAGATTAAGATGACAAATGAGGCTGAACCCAAAAATAAAGGAAAGTCTAGGGAAGAAGGGATATCTTCAGAAATCAGAGAATCTCAAGATGCTAATATTGACGAGATGACTCGTATCATAAAAAACCTTTCAAACAAGGTCACTAGAATGCATCTTGAAAGTAGCAGTCCAAATCGACCATCTCCTCCCCATCCTCAAAATCAGTTTAGAAGACCTTTCAATCTGCAAATGGCGTATAGAGAAAAAAGAAATGATGAATAGCCACTCAGACCTCCTGTTCATGAAAAAGAAAATAATTTGATAGATATCATTGTGGAGGAAGATTATGAATATTTTGAAGAACAACTAAATTGGGTGGAGGAATATTTTCACCTCATGCATCTCACTAAAGAAGACTATGAGAGTTCACAGTTATACGAAGGAGATAGCTCGGATATTCCGTATACCCAGGAGAGTATTGACTTTCCTAAGGATTATCTAGCTTCTTGTAGTACTCAACCTGAAAGAATGCCAAAGAGGTATAATTTAAGGCCAAGGTTAGAAGTTGTGCCCAAGCAAAATGGACCTATGACTAGAAAATCCCCATGGAAGCCGGACTAGATGAAGCCTCATGAAGCAGCTCCCCTACCCAAAGTTAAGGTCCTCTCTAAAGATAAAGAAGTCAAAGCCATGACCCCAGATGTTCCTAATTTGCTAGGCATAAGCCCCCACAAGAGAATAGATTTAATCCCTAGAGAAGGGCCTACCCCTTCAGTGTAGAGCAAGAGCTAAATAAACTAAAAATAGCGGTCCCTTTAACTGAGTTGATAAGAAACCCGATCTACCAAGGCTAGATAGATAGGATGTTGCATAGAGCCGAAGGCACAGAGCAGCAAGATTCCATAAACCTCAATGATGAGGCTCCCTCTTTTCGGTGTGGCCCACATATTGATAATAAAGAAGAACCCACTGCTCCGTTTTACATCACTTTGAATGTGCATGATAAGCTTCTCCACAATTGCATGCTAGATTTGGGAGCATCCAACAATCTAATGCCCAAAGTCATCATGGAACAATTGGGGTTGGAAATCACTCGGCCATATCACGATCTTTATAGTTTTGATTCTAGAAAGGTAAAATGCATAGGGATGATAAAAGATATGGTAGTTACTCTGGCCCAGATACCAACAAAGAGTGTAATGATGGACATGGTAGTAGCCGACGTCCCTGCTAAATATGGCATGCTACTGTTGAGAAGTTGGGATAAAAAGCTAGGAGGAACCATGCAGATGGATATGAAATATGCTATGATACCTGTTTTTGCTAGGGAAACCAGGCGATTTGTGATGTACCTGCAACAATTAATTAATAAAAATATGTGAAATAGTAGAAATGATAGAACTCAGAATCACTTTTATATTGATCACAGGCCACTTCGAGGGGGCAACCTCCTATGAGCAAGCTCAATACAAAAAACTTCATGGTGCCTTCATAGGTCTCAACACACACTTATATACTAAGTCTAGGCGCCAATACTATGGGTCAAAACCATGGGCCACTACAAACTATGGATCAACAATACTATGGGAGACTTACAAAGCATATGCGCTAACAACAATAACATAAACTATTGATCAACAAATACTATGGGACGACTTATAAAGCATATGCGTCCAACAACAATATACTAACAAAGTAAAGACATGGGTTCCTAACATCCCCTCTCCCTTAAAAAAAGCTTCGTCCTCAAAGCTTTAGATGTGGAAATTGTTGTTCAATATGAAGGAGTGGTTCCCATGCAGCATCCTCTAGTTGCATGTTGTGCCACTGAATTAAGACCTCTATGATAGAGTGAGAGTGAAGTTGACGAGTGCGCCGATTGAGGATGACCTCCGGCTCCAAAAGGATGGATCCTTCATTATCCAGTTCGGGTAAAATTGTTTGTCCACTGATGTTCGTGCCAAGAACTTTATTCAGACAAGAGACATGAAAGACTGGATGAATGCGGGAAGAAGGAGGAAGTTCCAATTTATAAGCAACAGACCCAATCTTCTGAAGAATCCGATATGGCCCATAGAACTTTGGAGCGAGCTTATGACGCCCTTTGAGTTTCAAGGAGGACTGCTTGTACGACTGGAGACGAAGAAAAACCATATCGTCGACTTGAAAAGTGCGCTCAGAATGGTGCTGATCAGCTTGTTGCTTCATGCGATTTCTTGCCGTGTGAAGATTGTCCCGCAAAATGCAAAGAATCTGATCACGGTTTCGAAGGACCGTGTCAACTTCCTGAACTGGTGAACTAGTGGGGGTGTACGGAAGAAGAATTGGAGGTTCCTGACCATAGACTGCTTCATATAGGGTCATTTTAGATGTAGTGTGGTAAGAGGTATTGTACCACCATTCAGCGAGAGGGAGCCACTTTTCCCACTGATGTTGTTCTTTAGAGGTGAAGCAACGAAGATAAGTTTCCAAGCATTTATTGATAATTTCAGTCTTACCATCTGTTTGTGGGTGATACCCTGAACTCATCTTCAGTTTGGTGCCAGTGTGGTGAAATAGTTCAGTCCAAAAATGACTGGTGAAAGTCGCATCATGATCCAAGACAATGGAAGAAGGGATGCCATTAAGACGAAAGATCTGGTCCAGAAAAATTTGAGCGATTGAAGAGGCTATATAGGGATGGCTGAGAGCACAAAAATGACTATATTTGGTGAGGCGATCAACCACAACGAGAATCACTGTCTTCCCACTAGATTTAGGGAGTGTTATGTAGAATTTTGTCCTACGGATAAGCCAAAACTCTCTTAACTTTAAAGCAAACTTTAAACTAACTCTAAAGTAAGAAACAAGTCAAAACAAATACTACCTTGAATCCCTAGATCTGACAAATGTCTCAATATTAAAATGCTAGAAAGAGTGGAAGAAGTTTAACTGACCTTCTATCCAAATGCTTGTATTTGTAGTTGCTCCAATCTCCAAGCCCTCACAAATGAACTTGTCAAAATGAAACCAAGACACAAGAATGCACTATTCTCTAGCAACCTGAAACATAAGTTAGAATCTAAATCTATGAAAGATACAAATCATATCATTAAAACAAAATTAACACAAATGATTTGGGAAAACAAGACAAGTTATTCCATTACAACTTGAAGAATACTTACATAGGTTGCTGTTAGGAACCCATGTCTTTACTTTGTTAGTATGTTGTTGTTGGATGCATATGCTTTGTAAGTCGTCCCGTAGTATTTGTTGATCAATAGTTGTGTTATTGTTGTTGGCGCATATGATTTGTAAGTCTCCCGTAGTATTGTTGATCCATAGTTTGTAACGGCCCATGGTTTTGACCCATAGTATTGGCGCCTAGAATTAGTATATAAGTGTGTGCTGAGACCTATGAAGGCACCATGAAGTTATTTGTATTGAGCTTGCTCATAGGAGGTTGCCCCCTCGAAGTGGCCCGTGATCAATATAAAAGTGATTCTGAGTTCTGTCATTTCTTCTATTTCGCATATTTTCATTAAGTAATTGTTGCAGGTGCCTCACATCTGGTATAAGAGCACTTTCTTGGGCTCGCTGGGTAAAATTTCTACCAAATTTTTTTTTTTTGCATCTGTTGCAGGTTCGGATTTGGGAATAATCCCTATCCGCTTAACTGTGGGAAGTACTTAGGCATAAGCCCTAAAACTCATTGTGAGGAGTACCACAGGAACCCCGAAGTAGCTGGCCCATTGAGAGGACCTGCTAGCGAAAAGGGCAACGACCCCTACCTGATTGACTAGTTCCCACCCGTGAGGTAAACCAAGAGCTGTTGTTTGTGGCAAAGCGGTTATCAGTTTTACCTAAGCCGTGGAGTGAGGGGTACTACCCCAATACGCAAGCCGTCAGACAGCATTGGTGGCCGAGTGAAAACCCTGAACTGTTAGGAAGCCGCACATACCTGGGGTCCATATCTACTTTCAGCTGAACTATTGTCGATCACTACTGCGCCGTTTCAGATCCATTTTTCAAGCCGTTCCAGATCCAGTCATTCGGAGTTGTTCCAGATTCCTTCCAAACTGTAGCCGCTCCAGTCTGTAAAAAAACAAAAAAATCCGAGCCAGAGCCGCTCCGGTCTGAAAAAAGGTATAAAATTCAGTGTTTTCTCCATATCTCCCTTGTTTTACCTCTGTTTCCCTTGAAATTTTCAGGGAACCCCTATCATTCCATTCTGCATATTTCATCCCTGAAGACCCTATCCTCAATTCCCCTTCCTACAGCTCGAAATCCCACATTTGTCTATTTTTAGGGTTTGCCATAACTTCCTCAAATTTCACCCAATCACCTTCAATTTTTACCACAGAATTCCTTTCTGAATTCTGCTTCTTTGTCCCCCTTTGCCAAATTTTCCCATTCTTTCACCCC
The DNA here is from genome assembly GCA_027924585.1 of Larix kaempferi. NCBI lineage: Eukaryota > Viridiplantae > Streptophyta > Pinopsida > Pinales > Pinaceae > Larix > Larix kaempferi. The sequence goes on along the minus strand of BSBM01001595.1, from coordinate 1,380,256 downwards.
GCTTCTGAAATCCTCATCTTTGCTTCCCTGTCTATCCAATAGTGTCCAAAAAACTAGTCAAACCACAATTACCCTTCTGATTTTTTCCCAAATCCAAATTTTCCTTTACTGAAGTAGTTCATGTTTTTGTTTTACTACCCAGTCAAAAAAAAAAAAAAATCCTGGTTATGGTTGTCACCCGTGCAGGAGCAAAAACCATGGAGGAAGCACTTGCAGCCATCCAAGCCAAACTCCAGGATCTGGATGAAAAATTTCTTGGTCTCCATCTTGAACATTCAGCTATGAACAACAAACGGCAGTCTGAGTCTTCAGTAGACAATGGGTTCTCTTCTTCCAGCAATTTTCGTGGTCCGAAGCTCGATTTTCCTCGCTTCAATGGTACCGATCCAACTGGATGGATCTATCGTGCAGAACAGTATTTCAGTCTGCATAATACTTTTGATGTCAACAAAGTTCCGTTGGCATCCTTTCATTTGGAACAGGAAGCTCTTCAATGGTACCGTTGGTACATCAAGGCTCATCCAAAGCCCAACTGGCCAAACTTTTGCCAGCTCCTTTTGCAACAATTTGATCCTAGTGCTTTTGATGACTTCACAGGAGCCCTCACTAAACTTCGCCAAACTGGCACTATGAGAGAGTATCAAACCGAATTTGAGAATCTAGCCAACCACACTGAAGGATTGTCTGATGAATTTTACCGGAGTTGTTTTATCAGTGGTCTAAAGGATGCCATCCGCTCTGAGGTCAAAATGTTCTGTCCCAACACAATGATGGACACACTCGGGTTGGATAAGTTGGCAGAAGACAAGATTGCAGCCCAACAACGCTCGAAACCCACTTTTGTTCCCTTCCGAAATATGGGTTCTCAGTGACCACCTATACCGCAGGCTCCTCGACTGACTCCTATCAAGCGTTTGTCTGAAACAGAGATGCAAGCAGGCAGAGAAAAGGGTCTTTGCTATAATTGTGATGATAAATTCACTCGGGGACATAGATGTGTTCAGCAAAAGCTCTATCTCCTGGATGTGGAGTCTCCGCCTGCCTCTGAAATGGGTGACGAAGATCCAGAAACACTGGATGCGCCGGTCGACATTCAGGAACCGCCTATTGACCCTCCGTCTTAGGATGATGAGCCAGAGATATCTCTCCATGCTTTAGCTGGAATCACCACCCCCCAAACAATGCGGGTCAGGGGTTACTTCAAGAAGTTTCCTCTTACAATCCTCATTGATTCTGGTAGCACTCATAATTTCATTGACCCTCGGATCGCCAAACAAGCTGATTGTTTTATCCATCCTTGCTCCAACTTTGAAGTCATGGTTGCCAATGGGGGCACCTTACCTTGCAAAGGGAAGTGTTGAAATGTGCGTATCTCTATGGGAGATTATACCTTGCGCTCTGGCATGTTTTCCTTTCCCTTAGGCGAATGTGATGTGGTTTTGGGCGCTCAATGGCTACGCACACTCAGCCCTATCTTATGGGATTTTGCTAAACTTTGGATGCAGTTTTCCCTCAATGGACACAAACACACATTAACAAGATTACAACCAGGTTCTCTCAGCATCATCGATTCACATCGCATGGAAAAACTCCTCAAGAAGAATTCACATGGTGTCATCGCTCAGATCCATTCCATCCAGATGCAACCATCAGTGGTCTCCACTACTCCTTTGGATCTACAAAAAATTCTGGATCGCTATACAGGTGTCTTTGCTGAACCAGTGGGATTACCACCTTCCAGGCCAGAAGACCATCATATTCAGCTCCTTCCTGGAAGCGTTCCTCCCAACATCAAGCCCTATCGCTACCCATTCCACCAAAAAACTGAGATTGAAATGCTCGTTCAGGACTTATTGAAGCAAGGTATTATTCGCCCAAGCACTAGTTCCTTTTCTTCTCCAGTTATTCTTGTCCGAAAAAAAGATGGGTCATGGCGCCTCTACATTGACTTCCGAGCACTTAATCACCTCACCATCAAGGATAAGTTTCCAATTCCTGTTGTTGATGAGCTTCTTGACGAGCTTCATGGGGCTCACTTTTTCTCCAAGTTGGATCTTCGTTCTGGGTATCATCAAATTCGGGTTCATGAGGATGATATTCCAAAAACAGCTTTCCGCACACATGATGGCCATTATGAGTTTTTGGTCATGCCCTTTGGCCTCACTAATGCTCGTTCCACATTCCAGGCCGTAATGAATAAAATATTTCGACCCTACTTGCGGAAATTCATTCTGGTATTCTTTGATGATATCCTCATTTACAGTAAAACATGGGATTAACATCTCCAGCATCTCGATCTTGTCATGCAACTTTTCTCTGACCATCATCTCCATGCCAAGCAGTCTAAATGTGTTTTTGGACAAAGGGAAGTTGATTATCTTGGGCACATTATCTCAGCACAAGGGGTTCACGTGGATCCTGCCAAAATCGATGCCATGAACAATTGGCCACGTCCTCAGACACTCAAGAGCCTTCGTGGTTTTTTGGGATTGACTGACTACTACCGCAAGTTTGTCAAGGATTATGGGAAGATTAAAGCTCCATTAACTTCTCTATTGAAAAAGGATGCTTTTACATAGACACCTCCTGCTCAGTGTGCATTTGACCAACTAAAACAAGCTATGTGTACTACACCTGTGCTAGCTATGCCTGATTTTTCCAAGCCCTTCACTATTGAGAGTGATGCTTGTGGCTATGGACTTGGTGCTGTTCTCCTTCAAGATGAACACCCCATTGCTTTCACCAGCCAATCCCTTTCAGGTAAGAATTTAGCTGCCTCTACCTATGAGAAGGAAATGATGGCTATTTTGCATGCAGTACAGAAGTGGCGTCCATACCTATTAGGGAATCATTTCTGCATCAAGACTGATCACCAGAGTCTGAAATATTTCTTGGACCAGCGTGTCTCCTCCCCAGCACAACAGAAATGGGTTAGCAAACTCATGGGCTATGACTATGAGATCACTTACAAGAAGGGTAAAGAAAATATTGTGGCAGATGCTCTTTCTCGCACATTTGATGCCCAAGGTTCTCTTTCAGCTATTTCTATGCCTGTTCCAAATTGGTTGCAATCTGTTCAACAGGGTTATGTCAATGACTCTTCCTTATCTCAGATCATCCAACGCTTGACCAACAACCCTTCTGATGTACCACATTACTCTTGGGATGGTGCTTCTCTGCGATACAAGGGTCGTCTGGTGCTTCCCCAGAGCACAGATCTTCAACAAGCTGTCTTCTATGAACTCCATGCTTCTCCATCGGCCGGGCACTCTGGGTTCCTCAAAACATATGAACGAGCACGATGTAACTTCTTTTGGCAGGGCATGAAAAGTACAATTCAACAGATGGTGGCCGAATGTGATACCTGCCAGCGCAATAAGGGTGAAACAACACTCGTTCTAGGATTGCTTGAACCCTTGCCCATACCTACACGGATTTGGACAGATATTTCTATGGATTTCATTGAAGTGCTCCCTAAATCTGGCGGGAAGACAGTGATTCTCATTTTGGTTGATCGCCTCTCCAAATATAGTCATTTTTGTGCTCTTATCCATCCCTATACGGCCTCCTCAGTTGCTCAAATTTTTATGGACCAGATCTTTCGTCTTCATGGCATCCCTTCTTCCATTGTCTCGGATCGTGATGCGACTTTCACCAGTCATTTTTGGACAGAACTATTTTGCCACACTGGCACCAAACTGAAGATGAGTTCAGGGTATCACCCACAAATAGATGGTCAGACTGAAATTGTCAATAAATGCTTGGAAACTTATCTTCGTTGCTTCACCTCGGAACAACAACATCAGTGGGCAAAGTGGCTCCCTCTCGTTGAATGGTGGTACAATACCTCTTACCACACTGCCTCTAAAATGACCCCATATGAAGCATTCTATGGTCAGGCACCTCCAGCTCTTCTTCCATACACCCCCACCAGTTCACCAGTTCAGGAAGTTGACACGGTCCTTCGCAACCGTGATCAGATTCTTAGCATTTTGCGGGACAATCTTCACATGGCAAGAAATTGCATGAAGCAACAAGCGGATCAGCACCGTTCGGAGCGCACTTTTCAAGTCGGCGATATGGTTTTTCTTCATCTCCATCCGTACAAACAATCCTCCTTGAAACTCAAAGGGCGTCATAAGCTCGCTCCAAATTTCTATGGGCCATATCGGATTCTTCAGAAGATTGGGTCCGTTGCTTATAAATTGGAACTTCCTCCTTCTTCCCGCATTCATCCAGTCTTTCATGTCTCTTGTCTGAAGAAAGTTCTTGGCACCAACATCAGCGGCCAAACGATTTTACCCGAAATGGATAATGAAGGATCCATCCTTTTGGAGCCAGAGGCCATCCTCAATCGGCGCACGCGTCAGCTTCGCTCTCGCTCTATCACAGAGGTCTTAATTCAGTGGCACGACATGCAACCAGAGGATGCTACATGGGAACCACTCCTTCAGATTCAACAACAATTTCCATATCTAAAGCTTTGAGGACAAAGCTTTTTTTAAGGGGGAGGGGATGTTAGGAACCCATGTCTTTACTTTGTTAGTATGTTGTTGTTGGATGCATATGCTTTGTAAGTCATCCCGTAGTATTTGTTGATCAATAGTTGTGTTATTGTTGTTGGCGCATATTCTTTGTAAGTCGCCCGTAGTATTGTTGATCCATAGTTTGTAACGGCCCATGGTTTTGACCCATAGTATTGGCGCCTAGAATTAGTATATAAGTGTGTGTTGAGACCTATGAAGGCACCGTGAAGTTATTTGTATTGAGCTTGCTCATAGGAGGTTTCCCCCTCGAAGTGGCCCGTGATCAATATAAAAGTGATTCTGAGTTCTGTCATTTCTGCTATTTCACATATTTTCATTAAGTAATTGTTGCAGGTGCCTCACAGTTGCTTGATGCTCAAGCCAATCCTCCAGCTCCAAGTGCCTTCTCCTCTAGCTATCTCCACAATGCTGCAAGATCATAAGTTTGATACTCAAGGAGTCCTCCCCTTTTCCAATGGAATGCCTCTCTTTTATAGTGAATGGTAGGGTTAACCAACAAGAGAGATGGGTGGATCTAGGGAGAGATAAGTGGATCAGGGTTTCTAAACACAGAGAATGAGTTGAGATCGAATCAGGGACCCCAATCTTCTATTATCTTTGAAAATCCAAAATCCCACAAGTCATGGGAAAAAGGCTAATAAAAGAGTACCGTGCCCTGTAGTATTAGCACAACAAGGTACTACCGCGTTTTGTGGAAAAAACATAGCCCAGTAGTGTGGAGTACCGCACTCATATAAATGAGCAAGGCGCGGTAGTGTAAGTAAATAAAGTCAAATAAAGTCTGAGCTGGGTCAGAACTTGTCAGGGTAGATTCACCTTCAAAGTTCATTCATCTTCTGGGTGGTTCAAACAGCAGGGGAAGTGTCATCAACTCTGTTTGTGGTGGAGATGCGACACTGTGGAATATAGAGGTATAACAAGGAGCCCTTCAATGAAATCCATAGAAATATCTGTCCAAATCCATGTAGGTATGGGCAAGGGTTCGAGCAATCCTGGAAGGAGTGTTGTTTCACCCTTATTGCGCTGGCAGGTATCACATTCGGCCACCATCTGTTGAATTGTCCTTTTCATGCCCTACCAAAAGAAGTTACTCCATGCCCGTTCATACATTTTGAGGAACCCAGAGTGCCCTGTCGATGGAGAAGCATGGAGTTCATAGAAGACAGCTTGTTGAAGATCTGTGCTCTGGGGAAGCACCAGATGACCCTTGTATCTCAGAGAAGCACCATCCCAAGAGTAATGTGGTACAGTAGAAGGGTTGTTGGTCAAGCCTTGGATGATTTTAGATAAGGAAGATTCATTGACATAACCCTGTTGAACAGATTGCAACCAATTTGGAACAGGCATAGAAATAGCTGAAAGAGAACCTTGGGCATCAAATGTGTGAGAAAGAGCATCTGCCACAACATTGTCTTTACCCTTCTTGTAAGTGATCTCATAGTCATAACCCATGAGTTTGCTAACCCATTTATGTTGTGTCGGGGAGGAGACACGCTGTTCCAAGAAATATTTCAGACTCTGGTGATCAGTCTTGATGCAGAAATGATTCCCTAATAGGTATGGGCGCCACTTCTGTACTGCATGCAAAATAGCCATCATTTCCTTCTCATAGGTAGAGGCAGCTAAATTCTTACTTGAAAGGGATTTGCTGGTGAATGCAATGGGGTGTTCGTCTTGAAGGAGAACAACACCAAGTCCATTGCCACAAGCATCACTCTCAATAGTGAAGGGCTTGGAAAAATTGGGCATAGCTAGAACAGGTGTAGTACACATAGCTTGTTTTAGTTTGTCAAATGCACACTGAGCATCATGTGTCCATGTAAAAGCATCCTTTTTCAATAGAGCAGTTAATGGAGCTGCAATCTTCCCATAATCCTTGACAAACTTGCGGTAGTATCCAGTCAACCCCAAAATACCACGAAGGCTCTTGAGTGTCTGAGGATGTGGCCAATTGTTCATGGTATCAATTTTGGCAGGATCCATGCGAACCCCTTGTGTTGAGATAATGTGCCCAAGATACTCAACTTCCTTCTGTCCAAAAACACATTTAGACTGCTTGGCATGGAGATGATGGTCAGAGAAAGGTTGCATGACAAGATCCAGATGCTGGAGATGTTCATCCCATGTTTTACTATAGATCAGGATATCATCAAAGAATACCAGAATAAATTTCCGCAAGTAGGGTCGAAATATTTTATTCATTAATGCCCGGAATGTGGAAGGAGCATTAGTGAGGCCAAAGGGCATGACCAAAAACTCATAATGGCCATCATGTGTGTGGAAAGCTATTTTAGGGATATCATCCTCATGAACCCGAATTTGATGATAACCAGAACGAAGATCCAACTTTGAGAAAAAGTGAGACCCATGAAGCTGTTGGCTGCTTTCTGGACAGACCCGGGTTTTCAGGATGCGCAGCAACAAACACTCCTTTGGCGCACTGGCCCTTTCGGCAACGAGCTTCGTAGTAGCCCAAAGTCTCACCCGAAGTGGCTATGAGGGGGCTAAGGAATCAGGTTTCCTTAACCTAGGTGGTGTGGAGTCTACAGTCTTCTCTCTTCCCTTCTTGGAGGTAATCCCTGAACAGAGTGTCTTACTCTTTCACAGGCCTCCCAGCACTACAGCGCTGGAACTCACCCTTCTCAGCCGAGCTGCGTGGTAGCTCCGCACCTGCGCACGAGTCTTTTACCTGCTACCTCCAATACACTATGTATCGTCTCTTCCCTTGTGCCACAACGCAGTAACACACTCCTTTAGCGCTGCGGTGACAGTGTTCTTATAGATTCTTTCGACAATGCACAAGTACAACTTCTAAGGGAGCTTCCAGGATTTACTTTACATAATCATTCATAAAGATAGCAAAACATTCATAGAAACATACACAGTAAAGCAAAGAAATGCAATCACATAAAGCATCACCACAACAACAAGAATTATGTGGTTCACTTCCAAGAGGGAAGCTACATCCACGGGAACTGTGTTTTATATTATCTTGAGATGGGAGTAACACAGTTCCACTGCGCACACAGCTACATCCTTAGATCTTTAAGGGAAACTCCACACACACAGCTGGGAGCCCTTCTCTTAGATCTATTCTCTTCTTCTACAGATATTACAATGGCAAAGACATACAATTACATTCCCTTCTCAGTCCTCTTGCGACTGGTCGATACATGCAATGGCCCTTACGCCAAGCGGTCTTCCTACGAGATCGTGACCTTCTTACATGCACAAAATGATCATTAACAGCTTAAAAGATACAGCAATACAAATGACTCAGACATCAACTTAGATTGTCCGTGTAACTCAGTAACTATCTAACTATCTAACCCGTCTAACCCTTTTCCCTTTCCAATTACACATATATATAGGTGGCCCTGAGGGTCTCACCTTTACAAAACTGTGGGCCTTTCCCAACAGTGATCCCCAAAAACCCTAACTGCGGACACGGCTAGGTGTACTGTAGGCACCTTTGTAGTCACGTCACAGCTTCCTACAGACTCTGCGATTTTCGGCGCAGATCGTGGGTATGGGCATCGCTTCATCGTTCTTCGCTCCTTGTCCTTCACCTTCAATGCTTTGGCCCGTTGCTCTTCCTTGGTCTGAGCAACCATAACTACTGTACTTTGCCTTAATGAGGGCAGCTAAGCTCTCTATTCCGTCGCTTCATTTATTGTGGTGGTTGAGCTTTCTACTCGGCCACCTTATTTACTCTTTCCTTTGACTTGTGTGCGCGAGCTCCACGATTTTCGGCCAGCAATCTGCGGTGAGCTCATCCATCTGGCGCTATACCGCGCATTGTTCATTTTCTACCCAAAAATGGTGCTTTTCCTCAAAATTAGCACTTCTCCTTCAAAACTTAGTGCTTTTTCCTAAAACTTGGTAGCTTTGCCATAGCTGGGGCCTATGCTCCAACAGGCCCCTAACACTTACTTGTGGCTCATCCCCGAGCCACTCGCACGAGCTTGCAGTCATTTTACTTGTGCATCTGACTTTGCTTGGGTCGCAGCAAAGGCTTGCTTCCACTATGCAATAGCGGAGTCCATGTCTTGCACGCACTTCGTGGCTGTTTGCACCAGGTCTGAAGTAGCTTCTTCGCCTTCTGCGCCATCGACCAACTCTTGAGACTCGGCAAATGCTTTGACCTTGGCCTCTACTTGGGCAGCAAGTTCATCATACTCATCCATAAATGGCTGAATGATGTTGGCGAGAGTAGCATCTTTGTCTCTGAGCCTGTACAGTTCTTGCTGGACTTTGCGGACTTCGCTCATCTTTCTCATTTTGGCTAAGCCTTCCAAGGGCTTAGCTTCTTCGTTCAAAGCAATTAGGGACTATTCTGCTACTTCCACCTGCTCCAAAAGGGAAACTTTAGAAGGGAGCCTCTCGAGCTCAGCCCAAGCCTGCATAGCTTGCGTCATTAACTACTGGGCTTCATCTGTTCTGCGCTTCATTTGGGTAGAAGCTGTGCGGAGTGCTTCAAGTCATTCTTGCTTAGCATCTGCGAGAGACACTACGACACAAGATTCCAACTCGATGAGCTGCTTTCTATGATCCTCAGCCATAGCAATAACTTGCTGTTCTAGGGATTTTTCCCTTCTGCCAATGCATTGCACTTTCTCCACTAAAGGAAGGTCTGGTTGAATCTGGCAGGCCGACAGCTCCTGGGTGATTTCATCGACGGCATTCCTTCGCCCAGTGTCTCGCACTTCGTTAAGTGCAAGCTGCGTAGAGATCTCCTTATAGCCTGCCCTTAGCTCTACTTCCTACGTCTGCAGTCTTTGATTGGCATGGAATGTGGAGAGCTCCCTAGCTCTCAGCTCAGTAGAGACCTACTCGTGAACCAACTGTAGAGTTTCCAACGGAATTAGTGACAAATTTATTTCAATAGGGCCAACCGCGCTTACTTGCGGTGCAGCCAGAGGATCCGGTAGTGTCATGCTTGTAGGCGGGATGTGGATGACAGTGTGCCTTTCTGTAGGTACTTCAACCCACTCCGTGCTTGTAGATGCTTGCGGCACCTGTGAGCCGGATGCTGGCGCATGGGTCTGTGAAACTCGTCCTGCAATACCTTTCAACTCCATGAGCTGTAGATCCAGAGCACTTCTGATATTGGCCTGAGAGGTACGCAGCTCTTGAAATTGCTCCTTCAAGTACTGGTTGAGCCTCGCAGCAGGGATCTCATAGGGATCTCCAGTCGCTTCTGTGGGGTGCGAGAGCTTCTGCTTCTTGGTAGCCGGTCCTGACGGACCTTCATCATTCTTTTGCCCGATCTTTTCCTTGCCGTTATCTTTCTCTGGTGCCTCAGGGGGTGGCATCGTGGCAGCGGCTTCAGTGGCCTGCTTCCATTCATCTGGCCAGGACTTCACAGTGTCCTCCATGGCCTGGGTAGTCATTCGGTAGAGCCCTATGGCCCATTCTTTCGACTGAATTCTGCGAGGGAGGAAATAGATTTCATGCAAGTTGGTAGAAAAGACCAACTTTTTTGCATAGAGTTCTGTCGTCTCTTCAGTAAGCCTCGGCATCGCCAGGATGGTATCCCTGAGAAGATGATAATACTCGAAGTACACGGCGTGGTTCATCTTGCGCTTCATGGGGTTACTAGAATCCCAAAGGTTGACATAGCGCATCCCTGTAACCTCTCCTGAGCGGCGCGAAAGAAACTGAGTGTTGGGTGGTTCCTTCCACCCAACAAAGGCACACAAGATCAGGAGCCAAGAGAAATGGAACAGCTGATTGGCGGTGTCTTGAACATCCCAACAATCTTCCAAGAATGAATTCAGGAGGAAGAGACACTAGTTATACTGCACTCCCTCCATAGCTGCAATTGCGAGCTCTACAACAGCTCCAGGGACTTCTTTAGGTCAGCATTTCATTAAAATTCTGCCTGCGAGCAGACTGTTTGTGAATCTGAGTGCTTCATCTTCAACTACAGTGAGGTCATAAGCCCAACCTCCTCTTGACAATTTGTATTTCTGCACCAGCTGTGTAGCCAGCTTTCTGTCCTTGCCTTTACCAACGAAATGGACGTTGGGGTCCTTACCAACCTTAGATGGGCCGATAATTCGATGAATCAGGTCCACATTCAGATCAATTGGCCTCCCTAGCCAAAGATAACCATCATGAACATAGGATAACAAGACCTTGACAACCGCATCAACTTCATTGCTACGCCTGAAGTGCGATAGCTTCAATAGGTTCAACAGTCCAGGCTTCTCTAGATTTACTGCAAATTCCTACGGGACGAATTCATCAATCTTCTTAACAGGATTATGGACCACCGTCAGATACTGATTTGGCGCAAACTGAGGATGCATTCTATAATCTCCCATGTTGAAGTCAGAAAACTTAACCAGTGGGAGATGTCCAAGCAGGGATCCTTCTTCTTCCATGATTTCTGCCATTGGTGGCAGCGGAATCAAATACTTGGTGTTCTTGGGAATATGCACCTTGGGTGCATCATCTGGGCGTGGAGGAATGTAGTTAACCAGAGTGGCCAAGGGCTCTGGAACGGGTACCTCTGGCTGCTGATGTTGCTGCTGGGGCTGTTGTTGAGATGCCCTTGTGCCCGGGGACTATCTAGGATCAGAGAACATAGGAAGCTTGACAATCGTGGTCGAGGTAGCCATACCGAAGTCTAACCCTCTGCGTCTGAAGTGACAGATGAATTCTTCAGTTGACAGGTTCTCCATCATGAACCTGCATACATGACAAACACTGAACAGAAAAGGGTAGAACAGCATAGGATGCGAACTCTGAAAATAGGAGAAAGTAGTCTGCACGACACGGCTCTGAAAACAATGGCTTAGACTCTCAAAAAGGATAACTATACAGCTCAATAGCAAGGAAAGTAACCCAAGCATATACGAATGAGGGGTATTTATAGCTGTGGGCAGTAGTAGGTGCAGACAGGTGGTGCTAATAATCGTTGGCACCTAAGCGGATGAGTTTACAACCCCCCCCTCCCCCCCGCACCTCTGTGGTGCATTAAATGCGAGGGATGGGCTCTGACAGCCTTTGGGAGATGTGTTAAGGCCTTTGGCTCCTTAATTAAATGCGAATCTTAGGGAAATCAAGCCGAATCTGCCAGAGCAAGTACAATTAGATGGCGGTCTCATCCTTCATTAAGACTCAGACATGGCTACAGAACTACGGCAATTCAAATTTTCAATGGGTAACTTCAGCATGGGTAACTATGCACATGGAGGGCTCCACGACGAGGAGAACTCCGCAAGAGCGACAAATCAACAACAGGGAACTCCGCAAGAGCAGAAGTTTGACAACCCGAGGAACTCCGCAAGAGCGAAAGTTCGACAACCAAGGGAACTCCGTAAGAGTGAAAATAGGCTCGCTCAGAACAGGATTTATTGACTGCGCGGATGCTTTGGGGAACTATGCGGGAAGCCAAAGAGTGAAAATGTCTCGCGACTTCCATGTAGACTGTGATAAGTGCAATGCCTCTTTCAACTACACTGGACATCTACACGACTTTAGCAGCTGATTAGGTCGACAGGGCGGAGTGGCCATCGTGATAAAGCTTGAGCCGACTCCCGTTGATCATTGTGGGCAGCAACTCTCCATTAAGCTTCACAAGCTGAACTGCTCCAGCTTCTGTTATCTTCATCACTTGAAAAGGTCCTAACCAATGTACACGAAACTTGACTGGAAACTTGATGAATTTACTATCATAGAGGAGTACCAAGTCTCCTTCCTGAAAGACTTTATTCTTAATATGCCTATCATGCCAAGCCTTCTATCTCTCCTTCTGCACTTGTTGATGGAATCCAGCTAAAAGCCTGTCTTCTTCTAAGGCAACCAATTATGATAGCCTTTCACTCATAGTATCAGTATCTGCCATTTCTGTAATTTGAGCAATTCTGAGACTGGGAACAATGTATTCCATGGGCAGGAATGCTTCTTGTCCATACACCAAACTGAAAGGTGCGTGACCTGTTAATTTCTTGCATGTGGTTCTGTAAGCCCATGACACAGTTGTGACTCTAAGGTCCCAATCATCTCTTTGTTGATTACAGATCTTGGTCAGGGCATTCTCCAGAATCTTATTGAATTCCTCCACCATACCATTAGCTTGAGGGTGGTAGGGTGTACTCTTATGGTGACTAATGTGGAATTCTTCAGTAAGGGCCTCTATAGTCTCGTTCAGGAAATGTGTGCCCTGATCACTCATTAGAATCAGTGGACATCCAAATCTAGTGACAATATTCTAAAAAATGAACTACGTGGCAGGGACAACGTCGCAATTCTTAGCTTCGCCTCAGCCCGTCTGGTGAGGTATTCAGTAGCTGTGATGATGTATCTTGCACCGGTTCTCTTTCCTCGTGGGTTGATAGGTCCCACAAAATCAATGGCCCACTTATCAAAAGCATGCACTGTTATCTGGGGTCTTAGCGGCATTTCATCTCTTCTTGAAGGTTTTCCTGTTCACTGGCACACATCGCAACACTTGCAGAATTCCTTAGTATCCTTGTGCAATGTTGGCCACCAAAGACCTGCGGCTAAGATCTTCTGCGCAGTCAGCTTTCCTGCGAAATGGCCTCCTGCGGTTCCTGAGTGCGCTTCTGCGATTATGGAATTCTTCTCATGCGGTAAAATGCATCTGCGCAAGACTTCATCAGGGCCCAACTTATAGAGCTGGCCTGCTATCAAAGTGAAGTCTACGGCTTTGACAACAAGTTGTTTCTTCTGCTGCATTGTGAACTCAACTGGCGCTTGCCCTGTAGTGAGAAAATCAAGAATATCGGAATAATACTCGTCTGCTGCTTGAACAGAAAATAGTTGCGCATCAGGAAGATTGTCCTCCAAATTTGTAGGTTCCTCCCCTGACTCTATCCTAGATAAATGGTTAGGTCCTGCATTCAATCTACCTGGCTTCACAATAATCTCAAAATCATACTCCTGGAAGAGGAGTAGCCATCTGCAAATTCTTCCCCCTAACACTGGCTTATTGACCAAGTACTTCAAAGCAGAATGGTCAGTATACATTTTAAAATGACCACCCAATAGATAGTGTTTGAACTTCTGTAAGGCATACACCATAGCAAGTCCTTCTCTTTCTGTAGTGGTGTAGTTCTTCTCAGCCGTAGACAGCTTTCTGCTAGAGTAAGCAATGGGGTGGTCAAAACCTCCTTCTCTCGATTGTGTCAGTACAACCCCCAATGCTATGGAAGAAGTATCTACATGAACATGAAAGGGTTTTCTCCAGTCTAGGAAAACTAGAATAGGTGTTGTGACCATCTTTCCTTTAAGTGTGTCCAAGCTTTATTGGCATTCTTCTGTCCATTGGAATTTCAAATCCTTTTTCAGCAGTCTTTCCATAGGCACAGTGATCTTTGCATAACCCTTGATAAATTTCCTGTAGTATCCTATATGTCCCAATGTAGTGTGCAATTTTTTGACTGAGTTGGGCGCAAGCAAGTTAGCAATGATGGCAACCTTCACAGGATCCATCATGAGTCCTTGTCTACACACAATGTGACCCAACAAAATACCAAAAGGAGCATAGAAGATACATTTTTTCAAGTTAAGGGAAATTTGATACTGTCTACATTTTTCTAACATCATCCTTAGATTTCCTATATGGTTCTTTAGTAAACCAAACACAGTCCAGTCATCAAAATAGACTTCAAGAAACTTATGAATGAATTCTTTAAAAACAGCAACAACGACTCTAGAGAAAATAGCAGGAGCATTTTTAAGACCAAAGGGAATTACCCTATACTGGAATGAGCCCCATTCAGTCGCAAAAGTGGTCTTATGGCGGTCCTCTGGATGGATTCTGATCTGATGGTATCGTGAAAAGCCATCCGTGAAGGAGTAAGCCTCTTGTCCTCCAACATTGTCAAGCACTTCGTCTGTAAAGGGCGTAGGGAATGGATCATGCGCTGATGCGTCGTTGAGCTTGCGCAGGTCCACGCAGATTCTTATTTCACCTTTTGTCTTTTTATCTTGTACCACCATAGGACTAATCCAATCACTTTCCTCTACTGGCTCAATGATACCAGCTGCAAGCATCTTATCAATTTCTTCTCTGACCTTTTCTTTATATCGTGGGTTCAACCTGTACGGGCGCTATTTTACTGGCTTAGCGTCCGCTTTCAAAGGTATGTGCATAACTCCTAAATCTCCTAGGATGCCTTTCATTTCTATAAACTTGGTAGGAAAGATATCCTGGTACTCATGTAGTAAATATGCAATATGGCCAACAGTTTCATCATCCCAATAATCTCCTATAGAGGAAAACTTGGGTTTGGCTTCTGTACCAATGTTAATCTTCTTGAGCTTGATGTGTTCTGTAATGGCAGGGATATCAAGCTGAGGGCCTTCGACTTTGCACGTCCCTTCTGACTTTGGAATATTGATGTTGCAAGGATCATCATCCTCTTCTCCAGTGGTGAAATTATAACATTCCAGGGCATGTTCCATCTGGACAGCCCAATCTGGTTGAGAATACTCCAGTAAAGGGCATTGTCCAAATATCTTCTTTCTAATACACTTTAAAGCCTGATTGATGCTTGGATGTTCTGACTCAAAGCTGAAAGTGAGTTGAAAACTTTCAATCATGAGAGGCCAAGTGATAGTGCCTCTGCGCAATTCTATTTTAGTGTACCAGTTCCTTGGAACTATATCAAATGTGTGGATGAATAGGTGAACCCACTCATCCTCTGGAATATCTGACCATTGCTGAATACATGCTTCAACGTGTGACCTGGGGTCACTTTGTCCATCATATATGCGCAAAACGCCTATTGTGGTCTCTTGAAATCTGCTCAGTATCAACCTGCGACAGTCTTGCCATGTGTCTATATTTTCTTTGTGCGCACCCCACCATCTTGCGGGTGTAGCGTGCAGTGCTACATCCAATGCTTGTATGCGCTGCTCATCTGGGATTTCTTGTTCATATGCATGTATGAATTCACTTACTCCAGTTAAACCATCAAAGATTGGAGTGTTATTCAATTCTGTGCCAATCCATCGAATGGATTTAGTCGTCATGGCGCAACGCCTTGCAGAAACCTCATGTAAGTGATTCTGCTAGTTTTCCAGTCCTGCTTCTGAATCTGATGCGCACGAGCTATCACATCGCCAGCTGAAATGGACGTCCGCTATGGGATTGACATCATCATTATGACTAGCAGTCATCTGATACAAACTTTCCATGTGGCGCACTTCTTCTTCTACTTGAATGGGTTCAATATACCGTGGTCCTTGAAGAGGATCAAGTGGTGCAATGACCCTAATCTGGTCCTCCTCAAAGGTCATCTGTCTTTTCTTCAAATTAATGACAGCCAGATTATCAAATGCCCAATCTATGCCTAAAAGTGCTGGGTAAGGTCTACTGTCATCCAAAATTTTGATTACTCCAAAGTTTGCAGAACTTCTTACTCCCTCAATATCAATGGGTACATTGGGTAATCTGCCCAATGGAGAAACTTGTTGCTGATTTGCTAGTCTTAGATGGATAGGAGATCTAATAAGCTGAGGACTCCCCATCTGTTCCCAAGTCTGCATGGTGAGAATGTTAACTTCTGAGCCTAAATGCAAAATGAATTCACCCATTTCAAATGCTCCAATCTGCACTGTGAGTCTCATCTCTCTTCCAGTTCTAGTATGACTCCTGTTCTAATGAACAGCACGCTGTGCGATGTTCATCGAAGTAGATTGTTGACACTGATCCAACAGGTGTTGGAGTTCCATAGTTGCTTTTTCATTACGCAACAACTTTAAGCAGCTTCTCAGGAAAGCATGAACACATCCTAATGTATTGTCCTCATCAGGCCTTCCAGATGTAGTAGCCTGCTCTTGTACCAGATTCTCTTGACTTGGCACATGCGGTCCGATATCATTGTGTGGTAATGCAAAAGAACTTGAAGCTCGCGGCTCTGAGAAATACTCTTGAGCTTGCTTGAATGCTTGTTTTTGCTTCTGTAGGTTGAGCGGGGATGGTTTAATATTAGCACGGCGCACCCATTGTGTTGCTAGCTTTCCAGTTCCCGAATCTGGCGCACTAGTGGTTGCACCACTGCGTGTCACTATATTAACTGTGGGATCTGGTTCTCTTTTTTCTGCTGCAATCAACTGAATATTCTGGTTAACCTGTGGCTTCTTTTCTTGCATCTTGGCCATCAACTGAGGGCATTCTTCAATGACATGATCATAATATTTACAGTATCTACAGGTGGTTGTAGGGTTTTGGAAATCCCTTGCATAATGGCCTTGAGGTCTGCAGTTATAGCAAGTGATCTGTCCTCTTCCACGACCAAAACCTCCTGTGCGTCCTCGGCCCCTGTAATTTCCTCCTCGGCCTTCACAAGCTGGGTCATACTGCGGACCTGCTGTGGGTCCCTGTGGTTCTGACTGTACTCTATAAACATCATGTTTTCTTTCTATCATAAGGTCATATGCTTTGCAATTGTTCTCATCATGGCCTACTGATTTACAGAAATTGCAATATAGATTCTTTGGAGTTTGTACATATTTCTGTAACAAGTGACACTCTTATCGTTTGTGGCCTCTAGTTCTACAGATTTCACACCAAGGCCCCTGAGCTTGTGGTAAAAGGTTAGGTGCTCCGGTTGCAATATAATCTATGAAAACAAGACAATGGTCTTTTGAATGTCCTTGTGCTCTACACTTTGTACACCAAATTTCTTCTTTAACATCCTTTCCTTTCTTAATATCATGCACTTGCAAAGTTAAGTTTGCTATTTGGTTCTGCAACTGCGCAACATCATTTCTTGTTCCAACAATTGGTGAAGCTTCTAGTTTAATAGTCATCTCTAGAGCTTGTTCTTGAGTAGTGAGATTCTGTTGCATAAGACGAAGTCTAATATGAGGAAGTAGCGCAGCAATGAACCATTCCTTATGCTGCTGCGGTGCAAACTCAAAGCTTACTTGATCTATCAAGGCTTTGAACTTCTGGTCAAAGTCCCATACTGATTCTGTAGGTAACTATTTCATGTCTTTGAGTTCTGTTATGCACTGTGATTCTGATTTAGGTTTCTTGAATTCTTTAATCATAGCACTTCCTACATCAGCAAGTGTCCTATTCTGTGCTGCTGAGTATTTCATAAACCAGGTTAAGGCTCTCTCTCTTAGTGTGGTTGCTAACTGAACTAGCTTAACAGCATCGTCATTAATTTGCTTAATCGTCCAAATGGCTTCACATAAAAACCAGTGCTGCTCAGGGTCTTCTAGCCCTGTTCCTCTAAATGTTAGTAGCTTCATATCATCACCCATCCTTCTTGCGCTAGGTTGTCGTGGAGGTGCTATGGCACTGCCTCCGGGATGGTTGAACAAAGGTGAGGCTGAGGTACTAGAAGTACCGTGCGGGCTACTAGAGGGTGTTACTGTGGGGTTATGCTGAGCCCCATCTGGCTTTTGCGGTGTAAAAGGGTGATAAAGGATATGAGCACTCCCTTGTCTCTCTATATGGCTCACTCTACGAGCTCGGCTATCTTCTGGGCTAGAATCAAAAGAATGCTGGTCGAGGCCTACTTTATACCATTTTCTGCTACGAGTGCAACCAATAACTTCAATATCACTATCAGAATCTGCGGACATTACTTGTCTATGCTATTCATCGGAAGCTATGCATAGTTTTCCTTTTTCATATAAGAGCATTTTAATTGACAACTTCAGAGAATTTAATAACTTACCCTTGTATGCTTTGAAGAAGCTCCTCTCAGCCTCGCTGAAGCTCTTTCTCATATCTACTGCAAACTCGGTGATGAAGCCTTCCAGCAGACTGTTCAACCAAAAGTCTACCTCACGGGACACATGATTATCTACCCGCTTCAAATCGCTAACTAGCTCAGGCGTCCAAACGATAGGTTGATCAACATGCACAGTGGGTCCAGTATCTGCTAGCTTGGATACCCACTCATTCAACTCGAGTGCAAATGTTACAAAGAAGATTTCGTGAAGCTCAGTATAAATATGCTTCTGCAACTAGTCCTCTGTCTGAAGCCTAGGGATTCTATTTTCACATTCAGTGAACTCTCTAGCCTTTGAATCAAACCACTCTTGAATTTCTTTAGCTATAGGATTCCAGCACCACATTGCCTTCAAAATAATAGGGTTAAAGCCGGCAATGGAACCATTTGTTGGCTGCTTCCTGGATAGACCCGGGTTTTCAGGATGTGCAACAACAAACACCCCTTTGGCGCACTAGCCCTTTCGGCAACGAGCTGCGCAGCAACCCGAAGTCTCACCCGAAGTGGCTATGGGGGGGCTAAGGAATCAGTTTTCCTTAACCTAGGTGGTGTGGAGTCTACATTCTTCTCTCTTCCCTTCTTGGAGGTAACCCCTGAACAGAGTGTCTTACTCTTTCATAGGTCTCCCAGCGCTATAGCACTTGAGCTCACCCTTCTCAGTCAAGTTGTGTGGTAGCTCCGCACCTGTGCATGAGTCTTTTACCCGCTACCTCCGATACACTATGTATCATCTTTGCCCTTGCGCCACAGTGCAGTAACACACTCCTTTAGCACTGCGACAATAGTGTTCTTACAGACTCCTTCGACAATGCACAAGTACAACTTCTAAGGGAGCTTCTAGGATTTACTTTACATAATCATTCATAAAGATAGCGAAACATTCATAGAAACATAGACAGTAAAGAAAAGAAATGCAATCACATAAAGCATCACCACAACAACAAGAATTATGTGGTTCACTTCCAGGAGGGAAGCTACGTCCACGGGAACTGTGTTTTATATTATCTTGAGATGGGGGTAACACAGTTCCGCTGCGCACACAGCTGCAGCCTTAGATCTTTCTGGGAAACTCCACGCACACAGTTGGGAGCCCTTCTCTTAGATCTATTCTCTTCTTCTATAGATATTACCATGACAAAAACATACAATTACATTCCCCTCTCAGTCCTCTTGCGACTGGTCGATACATGCAATGGACCTTATGCCAAGTGGTCTTCCTGCAAGATCGTAGCCTTCTTACATGCACAAAATGATCATTAACAGCTTAAAAGATACAGGAATACAAATGACTCAGACATCAACTTAGACTGTTCGTGTAACTCAGTAACTATCTAACTATCTAACCCGTCTAACCCTTTTCCCTTTCTAATTACACATATATATAGGTGGCCCTGAGGGTCACACCTTTACAAAACTGTGGGCCTTTCCCAACAGTGATCCCCAAAAACCCTAACCGCGAAAATGGCTAGGTGTACTGTAGGCACCTTTTGCAGTCATGTCGCAACTTCCTGCAGACTCCACAATTTCTGGCGCAGATCGCACGTATGGGCGCCACTTCATCATTCTTCGCTCCTTGTCCTTCACCTTCAATGCTTCGGCCTGTTGCTCTTCCTTGGTCCGAGCAACCATAACTCCTATACTTTTCCTTAATGAGGGCAGCTGAGCCCTCTATTCCGCTGCTTCATTTATTGTGGTGGTTGAGCTTTCTACTCAGCCACCTTATTTACTCTTTCCTTTGACTTGTGCGTGCGAGCTCCACAATTTTCGGCCCGCAATCTGCGGTGAGCACGTCCATCTGGCGCCGTACCACACACTATTCATTTCTGCCCAAAAATGGTGCTTTTCCTCAAAATTAGCACTTCTCCTTCAAAACTTAGTGCTTTTTCCTAAAACTTGGCATCTTTGCCATAGCTGCGGCCTATGCTCCAATAGAAGCTCATCAACAACAGGAATTGGAAACTTATCCTTGATGGTGAGGTGATTAAGTGCTCGAAAGTCAATGTAGAGGTGCCATGACCCATCTTTTTTGTGGACAAGAGTAACTGGAGAAGAAAAGGAACTAGTGCTTGGGCGAATAATACCTTGCTTTAATAAGTCCCGAACGAGCATTTCAATCTCCGTTTTTTGGTGAAATGGGTAGCGATAGGGCCTGCTGTTGGGAGGAACGCTGCCAGGAAGGAGCTGAATACGATGGTCTTCTGGCCTGGAAGGTGGCAATCCCACTGGTTCAGCAAAAACACCTGTATATCAATCTAGAATTTGTTGTGGATCTAAAGGAGAAGTGTAGACCGCTGAAGGTTGCATCTAAATGGAATGGAGCTAAGCGATGACACCATGTGAATTCTTCTTGAGGAGTTTTTCCATGCGATGTGATCTGATGATGCTGAGAGAACCTGGTTGTAATCCTGTCAAGGTGTGTTTTTGGCCATTGAGGGAAAATTGCATCCAAAGTTCAGCAAAATCCCATAAGATAAGGCCAAGTGTGCGTAGCCATTGAGCGCCCAAAACCACATCTCATGTGCCTAAGGTCAAGGCAAACATGTCAGAGTGCAAGGTATAATCTCCCATAGAGATACGCACATTTCGACACTTCCCTTTGCAAGGTAAGGTGCCCCCATTGGCAACCATGACTTCAAAGTTAGAGCAAGGATGGATAAAACAATCATCTTGTTTGGAGATCTGAGGGTCAATGAAATTATGAGTGCTACCAGAATCAATGAGTATTGTAAGAGGAAGCTTCTTGAAGTAACCCCTGCCCCGCATTATTTGGGGGGTGGTGATTCCAGCTAAAGCATGGAGAGATATCTCTGGCTGGTCATCCTAAGACGGAGGGTCAATAGGTGGTTCCTGAATGTCGACCAGAGCATCCAGTGTTTCTGGATCTTTGTCACCAATTTCAGGGGCGGGCAGAGAATCCACATCCAAGAGATAGAGCTTTTGCTGAACACATCTATGTCCCCGAGTGAATTTCTCATCACAATTATAGCAAAGCCCCTTTTCTCTGCGTGCTTGCATCTCTGTTTCAAACAAACGCTTGATAGGAGTTGGTTGAGGAGCCTGTGGTATAGGTGGTCATTGAGAACCCATATTTCGGAAGGGAACAAAAGTGGGCGTGGGGCATTGTTGGGTTGCAATCTTATCTTCTGCCAACTTAGCCAACCCTAGGGCTTCCATCATTGTGTTGGGACAAAACATTTTGACCTCAGAGTGGATGGCATCCTTTAGACCACTGACAAAACAACTCCAGTAAAATTCATCAGACAATCCTTCGGTGTGGTTGGCTAGATTCTCAAATTCGGTTTGATACTCTCTCACAGTGCCAATTTGGCGAAGTTTAGTGAGGGCTCCTATGAAGTCATCAAAAGCACTAGGACCAAATCGTTGCAAAGGGAGCTGGCAAAAGTCTGGCCATTTGGGCTTTGGATGAGCCTTGATGTACCAACGGTACCATTGAAGAGCTTTCGGTTCCAAATGAAAGGATGCCAGCATAACTTTCTTGACATCAAAAGTATTATGCAGGCTGAAATACTGTTCTGCACGATAGATCCATCTAGTTGGATCGGTACCATTGAAGCGAGGAAAATCAAGCTTCGGACCACGAAAATTGCTGGAAGAAGAGAACCCATTGTCTGATGAAGACTTGGACTGCCGTTTGTTGTTCATAGCTGAATGTTCAAGATGGAGGCCGAGAAATTTTTCATCTAGATCCTGGAGTTTGGCTTGGGTGGCTGCAAGTGCATCCTCCATGGTTTTTGCTCCTGCATGGGTGACAACTATAACTAGGAGTTTTTTTTTTTTTTTTTTCGGTTGACTTGGTAGGAAAATAAAAACATAAACTACTTCAGTAAAGGAAAATCTGGACTTGGGAAAAAATCTGAAGGGTAATTGGGGTTTGACTAGGTTTTGGACACTGTCGAATAGTTAAGGAAGCAAAAATGAGGATTTCAGAAGCAGGGTGAAAGAATGGGAAAATTTGCTAGAGGGGAACAAAGAAGCCGAATTTAGAAAGGAACTCTATGGTAAAATTTGAAGGTGATTGGGTGAAATCTGAGGAAGTTATGGCAAACCCTAAAAATATACAAATGTGGGATTTCCGGCTTTGGGAAGGGGAATTAGGAATAGGGTCCTCAAGAATGAAATATGCATAATGGGATGACAGGGGTTCCCCGAAAATTTCAAGGGAAACAGAGTGAAAACAAGGGAGATATGGAGAAAAAACTGAATTTTATACCTTTTATTTATTTATTTATTATTTTATTATTTATTTATTTATTTTTAATTTTTATTTATTTATTATTATTATTATTATTACTATTTTTTTTTTTTTTTATTCAGACTGGAGCGGTTACAGCTCGGAAGGGATCTGAACGGCTTGAAAAATGGATCTGAACCACTGGATCTAAAATGGCGCAGCAACGATCGACAACAGTTCAGCTGAAAATAGATATGGACCCCAGGTATGTGCGGCTTGCTAACAGTTCAAGGGTTTCACTTGGCCACCAATGCTGTCTAACGGATTGCGTATTGGGGTAGTACCCCTCACTCCACGGCTCAGGTAAAACTGATAACTACTTTGCCACAAACGACATCTCTTGGTTTACCTCACAGGTGGGAACTAGTCAATCGGGTAGGGGTCGTTGCTCTTTTCGCTGGCAGGTCCTCTCATTGGGCGAGCTACTTTGGGGTTCCTATGGTACTCCTCACAATGAGTTTTAGGGCTTATGCCCAAGTACTTCCCACAGTTAAGCGGATAGGGATTATTCCCAAATCCAAACCTGCAACAGATGCGAAAAAAAAAAAAAATTGGCAGAAATTTCACCCATCGAGCCCAAGAAGGTGCTCTGATACCAGATGTGATGCACCTGCAGCAATTAATTAATAAAAATATGCGAAATAGAAGAAATGATAGAACTTAGAATCACTTTTATATTGATCACAGGCCACTTTGTGGGGGCAACCTCCTATGAGCAAGCTCAATACAAATAACTTCACAGTGCCTTCATAGGTCTCAACACACACTTATATACTAAGTCTAGGCGCCAATACTATGGGTCAAAACCATGGGCCACTACAAACTATGGATCAACAATACTACAGGCGACTTACAAAGCATATGCGCCAACAACAATAACATAAACTATTGATCAACAAATACTACGGGACGACTTACAAAGCATATGCGTCGAACAACAATATACTAACAAAGTAAAGACATGGGTTCCTAACACGGTTGTATAGAGAATCCATGTTCACATATGTCATAAGTGACCTAGATAGTCCTATGAATTATCCTATATATGCCACTGAGGAAAATATGGGATACTACAGATTATCAGTAGAAGGTTCGACCGAAGGCGAGGTCACACAGATTCAGACGGTGGAACCAGCCACTAAAAATAGTCGAAATCTAGTGCGGAGACTATTCTTTGATTGAGTGTTTGCCAAAAATGGATCTGAAGCAGGCACAGTATTGACGTCGCCTTTGGGGGACGAAGTCAATCTGTCATACAAACTGGATTTTGACATCACTAACAATGTCACGGAATATAAAGCACTCATCCTAGGCCTCTGAGCGGCAAGAGACTTGATAATTACTAATCTAGCGGTGTTTGGAGACTCAGAGCTTGTGGTGAATTAGATAACAAACCTTTATCAGACTAAACATCCCAGACTCATAGCATATTGCCATCTTGCATGGGATCTTATTGACAACTTTTTCTATGCCTTTAATATTACTTTTGTGCCCTAAGAAGAAAATCAGCAGGCTGACACTTTGGCCATGATGGCGAGCTCCTTCAAACCTCCTGAGAAGCCCAAGCTAAAGTATGAAGTAGAAATGAGATACCACCCCTCCATCCCTGACAACGTTAAAAGTTGGCAAGTTTTTGAAGACGACCAATAGATCAAGTGCTTTTTGCAATTGGTCAGAGAATTTTCAAACACCGAGGTTGAAGATGACTATGAAGAAGCTGAAGGAAGTAATGCATCAGTAGTAGATCATGGGAGAGTTGAATTCATGCAACAAATAGCAAGTCATAAAGTTCTTCAATTAAAAAATTTTTTATACTGAAAGGCCTCGTTCCTTTAGAGCAGTTATTCGACAAAGATGATGTCCCAGTCAAACCAGCAATACGTCCGAGCACTGAAGACGTGCATGAAGTAAATATTGGCACTGAGGAAGACCCCAAGTTCATCAAGCTATCTGAATCCCTTACAAAGGACCAGAGGCAAAGGTATGAAGAATTGTTTAAAGAGTATGTTGATGTTTTTTCCTGGAAATATGAAGATCTTGGGACATATGATACCTCTATAATCCAACATAGGATCCCCTTAAAGCTTGATTCTAAACAAGTAAAACAAAAGTTGAGATAGGTGAACCCTATTTTGTTACCAGTCATTGAGAAAGAGGTGAGGAAGCTCCTAGATGCAAAAATTATCATCCCTTTAAGGTATTCAGAATCGGTGGCAAATCTGGTGCCGGTCAGAAAGAAGAACTGTGAAATCTGATTATGCATCGATTCCAAGAATCTGAATAAATGCTCGTTAAAGGAAAATTACCCATTACCCAAGATGGATCACATCCTGCAAAGAGTGGTAGGCTCAACCCGAGTCTCTACGATGGATGGGTTCTCAGGCTACAATCAGGTAACAATGCATGATCGAGAAAAGACGGCTTTTACTACACCATGGGGAACGTTCATGTATGATAAAATGCCTTTTGGACTTATGAATGTCGGGGCAACATTTCAAAGGGCGATGGACATGGCATTCGTGGGAGAAAGAGACAAATTCATTGTCATATACCTTGACGGCATGACAGTTTTCTCTAAATCTGATCAAGATCATCTTCAACACTTGAAACGAAGTTTTAAGAAGTGCAAAAAGTATGGTTTGTCTCTTAACCCGAAGAAGTCCTTTTTTTCCATGACAGAAGGAAAGTTGCTCAGTCATATTGTTTCCAAAGATGGTGTGAGAATAGATCCTGAAAGAGTTGCTGCTATCAAACTGATCGATCTCCCATGAAACAAAAAAGAGGTACAATCTTTCATTGGTAAAATAATTTTTTTACGGAGATTTATCCCTAACTTTGCTGAAACAATGAAATAAATTACTAATATGCTAAGGAAGAATGCTGAGATAAAATGGACCACATTTGCTAGAAATTATTTCAAATAGATAAAAGATTCATTGGGAGAAGCTCCTGTCCTGACCAACCCAGACTACACCAAGGATTTCCTAATCTTCTCTTTTGCCTCTCAAGTTACCATAGCAGCAGTCCTTCTGCAAAAAAATCAAGAAGGGCATGAACAACCCATTGCTTTCTTTAGCCAATCCTTGAGAGATGCGGAGTTAAAATATAGCACGATGGAGAAATAGGCCTATGCACTTGTTAAGGCACTAGAATCTTTTAGGAGTTATGTTTTGCATTCAAAGATCATCGCCCATGTCCTAGGGAGCAACATTAAGGATATCTTGTGTCATCCTGATAGTGAAGGAAGAATGGGAAAATGGATCTCCAAGATCCAGGAATATGATATGGAGATTAAGCCCACTAAATTGGTAACAGGACAGGGTCTAGCTAAGTTGCTGGCCGAATCTAATCATCAAGCAGTAGAGATCAATTTAATCGATTAATTCATTGATCAAGGAAATGAAGAAGGCTAGCAGAACCTTCCTGACCAGGGGGATGAAATTTTTTTAAACTCTGAATGGTATAAAGATATAGTCTATTATTTGGAACATCTTGCTCACCCCCAAGAAATGGAAGAATCTAAAATAAGGTCTCTTAAACTTAGGGCAGTTAAATACTATATTCTGAATGGATACCTTTTCTAGAAAGATCCACTGGGCATCCTACTTAATTGTATTGTGGAGGAAGAAACATAAGGCATAATTAGTGAGTTCCATAAGGATATGTGTGGAGGCCACCATGCATGGAGAGTGATCGTGCACAAAATTTTGAGGGAGGGTTATTTTTGGCCTACCCTGTTTATCAACACCAACAAGGTCATCAAGTCATGCAAAGAGTGCCAGATGTTTGTCGGGAAGCTAAAACTACAGCCACTACCTCTAAAACCCATAAGGGTGGAAGCACCTTTCCAGCAGTGGGGTCTTGATTTCATCGGAGAGATAAACCCCCATTCTAGTGGTCAGCATAGATGGATTCTTACAGCTACTGACTACTTTGCAAAGTGGGTGGAAGTTATTCCCACAAGGAATGCAAATGAAACACTAATTACTATCTTCTTGGAAGAAAATATTTTGGCAAGGTTTGGCTACCCCAAAAAAATTCTTAAAGATAATGCCCCAGCTTTCAAATCATACAAGATGATGAACTTTTGTCAGAATTAAAATATTGAGTTGATTCATTCAACTGCATACTACCCACAGGGAAATGGCTTGGCTGAATCTTCTAATAAAATCTTGGTAAATATTATTAAGAAGATGCTCAGTAAAGATAAAAAGGCCTGGGACTCCCAGCTGGGGTTTGCATTGTGGGCCAATAGAATCAGTGTCAAATGCGCCATAGGAATATCACCATTTCAGTTGGTTTATGGGAAGGAAGTTGTCCTCCTGATTCAACTCGGTCTCCCTGTAATGAAGCTACTACAGTTTGAAAATGAAGAGTCGGATGATATGGAAAGAAGGATACATCAGTCGATAGAAATCCAACAGGTTAGAGAGCAGCTGGATGACTCCACCAAAATCTATCAGGATAAGATGAAAGCAACATTTGACTGTAGAGCTATCACTCAAGATTTTCAGCATGGGGATCTTGTTCTGAAATGGGATGCTAGAAGAGAGCCAAAATCTAAACATGGAAAATTTGAAAATTGATGGCTTGGCCCATTTAAAGTCATCATAGTCCATGACAACAACACTTATGAGCTAGCTCAACTAGATGGTGAAAGTTTTGGGAACCCTATAAATGGGAGATTCCTAAAACAATTTTTTCATTGTTAATTTCTCATATCCTTCCTTTGGAAAGGTTCATTGTATCATATTGTTAAGCATTTTCTTTTGTTTTTATTTCTATCATAATCTGTTCTATTATCATCTTCAGAATATTCTTCTTAAAAGCCAGGTTTTTAGCAAGCAGACATGACTCCAGATCCCAATGAGTTAAAAGGCACAAGTCTACTGTTCTCAACCTATACGCAAGGGAAGAGATTGTCCCCGCTGAAGCCAATGTTAGTGATATTCGCTGTCAAAGAAGGGGTGTCAGCTAAATTGGAAGCTATGTTTGAATGATGATTGGAGAGATCGAAGTTGCACAGGTAGAGGTTGCTGGAACAAGTTTTCTTGGTAAAAAATGCAGTGAAGGCTCGTTATATCATCTCGCATAAACAAGAGTTAAAAAGACGTTTTTAGGATCCATGAGCGGCCTATGTTTTCCAAGGAAAGAACTGCCGCTGACTAGAAAGTATCATGTACACGTCTCATCTTCTCAGCTATTCAGGAGAATCAAGATGGTTTTCCCAAACTACTTTTCGAAGGCCCTGAAACTATTCGGTAAAGCCGTGTGAGTTTATTTTTGAAGCACATGTGATCATACTGACGAATAGGTATGGAGTGGGACCCATCCCCAAAGTTGTGGATTTTCTAGGCACTCATCTCGAGATAGCCTAGTAGGATATCGATGGTTAAAAGAGTGTCAGGGTAGAAAAGATGCATGAGGTATATAGCAGGCAGCCCCTCCCTAAGGCAAAAACCATTGATTTCATGTCACGCCTGTAGAGTCATTCAAGGGTGCTAAAGGAGGTTTCTAAGACCACTTTTCGAAGAGCCTGAATACCATCAGCGGTTTTCTATTTTTCTCCTTTTTGATTTTCACATTGAAGTGGCCATCTCCAGTAATGATTAACGCCGCCGACATCGTACTAAGTCACGGCTCACTCTCTACATGCAAAGCTCGAAAGGTGTTAGGCAATGATTACAAATGGTATAGGCTCATTTACCAAGGAAGGCCTAGTCAGTTCTATAAATACCCCATTGGATATTATTGTTTCATTAAGAGCTCCTTCACCTCATTCTTCCATCACTGAAAGCTAGGTACTCATTTTCTGATTCGAGCGAATTAGCTGAGTTTTCTCCCATGGTTCACTACATTTCGAGAGGTGCCTCTCCAGGAACACTGAGAGGCCAGACGACCAGTGTTCATGAGAAGCCTACTATTTCCAATCTGTGTGTCAATAGACGAGATAAACCCGAGGTCTTGTCCAAGATGTCTAAGGAGAATTCAGCCTGTGTAGAAGTTAAAAGAAAGAGTTGCCTCTCAGTTGCAGAAGCGTGGGGGGTTGAGACATGCAGGTCCTAGCGAATGATGATAAAGTGGTGGAGCAGTAGTACTTGAATGATTCTAACAAAGCATTGTTTACATTAGGTCCTGTTCCATAGCCCAACGTCAGTAGTATGTCTTTGTCTCGTTGCAACAAGGTTCCGAGAGAAAAGGGCTTGGAAGGGATGAAGGAGGGAAGCAATGGTGGTCTATGAAGTATCATCCATCAATTGTATGGTTACATCCACGTCCATGCAAGGCCAAAGGAAGTCAGACGAGCGTGAAAGAAGTCCTTTGCATTTTCGAAAGTTTCACGTCGTGGTTATCCTATTCATCAGGGTGGCACATTTTCATTGTCTGTCGGATGTACTATTTTGATTATCAAAATGGTCCCGGGTCATGGTCAGGCAAAGGACCAAGTATTTTACTCATTTCTGTTATTTGTAACAAACTCTGTTAAGGAGTATAAACTATCTTTCTCTAAGCTCTTGAGTTGAACAGATCGTAACAGATTCTGTTTTTAGAGTAGGAAGGCTATACATAGCCAAGTAGGCAATAGCCAAAAGGTCGGCTCTCGGATGTAAGAAGTATTACTTCTATGTTTGATAGTGGATCAATATACAGGAACATATTATTACTCTTGCTTGGAGTTAATGGATTCAAAGTTTTGATGTGCTGAGTTAGTATCTTCTTATGTTTTCCATCTCTTCCATTTATGTATGATATGTAGAGCTTTTCTGGGTTTATGTGAGTGCCTATGCTTAAAAGTATTTCTTCTTTGGTAATTGGTGATTGAAGTGTTTAGGTTAATATACCTTGTAGTGATAACCTCATACTATTTAGTGGTGTTTTGTTATTCATTTTGTTCAGACTGTTGAATTCCTCCCTTAGGCTCAACACGTCTTTCTGCAAATGTAATTTAAAGATTTACTTATACAGTACCTTTAAATTACACCATTCCATTTTCATCTGCTACTAAAGTCTGACTCGTTTGCACATTGAAATATTGCTCGTTAACATTTCAATATCAGAATTCTATGTTGTTTCTGTCATATTATTTTATGATTCAGTAAAATTTTAAGAAGTGATTATTGATGCCCAGGCACAGTTCCAAAAAGTAGCTTTAGAACGTCTCTGGGACTAACACCTCACTTAGCTTATTTTCAAGATATTTTGGATTATTGTATTGGGGTGACCTTTGGTCTTAGTAACCAGGGCCCTACATTTTATTTTTTACATCATAGTATAGCTTGAGGGGGGATGTTAGGATATCTCATTATTCAGTATGTACTTTGCATGCACTTTTCATGCATGCATGCATTGCATGCATCCGCATGCTGCCCAGTCACCAGTTTGATGCCTCCAGCACCTAGTCCCTAGTCTGCCAGCACTCGGGAACCACTTTCCATTCAGTTTTATCCCTCGTAGTTAGGGAGGCACCCACTTCTCACCCATCACTTGAGAAGGGTGCCTTTTCTCACCTACTAGTCCAATTCACTTCCGTTAGCTAGTTGTCTTCCTTGATGTGAGGCTAGACTGAATCCTAAATGCTATTATCACTCTGATTGACCTCCGATGAGACTTGACTACCTATTCTAATTTCATTTAACTCCTCATGCGCCCTCCACTGAGCCTCCATCCCTACATTAGTGGAATTTCCATCAGTTACACTCATTACACTCAGTCAGACTTAGTTTGACAATTGGCTAACAGTTACTTGGGCATTGAGGACCACCATTGATTGATAATGAGGACTCCTAGATGGAGGCAAGCTACACCATGCAATATATCCGAATGATTTCCTTGGCTAATTCGAATTGCTCACTCATTGTGACAGTATTGTATTGTAATTCTATCATTCTAGATTATAGAGCACTGATGCATCTCTCTTGCATAGTTTTTACTACAAATTGTTTTACATATTTGTGATTGATATTCTTGTTCAATAGATCTTTTGTGACTAATTTTACAAATCTCTGGGAAAGTCAAACCCTAATTTGATTTTTTGAACCAGAAAAACCATAAAACCAAATTTTGATAGAAGTTGCAGATCTAAAATTCGTAGGTCATTTTTGGAGGGTCAATTTTTGGATTTTTCAAAATCTGAGCCCAGCAGCTTGCTCGCCTCAGTCAATTGCATCTCCCTATCTAGACAGAAGTTTGAAATTCCAAGTTTGGATTTTTAGGGTTTCTCTGTCAAAGCCTAGCCATCTCTAGATCTAGTTTCAACAAATCAAAGTGGTAAGACCTAAAACTTTTATATTTCCATTTGAAGTACTCTTTAAAAGATGTCTGACCACACCAAGCTTGAGGATAAGCTTGAAGGGGATGATAAATTCTGAGCATGGAGGTATAGGATTGGGTTAGTCCTAGAAGAGAATGAATTGAACACCTACATAAGTGAAGATGTTCCAGTTCTAGAGGGAGATGACGCTAAGGCCTTACATAAGAAGAACTTGGGCAAGGACAAGAGGATCATTGCAGATTCTATAAAGGACCATCTCATACCACATGTGTCTTCTCTAAAGACACCCAAGGAGATGTTTGATTCCTTTACCAAGCTATTTGAAGGAAAGAACATAAATCAGAAGATGACTTTGCGGAACTAATTGAAGAATGTCAAGATACAAAATGCTGAGACCATGCAGTCCTACTTCTCAAGGGTCTCCCAGATAAAAGAACAACTTGAAGCCGTGGGAGAAGATATAGAGAATGGTGAAATTGTGATGACCACTTTTAATGGTCTTCCTAGGTCATGGGATTCCTTCATTCAAGGAATTTGTGCTAGGAAGAAGCTCATCACATTCAGTAGGTTGTGGGAGGAATGCTCATAGGAAGAAGCTCAAATTGTAGCTCGAGAAGAAAATATGGATAATGAAGACCAGGCTCTCACAACGCACACCAAGAAGAATAACCACAAGAGGGAGCATCCTCATCACAATAAGGGTAAATACCACCACCAAAATCGGAGGGAGAACTTCGGAGAATCCATGAGAGATATTCCTCACATTTGATGTTATACTTGTGATGAGAAGGAACACTATTCCATAGATTGTCCTAGGAACAAAATAAGCTCCCACAAGAAGAACAACAACAAGAGAAGACATCATGATCACACTATAGAGGATGATGAACCTCCAAGGAAGAGAACCAGGGAAGACAGTGAGGATTCTTAAGTGATGAAGAATATGTATTTTAATGAAGTTTTACATGAAAGGAGTAGTAGAAGCTACTATAGAATTGGACTCCGGAAAACAAATAATCTATGGAGGAACCTCTCATCCATTTTCAATGTTGGTTAAGGTGCACATTATCATAGACTCCAGTAGCTCTTGCAAGGAAGCAAAGATTGAGAGTGACTCCACCCAACAACGAAACAAACATAAGTATTTGAATTATCATTTCTTGTATATATGATTAATTAAATGATGTTGTTTAGTCATGTACATACTTATGTTCCTAGATTTAGGATGTATATTATGCATTTTAGAAAAGTTGCATTAATGAACAAGATACTACTAATATAGTAATGGGTAAGTGGCCCATGGTACTGTATAACACTCCATTGCTACTTATCTAGATTGAAACCTCTTTGCTAACATGTTGGGAGTAGTGCACACTCTTAACAATGTTCTGGTAGAGATGGAAGACATCTAGAAAGTTACTGTATGAATACGAGATATGGATGAATGTTGTATTGAAGCATTGGCTAAGATAATTGCATGATTGTATGGCATATGTCCTTATGTGTAAAATTTTGTTCTGAAAACTATGAAAAGTTTCTAATCATGCAATTGAATTTGACTTGTAGGAAAGATCGTGTACAATCACCTACGAAAGAAGGCCAATGACATTTGTTCCAAAGAACAAGCGATGAAGTTCAAGAAAAACTACATATTGAATATATTGAATAATTTTAAGTTCCTGAGATCAGGGATGCAGTAATGGAAGGATGCCATGATCAAGGAGTACCAGTCGATCATGAAGAATGATGTCTGGGATGTTCTCCTGAGACCAGATGGGAAGTCTATTGTGACTTCCAAGTGGATCTACAAGATCAAGCATGCTACAGATGGTAGCATAGAGAAATAAAAGGAAAGGTTTGTGGCTCGTGAATTCTCCCAGAAAGAAGGGATAGATTGTAATGTCGTCATTCAAATAATTGCATAGTAAGACAATCCAATCAATCCTACTTGTTTCCTAGGTTGGATGGGCACATTTGGAATTGCAATAAGGAGGCTAATAAATGATGTTTAGACATTATAAGGGTTCAATTATTTAATAAATAATTTGAATAAAGAAATTCAAGAGAAATTCTAGGTGGAAAGTGGTTTTGAAGACATATGGAGGATGTGGGACCCACACTAGCTTGATTTTTCAAGGACACATGGCATCTCTCTCTTTCTAATTCGAATTCATGAGAAGGTGAAAATTCTTGGGTGAGTTGCTAATTCATACACATTGCATTGAGCATATTAGATCGAATTGGGATGGATTGGTAACCTCCATGGAAGAGGAAGAGTCAAATTGGAAGCTTGTGGACACTTGGGCTAGATTCCCTAGCCCCTATGACAATAATGATGGAGAATCTATGACATCTATGAAAAATTGTAGATCTAACCCATAACATCTGACCATTATGATATGTCAGCGCAAAAAATAGGCTCCAAGAGGGTGCTCATGGGAGTTGGAGAAGCCAAAGAGACGCCCACTCAAATTGGTGGAAGGTGGAAGGCTAGGAAAGGTGAGACACATGGAAAATCTTCATCCCTTACCCTAATTTGAATTGGATTGATTTTATGGATGGATTGGTAACCTTAGAAGGCTAAGGATGATTATAAAATATAGGGATAAACCAAGAGAATGGCATTCGATCATTGGAGAAAAATTGCATTTGTGAAGAGAGAGCTAGTGAATAACTAGTTTCTTGCCTTAGCCAATTTTGAGGGTGAAAGATTCCCATCCATGTTGGTGTTTGGAGAGGCCACTCAAGTCTTTCATGGAGCTTTAATATAGTTTTTATTTGTAGGTATCATCTACAGGGAAGATCGTGGTTTTGTTTAGTGCAACACTTCCTCTCAACCATTTCCAGTTTTGAAGGCATATTCTTGCTCCTTGAGGGAGGGCGCTTTTGGTGAGCTATTGTAGTCCTTGGGAGAGCTTCTCATGATGTATTTCTGATTGTAGTAAGCATTATATACTCTATTCTTCATCTTCATAAAGTCTCAGGTCGAAATACTGTTAAATTTTGAGCATTAATTCACAATACTCTTGGATCTTTACTGAGAAAATAACATATACAGTATATCAATGCATAACAATCACAATAAGCATCACAAGCATCACAAGAATCAAAAGCATGAGAGACAAGAGACACAGAGTTTCTGTCGGGAAAACCCTAAGGTGAAAAACCCGACAACTTCCTCCGAGATAGAGAGAGAAATGGCTCAACCAAAGTACAACCAAAATACACTGAGATAGACTCCTAGTAGTAGATGATCCTCCTCCTCACTAGTGCGCCACTTTTTGAGTGAGAGAAGTGTGAGTTTTCGAGTGATCAAAATAGAGATCTCCCAATCTCTATTTATACTAACCTGTTTGCCCAGTTACACTATGGGGCCGACTTGTTTAGCTATGTACATCCACAATATAATATATATTTCAGGGCCGACCCCACACATGGTGGTCTAATAAACCGTCGCCAAGTACACACACTTGTGACACTTGTCAATACATATGATGACACTTCCTTATAGAGGAATAACACATCTCTTATAAGGGTACAATAAATACATATGAAATACATTCCAAAGTTACATATACATCAACACTCCCTCTTAACTAGGAACGTATTTCTCAACACAGTTCTGCTAGACAAGTCTTCTTCTCAGGATCATCATCATCGATGCATCATCATCATCATCATCACTGCTGCTGCTGCTATCTTAACCAATCTCTGACTCTACTCGTCATAGGAAGTTCTACAGAGCCAGTCTTTTTTCATACTGGATGTAGGCCCACCACCTTCATGTCTTCATCGTCACTAGCCATACTGTGGAATCCTTAGGACTTATTACATGCATCACAAAACCTAGCTGCAACATCCCATGTTATTACGAGCACATAGCTCTACTTGTCGGATCTCCCAGGAGCACATTACATGTGACCCATCACAAAACCTAGCTGAAGCATCCCAGGTTATTACAAGCACACAACTCTACCTGACGGATCTCCCAGGAGCACATTACATGTGATCTCACCACAAAACCTGGCTGAATCATCTGAGGCCTTTTTCATCCTGTCCAGATATCCTAGGAGCAAATTACATGCCATAAGACAAAACCTCGCAAGAGCATCTCAAGATGTTACGGGTACACAATTTTGACCTGAAGATCTCCCAGGGCACAAATTACATGTCCTCCCAGAGAAATGTCTCGAAAGAGTATCCCAGGATATTACGGGTACACAACTCTGACCTATAGGATCTCCCAGACATGCTCACCTGCACAACCTGATCCATGGCCACAAAGTATCATCCTGATACTCACCATACATCATCCTGATGTACACATGATCACCCTGATCATCATCACTGCATCGTCCTGATGCATGTCATCTGGAGAAGCTCGTCATCCATGATCATCGTGATCAGACAATGCATATACCTGATGCATACCAAGTATCTACCTGATACATATCACCATACACAGTGTATCCACCTGATACATAGATACATGATCCACACAATGTATCCATCAACATACATGATCTACCTGATCATACCTGATACATATCAACATACATGATCTACTTGATCATACAATGTATCCACCAAATACATATATAGATACATGGTCCAAGCATCCAACATAATGCATATAAAAAATGCATACAAATGATCCAACTGATCATATCCAACATCCAACATGATGCGTACATACATATACATAATGATCCAACTGATCATATCCAGCATCCAACATGATGCATACATACATATATAAATGATCCAACTGATCATACAAAGCAGAAACTAGAACATCATCCTGATGCTCATCATCCAGTGCTTACATCCACAGCCATGTGAAGGATTCTCCTTCCAACATGCTTGGAATGGCTTCAGCAAATGTCTCCATCACTTCTTCCTCGAAGTGTCCTCGATCTGAAGAACACCAAGCCTCTCCCTGAAGTACTCGAACTTCACCTTGGCTAGTGGCTTCGTCAGCACATCTGCAATCTGCTCGTCCATCGCAACATACAGGAGCTTCACAGCTCCTCTCTGCACCATATCCCTGATATAGTGATATTTGATCTCTATGTGTTTCAACCTGTCATGAAACATTGGGTTCTCAGATAGCTTCACACAACTCTGGTTATCACAGAAGATACCATTAGCATCCAATGGAAGATCAAATAACTTAGACAGTAGCTTCCATAGCCATACTGCCTCACAACTAGCTGAACAGGCTGCAACATACTCTGCCTCAGCTATACTCAATGCTACGCAGGACTCCTTCCTGCTAAACCAAGAGATCACACCTGATCCCATACTGAAGCAACACCCAGATGTGCTCTTCCTATCTGCAGCACTACTTGCCCAATTTGAATCAACATAACCCTGCAGGTTAAACTTTTGATTCGCTTCATACTTGAGCCCATAATCCACGGTACCCTTCAAGTACCTCAGAACATGCTTTACAGCAACTAGGTGAGCAGTCCTCAGATCTGTCAGGAACTAACTCAATGTGTTCACAGCAAAGCAAATATCTGGTCTTGTATTCGTCAGGTACATCAAGGACCCAATTATTTGACGATACATAGAGATATCAACTGGCTCAGATGAAGCATCACATAGAAGCTTCAGATTTGATGCCATGGGTGTGGCCATGGCCTTGGAATCCATCATTCTGAATCTCTTTAGAATATCTACTGTGTACTTCCCTTGACCAAGGAAGATCCCACCTGCATTCTGCCACACCTCCATACCTAGAAAATAATGCATCATTCCCAAATCTTTCATATCGAACTCAACACCAAGCTTCCTCTTAGTATCTACAATCAATCTGTCATCTCCTGTTACAAATAAGTCATCCACGTACAGAAGTAGAATCACAGGATTTCCTTCCTCAATCTTGTAGTAAAGGTTGGAATCCACTTTACTCTTGGTAAAGCCCCAACTAGATAGGAAACTGTCCATCCTACCATACCAAGTTCTGGGAGCTTGCTTCAAGCCATACAAGGCTTTCTTCAATCTGCACACATATGACTCCCTATCATGTATTTCAAAACCGAGTGGCTGCTCCACATATACTTCTTCTTCAACTACACCATTCAAGAAAGCAGTCTTGAAATCCATTTTGTGTATTTTCCATTTCATTACTGCAACCAGGGCAAGTACTATTCTTATGGAAGTGTACCTGGCTACAGGAGCAAAAGTTTCTTCATAATCTATTCCCTCTTTCTGAGAGAAGCCATGAACTACAAATCTTGCCTTGTATTTCTCTACACTGCCATCTGCATCATGCTTGATTTTGTAGATCCATTTGGAAGTCACAACAGACTTCTCTTTAGGTCTTGGGACAACATCCCAAACAGCATTCTTCATTATTGATTGGTATTCCTCAACCATGGCATCCTTCCATTCTTTCTTTTCCATTTCTTCTTCATAACTGGAAGGTTCTTTGTTCATAATGTCACAGAGTAAAGCAACATAGTTGGTATGTGATCTGGTTCTCTTCTTTGCTCTGTGTTCTTCTTCTGGAATGCTAAATCTTTCTGCATCTTGAATGAGCTCTCTAGCCCATGCAGGTTCCTCTTGTGAGAGTTATCATCACAAGGTGGATCTAGAGGTTCTTGCGGATCTTCAAACTCACAAACAACTTCTGGAATTGCTTCAGTCATGGTAGTGTCTTGAAATCTAGTTTCCTTAGGTTCTTCATAAACTTCGATAGGTGCCTTCCTTGATTTGATGAATGTTGAGTTTTCATCAAATGTTACATCCCTGTTGACATCAATCTTCTTGAACCCTGGAAAGTATATTCTGTAAGCCTTTGAGCTTTCACTGTAACCCACAAAGATACCCTTCTTTCTCTAAGGATCTAGTTTAGTCCTCTTTTCCTTAGGGACATGAGTGTATACTAGACAACCAAATATTCTGAGATGGATGACTTTAGGTTTCTTACCAGGAAAGACCTCTTCTGGTGTATTGTTGTCCAATATCTTGTGGGGTGTTCTGTTCTGCACACATACAGCTGTTCTCGCTGCTTCTGCCCATAGATGCATAGGTAGATCCTGGTCATGTAGCATTGCTCTTGCTGCTTCCATGATTGTTCTAGTCTTCCTTTCTACAACTCCATTCTGTTGTGGATTGTAAGGAGCAGTCAACTCCCTCTTAATCCCTGAATCACTGCAACACTTCTTGAAGTTACCTGAGGTGAATTCTCCACCATTGTCGGATCTGAATGTTTTGATCTTCTTGTCAGTTTGATTCTCGATCAAGGTTTTGAATTCCTTGAACTTATCAAACACCTCATCTTTGTTCTTCAAGAAGTATACCCAAGTCTTCCTGGAGAAGTCATCAATAAATGTGACATAGTAAACATACCCACTTAGAGAACTGGATGACATAGGACCACATACATCTGAGTGGATGATTTCCAGGATATCCTTTGCCTTGCTTTCACTACTTGGGAAAGCCTTCTTAATGTTCTTACCTTTTTCACATCCTTTGCAAACACCTTCATGTTTGGTCTTGATTTTTGGAAGACCCTCTACAACCTTGCTTGCAATTGGATGTGCCTTATAGTGCATATGAGCAAGTCTTCTATACCAAAATTCACTTGGCTCCATGAATTCATGCACCATGGCATGTTTAGATTGTCCCTTCAATTTATACAAACCTCCCTCTTGCTCTCCAATCACTACTACATCATCTATGGTCTTTCCCTTTGGAAACATTAGGACTTGGCCATCCACAAATGCAATCCTCATACCTTTTGCATCCAATGCAGAGATGTAGAGTAAGTTCTTCTTGAGCCCAGGTACATAAAGAACTTCCTTCATCTTCAAATATTTTCCAGAATCTAGGTTGTAGGAGGATTCACCACTTCCTTTGATTGGGTATTGATAATCATCCCCAAGTTTCACCTTATGGGGTGATTCATGTTCAGATAGGTTCACAAAAGATTCCTTAAGCCTAGTTATGTGTTTGGAAGCCCCACTGTCAATTAACCAATCATTACAACCATGGGAGATAGTGTAATGTCCCTTCTTAAGAATTTTATGAAAATGGCAATTTTTCACTTTTTTCCCTAGTTTGACCTTTGACTAGTTTGGATCT
Organism: Larix kaempferi; assembly: GCA_027924585.1. Classification (NCBI taxonomy): domain Eukaryota; kingdom Viridiplantae; phylum Streptophyta; class Pinopsida; order Pinales; family Pinaceae; genus Larix; species Larix kaempferi. The sequence goes on along the minus strand of BSBM01001595.1, from coordinate 1,341,361 downwards.
CTAGGTCCCAAATTTGCCACAAATGATCCCAAATCTTCTGAGAAGGTATATGAATTATATTAGAACATAAATATGTGTTTCATGGATGCCTTTGGACCTTTAAAATACTTCTGCAAATCCTCTTTCAATTCTGATCAATGTAGGTAACTTTACTAGTGATTTCCCTTTGACTAGTATTGGTCTCTAGGTCTCAAATTGACTCAAAATGCCTTCAAATCTTCAAGGAAGGTAAATTAATGGTATTAGAACTTGAATATGATGTTTATGTATGACATATGGCCACCAAAATACCTTTTCAAACTCTCTTAAGATTCTGTACCAATTATGCAATTTTACTAGTAATTTGGGGTTCAAATCCCCATGGGGTAAGTACTGAAAATGGCTTCCCAAATGCCTCCAAGCCCACTCAAATTTATGAACAGAGTTATGTAAGGTGTTAATTATGTTATTAAAGTCTCATATGCACCATTAATGGATTATTACAATTGTTCTAACCCTCTCCCATTCAATTGCAAAAATCCCCAATTCGACCCTTGGGGAAATGGCACTATTTCACCTCCCAATACAACTAAATTCAGTAAAAATGCTTCAAATGCTCAAGTACAGTACATGAAACTTGTATAATACATCCATGGTAGTATATTGATCACAAATATATCATATAATCATCTATTCATTCGAAATCATCATCAACACATTGGCTCACAACAAGGTAGTGGGGAAATGGCATTGTTCTTCCATTAAAAATGAGATTTATACATTTCTACTTGGAATTTAGACCTGAAATTTTTTGTAGATGAATAACAGAGTATTTAATTCATACTACAAAATAAATGGGGCATTAAAAGCTTCCTCAAAGAGTACAATAGCTCACCAAAAATGCCCTCCCTCAAGGATCAAGAATATGCCATCAAAAATGGAAATGGTTGAAGGAGTGAGTTGCAATAGAAGAAACCATGAGATTCACTGTAGCTTACACCTGCAAATAAAGACTCCATTAAAGCTCCAAATGAAAGGTCTGAATGGCGTTTCCAATTACCAACTTGGATGGGAATCTTTCACCCTCGAAATTGGCTAAGGCAAGAAACTAGTCATCCACTAGCTCTCCCTCTACACAAATGCAATTCCAAATTCTACAAATGATCAAAAGATATTCTCATACTTCATTTCTACATTTTATAACCAACATTATCCTTCTAAGGGTCGAAATCCTCTCAATAGATTCAATAGATTTTCATTTAGGAAATATTCCACATTTGCCACTTGTCTCCTAGTTCCAACCTTCCATCTTCTCCCAAATTCGATTTTGAGTCTCTTTGGCTTCTCCAACTCCCAAATTCGCCTTCTTTGAGCCTATTTTTGGGGCTGACATGTCATAGTGCTCAGATGTCAGAGGTCAGGTCTTCAATTTGTCATAGTTGTCATAGATTCTCCATCATTGGTGTCATAGGGGCTAGGGAATCTAGGCCAAGTGTCCACAAACTTCCACTTTGACTCTTTATCTTCCATGGAGGTTACCAATCCTTCCCAATTCGACCTAATATGCTCAATGACATGTGTTATGACTTACCAACTCACCCAAGAGTGTTCACATTCCCATTAATTCGAATTTGCAAAAGAGAGATACCATGTATTATGAAAAATCAAGCTAGTGTGGGTCCCACATCCTCCATATGTCTCCAAAAGCATTTGTCATCTAGGATTTCTTTTGAATTTCTTTATTCACTCTATTTATTAAATACTTGAACCCTTCTAATGTCTAAACATCATTTATTATCCCCCTTATTCCAAATCCCAAAGATTCCACCCCAAACCTAGGAAACTAGTCATTTTCCTCCTTGGCAATTATTTGGCCCTTAACATCAATTTTACAAACTCTAATGAATATGGCTAATGTGATTAGGCCATTGTGACCCAATTCCAAATTTGGGACATGACAAATCCTCCCTTCCCAATATTGCTTGTCCTCAAGCAATTTCAAACATGGGTGTTGAAGAACCTGCTTTCTATATAATTCTTTGAAGTGCCATTGAATTGCCAAACCTTGAGTCTTTGAGTTTCCATGAAGATTTTAGAGAGGAACCACCATGATTGCTGCTGCACTACTCTAATAAAAATCACTTTATTAAGTGGGAAATCCATCTCCCATACTTCTTGTTTCCCCCAAAAAATTGAAACCAATGAGATAAAAATTATTCCAGGGTCCCATTGCTTGTATTGCACCCCAACAATGAAGAGTGCTCTCCAACCCATACCATCATATAAGATGATTCCTGGATCCCGTTTTCTTGTATGCATTCTTCCAAAAATCATGAGTACAAAATATATATCATCAAAGTACATAACTACATAATGAAAATGTACATCAAGGAGGTGCTTCATCAAAGAATCATGAAAGTGCTTGTACCTCCAAGCAAGTAGACCATGATTTTCCAAGTGCATACAATCTTTAAGTGACCAATCAAATATGCTCCAATGACCTAGGTGAGGATCCCATGTCCTATAATGCTGCTCCAAAAGTATGTGATATGCATCAAAATATTCAACCATGTATTCTTTCATCCAAGAAGTGAATGAAGAATCTCCACTAAAATCTGAACCAAATAATGAGCAGAAAAAACAAGGAGACTTCAAATGACTCAAAGAAGTCTCACCCATACATCCATGAATGTGAGAATCATAAAGATGTAACAAAGTATGTGGCTGCCAACAAAAATGTTCTCCCATCATAAATCTATTCACCCAAGTGTTGGATGAAGTTCCTCTAACATCAAATGAACCCAGTGTTGAGCAAGAAAAACCCTGAGTCTTCAAGTGACTCAAATCCATATCATAGGTGCATCCATGTAGATGTGAATCATCATAAAGTGACAAATTATGCTGCTGCAAATGTGAATAACAATGTGCTCCAACCATGTCATCATAAAAGTTAAATCTAGGAGTTCCATACTCCTCATGTTGCACCATCCAAAAGAACCCTTTCACCCATACTTCATTGAGACTAATACTGCGAAACATGGAATTGTAGGATGTAAGAGAATGAACTAACTCACCCAAATGATCAAAAAGTGTAGAAGTTTCATCATGGGAAGGATCCATGTGGGTAGTATCATGCAGCTCCTTCAAAAGTGGGAAACCTTTGTCATAGATTGGTTCCAATGTAGAGGAATCATGCTCTTCTTTAAAAATTGCATAAGCTTCATCAAGAGACAATTCAAGTTCCTCTTCCACCACATCAAGTGTTTGGATCTCTTCAAGTTCATCTTCAAACACATTAAGCACATTCAAATTCCCACATTTCTCATGATCCACCATGTCATGAGAATCCTCCAAACAATCTACCATTTGACAATCTGAAACATAGGAGGAAAAACAAGTATCTTGCAACTTTTCAAGAAGTTGCTCATTTTGAATTGTGAGCTTATGAATATCCTCATTATTCTTCAAGTATGCATCATGTAACAATTCATTAAGCTCAAACAAATGGTTTCTATCAAAAAGCAAAGACATGAAATTACCTTTGATGTGGCACATTGCTCTTTGAATCTTCTCCATGTCTTCAACGAAGGATGTTTCCTCCAATGAAGTAGCTCTCCAACAAGAATTTGACACCAATTCTTGAGTGTCATGGAGAATGTTGAGGGACTCTTGGATTTTCTTTTCATTCATCTTTAAGGACCCTTCAAGAAAATGAGGCTCTTGCAAATGAACCTCCTCATCTTCTTCATTTTTTGTTGGACCAACTTCATGAAGCTCAAGTGGTGATGGGGAAGTTGATCTTGGTTCTTCTTCAACTACTACAAGGTTTTCATTATCATGCTTAATAAAACTTGTACTTGTAGAAACACTTTCAAAAGTGATCTCTATGTCACCAACATAGAGGTGTGAGCACCCATCAGTAGGTACTCCTTTATAGTTTAAGCATCCATCAGTAGATGCTCTTTGGTTCATGTCTAAGCTAGAAGGTGTCTCGAAATGATCTTCCATATTTTCAATAGAATCTTCTTCATGCTCTTGTGATGTCTCTTCCTTTTTCTCCTTAAAGCAAGCTGATGCATTTTGCCCCTTGTTTTCCTTAGGATCAGTATATTTGGAATCTCTTCTTGAATAAATCTCAAAAGCTCTCCTCAAGGAGGACATCATTTCATGCACACATATATGATACTCGCTCCAAGGGTTTTTACAAGAAGGGCATAAACCTTTCTTCACTAACTCCACATCTTCATTTTTGGGCCTATTTTCAAAAACATGTTGAGCATAGTACTCAAAAGACATGGCATTTTGTGTATTTTTGCTCGAAGCAAGATATTCTTGATATTTTTGATATTGTTGGGGCAAGATTTTATATTTTTCTCTCCATCTTTGGAACTCGCTCATAGAATTATCCTTGGTTGGTATGACAAACTCATATTCATCAGATCTAAATTCATAAGAATAATCTTCATTTCTCCTAAAATTGTATGAAGTGTTGCATGATGGCACCTCTTCCTTGTACCATTCACATTCTGCTTCATATTGCTCATAAGCATCTGCATATTCATCATAAGAATTGTACTCATAGGATTCATCATAATAGTAAGACATGGATGCCAATTATTCTTGAATGTATGTACCTAATCCACGGGTGCAAGGACCATGCTCTGATACCACTGTAATGTCCCTCCTTAAGAATGTTATGAAAATGGCAATTTTTCACTTTTTTCCCTAGTTTGACCTTTGACTAGTTTGGATCTCTAGGTCCCAAATTTGCCCCAAATGATCCCAAATATTCTGAGAAGGTATATGAATGATATTATAACATAAATATGTGTTTCATGGATGCCTTTGGACCTTTAAAATACTTCTGCAAATCCTCTTTCAATTCTGATCAATGTAGGTAACTTTACTAGTGATTTCCCTTTGACTAGTATTGGTCTCTAGGTCTCAAATTGACTCAAAATGCCTTCAAATATTCAAGGAAGGTGTATGAATGATATTAGAACTTGAATATGATGTTTATGTATGACATATGGCCACCAAAATACCTCTGCAAACTCTCTTAATATTCTGGACCAATTATGCAATTTTACTAGTAATTTGGGGTTCAAATCCCCATGGGGAAAGTACTGAAAATGGCTTCCCAAATGCCTCTAAGCCCAATAAAATTTATGAAAAGAGGTATGTAAGGTGTTAAGTATGTTATTAAAGTCTCATATGCACCATTGATGGATTATTACAACTGTTCTCACCCTCTCCCATTCAACTGCAAAAATCCCCAATTCGACCCTTGGGGAAATGGCACTATTTCACCTCCCAATACAACTAAATTGAGTAAAAATGCTTCAAATGCTCAAGTACAGTACATGAAACTTGTAGAATACATCCATGGAAGTATATTGATACAACTATATCAGATAATCATCCATTCATTCGAAATCATCATCAACACATTGGCTCACAACAAGGTAGTGGGGAAATGGCATTGTTCTTCCATTAAAAATGAGATTTATACATTTCTACTTGGAATTTCGACCTGAAAATTTTTGGAGATGAAGAACAGAGCATTTTCTTTATATTACAAAATAAATGGGGCATTAAAATCTTCCCCAAAGAGTACAATAGCTCACCAAAAACGCCCTCCCTCAAGGATCAAGAATATGCCATCAAAACTGGAAATGGTTGAAGGAGTGAGCTGCAATAGAAGAAACCATGAGCTGCCATGTAGCTTACACCTACAAATAAAGACTCCATTAAAGATCCAAATGAAAGGTTTGAATGGCATTTCCAATTACCAACTTGGATGGGAATCTTTCACCCTCGAAATTGGCTAAGGCAAGAAACTAGTCATCCACTAGCTCTTCCTCTACACAAATGCAATTCCAAATTCTACAAATGATCAAAATCTATTCTCATACTTCATTTCTAAATTTTATAACCAACATTATCCTTCTAAGGGTCGAAATCCTCTCAATAGATTCAATATATTTTCATTTAGGAAATATTCCACATTTGCCACTTGTCTCCTAGTTCCAACCTTCCATCTTCTCCCAAATTCGATTTTGAGTCTCTTTGGCTTATCCAACTCCCAAATTCTCCTTCTTTGAGCCTATTTTTGGGGCTGACATGTCATAGTGGTCAGATTTCAGAGGTCAGGTCTGCAATTTGTCATAGTTGTCATAGATTCTCCATCATTGGTGTCATAGGGGCTAGGGAATCTAGCCCAAGTGTCCACAAACTTCCACTTTGACTCTTTATCTTCCATGGAGGTTACCAATCCTTCCCAATTCGACCTAAGATGCTCAATGACATGTGTTATGACTTACCAACTCACCCAAGAGTGTTCACATTCCCATTAATTCAAATTTGCAAAAGAGAGATACCATGTATTATAAAAAATCAAGCTAGTGTGGGTCCCACATCCTCCATATGTCTCCAAAACAATTTGTCATCTAGGATTTCTCTTGAATTTCTTTATTCACTCTATTTATTAAATAATTGAACCCTTCTAATGTATAAACATCATTTATTATCCCCCTTATTCCGAATCCCAAAGCTTCCACCCCAAACCTAGGAAACTAGTAATTTTCCTCCTTGGCAATTATTTGGCCCTTAACATCAATTTTACAAACTCTAATGAATATGGCTAATGTGATCAGGCCATTGTGACCCAATTCCAAATTTGGTACATGACAAATAGTACCTATGAGAGTGGATATTAGAACATACTCTTCTTCACTTGATGAGTCATCATCACTATTATCACTTTCTTCCCTAGCCTTCTTCTTAGGTGATTCATCATCCTCGGCAGCATGAGCATGAAGTCTTCTTTTGCTACCCTTCTTCTTCTTGTTGAAGTTGTTGTTGTCCTTCTTTTTCTTGGGACAATTTATGGCGATATGTCCTTTTTCATTACAAGTGAAGCATATTCTTCTTTCTTTATAGTGATGTGAAGATTTCTTAGAGTGAGATGGCTCTCTCTTGGACTTCCCTTTCATGGTGTGAGCTGTGAGAGCTTAATCTACATTCCTCATCTTTTCTTCTTGTGCCACAAGCCTTGATTCTTCTTGTGAGCATTCTTCCTGTAGTCTGCTGAAGGATATCAACTTCTTTCTTGCACAGATTCCATGAGTGAAGGAGTCCCATGACCTAGGTAGTCCATTTAGAGTGGTCATGACAACTTCACCATTCTCCACCATTTCATCCACTACTTCTAGTTGTTCTTTGATCTGGGATACCCTTGAAAAATAAGATTGAATGGTTTCTCCATTCTGAAACTTTACTCCTTTCAATTGGTTCCGCAGGGTCATCTTTCGATTTATGTTCTTCCCTTCAAATAGCTTGGTCAAAGAGTCAAACATCTCCTTGGCTGTCTTTAGAGAAGACGCATGAGGTATGAGATGGTCTTTGATAGAATCAACAATGATTCTCTTTACCTTGACCAAGTTCTTCTTGTGCAATACTTTAGCCTCTTCATCCTCTGGGATAGGGATGTCTTCCTTTATATACAAGTCCAACTCATTCTCTTCCAGGATTAACCCAATCCTATACTTCCAAGCTTGGAAGTTATCAGCCCCTTCAAGATTATCCTCAAGCTTGGTGTGGTGAGACATCGTAAAGAGTACTTCAAATGGAAATAGAAAAGATTTAGGTCTTACCACTTGAAATGCTGAAAACTAGATATGGTCCCGGATTAGGGTTTGTCGAAAAAACCCTAAAAATTTAGAATGTGAATTTTAACTTTCTGAAAGGATAGAAAGATGCACCTTGATGAGCTGATTAGCCTGGTGTAATTTGAATTTGATATCAACAAAGATTTACCCTTCAGATTTTCCTTTTTGTCCTCCCGGGTTCACCAGGGAGAGCCTTGAATTAGGGTTTGAATTTCCTGGAGATCTACCTAGCCAAAAATCTTGATCCAAAGCTCTAAACTTCGATTTTTGCAAGGAGCTTCCAGCTATGTCTTTAGATTTCAGAAATTCCTATTTTTGTGGAAACCCTAATTTTTAGGGCCAAATCTGAAAATGCTCAGAATTGAATTCTAATTGGACAGATATATTCTCCTTAATGAGTAGAGTCAATCTACTATACTGCTTTTCCAAAAAATGTGGAGAGAAACCCAATAAACAAGAAACTCAAGTTTTTATCACTGCAAAATGGCTTCTTCTCAGGTTAGCTCTGATACCATGTTAAATTTTGAGCATTAATTCACAATACTCTTGGATCTTTACCGAGAGAATAACATATACAGTATATCAATGCATAACAATCACAATAAGCATGACAAGCATCACAAGAATCAAAAGTATGAGAGACAAGAGACACAGAGTTTTCGTGGGGAAAACCCTAAGGTGAAAAACCCCACAACTTCCTCAGAGATAGAGGGAGCAATGGCTCAACTAAAGTAAAACCAAAATACACTGAGATAGTCTTCTAGTAGCAGATGATCCTCCTCCTCACTAGTGCGCCACTTTCTGAGTGAGAGAAGTGTGAGTTTTTGAGTGATCAAAATAGAGATCTCCCGATCTCTATTTATACTAACCTGTTGGCCCAGTTACACTATGGGGTTGACTTGTATAGCTAGGTACATCCACAATATAATATATATTTCAGGGCCGACCCCACACATGGTGGTATAATAACCCGTCACCAAGTACACACACTTGCGACACTTGTCAATACACATGATGACACTTCCTTATAGAGGAATAACACATCTTTGATAAGGGTACAATAAATATATTTGAAAAACATAGATGAAATACATTCCAAAGTTACATATACATCAACAAATACCAAGTGGTTGTATGTAAAAATATTGATTAATGAGCAAACAATGACCATTTCCCCACTACATTGATGTATGCCATTATAATGATGATGATTTAGAATAAAAGAGTGTTAATATGATATATTTGTGATGAATGGACTGAAATTATGTGTATTAAAAGTTTCATATTCAGTGCTTGAGCATTTGAAGTCATTATACTCGGTTTACTTGCATTTGAAGAAGATTTGGTGCCATTTCCCCAAGGGTCGAATTAGTGATTTTTGTTCTTGTTTGGGAGAGGTTTGGAATAGACTTAATAACTAATGAATGGTGCATTTGGGACCTTAATAACATCCTTGATACATCACCTACCTCTGTTCATAAATTCTATTGGGTTTGGAGGCATTTTGGAAGCCATTTTCAGTACTTACCCCAGGGGGATTTGAACCCGGAATTACTAGTAAAATTCCATACTTGGTCCAAAGCATTAAGAGACTTTTGTTGATGCCTCGTATATTGTAGCATCAATCAGCAAGGGATTCTCTCCGGTAAGCAAGCCCAATTAGATCACTCATCATTTGGTGTGGGGAATCCGTCCGGTTAACGGTTTCGGCTACCGTAAGATTTAAAGATTCTTATTCTCAGCATCGGTTGTGGCCCGATCAACCGTTTATGTATTTTATTTTGAGGATGATATGCAGGTAACTAATCTAAGCTAATCTAAGATTGTATAAACAAATCTAATCTATCCTTGCAAGGAGAAAACTTTAAATATGAGTAACAAACTGAAATAAACATCTAAAGATGAGACATATAGCTACTTAATCATAAAGATGCATCCACAACATAATATAAAAAATATTAAGGATAGCTTTAATTCAATTAATGCATTCCATTACTCATTTGAGATAGACATCTTTGCACAGAAAATAGAAGAATCATTCATTACAAAGAAACAATTCACAGTAGTAAGGAAAGATCTCACAGTAGTGTATGACTGATACAAGAGTAATCCAGCAAACATTCAACACATCTTTCAGGAAAAAATGTAGTATCCCAAGCTTTCATTAGGAAAAATTGAATTCCTTATACAAGCAGAGAAATAGTTCACATAGAAGACAGAAAAAATCTTTCACTTGCAAAAGTCCTTGTACTATTCACTAACTATCTATTTATAAGTTTACAAAATGACTCCAGGGCTACCACCTATCTTCTCTCTTTAAATATTTTAATTTTCTTTTAAATGCCTTACAAAAATGAAGTGACTCATGGAAACCTTTACATAATAGAAACAAAAAGGATAGTTGTCCCTTTGACTTCATGATTCAATAACAGGAAAGGAAAAAATCGATGCGTTGTGGTTGTCGAGCTAGCTTTGGGGTGGTGCCTCTACTTCAGCTGGAGCCATCATCTCAGAGGGTGCTTCTGTCCTAGCTGGTGCCTCTACTGTAGATGATGTGCCTTTATCGATTAATGCCACTACTGCTGCCTTCTTATCTTCTTCTGCAATATAGCTGAACCAAACACTAGTGTCTCTGATAACAACATTGGTAGGTGAAGGGAGAAATATTTTCTTAGAAGTCACATGCTTGTCGAGCTCTACCTCAATGTCTTGCATTTCTGCTATTGCTATCTAGCGGATTTCATGGATCATTTGAGTGCATACTGAAGGTAGCACAATGCATTGATGGAGATCATCCACGGTTAACACATCAATTCTTCTCACATACGCCATTTGAACTCTCAGCTCATTTTTTAAATCGGAGAGGCACTGCTCTTTACTTTGAAATTCATCAAGGGTCTGGGGAAATACAACCTTGCACTTTAGATGCACTTCTTGAATCTTTTGATAAAGGCTGTTACACTTTCCCATTGTCACCTGGATCATAGTAATTAGTTTGGCGCCGCAATTCCTACAAAATTCCATCACGGCTACATCTTCCTTAAAATCAACTACAGATTTCAACGGGAGTTGCTTGGGGAAATCCACCTTCCCTTCTCTCCACTCCACCCGTCTTAAAATATCAACTTTTACCCATTTGTACTTGTTTCTTATCCTGACAGCTTCAGAATTGATTTCCTTCATTCTGTCCAGCATGGCCTTTATCCTGTAAACTTCTTCAGTGAGTAGTTCTTGCTTCTCATGCATCAGCTTAAGCACATCATAGGATTGCTCATGAAAAGGAGTCATACCCATTGCTCTGCTGTATGCTTATTCTAGCTACTCAACCAACAACTGCTTATCTTCTTCTAATTGAACAAATTTAGCTTCGAAGTCATTTTTCATTGCTTCAAGTACCATCATTTGTACTGCCATGTGTTCTTTCTCCTCCTCGAGGTGTTGATATTTATCTAACAACTCCTTATGATCGGACAGAAGGTGATCATGTTTATTTACTACGAGCTCCCTCTAGGACTGCTCATTGGCCACGATGTGCTGCAGCATACGAGCCCTTTTCTTAGTTGACTCGAACTTATTGACTATGTTGATTACATTGTCCTCACTTGCTTTGGCTGCTGCTAAACCAGCAAATGCCATAGCCACAGGAGATTGCTTCATGTTTTGCATAACATTAGTTTCACGATGGGTGACGATGTCCGACTCAAAAGGTATTTTTAACCTTGTCTCTGACTTCAAAACAATAGATTTCTTGTCTCTATTATATACAAATATGTTTCACTGGGATACAGTGTGATCCTTTGATGGGGTGAAACGGATTAGTGGAATATTTTCTATGGGGATACCCTCTTCAATGGGTAGGGTCTGTACCAATTGGGATGAACCAACATCCATGTCCTATGTATTAGAACCACCAGCTTGTGTATCTTCATTGGCCTTATTTTCTTCCTCGACTTTAAGCCATCTTTCTTCTTCTTCAGCCCTTAGTTGATTCTCAACTGTCTCCCTTTCTTCTTGCTCTTTAGAAACTTGCTACAACCTTGCTTCTTCTAACTCTTGATTGCGAAGCCTTTGGGCATATTCTTCTTGTAGTCTGAGAGTTTCTACCTCCTGAAGCTTAAGAGCTTCTTCTTGCTGAAGCTTAAGATCTTGTTCCTGCTCCTCTCACAACTTATCAGAAACTTCTTTCTGGATTCTATTTGCTTCCTCCTTTAGCCTCAGTTCTTTATTGGCCATAGCTTCTGCTACTTCCTCTTCTTTCTACACCTTGGCCTCTTTGGAATCTTGGACAGCAGTATATCTAGAACTAGTGCCACCCTTGTGACGGAAAATTTGCAACTCAGTCATGTTGCTGATTCCCCTATATACCTCCTCCTCTTGATCGTAGTAATGGGCATAATCAAAGTGGGCGTACAACCCTTTACAATGTTCTGCAACTTTGTTTCGTCTGTCATTTCTATGAAATATTGCTTCTCTGAAGTGAAAACCCTTTAGCTCTTGAATAAATTCCTCAGACAATGCAACCCCTCAAAATTTATAAGCTCCCATATAGAATGGCAAGGAAGGGAACGAAGCCTTCTTCAATTTATTCAAAAATCCTCCGACTCCATCAAGAAAAGATTTCCTAACTGCTTCTTTCAAGACTATGTAGTCAGTAGCATATCTGGGCAACATATATGGTGGATTGGAGCCTCCATACATTCTGATATAAGTATTGTCCTCTAAAAAATAGAAATCACCATAATTTTCCATCATTGCCATGGAATTCTCTGATAAGCAATTAGGTTCTTCATTAAACATTTGCTCATACAGAGGTATGATGAATTCTTCACAGATGAGTTCGTAATGCATCCTATAATTCTGAGCCCATGGTGTCCTATAGGCAGTATAGACCAAGGTGTTTGATTGATCCCAAATGCAACCTAGCTTTGGGAAAGGGAGATTTTCCAAAATGCAGTCAACAAGATATGAAGACATGTAGGATTCTGACTTCTTCAGAGCCATTACTTCTTTAGATGCGGCTATAATGGATGATAGACTATCTGAGAGGATAGTTTCCCAATCAAAGACAATTCCCTTAAATGCCACATAATGGATTATGGGGGGCCACTGTATCCTATAAACGTTTTCGTCAGCCATGCCGAAAATTTTTCTTAACATAAGGGCGATCATCCAAAAAGGAGCCCTCATATTTTGAACTTCATATTCATCACCGTCTCTTTTCCTGAGCTGCTTTCCTGTGATTAGCAACTTCTTAGCCATTTCAAGATTGTCCTTTTTCTTAAGCTATTCATCATTTAGTGGCTGCTAAGAGAACGGTAATTTGTAGGCTATTGCAATGTAGGCTGGATGGGATGAGGCGAATGCCTCTCCTTTGCTATCATACAACACTCTTGTTTCCGGGTTTGCATGCTCCAGGATCCATCCAATCACTTCTAAGCAAGGAAAGACCTCAGGGTGCATGGAGGCTTTGGATATACCAGATCTTCTAATATTTTGATAGATGTGCTCTTCCTCCAAGAGTGCTCCTGGGATGTCTTGGTCTCTGAGCATACAATAAACATCTCCCCATTTGACTTCAGGAGGGACACCTATGGTGGAATTGGTATCCTCAAACAAAGTTTCAACTCTTGGCTCTGTTGGTTCTGGCTCAGCCACCGTAGCTCTCTTTCTGCTACTCTTTCGCATTTTGGCTTAATCCTATCAAGCAACTACGCATGAATAAACATAAGATTGCAAAATAGTATAGAACATGGAGCAAGACGGAATAATTTTAAAACATAGGATCATCATGATAATATGTAACACTGCCAAATGAAGACAAAAAAAAAGATTTTGTTTTAGCGTAACTACACTTCTCCCATCCATGCTAAGTAGTTTCGGGGGGTGCTAACTGAGCTTTTTTCCTCTTTTTAGAAAGGACCAGGCTCAGGACTTCCTCAGACTAAAGCGCGAGTAGCGCGATGGGTAACATCCGCCAAGGAACATTGAGTCTCATGGGTTTGAGGGATTAGGGGGAAACCATAAGGGTCTATGGCAATGATTTATAGGCTTGGGATGGCAAAAATAACAACATACATAGAACGTCTACCAGCCATCCAGCTCATACAGGATATCGATACTGAGAAGGGTTGGACGCATTCAACAGTGAAAAACAAAATAGTGGCAGAGACACCTACTTGGTAGAAGACTGTTGGTCTCGCAGAGGTTGACTATGCTGTCGGTGAGTTGAGTTGGAGTATTCCAATAGCTTCAAAATGGTGTTCTCTGATACAAATTATATCAATAAAAACAAAACAAACTCCTCAATACCCTTTTATAAGAGTTGACACGTGCGGGCAATTAATAGGTTGCTGGAGGCTTTAAAATGGAGTTAAAAGCACATACAGCGGGGTCACCTCAACACGTTTGGAATTTAAGCGTAACCACCGAAATCGGAAAGAAAAATATGAACTCACTCGACGTTGTGGCAAAGACTCGTAAGTTCCATCTGCTATTTCGGTGAAAGTTGCTGAGTTTGTTCGCTACTGCGGTGGGAACTTGTAAGTTCCACCTGGTATTGAAGGCTTTGAGACTTGAATAAAAAATCCGCCTGTTGTGGGAAAGTTCCATAAGTTCTCCTGAAGTTGCGAGGGCACTTACTGGGTTGATCCAACGATCACTAGCTCCGAGACTTCAAAGAAAAGATACATGCCCGTTGCAACAAAAGATTGGGAGTCGTTCCAACATTGCGGCAGAACTTCGTGAGTTCTTCCGCTGTTGCAGGGAAACTTGCCAACTTTGTCTGAAGTTTGGCTTAGTGCTTTGGAAAAAGAATGATGAGAACCTTCCACCATTGTGGCGAGAATTCTTGAGTTGGTCCGTTGTTATGAGAGGACTCGCCGAGTTCGCCCGAAGTTTCGGATGGACTTGGTGATTTTGCCTGAAAAGTACAAGGTCAAAAGACTTGATAAAAGAGGTGCTTGTTGCGGCCGAACAAGACGGGTTCTTCCACCATTGTGGGTGAAAAACTTGAGCTCTTCCTCCGTTGCGGGTGAAAAACTTGAGTTCTGACTTAGAAGATAAAAAATCAGTAAACTCAAAAAGAATGGTTTCTCTTAGAAAAAACTAAGTATGAAAGAACTTCTAAGGAAATTTTAGCTCCTAAGTAACTTCAAAAAGAAATTAAAGGAGGGGCCCCAATATCTACAAAATTTGGGGGGGGATGTTGCAGAAACAACAATTGGCGATTCTCTGGTGAACACGGATCTCTAAAAAAAGCCACTCTCCTTAGGGGTAGAAAACTTACAAACTGTTGATTTACATGAATGACAAAATGTCTTCATAGTTTAGCTTTCATGAACACCGTGATCACTATCATCATCATGGTCATTTTGGGAGAGGGCAACTTACAATCATACTTCTTTTCAACTCTCTCAGAGCCTGAGTATGGATTTCATTTTAGAATTCTACCTCTTAGAAATCAACTTAAAAAGACTCCACAGGATCGTAACAATATCTCATAGTCATATTCGTTTGTTCCTAATTCCCATGCTATTCATACCCTTTTGGATATTTCTTGATGACTTTTGTCATTTGAGTCTTCTAGAAATGAGTTTCTTCAACTTGCATATTTGATTTCTCTGGTTCTTCAATCCATAATGTCCTTTTGTGTGAGTGATAAATTTGCTTGAATATCATGCTTCACGGATAGAGAGGAACCTTGTTGAGCTGATTTATTTGGACAGCTTTCTTGATTGAATGTGGCGAGTATCTCTCTGTCGTGCTTTGATTGAGGCGAGAATTTCTGGAAATAAACTCTTTAATATAAGCTCTTTTGGATTTCATTTGTAGCATGGGATCGTTTTAAATGCCATATATCTGTGAGATATGCTTCCTTTCCATGGGTCTGATTATAGTGAAATCCTTGGGACAGATAATTATGTTAAAGTGAGTGGAGCCTCAAGATAGTAGGAAGGAAATGTTGAATCTTAGTTATTAAAACAAGGTTGCTTTGACCAATCAGAGAGAGGATCTCTAATATTCATGAAAATTCAATCATTGAAGGCAATGTCACCAAAACAATTCTTTGTAAGTGAGTTTCACCCTTTCAGGATTGAGCTTAGCTCGAAGATCTATCTTCTACCTTACCAACAGCTGAGTTAGGTTTTAGTGAAGGATAAAAAGGGAAAAAACAAAAATCTGAGTGTAGAAAACAAAAGGCTGACTTCAAAGAAAAGATAAAAAACAAAATGAAAACAAAGAGTTTATGTACAAAGGAGTCCTCACAGGACTAAGAGAAATATTGTTTCAAAGCGAGGTCATTGAGAGGCAGGGTTACCTCCTCTCCTTGTAAATCCTTCAGTTTGTAGGTATTTGGGCCAAGCTTTTTAGAAATTTGGTAAGGGCCCACCCATAAGTGCTGAAATTTTGTATGCATTCCTTTACCTTCATGGGGATGGTCCCATTCCAGAACTAGGTCACCTACTTCAAAACTTCTTTTGCCAGATTTTCTCTTATCGAACTACCTTTTGAATATGTCTTGCTGTTGGTGGAATCGTTCTTTGGCTTTCTGCCGGGATTCTTCAAGTTTCAGCAATGTGTCAATTCTAGATTGTAGAAGCTGGCTACTGGAACCTTGGGAGGCTTGGGCCAATTGTAAAGATGGGAGGGAGGATGGCTTCTTTACCATAGATAAGGGTATATGGGGAGACCCCTAGAGCGTGTTTTGGAGTAACCCTATCTTCCCATAAATCATTTGGGAGAGCTATGTGCCAGCTCCTCTGATTTTCAATCACAGTTTTCTTAAGAATCTGAATGAGGTTTTTGTTCGAAGATTCAACTAACCCGTTCCCTTGGGGGTAATAATTGGCTAAATAATGTAACTTAATTCCTCTCCCATAAGCAAATTCATTTATCTTAAAAGATGAAAAGTAAGTTGCATTATCAAAGACTAGGGAAATTGGAACCCAAAACCTGGTTATGATATTCTCCTTTAAGAAATTGATAACTACGTCCTCGTTCATTTTGCGCAATGGGACAGCCTCTGTCCATCTTGTAAAATATTCTGTGGCTGTCAGGATATACCGATGCTATATAGAATAATTTGGTTTTATTTCTCCAATGACATCTATGCCCCATTGTTCAAAAGGCTCTAAGATAATCACTGGCTGCAATGGTTCCACTGATTTGGGTAGTTTCCCAGCACTCCTTTGACATACATCACAATTTCTTGCATAGGCATGGGCGTCTTTGAACAAGGTGGGCAAATAGTATCAAAGACTCAATATTTTGTGAGTTGTCGTATCTCTGGAATAATGTCCCCCAGCAGGGCCATCGTGTAATTCTTTGACTACCTTACTTTCATCATCTTTCTCTAAGCATCTAAGAAAAATGCCATCATAATTTTTTCTGAAGATTACTCCCTTAATGATTTGATAAGCTGTTGATTTCAAATGAAGTGCCCTTCTTTGCTTAGAGCTCCAATGCTCTGGTAAGTATCCCTGTTGCAGATAGTGTACTAGATATCTGTATCAGGATTGGGGAGCTATGAAAATAGGGCATACCTCAATCATGTTTAGTTCAACTTCATTTTTCCAACTCTATTCTTCATCAACTAGATGTTTAGTGAGCAACTTGCATAGGCCCTAAAATTTGATGATAGTGGCCGGCTTAAATTCTAAATCGTATTCTTGAAGAGCTATGACCCAATTCCCTCTTCTTTCTCCCAATTCCTTTTGAACAAAAAGAGATCTGACAGCTGGATGAGGAACTACGACCTTAGTTCTACTCTTAGGAATATATGGCCTGAACTGTTTACCACTTTGAATACGATGTAAGCTTGTTTATCAACAACATGATAATTTAGTTCAGTGCCCTGCAAACCAATGCTCATAAAGGAAATTAGGTATTCATCTCCTAATTCTACCTTTTACATAAGCACAGTTGCGAGAGAGTCATCCAATGTGAAGGTATACAAAATAAAATCTTTGTCAAAATTTGGACTTCTCAGAGAAGGAGCGTTAGCTATGGCTGCTTTGATATCTTTAAATGCATTCTTTTCCAAGTCTGTCCATTTGAACTGTATGCTTTGCTTGAACATTTGTTGCAAAGGTTTAACAGTTTGTGTGAAATCAGGAACAAACCTTTGGACAAAATTGATAGTGCCCATGAACGATTGCATAGATTTTTTGTTGTGGGGCATGGGAATTTTATTGATCACCTGCACCCTCTCTTGATCTATTGAAATTCAATTTTTTGAAATGATGTAACCCAAGAGTTTACCCTCAAGAACAACAAAAAAAAATTTCTTGGGGTTTAAGAGATACCATACATTCGCCAACGATCAAAAATATGTTTTAAATGAACAACATGGTCTTCTCTCTTCTTTGAGAAAGCCGTCACATCATCTATATAGACCACGACACAATGACCTCCCAATCCTCGGAAGGCAATGTCCATTCCTATCTGGAAAATTGCTCCTGCGTTTATCAGGTCGAACGAAATTCTTCGATAGGTGAAAGTTCCCCATTTAGTGCAGAAGGTAGTCTTAAGACAGTCTTCTTCAGCCACTAATACTTGATTGTAACCAGAGAAACGATCTAGGAGAGAGAAGAGTTTCAATCCTGATACCATCCGTAGAATTTGTTCCATCGAAGGGATGGGGTAGTTATCTTTATCAGAGGCTTTGTTCAAATTTCGGAAATCAACACATAATCTTATTTCTCCTGATTTCTTTCTTATGGGAACTAGGTTAGCAACCCATTCAGAGTGCCAGACTTTGAAAGTGATCTTAGCATCTAATAATTTCTTCAATTCCTCTTGAATTAAAGGTTCGAGAGTGGGATGCATTCTTCTCAACTACTGTTGGAATGGTTTAACGCCTACTTTCATTAGTATGAAATGCTGAATAATGCAGGTGTCATATGTTTTCAGATCTTCATAAGTCCATGCAAAAACATCTTTATATTGCTGAAAAATCTTAATGAACTTATCTCTCTCACCTGGTGAACAACATTTACCAAGATGAACATATTTTGGTTCAGCCTCGGTGCCCATATTTACTAACTCATGCTGTATAGAAGAGCTATGAGTCTTGACGTTCGTCAGCTTCTTGAACTTGCTCTACAGATCAAACAAGCCTTCAAGTGATTTCACCCCTTTGGGCATAAAATTTCCTTTGACTGCATCTTTGTTTTGCAAATCGGAATCATGCTTTTCCTCTTTTATAATAGCTCCTTGGAACAGGTTTTCATTTGTTAGAAAATTAATGATTTGATCATCATCATCGAACACTCTTAGATTTGTGATATTGTCTAGAATGAAGGCCAGAAAACCAATTCAATTGAACATTTATTATTAGTAGGCACCAACCTAGAAGCGAAAGTTTCTAATAAATCAGTTGCAGCATTTTGCAATCTAGGAACAGATTTTATATTAAAAGTGTCAAAATGCAAAATTAAATCCCATACCTCAGCCTGATAACCTTTCAAATGTGGTGAAAGACAATGAATGGTATCTCTCACATGCTTGACGACTATTTTTGAGTCACCAAAGACTTTCAGGTATTTAATATCCAAACTGATGGCTTTGTTTAATCCATGAACTAAAGCTTCATATTCAATAGTATTGTTAGTACAATCAAACTCTAATCGACAGGACAATAAATATTTGTTATTTTTAGGATCAAGTAAAACACAACTAGCTCCAGATCCTTCCAAATATTTGGAATCATCAAAGTATAAAATCCAAAAAACATTCTTTGATCTAACTAAGTTAGTATCTTTATCATCTAAGTCAGTGACTAAGCTAACTATGTTACAGTCAATATCACTAGTCCGAAAAAATTCAAGGAGATTGGACTGTTCATCTGATTCATGGCTAACATTGTCTAATTAATAGTTACCCGGCTCGATTTCTAAGAAACAATTTCCAAAAATTGAAGATGAAAATGCTACTGTTTCATTCTTTTCCTCTAGCTGAGTTACATTTTGTTTCATGTGCGGTTCTCTCAAAACTTTAATCCAATTTTTCCTATTCTGATATGGTAACCATAAATGGGACTAATTAGTTTCAAAGTAACCATTGAGTTTTGTAGACCAGTCTTTGCTTAAGATCAAACCATAGGCTTCAGGAATATCAACTACCATTATATCGATAAACTGACACACTGTAGGATCTGCTGATAATCTAATAAGGACATCTTTCATTTCCCAATGACTTTAAGAACTGTTCTATCTAGCTAGATAATATGAGCTAGCGATGGAATTGGCTGGCCATTACTCCTTTTGCAGATTGAGAATGGCATGACATTCGAGGATGCTCCAGAATCTACCAAACAGTTATGCACATTGTGATTGAAAATTTCAAAAGTTAAAAAGAAAGGCAGTGTTTGGGATTTAGATTTCTCACCAATACTAGCTTCATTAATTTTAGGATCTTCCTGAGTATGTGCTAACAGCGCGCTATATTGGATTTCAAGAGCTTGCAACAACTTCTTTCATTGCTGAGGTAAACTACACATATCGAATATTGAAACATTTGCTTTTACTTTGTTTATATCTTCAATTATGTCATATCCCATGTCACATTCATTTACGACTTTTGGTTGATTATCTTCCCCACTCGAAGTATTTTTTGGTTGCTGAGTTGTTGTCTCAACGTTTGGTTGTTTGGTAGGTATGTGGTTAGCTTTAGGTTGTGGTGGAATAACCGTGATGTGTCTTTTAGGTACTTCTTTGGATATTTTAGGCTCGGGTATAGCCAAGCTTGAAGTCGTATCAACAATTGGACCTTTACTGCAAGTGTTAATGTTTACAGCTGAGAGCTGTTTTTCCTCGGAGTCATCTTCTATTAACTCAGTCAAAGGGACCCAGTCCCATAACACCATGGTAGTGTCTCGAGAAGGCTTCTCTAGTTCGAGAGTTGGCTCTTCTGGAGGATTTTCCTGATCTGGTATTTGTGCATCCAGCATTTGGTTCATTACCAAGCTCATCAAATTTATCCAATATGGGCAGCTCTTTTCAAAGTGTGGTTCTTGATGAAAGGTACATAAATGTTCCATTCCTAATTCATTTAAATTCAAAACAGGAGATTTGTTTGTAGGCAGATGAAGCTGATCGTTTTCTTTCCTTTTCTTGTAGAAAGGTTTGAAAAGTTTCCTAGATGTGCTAGCCGCCTTATCCTTTTCGAGATCTACAATTTTATTGGACAACTTCTGCATCATTTTGACTACGTTCTCCATATCTGCTGATGACTCATCTTTATTCCTAGTAAGTAGTAGGGTTTTCTTAGTAGTCATTGGTTTTGCTTCCACATCTACAAAATTTTTAGCAATGTCATCTGCTTCTTCCTCTACCTTCCTAGCTTCTTCGAAATTTTCTACTAAAGTAGTTTTCTTGGTTCTTTTGACAAACATCTATTGGAGGATCAAGTGCTATAGTATAGTACTCAACTAAGGATTCTTCAGCTGGTCTAGTTGCTGCACTAAAGTTATTTAACAGTGTGGTGAATATTTGGTTGAATTCCTGGACCTTTTCTTTCTTTTCCATTCTCATAGACAGTAACTCTTTCATGAGTGTAGCTACAATTTTCTGATTTCCATATTTTTTTAAAAATAATTTTTCAGATTCTTGCCAATTCGATAGTGAACTAGCTTGTAAGCTAAAATACCAGGACGAAACTTTAGGTTCGAAAGTATATGGAAAATCCCTGCAAATGACATCTTCGTGCTGTACATTTAAAAGACTTAGAGCTAAATAAAAGATCTTGAGGTGATCTTCAGTAGAGATACCTTTACTAGGACTGTACTTAGGTAGAACTTTCTCAGGTTTCTTAGGTAGATTGTGAAAAGGTCTAGCCAAATTCAGAGCTCCTCTTGTTCTCCATGTCGGTATAGCCATGGCTCCTCATGGAGAATTAGGTGGAGAATCGTGTGGAGTATTAGGTGGAGAATTCTTTATTGATGTATATGTAACTTTGGAATGTATTTCACATATATGTATATTGTATTTCTATAGAGATGTTATTATTCCTCTATACTGAAGTGTCGTCATTTATATTGTAAGTGTCATAACTTATACTTGATGGGTTATTAGACCACCTTGTTGGGGTCGACCCTGTATAAGTCATGTGGTTCAAAGGGTTATTAGACCACCCTATTGGGGGTCGGCCATGTGGGTCGAAGGGTTATTAGACCACCCTATTGGGGGTCGGCCCAGTCAGCATTATGTTATGTGGTTAAGTTCGAGCCTACATGAGTTAGGTAAAAAGGAAAGTCAAGTCAAGTATAAATAGAGTGCGGGAGGCACTCTATTTGCTCACTCACTTCTCACACATGCACTCAAGGAGGAGTGGCGCACTTATGGAGGAGGAGGATCTGCTGCTAGGTTATGTCTATGTCTCATGGTTGGTTGTATCATTGCTCTATCTATCTCTGAGGAAGTTATTGGGGTTTTTCACCTTTATGGTTTTCCCCAAGTAAATCTTTGTGTCTCTTGTGTGCTTGCATTATTGTCTCCATGATTGATATGTTGTAGATATGTTGTACATGTTGTTCTCTCAGTTAAGATCCTAGATCAGATTGAAGTAAATTCTGAAAATTTAACATGGTATCAGAGCTGGCCTGAAAGAAGGCATGATATGGCATGTATAACACTTGTTACAATTACGATGCTAGGGCTTGATATAGCAAAAACCAGTCATCGTAGCACTTTCGCCATAAATCTGTTTTGGCAAAGTTTTCGGATCTAAAATCATTATAGGTCGAATTTTAAATCCCCATGTACCTTGTGTCCAAAGGACAACCTCTAATTCGTTGTACTTTGTGATTTATGATCTCAACAATAGAGGGTTTCGACCTCTTCCAGATCTGAGTCAAAATCAGGTGACCTTGGGAAAAAGGTCATAACTTGGGCTAGGAAGATCCAAATGAAATTTTGTAAAAAGTTGCAGGTAGTACACAGACTGATATATCTTAAAAAATATTTTCAGAGGCCGAAGTTGAAACAGTGACATGTGGCACGTCGTACAAGTTCACACTGCTGTATTATCCCATAAACAGGTCACGTTGCGACACTTGGCATAACTCTCTCTTAGAGAGTCCAATTGAGGTTAGACCTATCAGGATGGAAATATAACAGGCTGAGCTATCTCAGAAAAAGTTTTCAGATGCCGAAGTTGAAACAGTGACACGTGGCACACCGTACAAGTTCGCTTTCCTGTATTATCCCAAAACAGGTCACGTTACGACATTTGACATAACTCTCTCTCAGAGAATCCAATTGAGGTCAGACCTGTCAAGATGGAAAGATAACAGGTCAGGCTATCTCAGGAAACTTTTTCAGACCCTGTGGATCAAAAAGTTTGGAGTTACACCAGAAACAATCAGGTACATATTTCTGTCAAAACAGAATTATTTTTGAGTACCTTCATTCATGGCTTCCGGAATTTAGGGCTTCGAAGAAAGTTGGAATTTTTGTAATCGGAGACCACGGCTGGATGCTACTCATCAAGATAGAAATTTAGAGACCAAGATCAGAATTTTTGGTTGGGAAGAAGGCCGAGCTTGATTAGACCCTAGTTCGGGACTTTGATCAGAAAAGTGGAAAATTAGGGCTTATGTAAAAATGGGAATTTTTGAAATTTGTGACCACGACTGGAAGCTCTTCAAAAAAATAGAAGCTTAGAGCCTTGGATCAAACATTTTGATTGGGAAGAAGAGTGGGCTTCATCAAAACCCAGTTCAGGGTCACATCCAGTGAATCCAGAAGTTTCAAAGGCAACATTGAGGAGTGAAACTTTGCAGTTTTCAAATTCTGAATATACCAGTTTGATCAGCTCATCAAGGCACATATTTCTATCCTTTCGGAAGTTTGAAATTCAAAGTTTGAATTTTTGGGGTTTCTCTGACAAACCCATATCCAGCTCGAGGTCCAGTTCTTGCAAATCAAGTGGATAGGGTTAATCCTAGAAGAAGATGGATTGGTCACCTGCATAAGTGAAGGAGTTCCTGTTTCAGAGGGAGATGAGGCTAAGGCTTTACATAAGGAGATTACAAGCGACCTCAACAGGTATGACTCATCGAGGTATGTTTTGAGATTTTTTCATGATTAAGTTTATGGTATGTTTTTCGTCATGTTATTACGGTTAGTACAATCTTGATTTTAGATTTTTCATATCACCTTAACAAAATTATGAATGTATGATAGAAGATATTCATTGGTTAGGGTGTTGACACTTATGATTGTACTAATGCATTATGGTGTTGTATGAGGTTTATGTTGTCTACTAACATGAAAGGTACACCAAGAAAGACAAATCATGTTCTAGTTCAAGAACATATGATCATGATGACATGAGGATAAAGACTCATCCATTGTCATGGATCTCATAGAATATCCATTTACGAGGTATGTATAACTTGGTTTTATAATGGCTAACATATGAGATATACAGGTTACTAGCACAAGTCATTGAAGAAGAACAAGAAGACATCATGTGAGTATGTTAGACATAACTAACGAGCATGCTAATCCAGGTATGTTTTTTTTATATCAAGATAGAATCCTACCTTGGGTTAGGTTCTTATACTATTGTTGATAATGATTATTTATGAAGTCATAGGTTTGAATAATCATGGTTGTATGCATATTATGTTTCTTACCATAATTGATGATATGACTAACCAGAAGAATCATGAAGGTATAGCTTCAAATAATCACATGTTTTATGCATATTATATCTCTTATCTTGATTGATGATTCAACTAAAGAGTCATAGGTTTGAGTAATTATAGGTTTAGACATGTTATGCTTCTTATGATTTGACTAACCATAAGAATCCTACATAAACCTTGAATGATAATGCTTATTATTTATGTTTGAAATGATCATGACTATATATGCTTGAGATTATTGTGTTTTAATAGTATACTAATGAATGTATGATTTTATATTAGACCTAGAGGATAACACAATTATGATACTAACAAGCATGCATAGGGATCGAGAATGTATATAAGTTCAAGGACAGGTAATCCAGGGAGCAAAGATCAAGAGGGAGTACACTCCAGTGGTTTATGAAAGGATGCAGATATTCAGAGGGAGTTGACCATCTCTCTACATTCCACAACAGAAAGGTGTAGAAGAAGCTACTGCATATTAGGACTCTAGCAGCTCCTGCAAGAAAAGCGAAGACTTAGAGGGAGTCCACCCAACAAACAAACAAAGATAAGTATTTTAATTATCATTTCTTGCATATGTGTTTGTTTAAATAAAATTGTTCAATGATGTATATGCTCATGTTCCTAGACTTAGGATATGTATTGTGCATATTAGAATAGTTGCATTGATGAACAGTATACTACTAATATACATGGGTAAGTGGCCTAAGGCACTGTACAACATTCCATTGCTACTTATCTAGAATGAAACCTCCTTGCTGACATGTTGGGAGTTGTGCACACTCTTAACAATGTTCTGGTAGAGATTGGAAGGCATCTAGAAAGTTACAGGATATGGATAAATGTTGTATTGAAGCATTGGCTAAGATAATTGCATGACTGTATGACATATTTCTTTATGTGTAAGAATTTGTTTTCAAAATTATGAGATGTTTCTAATCATGCAATTTAACCTGTTTTGTAGGAAATACCGTATATCTTCACCTACAAAAGGACTACAACATTTGTTCCAGCAACAAAGATATCTATTGAAGATATTGAAGTTCCCAGGATCTGGGATGAAGAAATGGAATGCCATGATCCGTCGATCATAAAGAATGATGTTTGGGATGTAGTCCCAAAACCTGAAGGGAAGTTTGTTTTGACTTCCATATGGAACTATCAGATCAAGCATGTTGCAGATGACAGCATTGAGAAATATAAAAGTGATGAAATAGAAGATGCATCAGATGGATTTCAAGACAGCATGGTGTAATCATATATGTGTGCAGAACTTGGTATGGTAGGATAGACAACTTTCTATCTAGTTTGGGATTTACCAAGAATAAAGTAGGTTCCAACCTTTTCTACAAGGTTGAGGAAGGCAATCCAGTGATACTATTTTTGTATGCGGATAACCTGTTTGTTACAGGTGAAGATAGATTGATTACCGACATGCAGCGGAAGCTTGTTGCCAAGTTCGAGATGAAGAACTTGGGGATGATGCACTATTTGTTTTTTGGCATGAAGGTGTGGCAGAGTGCAGATGGAATCTTCCTTGGACAAGGGAAGTATGCAGTAGAGATCCTGAAGAGGTTCGGGATGATGGAATGCAAGGCTATGACCACACCTATGGCATCGAACCTGAAGCTTCTATGTGATGCTTCATCTGATCCGGTTGATGTCATGATGTATCGTCAGATGATTGGGTCCTCTATGTACCTGACGAACACGAGACCAGACATTTGCTTTGCTGTGAACACATTGAGCTAGTTCCTGACGGATCCAAGGAGTGTTCACCTGGTTGCTGTAAAGCATGTTCTGAGGTACCTGAAGGGTATAGTGGATTATGGGCTCAAGTACGAGGAAAATCAAAAGTTTAACCTGTAGAGTTATGTTTATTCAGATTGGGCTGGCAGTGCTGCAGATAGGAAGAGCACATCTGGGTGCTGCTTCAGTATGGGATCAGGTGTGATCTCTTGGTTTAGCAGGAAGTAGTCCTGCGTAGCACCGAGTACAGCTGAGGCAGAGTATGTTGCAGCCTATTCAGCTAGTTGTGAGGAAGTATGGCTACGGAAGCTACTTTCTGAGTTATTTGATCTCCCGTTGGAGGCTACTAGTATCTTATGTGATAACCAGAGTTGTGTAAAGCTGTCCGAGAACCCAATGTTTCATGACAGGTCGAAACACATAGAGATCAAATATCACTATATCAGGGATATGGTGCAGAGAGGAGCTGTGAAGCTTCTGTATGTTGCAACGGACGAGCAGATTGCAAATGTGCTGACGAAGCCACTAGCCATAGTGAAGTTCGAGTACTTCAGAGAGAGGCTTGGCATTCTTCAGATCAAGGACACTTCGAGGAAGAAGTGATGGACACATTTGCTGAAGCCATTCCAAGCATGTTGGAAGGAGGATCCTTCACATGGCTGTGGATGTAAGCGCTGGATGATGAGCATCAGGATGATGTTCTGGTTTCTGCTGGATATGATCAGTTGGATCATTTTTATGTATGTATGTACGCATCATGCTGGATGCTGGATATGATCAGTTGGATCTTTTTTATGTATGTATGTACGCATCATGTTGGATGTTGGATATGATCAATTGGATTATTTATGTATGTATGCATCATGTTGGATGCTAGATATGATCAGTTGGATCATGTGTATGTATTTTGTATATGCATCATGTTGGATGCTTGGACCATGTATCTATATATGTATAAGGTGGATACATTGTATGATCAGGTGGATCATGTATGGTGATATGTATCATGTATCAGGTGGATACATTGTATGATCAGGAGGATCATGTATGATGATATGTATCAGGTAGATACTTGGTATGCATCAGGTGGATGCATTGATGATCAGGTGGATCATGCAGCAGGATGTTGCAGTGATGATCAGGATGATCATGGATGATGAGCTTCAGGATGTTGCTCCAGATGACATGCAGTAGGACATTGCAGTGATGATGATCAGGACGATCATGAGTACATCAGGATGATGTATGGTGAGTATCAGGTTGATACTCTGTGGCTGTGGATCAGGTTGTGCAGATGAGCATGTCTGGGAGATCCTATAGGTCAGAGTTGTGTACCCGTAATAGCCTGAGATGCTCCTTAGAGACATTGCTCTGGGAGGACATGTAATTTGTGCCCTGGGAGATTTCAGGTCGGAGTTGTGTACCCGTAACATCCTGAGATGCTCTTGCGAGGTTTTTTCCTATGGCATGTAATTTGTGCCCTGGGATATTTCAGGTCGGAGTTGTGTACCCGTAACATCCTGAGATGCTCTTTCGAGGTTTTGCTATGACCACATGTAATTTGTGCCCTAGGAGATTTCAGGTTGGAGTTGTGTACCCGTAACATCCTGAGATGCTCTTGCTAGGTTTTGTGGTGACCACATGTAATTTGTGCCCTAGGAGATCCTACAGGTCGGAGTTGTGTACCCGTAACATCCTGGGATGCTCTTGCGAGGTTTTGTGGTGGGGTCACATGTAATAGCGCCCTGGGAGATCCTGCAGGTCGAAGTTGTGTACCCGTAACATCCTGGGATGCTCTTTCGAGGTTTTGTGAGGCACGTAATAAGTCCTAAGGTTTCCACAGAATGGACAGTGATGACGAAGACCTGCAGGTGGTGGGCCTACATCCAGTATGAAAAAGGACTGGCTCTGTAGAACTTCCTATGACGAGTAGATTCAGAGATTGATTGAGATAGCAGGAGTAGTGATGATGATGATGATGACTCGATGATGATTATCCAGTGACGATGATCCAGAGAAGATGACTTGTGCTAGAAGAACTGTGCTGAGAAATACCTTCCTAGTTAAGAGGGAGTGTTGATGTATATGTAACTTCGGAATGTATTTCACATATATGTATATTGTATTCCTATAGAGATGTTATTATTCCTCTATACGGAAGTGTCGTCATTTATATTGTAAGTGTCATAACTTATACTTGATGGGTTATTAGACCACCTTGTTGGGGTCGGCCCTGTATAAGTCATGTGGGTCAAAGGGTTATTAGACCACCCTATTGGGGGTCGGCCATGTGGGTCGAAGGGTTATTAGACCACCCTATTGGGGGTTGGCCCAGTCAGCATTATGTTATGTGGTTAAGTTCGAGCCTACATGAGTTAGGTAAAAAGGAAAGTCAAGTCAAGTATAAATAGAGTGCGGGCGGCACTCTATTTGCTCACTCACTTCTCACACATGCACTCAAGGAGGAGTGGTGCACTTATGGAGGAGGAGGATCTGCTGCTAGGTTATGTCTATCTCTCATGGTTGGTTGTATCATTGCTCTATCTATCTCTGAGGAAGTTATTGGGGTTTTTCACGTTTATGGTTTTCCCCAAGTAAATCTTTGTGTCTCTTGTGTGCTTGCATTATTGTCTCCATGATTGATATGATGTACATGTTGTTCTCTCAGTTAAGATCCTAGATCAGATTAAAGTAAATTCTGAAAATTTAACATTCTTTGGAGTGAAAGGTTCTTCAAGATCTAGAGGATCTTCGAGTTCGATTTCTCCAAGGGGTTCTGTGATTTCCTCTAAAGATAAATCCACCAATTCTTCAAAGCTCTGAACAAGAACTGAATCGCATGTATATTGTCTTTCCGATCTAGGAGCTCTTCTTCTAGGAAGAAAAGGAATTGCATTTAAACTGCCAAGTTGTTTAACATAAGCACGGGTATGTGTTCTTAAGTTTGCTACTTCAGCAAAAGGTATAGCATATAGCGTTTCTTGATTTTCAAATTCAAAGTTAATATTTTCTTAATTTGTTACTTCAAGCTCTAGATTGCTTGGGATTACTGTTTCAAGTGGGTTTCTAGTTGGATCTCCTCTTAAAGAAGAGTCTCCTTTATCAGCCATGCACTGGTGGCCCTCCGTCTAGTGAAAAAAAATGTGGATGCCTCGGAGATCGTAGCATCAATTAGCAAGGGATTCTCCCAGGTAAGCAATCCCAATTAGATCGCTCGCCATTTGGTGTGGGGAATCCGTCATGTTAATGGTTCCGGCTACTGTAAGATTTAAAGATTCTTTTTCTCAGCACCGGTTATGGCCCGATCCACCGTTTAGGTATTTTATTTTAAGGATGATATGTAGGTAACTAATAGAAGCTAATCTAATATTGTATAAAGAAATCTAATCTATCCTTGCAAGGAGCAAACTTTAAAGATGAGTAATAGACTGAAAGAAACATTTGAAGATCATACAGATAGCTATTTAATCATAAAGATGCATCCACAGCAGAATATAAAAGATATTAAAGATAGCTTTAATTCAGTTAATGCATTCCATTACTCATTTTAGACAGACATCTTTGCACAGAAAATAGAAGAATCATTCATTACAAATAAACAATTCACATTAGTAAGGAAAGATCTCACAGTAGTATATGACTGATACAAGAGTAATCTGGCAAACATTCAACACATCTTTCATGCAAAAATGTAGTATACCAGGCTTTCATTAGGCAAAATCAAATTCCTTATACATGTAGAGAAATAGTTCACGTACAAGACAAAAAAAATCTTTCACCTGCCAAAAGTCCTTGTACTATTCACTAACTATCTATTTATAAGTTTACAAAATGCCTCCAGGGCTGCCACTTGTCTTCTCTCTTTAATTCTTTTAATTTTCTTTTAAATGCATTACAAAAATGAAGTGACTCGTGGCACCCTTTACATAATAGAAACAAAAAGAACAAAAACAAAAAGGACAGTTGTCCCTTTGACTTCATGATTCGATAACAGGAAAGGAAAAAATTGATGCGTTGTGGTTGTCGAGCTAGCTTTGGGGTGGTGCCTCTGCTTTAGCTGGAGCAGTCATCTTAGAGGGTGCTTCTATCTCAGCTGGTGCCTCTTCTGTAGATGATGTGCCTTCATCGATTAATGCCACTGTTGCTACCTTCTTATCTTCTTCTGCAATATAACTGAACCAAACACCAGTGTCTCTAATAACAACATTGGCAAGTGAAGGGAGCAAGGTTTTCATAGAAGTCACATGCTTGTTGATCTCTGCCTCTATGTATTGCATTTATGCTATTGCTATCTACAGGATTTCATGGAGCATTTGAGCACATATTGAAGGCCATAGATTTCCTATCTTCGTTATATACAAATCTATTCCACTGGGATACAGTGTGATCCTTTGATGGGGTGAAAGGGATTAGTGGAAGATTTCCTATGGGGATACGCTCATCAGCGGGAGGGGTCTGTACCAATTGGAATGAACCTACATCCATGTCCTGTGTATTAGAACCACCAGCTTGTGTATCTTCATTGGACTTATTTTCTTCCTCGGCTTTAATCTGTCTTTCTTCTTCTTCATCCCTTAGTTGATTCTCAACTGCCTCCCTTTCTTCTTGCTCTTTAGCCACTTGTTGCAATCTTGTTTCTTCTAACTCTTGATCGTGATGCCTTTGGGCTTCTTCTTCTTGCAACTTGAGAGTTTCTACCTCCTAAAGCTTAAGAGATTCTTCTTGTTGAAGATTAAGAGCTTGTTCCTGCTCCTCTCACAACTTATCGACAACTTTTTTCTTGATTCTATCTGCTTCCTCCTTTATCCTAAGTTCTTTATTCGATAGAGCTTCTGCTACTTTCTTTTCTTTCCTCACCTTGGTCCCTTTGGAATCTTGGACAGCAGTAGAGCTAGAACTGTTAAGATTCAATATGCTAAGACATAAAATATCAGCATTACATTCCATTTCACAATAATAGAATATACAGGATCACTGAAAGAACAAAAAGCACAACATAAACACAAGAGACACAGATTTATCCTGGGAAACCCTCATGGGATAGAAAACCCAGCGAAGCTTCCTCAATATAGATAACCAACAAATACAAATATGTAAACCATAGACATGAGCTCCTTTTCCTCCATAGCATATCTCTCACTCACCTATGCGCCATTCATAAGTGAGAGAATGAATTGTGTGTGTGATAAATGAGGAACACACCTCCTCTATTTATACACTACTCCGACTTATCTTTTACATTAACTAGGTTGGCCCCAACTTAACCACTGGGTTAAAAACCCCATTACAACTGACTGGGCCAACCCCTCTAGGGTGGTCTAATAACCCTTTGACCCACATAACACATATAGGACCGACCCCCACTAGGGAAGTCTAATAACCCAAGTTACCACATTTTGACGGAGGAATAAACATCTCTGGATATACAATAAGATCTTCACGGAGGAATGAAACATCTCCAGAATAAAGTACAAATATAATCTTCTTTGAAGTTACAATATTTCAACACTCCCCCTTAACGAGAAGGATATTATAACAACATCTGCATGAGTAAGGAGTCATCAACTACATCATACATGATACATCTTTAAATAATTGGAAGCTTTCTAAACATCATCAGTAACTCAAGCAGTTACTGGAACATCTTCAATACTGGAACATCAACATCTTCAGTACTAAGTCTTCATATTTTTCATCACTCGAACAGCTACAACAACATCAACATCATCATCTGGATCCTCACGATCATCAGCATCGTCATCACACGATCATCAACATCGTCATCACACGATCATCATCATCGTCATCACACGATCATCAGTATTGTCATCACACGATCATCATCATCATCATCACACGATCATCATCATCATCATCTAGATCATCATGATCAGCAGCATCATCATCTAGATCATCACGATCAGCAGCATCGTCATCTAGACCATCATGATCAACAGCATCGTCATCTAGATCATCATGATCAACAGCATCATCATCTAGCTCATCACGATCAACATCATCATCATCTAGATCATCACGATCAACAACATCATCATCTCATGATCATCAGCATCATCATCACACGAGCATCAGCATC
Organism: Larix kaempferi; assembly: GCA_027924585.1. Classification (NCBI taxonomy): domain Eukaryota; kingdom Viridiplantae; phylum Streptophyta; class Pinopsida; order Pinales; family Pinaceae; genus Larix; species Larix kaempferi. Next base: position 1,309,209 of record BSBM01001595.1, on the reverse strand, counting down.
ATACCCTGCAAAACACATGATCCATTTAAGACACCATAACATGTCTAGGGACAATGCAGTCCACTCATCAACTTAGACAAAGTCTAAGGACCATTTTTCGAAGACACATGTCTACGGATCAATTTAGGGACCGAAGTCTAGGGATGATACCATCCCCTCTCGTCCACTAGGGACCACTTCTCGTAGACATCTATCTATGGATCAATTCAAGGACCGAAGTTCGGTGACGATACAATCCCCTCTCGTCCACTAGGGACCACTTCTTGGAGACATCTATCTACCGATCAATTCAGGGACCAAAGTCTGGGAATGATACAATCCCCTCTCGTCCACTAGGGACCACTTCTCGGAGACATCTGTCTATGGATCAATTCAGGGACCGAAGTCTGGGGATGATACAATCCCCTCTCGTACATTTTGAACTAGTGGTTCCATAATGATGCAATCCCCATCATGTACATTTTGAACTAGTGGTTCTGGGATGATGTAATCCCCATCATGTACATTTTGAACTAGTGGTTCTGGGATGATGCAATCCCCATCATGTACATTTTGAACTAGTGGTTCTAGGATGATGCAATCCCCATCACGTACATTTTGAACTAGTGGTTCCGGGATGATGCAATCCCGATCATGTACATTTTGAACAAGTGGTTTCGGGATGATGCAATCCCCATCATTTACATTTTGAACTAGGCATTCAGGGATGATACAGTCCTATCATATCAACTAGGTACCATATACTGACCTCATCGTCAGCACAAGTAGCCTCATCATTGATACAAGTATCCTCATCATCGATACAGTATCCAAATCAACAATACAAGTATCACACCAATACGAGTATCCACATCATCGATACAAGTATCCACACCAATACAACTATCCACATCATCAATACAAGTATCCACACCAATACAAGTATACACATAATCAACACTAGTATCCACGCCAATGCAAGTATACACATCATCAATACAAGTATCCACACCAATACAAGTATACACGTCATCAATACAAGTATGCACACCAATACAAGTATACACATCATCAATACAAGTATTCACACCAATACAAGTATACACATCATGAATACAAGTATCCACAACAATACAAGTATACACAGGTATCCTTATCATTGACCTTACCATCAATATAGGAAATCTCATCATCGATACAGGTATTCATATTGATACCAGTATCCAAAGATTTTATCGACCATATCACTCCCCCTTTCGAGGAGGATCCTTTCAAAGTACACCAAGCTTATCTCGGAAATACTCAAACTTTACGCGAGACAAAGGTTTGGTCAACACATCAATAACTTGGTCATCAGTGCCTACATACTCGAGCTTGATAGCTGCTTTCTGCACTATATCCCGTATATAGAAATATTGGATATCTCTGTGTTTTGACTTATCATGGAACACTGGATTCTCTGTCATCTTGATACAACTCTAACTATCACATAGGATCATAGTGGATTCCATCTCTAAGTCAAACAATCCTAATAACAACTTTTGAAGTGATACCACTTCACAACTAGCAGAGAAAGAAACTATATATATTCCACTTAAACTATGCTAAGAGCCACACTAGACTACTTCCTGCTAGACCATGAGATCATGGCAGATCCCAGACAATAACATCCAGTCGATGTGCTCTTCCTAGTTTCCACTAGATATTGACTCAAGGTGTTCATAGCATAGCATATATCTGGCCTGGTATTTGTTAGATACATTAGTGACCCAATAATCTGTCTGTACAGAGTCACATCCACTAACTGTGATGATTCATCAGCTAACAACTTCAATTTGGAACCCATGAAAGTGGAAATTCCAACACATCAAATCTTTTTCAAGATTTCTCAGCATACTTTCCCTGCTAGAGAAAGATTCCTTATGGGCCTTGTCATTGTTGGGTTAAGGAAATGCCCCTTTTTGGCCACCTTTATTACATCATTTTACCGTGATTCCATCCTACTTTTATGAGCTATATCCATGTCTTTCCCAAATCAATCAATGATATTGACAGGTATAATTTGTTATTACTTTATTTGTTTTATGCCTAAGATTGTTAAAGGATTATGGATTTTAGTCCTTGGTTTATACTGATCTATGTGATTTCATTTAGCCAAGGTCTAAAGCGCAGGTGTATCAACCCAACAACACCAGCTATTATTCTTCAAGCACCAGCTCCTCCTACTCCAAGGAACAACACATCCTCCACGCAAGCTGTATTAGATCTCCACTATAACAGATTCTACTGAAGTAGGGCCTAGCTGCAACAAACAGGTGGCATTCCAGCTGCTGAGTCTGTTGACCCATTAATGATCCAAGGAACTATGTATCCTCCACGCAAGCTGTATCAGTTCCCCACTGCAATAGATTCTACTGAAGCAGGGCCTAGCTGCAACAGACAGGTGGCATTCCAACTACTGAGTCTGTTGACCCACTAATGATCAAAGCAACAGCCTCCTTCACAATTATAGGACCCTCTTTAATAAGCCGTAATAGTTAGTTGTAACTCCGCAGCATGAAGATCATAGATCTTCATTGTTGCGCAATTTTAGTGGATCTGAAAACTGTATTTCCTTTGTATAAATTCCAGAAGGCTCTCATAGCCTGGGGTTGGACAATCATTACTTGTGTAAGCTGTAACAGAGAATTGAGACTCACGATCTTCCATCAATAATATGAGAGCAGAGTTCTTCATTTCTGTGTCTTAATTTGTTATGACTTTCAGCGTCTCTGTTAGAAGGATAGGGCCTGCCTTCTCACAGAGATAGCCAGTTTAAGTCAGTAGAGTAGTTTAGTTTTACTTCTATTGTGTGGTGTGGAATGATTGCAGACATTATTGGTAGCTGTAATAGAGTTTAGCTTTCCTTTCTAGTAGTTTATAATTGCATCTTGAATAGTTGTAACAGAGTGGTGTGATAGTCGACTGTGTAGGATAATTTACTTAATTGCATGTGTGTTTTAATCAGCTGTGACAGCCAAGACTCAATTCCAATTATCTTATAGTTGTTTATGCTTTCTAGGATTTTCAAGTAATTATCAGTTAGAGTTCAAGCTTGTGTTTTAATTTTGGTTGCTGTTGTATCTTCAATTACATTCATAGATTAGACAGATAATGGTAGAGTTACAGTAGCTATTGGATAGATAATTTTGGTAAAGATTGAATGTTGTAGTTTGATAATTATAGGATTTAACTTCTTGCAAAAGTAATATAGTTTCATTTCATCATTAGATCATTAACTTGCTGGGTTGATTTCTATAAGGATGTTGCTTTCTTTTGGATTCTTAGATGTATGAATTAGATTAGTGTTCTTAGCGAATGAGTTGGCTGGACACATAGGTAGGATCATTATTTACATTCGAAAAATCAACTACTTGATCTGTTTATGCATAGATTGTGCTTATTGCCTTTGAAATAAAAGACCTTCCTGGGTTTGACAATTTATATTGACCATTCTGTGTGTTAGCTTTAATTAACCGACATATAGGGTGACCAACATTTTGGCACTGTTGCTAGGGATGGTAATGGATAGATAGAGTTAGTAGTTGAATTCATTTGATTTTATGTTAATTCAATTTTTTTTCAGCATGCATAAATACAAGAAAAACAAATCGGGAACCCCCTTTGAATACTAACGTTGTAGGTGGAAGAGGTTGAGGTCGTAATGCAGGTCAGGGAAGACACACATATATTGATGAGAAAATTGCTAGAGCTGATTCTTCCTCTAGACCATCGCGGAACTCTATAAGCAGGGGAAATTCTGTTCCTCCCAATCTTGAACATTCAGCGTCCACAGTGGAGAATACAATGGGACCTTCAAATCCTGTTGCAGAAAGTAAACCTCCTGAAGATAAGGGAAGTGCTGTAGGGGCACCAGATAGAGAGGAGATTTATCACATTGACAGAACCAGAGTTACTAAAGAGGTGTGGTTGGAGACTCACAGAATAGCAGAGGAAGAAAGAAGGCAAAGAGAAGAGAAGGTAAAAGAAGAAGAAGCTAAAGTAGAGGAAGAATGCATAAAGGAAGCTGTTGAATTTTGGACTAGAACCATGGCTGGTAGAGAACAAGGCGGTGAGAACGAGCATGAGGATCGCCCGAAGGAAGAAGGAGAAAATAATCATCCTGGTAATACTATGGCTACATTAGAATTCCCTATCCTTCAGAAACTTGGAGCAGCCCCTATGAAGAATATCTCACCATCAGTGCTCCCTAATTTTCATGGTAAGTCCTCTGAGGATCCTGATGAGTTTCTTTTTGAGTTTGACATCCTCTGTCGCAGCTATGATTACACCTCTAGTTCTTAGAAGTTGAAGCTATTCCTAGCCACCTTGAAAGGAAATGCTCTGCACTGGTTTATGATTTTGGGTCATGAGACCATTACTACTTGGGACCAAATGAAGAACACCTTCCTTTCTAAATATCAAGAATATTGCAGAACTAGGGATAGAAAGGAAGAGTTGTTCAAAATGGTTCAGATGGATGAAGAGAGTTTGGAAGACTTTGTGGAGAGATTGCTATACAATTTGCAAAGATCTAGTCATGTTGAGATTGGCAAGGATATGCTCAAGATCATCTTGCTAAGAGGAATTAGAGAAGATTTCCTTGATATGTTGAATCTGCAGGGAAAAGGGGATATCTCGAAGGAACCTTTTGAGAATATTATTGAATTATGTTGAAGGTACTCCAGGGGATCTTCCAGAACCAGCAAACGAGACAAAGACTGAGATCGGGATGCCTTTACTAGGACTCAGAAGTCAGCTAGTGGAGGTGCCACTCGGGCAGAAATAGGCAACCTACTAGAAAAATTTAAAATAGACATGATGAGCTCCCTCTCGTCAGAGTTGGATGCCATGAGGGAAAAATAGAAACAAGTAGTAGAAGATCTTACACTTGGAGTATTTTGTCTTAAATGTAGAAAGAAGCATCCACTAAAAGAGTGCCCGTTGGACAAAGCAGGGGTATGTAGGATATGTGAACTCGACCATGATACTAAGGAATGTCCTTCATTACATAAGGTTAAAGAAGTCCTACAGGCATCTATTTTGGATGTAGAGTGAGCATACTTTATGGCACAGAAGAAACCATGGCAGCCTAGAAACCAAGGTATGAATCCAGATCCAGCATTTTTCCTGCATAATATGAATGGAATGAACAACATGCATAATATGAATACACAATTCCCTTCACATTATTCCAACAACCAGTGGCCTCCATGTCAAAACCCAATGCAAAATCCTAATTCATGGACACCATGGCCACAACAGTCAAACCAAGCTCCTTGGAATTCCAACTGGAGAAACTCTTACCAAGGAAATAACTTTCCCCATCACCAGACTCGGTATCAGCAGTACCCTCCTCAACAGTATCAACATCAAGAGTATCAACAACCCTAACTCCCTTTCCAGAATAATGTTGGACCCATGAATGCACCACTTCAACCACAGCTACCTACACAACCTAACCCGAACCCAAACAATAAAGCAGTCCATCAATTTGAGACTGCCAACATGCCTACATATTCCATCACTCAGATTCCCTGCAATGATATACAACTACGATCAGGAAGGGTGGTGGAGCCTATTATCACTGAGGATGTCTCATCCCTAGTGATTGGAACTAGAGTAAATCAACACTATTCAGCAAGCCCCATTATCGAGGATGCTGATACTCCTACTGAAGCAGCAGCTGAAACTTAGGAAGCAACACATGAGCTGTCACAGCCTACACAATTGAATAGAGAACTACCATATCCTGAACGATTGCAGCTGCAGAAAATAGTGGAACAACCCCAATTTGATCTCGTGGGAGAGTTGAAAAAATTATATGTTAAAATTCCACTATTACAGGCCCTTCATGATGTGCCCATTTATGCTAAGACAGTTAAATATTTGTGTGTCAAGAAACCAGGGAGAAGGCCCAAGGATCCTCCCACAATCCACGTGTTGGGAAAAATTTGAGAATTAATAATGGGAAAGGCCCCTGTGGCAAAGTATGATGACTGTGAGAACTCAACTGTTATAGTGCACACATGGAACACACAAATTCCAAATGTCTTGGTGGATTTGGGGGCACCTATTAATGTTATGACCATAGAAACTGTGAAGAAATTAGGACTCATTAATCTTTGTCCAACCCCTACTATTTTGGAACTTGCTGATAGATCGAAGGTCAAGCCTGAAGGAATCATAGATGACCTCATAATCTCAGTTGATTCATGGGAATACCCTACGGATTTCTTGGTGTTACAGCTAAAATCCTAGTTGGGGGGACACCCACTGATCCTAGGAAGACCATGGTTGGCCACGACTGATGCCTGTATCAGCTATCGGTCAGGTTCTATGACCATCTTGGATGGGATTGAGATCAAGAATCTAACCCTGTACCCTCCATCTCAACCAAGCACAGAAGATGATATTCCATTATGGGCAGATTTGTAGGAGGAAAAGGGCGCACAACCACTATTAACCATAGGGAGAGCCTTGACATTTAAAGATGAAACAGAGGATGATGCCATCAATAGTTTCATCAGTGAGCCCATGTCAGTCAATAAGAATTTATATCTGATCTTGGATAGTACTTTAGCTGCAACAGAACAAGAAAATCTTACGGAAGAAACTCTGATTGGTGATGACAGTGTAATTCCAGTACTTAAGAATTTGAAGAGTGTTCCAGTAGAAATTGGGCGAGGAAAAACATTGAATATCAATCCCAATCTAGCACCAAATGAGCTAGAACAACTAGTCACTCTACTGAAACAGTGGAGGGGAGCTTTTGCTTGGGAGTACACAGACATGAAAGGAATTCCTTCTCATCTGTGCACTCATCACATCTATATTAAGAGCGACTCCAGGCCTGTATGTCAACCCCAAAGAAGGATGTACCCAAACCTAAGGGACATAGTGAAGGAGGAAATCCAAAAACTTTTGGAAGCATGATTTATATACCCAATTTCAGACAGTGAGTGGGTTTCTCCAATTGTGATCATGCCAAAGAAGAATGGGAAATGGAGGTTCTACGTGGATTACAAAGAATTGAACAAGGCAACGTAGAAGGACCATTTCCCCTTACCTTTCATTGATCAGGTCCTTGATACCTTGTCTGGGAAGAAGTATTTCCCTTTTCTAGATGGCTTTAGTGCCTATAACCAGATTCAAATTGCTCTAGAAGATCAAGACAAAACCACTTTCACCTATCCTTGGAAGACTTTTGCATACCGTGTACTTCCTTTTGGGTTGTGCAATGCACCAACTACATTTCAGAGAGCAGTGATTGGAATCTTTTCAGAAATGGTGAATGATTGCATGGAAATTTTTATGGATGACTTTACTCCATATGGTGACAGTTATGAAGAAGCACTGAAGAACTTAGAAAAGGTCCTGAAACACTATGAACAAAGCCATCTCTCTCTAAGCACTGAAAAGTGCCACATGATGATGAGTAAAGGCATAGTGCTGGGGCACTTCATCTCTTCTGATGGTATCCAGGTATATCCATCCAAAATCAAGGTAATTGAAAACATACCAACTCATGGGACACAAAAGGATGTACGTAGCTTCTTGGGTCATGCTGGCTATTATAGAAGATTTATAGAAATTTTTTCCAAGATAGCTTCTCCTTTGTTCACTTTGTTGATGAAGGATGCACAGTTTGTCTGGAATGGTGCATGCCAAACAACGTTGAATGAGCTAAAGAAGAGGATATCTACAACACCCATCTTATGAGGACCCAATTGGGCTCTTCCTTTTCACATTTCTTCAGATGCTTCAGACACTGCCATTGGAGCAGTTTTGGGACAGCAGGAAGGTAGTGCTGCTTATGCCATTTACTATATTAGTAAAAATTTGTCTCCTGCTGAACTAAATTATACTATCACAAAAAAATAATTTCTTGCCATTGTTTATTCCATCAATAAGTTTAGACATTATATTACTGGATATTCTACTTTTGTGCACACTGATCATTCTGCTATCAAGTATTTAATGAATAAACCAATCACAAATGCTAGAGTTACCAGATGGTTGTTATTGTTACAGGAATTTGATATCACAATTATTGATAGACCAGGTAAGGAAAATGTTGTTGCATATTTTTTATCTCGACTTACTAACAGTGATGATAATTTACCAGTCGAAGATTCCTTCCCTGACAAACATTTGTCTGCAATGTCAGCTCATTCCCCATGGTATGTAGATATTGCTAACTTTTTGGCTGCAGGTAAGCTTCCAGCACATCTATCAAAGAGAGAAAGAAGGAAGATCATACAATAGAGTGCTATGTACTACTAGATTGATGGCCATCTTTCCTACACAGGGCTTGATTTAGAAATCAGAAGATGTGTTAGAGAAGATGAAATCTTCAGCATTCTTAAAGCTTGCCATGATGAGCCCTGTGGGGGACATTTTGCTGACAAGAGGATAGGTCATAAAGTTTTGAGAATGGGTTGTTTCTGGCCTACATTGTTTAGAGATGCGAAGAAGTATGTTCATTCATGTGATAGCTGCCAAAGGATTGGCCAACCCAATAGATTAGATGAGATGCCTTTACAGCCACAACTTGTGGTTGAACCGTTTGATAGGTGGGCTCTAGATTTTGTAGGTCCTATCAACCCTCCCTCAAAGCAGAAATTTCATATCCTGGTTTGCACATGTTACATGACTAAATGGGTAGAAGCTGTAGCCTTGGTCAAGGCCAATGTTCAGGCTGTGATTGATTTCCTGTATGAAGAGATTTTTACTTGGTTTGGAGTACCTAAGGAGATCATTACAGACGGTGGACCATAGTTTGTATCTCAGAAGCTGGAAGCACTGTTACAAAAATTTCATATTCAACACAGAATAACCTCACCTTATCATCCACAGGCCAATGGGCAGGTGGAGAGAACAAACAAGGTTATTGAGGCTATTTTGACAAAAATAGTGAAGAGCCATCGTAAAGATTGGGATGAAAGACTTCCAGAGGCACTATGGGCCTATCGTACCACTTGGTGTAACACCACTGGTTTTTCCCCATATGAGTTAGTATATGGAAAAAATGTTGTCTTCCTAATTGAATTTGAAATTAGAACTTTAAAAACAGTTGTTGAAGCAAATCTGGATTTATCAGAGGCACAGAGGAATCGACTAAATCAGCTTAATGAATTGGATGAGAAGCGCACAGTTGTAGTGCATCATACAGCTTTAATCCAACAACAACACTCTAGATGGCATGACAGATTTATAAATAAAAGAGTCTTCCAGGAAAGAGACTGGGCCCTGTTATATGATTTACGATTTAAGAGGGAATTTAAAGGCAAATTGCGTACCTGTTGGTTGGGACCCCATCAGATAGATCGGGTATTTGATAATGGAACAGTCCGGTTGATCACCATTGATGAGAACAAAGTACCATTATTCGCAAATGGTCATCGGCTGCGACTATATCACAGGCCAATCTCAAGGGAGGCTTTTATTTCACAGGTTGCAGCTGATCCAGAGCATCAGTTAACGTTAGGACAGGGATTTTTAAGCCTTGTTAATTCCTAAAAGTTGCAGTTTCCACACATATTTTTGTACATAAATAATCGGTTTTTCTTTCTTTCTGTATTTGATCTATTTTTAATTTTTCTTGCACTTGATTGGTTTGTTTTGAAGAACTATGTGCAGGGACTTATTGGAGGAGCAACAGCCATGACTAGGCCAGACAACTGCAGACACCCCATACTTGTTCCTGATCTAATAAAGCTCTTTGAAAAAGATGGATAGTTCGTACTCTTCCACAGATAAAATTTGCTTATACTACAGTCTGACGCAGCTGCGACTCCACCACATTTGCCCATTCTGCCAATTTTTGTAGCTGCGACTCTGCCACATTGGCCCATTCTGCCAAATTGCATAGCTGCGACTCTGCCACTTCTCCTCTGCTTCACTTTTCCACAGTGGAGACTCCGCCACTTTTGCTCATTCGGCCAATTTCCGCAGCTGTGACTCCGCCATTTCTGCCTCATTTTACTCCTTTCTAGCATCTGCGACTCCGCTATCCTTGTTTGATTATGCTAAACTTAACAGTCGCTATTCCGCTCTTTCGACTTCATTCTCGCTCCTTCTGTACATCTGCGACTCTGCCAGTTTGCCTGCTCTCTGATTAATGATGCCAATAATGATGTGACTAGGCATCAGTTTCGGCACTTGCTCCACAAGGTCCAATTATGATCCACCATGAAGGAAATTTCGAATGCCTTGAATAGCTATCAGCCCGGGTGGCAGTGACCAGGTCACTTCGACACATGTACATTTATACCCGTAAGGACGACGACCGGCTGCAATGATTAATCCATGGCTCAAACTCATAAAACACAAGGTATGGATCCTAGCTTTTACATGAATTGGCAGAGAATTAATACGGTAATAACGATTATGTCCTGCCACAACCCTCGATTAGTGAACCCATGCGAATCAAACATTAAGGATTATGTTAAGGTCACAATTGTGATTATTTTTCTGTCACCTTACCCGATTTTGCACCTATTACTCCTATCAGCCAACCTCATCACTTCCATAGAATGTTCATACTAGCACAGACTGGCCTAAAACCTTATTTTTTTTCTGAACGCCAATGACCCTTTGCATGTCCTTAAGCTACAACTCTCCACTTCTAAACCAAAACTTATTGAATTTTGAACCTTGAGGAGAGGTTAAAATGGGAAATCTAGTCAGACATGAACCAGTAAATATAGACGATGTACGTGCCAATGCAGAGGTTCTTAATATTTTTATAACAACATGATGGATGGCATATTTTGAACGGTTGAATGGGTTTCACACAGAAACCACATTACAGTTTGCCCTCAACCTAAATGATACTCACTCTGAGGTGAGAGGACTGCGCGTGGAATTCCACAGAAGAAATCATAGATGAGGTTACTGGTTTACCCATGATTGGGAAAAGGTTATTTGGACGGAAAGTACATAATGCAAATGCGGTGAGGGAGTTTTTGTCAATTGGAGAGCAGGTTATTCCAAAGCACCATGGGCTGGAACTGGCTTCCTTACCACCACCCTAGAATCAAGTAGCAATTTTTGTGAAAAGATATATTTCTTGTGGAGGTAGGTACCAAGTTGTTTCCTTTTCTGAACTTCCCTTACTGTCTCATTTGCGCCATGGTAATTTAGTAAATATACCATTCTATTTGCTTAAATCCTTACAAACCATGGATGGATATGGAAGAACTGCCCAGCATCCAGTTTCCTCCCTTACTAATCATGGATTAATTAAGTTACTAGTCCTAAGAGCCATTGCAATTCGTAATTTAACCTAGGAGAAATTTTTGGCTATAGATGCACCAATCAGACAACCTATATTAGAAGTGGGGGGTGCTGGTGAAGATAGTGAGGACTGGAGTTCCTCAAATCTAGTTGGGGGGAAGACTAAAGCAATAGAAAACTATACCAATGACAAGGGGGAAGTGAATAAAAGAGAAGCAACAGTAACAAAAAACCCTATAGCAGGGGAAATTGGGATGGAAACACTAGAGCAGGAGGAAGAAAGAGTAGAGTCTGTAACTGCAGAAAAAGATATTCAATTAAAAGAAGCTAAAACTGGAGCAGCTGTTGAAGCTGCAATTGCATAAACATAAACTCAAAGGGAAGGACATCAGACAGTAGAAGAAGGGATTGTGGAAGTTTTGGAAGTTGAATCCTCTTCATAAATAAGGGGTACTATTATTGAAGAAGAAACAACTAAGGTAGGGACCCCTGTGTCAAAGAAACAAGGAGTAAGATCAAGAAACAGAAGCCAGACACCTACTGCAACAAAGAAAAGGAAAATCAGAATTGATAAAGCACTAATAGGAGTAGGCATGGAGGAACAGCCAGTGGGAATGGTTAGAAGAAGGAATCGATCAGCAGCAGCAAAAGAAGTAGCTGCAATAGCAAAAACAACAAAAGAAGTAGAGACAATGGATACAACTGGGGGTAATATTGAATCACCCCTGGCAGAAGTAGCAGAAGTAGCAGAGACAGTGGGAGCAGTCAGAGAAAATAGGGAACCATCTTGGGTGGAGGAAATACCTTTGACAGGAATAGATTTAGAGATTCCCATTTTGAACCCTAAGTCATCTATTGCTATGCAGGAACCTCCCAGAGAAGAAACCCAAAGTCATCTATGACAGGAATAGATTTAGAGATTCCCATTTTGAACCCTAAGTCATCTACTGCGATGCAGGAACTGTTAAGATTCAATATGCTAAGACAGAAAATAGCAGCATTACATTCCATTTCACAATAATAGCATATACATGATCACTGAAGAAACAACAAGCATAGCATAAACACAAGAGACAGAGATTTATCCTGGGAAACCCTCATGGGGTAGAAAACCCAGTAAAGCTTCCTCAATATAGATGACCAGCAATATACAAAGATGAAACCCTGAGACATGATCTCCTCCTCCACAATAGCAGACCTCTCCTCCACAAGTGAGTTATCCTCAAGTGAGTGTGTGTATAATGAGGAACACACCTCCTCTATTTATACACTACTCTGATATGTATTTTACACAAGTACATGTAGGCTCGTATTTAACCATTAGGTTAAATACCCCATTATAACTGACTGGGCCGACCCCCACATGGTGGGTCTAATAACCCTTTGACCCACATAACACATACAGGGCCGACCCCCACTAGGGAAGTCTAATAACCCAAGTTACCACATTCCAATGGAGGAATAAACATCTCCGGATATACAATAAGATCTTCACGGAGGAATGGAACATCTCCGGAATAATAAAGTACAAATATCATATTCTTTGAAGTTACAATATCTCAACAGGAACCTCCCAAAGAAGAACCCCAAATTGAAAATATCCTACTTGAAAATGAACTATTAAAAGAAGAGGTGTAGATATTGCGAAATGAGCTGGAGAGATGGAAGGGAGTAGCTGGAAAACAAGCTAAGAAAAAATTGAACACTTTAGCAAATGCTGCAAATTTGTTGGAAAATCCGTCTTTTGCATTTGAAAATGAGGAGTATGGGGAGACTGTTTGTCCAGAGTGTGGAGATATATTTACTGCAGTAGGACACAAAGTTGTTGTGTTGGGAATTTCATCACAAAATCATGTACAGATAGAAGAGGTGGAAGAAGGAATTCCAATAATCGAGTTGATAGAGGAAAATGAGCCAAGAATTGAAGAGATCCTTGATTTGAATTTAGGGGATGAGACAATACAGTCCCAACCATCAAGGGATACTGAGCTTCTTCAGGATCAGTCTCAACAGTTGGAACAATTTGATATAAACTAGAAACAATCTCAGCAGCTCAAAGAAATTGAGAAACAGGGGACTGCTACACAAGAACCAGTACCCTTGAAAATGTTTAGTGAAGCTACAAGTCAGATAGCAACATCTAATATTGAGGGCCGGGAGAAAAACACCGTCACACAAGAACCAGTGTTTCCAAAATAATTTGCTACAGTGGCAACACAAACTGAGATGGTTGAGATCGAAATGGAAAAGGAGGATGCTGCTACACAAGAAACAACAGTCCTAAGAATAGTGACTGAGACTATAACACAGACTGAGGAAGCTAAGGAGAATATGGAAATAGAGAATGTTGTTACACAAGAACCAGCATCCCTAAAACCCATGGCTGAGACTGCATTACATGCACAGACCTCTGCAACCCCACTAGAGGATGAAACTGTCAGAGTACCAAGGCAAGATAAGGAAGTCATTTATCTAGATTATGATGATGAGAAGGAGGTAGAAGACAGAAAGATTCAATGGCTGTAGAAGAAGGTTCTCTGGTTAAATCTCGAGTTGGATAAATGGCTCAAGTGGATTGAATAGTTCAAAACAAGTATGATCTCTCTCCAGGAGCATAGAAATGTCATTAAGAGATTGAGAGAAAAGTGGGCTGAGGAGTTATTCTTCCAGAAACTTCGGTGGGAGAAACTTCAAGAAAAATTGGAAGGATTAAAGAAACATAAGTCCCTGCAACAAGAAAAAGACAAAATGTACACACTCTCCATAGAATTGTTGAGTTGTAGGGCTCCATCCCCCTCTTAACCTGTTTTTCTCCACGAGCAGACAACCTTATTCCAATTCAGAGCTCTCAAGGATGGGAGATCATTTGATTTGGCAATGGCTACTCAGCTTTTGGAGAATTTTTTGAAAAATGACTTTGAGGACCAACATTTGTTATGTGAATTGTATTTACATGACAGGGCCTGCTACATTGAATTTCCATCTAATCCTTTACCTATTCTAGGATATATTTAGTTGAGGGAATTTGCCTCCTTTTTCATCAATCATGTAAGATGGTGAGATGATTTCCAAACCATCCTTAGGAATGAGGAGAATTCTACTCTTTGGATTAGGGGGGAACCTCAGAATCCATCAGCATTCATAGAAAATCATGCTAAAACTCTCAGGGTTTCCTCAATTTCCCAATATTTTGAGAGACTACGAGATAAGCTCCTTACCACATGTGTCCCAATGATTCTCAATATGCAGTAGGATGCACTGGAAGGTAGTGAATACAGATGGTTGTATTCTTCCTCATCTCTTAAGGAAATGGATCCATATAGCTTTGAAAATTTTAGGCAAGCTTTGACAAGGATTCCTAGATATGTGCGGTGCATGGAAAAGTGTGGATCTTGGTGGCTTGGTTTGAGATTCAAATTCCCTCTCATTTGGTTGCCTATAAGCAATTCTTCCAGAACCAGCTATGCTCTGACATTAGAAGAATAAGAACTGTGGTGGGGGAATTGGGTATCTTGCTATGGGTTTGTTCCTTGAGGGCAGGTACCAGAACTTGCTTACAATCTTACAAATGTCCACAGATTCCACTCAGACTCAAATTTGGATTAAGGGAGGTTGTTGCATGAGGACATGCAATTGGATAGTTGGGGGGAGATGTTGGGTTTAGGAAATGCCCCTTTTTGGCCACCTTTATTACATCATTTTGCCTTGATTCCATCCTACTTTCATGAGCTATATCCATCTCTTTCCCAAATCAATCAATGATATTGACAGGTATAATTTGTTATTACTTTATTTGTTTTATGCCTAAGATTGTTAAAATATTATGGATTTTAGTCCTTGGCTTATACTAATCTATGTGATTTCATTTAGACAAGGTCTAAAGTATAGGTGTATCAACTCGGCAGCACCAGTTGTTACTCTTCAAGCACCAGCTCCTCCTACTCCAAGGAATAGCACATCCTCCACGCAAGCTGTATCAGATCCCCACTATAACAGATTCTACTGAAGTAGGGCCAAGCTGCGACAGACAGGTGGCATTCTAGCTGTTGAGTCTGTTGACCCATTAATGATCCAAGGAACAACGTATCCTCCACGCAAGCTGTATTAGATCCCCATTGTAACAGATTCTACTGAAGTAGGGCCTAGCTGCGACAAACAGGTGGCATTCCAGCTGCTGAGTCTAATGACCCATTAATGATCAAAGCAATAGCCTCTTTCACGATTATAAGACCCTCTTTAATACACTGTAATAGTTAGTTGTAACTCCACAGCATGAAGATCATAGAACTTATTTGCTGCACGATTTTAGTGGATCTGAAAACTGTATTTCCTTTGTATAAATTCCCGAAGGCTCTCGTAGCCTGGGGTTGGACAATCATTACTTGTGTAAGCTGTAACAAAGCACTAAGACTCATGATCTTCCATCAATAATATAAGAGCAGAGTTCTTCATTTCTGTGTCTTAATTTATTGTGACTCTCGGCGTCTCTGTTAGAAGGCCAGGGCCCGCCTTCTCACAGAGATAGCCAGTTTAAGTTGGTAGAGTAGTTTAGTTTTACTTTTGTTGTGTGGTGAGGAATGATTGCAGACATTATTGGTAGCCATAATAGAGTTTAGCTTTCCTTTCTGGTAGTTTATAATTGCATCTTGAATAGCTGTAACATAGTGGTGTGACAGTCGACTATGTAGGATAATTTACTTAAATGCATGTGTGTTTTAATCAGCTATGACAGCCAAGACTCAATTCCAATTATCTTCTAGTTGTTTAGGCTTTCTAGGATTTTCAAGTAATTATCAGTTAGAGTTCAAGCTTGTGTTTTAATTCTGGTTGCTTTTGTATCTTCAATTACATTCATAGATTAGACAGATAATGGTAGAGTTACAATAGCTACTGGATAGATCATTTTGGTAAAGATTGAATGTTGTAGTTTGATAATTATAGGATTTAACTTCTTGCAAAAGTAATCTAGTTTCATTTCATCATTAGATCATTAACTTGTTGGGTTGATTTATGTAGGGAAGTTGCTTTCTTTTGGATTCTTAGATGTATGAATTAGATTAGTGTTCTTAGGGAATGAGTTGGCTGGACACATAGGTAGGATCATTATTTACATTCAACAAATCAACTACTTGATCTGTTTATGCATAGACTATGCTTATTGCCTTTGAAATAAAAGACCTTCCTGGGTTTGACAATTTATATTGACCATTCTGTGTGTTAGCTTTAATTAACTGACATATAGGGTGACCAACAGTCATACTTCAAGACCTACATCAATCCGAGATATTTCATCTCAAGTTCTGTAGCTAGCTTCTTCTTGGTTTCCATGACCTGTTTCTCATTCCCTGTCAGAAAGACATCATCCACATAATAATCGTATCGTCCATAACCTTAAGGTAAAGGTTAGGATCAACTTTATTTTTGGTAAATCCCAAGCTTGTCAACAAACTGTCGATTCTCCCTCTGTGACTGAACATCATTCACACTCTGCATTGAGTGATCTTCTGCATATCTATCTGTGCCATCTCTTGTCAGATGGGTCTACTGATATGTGCCTTAAGATCATTCGAACTCTGTGGTGAGTTCCTTCTATATATATATACCATATTCAACCTTGTAGCAAAGGTTGAAATCTGCATCACCCATGGTGATCATTAAGCTCATCAAATGACTATCAATCCTGGGTACCCGTACAGAGCTTTCTTCAATTGAATCGTGGGAGTTTTCTCGATTCACACTTCTTCTTCAATCACACCATTGAGAGAACAGTATTTATCTAGCTACTCGTCATGATCCTCCTCCTCTTTCTAAGAGAATCTTCTAGCCATGAGCTTTCTATAGTATGTTTGATTTGTAGGTCTTCATCCATCACTTGTTTGGTGATCATCATTCTTCATGATCTTTCCTACAAATCAAAATAAATTACAAGATTAGTAATACTTCATAATCATCAAATCATGTTGACATGATAACCTATTATGCATACAGATATGATTCACATAGATATGCAACTATTTTGACCAATACTTTGGCACAACACTTTTCCATATCTTGTATGCATACAGTGGTTATCTAGATGCCTTCCATCTCTACCAAAACATACTATCAAGAGCTTGCAGAGCTCTCAGCATGTCAACAAAGAGGTTTCATTGTAGACAAGCAACAATGTAATGTTTGTCCAACTTACCAATCATAAACATATTAGTAGTATACTGGTCAATGCTATATGAATGCTTACACTTAGCATGATATATTCTAGGAATACAAATATGCATACAACTATTACAAGCAATATCATAGACTATTCAGTAATTCAAATACTTATCTTTTATGTCTTGTGAGGTTGCTTCCTTCTTGGTCTCTACTTCCCTTCCATGTCATGGGCTTCTATCCATCCTTGACCACTATGCATGCTTAAGTGTGCACTAGTGTCATCATCATGATCTCATACATAAACATACATTCATTAGTATAAACTCAATATTATCACAACATTATGATTCTAAGTAATCTTGAATATGTATGGTCATGATCATTCAATACATGGGTATACTAAGATCCTATCACAAAGAAGGATTATAACTTGACATAGGAAAACATACCTTAATTAGATACATTCTTAGTTATGTCTAACATACCCAAACAATATCTTTATTCTCTTCAATGATTTAGAGACCTTGTGCTAGTAACCTGCATACCTCATAAGTTAAGGATAGTAGAAATAATTCATACATACCTCATAAGTAGAGCTTCTAAAGACTATGGATAAGTCTTTTGTATTTATTTCATCATGGTCATAGAACTTGATTTGTCTTTCTTGATGTACCTGTCTTTTGTTAGCAGACAACATCATCCTCATACAACACCACAGGTGCATTAGTACAATCATATAACCTTGATCAAAGAATGTCTTCTATCATTCACATGCATTCATACTTTTACTAGGGTGATAAGACAATTCTAAGATTAATCAAGATTGTACAAACCTCGATAACATCAAGACAAGCATATAATAAACTTAATCATGAACAGATTTCAACACATACGTATATCTCCTCAAGTCATACCTGTCAAGATTGCTTTTAACCCAATCCACTATGATTTGCTGAAATTGGATCTGGAGCTAGATTAGGGTTTGTTAGAGAAACCCTAAAAGTTCAGCCTTTGAATTTCAAACTTCGGAATGGATGGAAAGATGTTCCTTGCCGAGCTGATCAAGCTAGCATACTTCAATTTTGAAATCTCCAAAATTTGACCCCTCAAAATTGCCCTTGAAACTTCTTGATCTTCTGGACAGGATCCCAAAATAGGGTTTGGTGAAGCCCACCCTTCTGCCCAATCAAAAGGTTTGATCCAAAGCTCTAAACTTCTATTTTTCTGATAAACTTCCAGCCATGTAATGTCCCCAAATTTTGCTATAGTCCATGAGGTAATTTTGGCCTAAGTCACCTAGGAAACAATTATTTAATTAATGAGCAAGCATGGAAACTGTCTTATGAAAGATGCCTAAGGTTGTATTTGGGTATTAAATGGATAAGGTGGACCTCAGAAGATATTAATACCCAAACTAAGGATCTAAGGAAACTAATGGAGTTATCATTAATTAGTGGAGATAAATATTGAGGCAGAATACTATATGAATTAATTAATTATTAAATAATTAATTATATTCAGAGTTGGATTGATTTTAATTAATAAATGCATCATTTCTAATTTAATTGGTGGCAAGTTGATGTTTAAAAGGCTAGGAAATTCGAATTGGTAAGTGAGCCAAACTTTCCTAAGTGGTAAAGTCTCAGAAAAGCTAAGGAATCTAGTGGAGACAAGTTGGCAAGATGAACCCAGAAATGAAACTGACAAAAGCTAGCAAAATCAGACAAAAGCAGGAAAGAGAAAAGTAAAGAAAGTGGAGAGATTCAGAAAAGCTTTCTGAAAGAAAATAGAAACAACCAGAAAAGCTACCTAAAGCGCACTTGCCCAAATTCAGTGAAGGAGGTGAAGGAAAGAAAGTTTTGAAAGCTCAGAAGTTGCTATTCTCCTAAAGAAAGGCACCCTCATGGCTTTGGAGTAGAATGGGAAAGTGGTAACCTACTCTCACAAGTCACCAAATCTAAGTAACATACTCAGCAAGTCATCATAAAGTTTATAAAAGAATCCAACCAACTCCAATGAAGAACTTTTGATCATTTATGTTTTCTCATGAGAGCTCTGATGCTTCTCTAGTTGAGTGTTGTGCCTTAGCTGTGCTTCTTGGGTAATGTGTCCCAAGGCCCTTAGTTTCCATAGAGTGTTGTGTAGGTCTATATCAAGATATTGCAGCCATTAACATATGCTTCCAACCTCCATTGAAGATCTACAGTCATTTGGGAGAATAGGTTCCTCCAACAGTGATTCTCCAGCTAGTTTTGGTGAAGATCCATCCATTGAAGAAGATAGAAATTGGGAGTGCGCCCAGGGGATAAAGGAGAGTTGGTTCAGACATTGTTGCAGACATCAAAGGTGTTCAAGATCAGTAACCAGCTTTAGATCAGATCCATACTTCTCTTCTCACTCGTCCTCCATTCACAGCTAAATCTAGAGGAGTTTTCCTTGAAGGAGAGGGATGACTTAGTGAATGCGCTCCAGACAAGTTCAGAAGCTCAATAAGAAGTGATTTATAGTCATATGACCTGTATATGACCTGATCATATCACCATAGTAGATCCACAGTAATATTCTATTTCTTCTCTTCATTTTCCATCAAATGTAATGAATATTTAGCCTGTGAGGCACTGTTGTGTTGGGAGATAGTTAAATCAATAAAATAACGATTCTGATATATTATTTTTGACCTGAATATGTTCAGTATGTTATATCAGATCATTATTTAATTTCATAGCAGAGTTTATCATTTATTGGAGTAGTTTAAAGGATTAAAATGCAAGACTAGCTAGTTTGGTGCTTAATCTAGACTAGTTTCACCATATTTGCTGCTGAATCATTTCTGAGGATCCATTTTGCATTCTGTCAATTGGAGGAGGTTGTTAGTTCAATATAATATCCATATCAGTCCCTGTAAAAATAATTTGAATTCTTTTAACTTCGTTTTGGAAAGCCTGTATTGTGACTAGCTCAGCTGTCCACCATCTGCAAATAATCCCCAAATTGTTCCAAACCTTTCCAAGTCAATCCAGTATTTATTACAGCATTCATTATGAGTTTCATGACTGATATATATATTTCCTAAACACCTTTAACCCTTACCCATTCTTGTTGGCATATGCTAGAAGCCCAGGTAGCCTCAAAGTAGGCAATAGATACGTTTTATTGCTGAAAAGTGAATGGCTCTAGTACCTTGTGCCAAGGAATCATGCTGAAAACATATTTTGCTGTTGCTGCACCTAATCCCATATAAATTCTAGAATCAAACTTTCATCCCACCATCCTTAGTCTGTACACCAGTACCCCTCACTTACCTATTGTCCGGTTCGAAGGATTTGCCACAAAATTTCACTAGTAAAAGTTGTAAAGTTTTTAAAGTGGAGTTAATATATGGGCCAGCTCTTGCTCAGGACATTACAAGCTGTGGTCACAGACTTTAAAAATTCCAACTTTTGCAGAAGCCCTAATTTTCAACCTTTTCAATCAAGGTCCCGAACTAGGGTTTGATCAAGCCCACCCTTCTGACCAACCAAAAAATTCAATCTTGGTCTCTAAATTTTGATTTTTCTGAGTAGCATTCATCCATGGACTCTGATTCCAAAAATTCCAACTTTCTTCGAAACCCTAATTTTCCACAGTAGTGACGATTCAAGAATGAAGGTACTCAAAATCCAAATATATTTTGACAGAAATATGTACCTGATTGTTTCTGGTGTAACTCCAAAATTACAAATCCACAGGGTCGAAATATTCTTTATGTGGTATCCTGGCCTGTCCTCTTTCCAACCCCACAGGTTTGATCTCAATTGGATTCTCTGAGAGAAATTTATTCCAAGTGTCACAACATGACCTGTTTATGGGATAAAACTAGATAGCGAACTTGTACGGTGTGCCACGTGTCACTGGCTCAACTTCAGCCTCTGAAAACATTACCTCAAATAGTACAGTATGTGCACTACCTATCACATTTTACTAAATTTCATTTGGAGCTTCCTAGCCTAGGTTATGACCTTTTTTCCTAGGTCACCTGATTATGACTGAGATTTGGAAGAGGCCAAAACCCTTACTTGTACTGATCATAACTCACAAAGTACAATGAATATGAGGGTTTACTTTGGACACAGAGTACATGGGGATGTTATCTACTACCAAGAAAGGTTTCAAATCCCGAACCTTATCCAAAATGGATTTATAGTGAAAGTTCCATGATGACTATTTTTTTCTATACAAAACCCTAACCTTCAAATTCTCGCAAGTGAAGTAAGTGTCGTAAGTGCCATACATTGCTTTCCTTTAGGTTAGCTTTGATACCATGTTAAGATTCAATATGCTAAGATAGAAAATATCAGCATTACATTCCCTTTCACAACAATAGCATATACAAGATCACTAAAAGAACAACAAGCACAACATAAACACAAGAGACACATATTTATCCTGGGAAACCCTCATGGGGTAGAAAACCCAGCAAAGCTTCCTCAATATAGATGACTAGAAAATACAAAAATGTAAACCATAGACATGTGCTCCTTCTCCTCCATAGCAGATTTCTATCTCACCTATGCGCCATTCACAAGTGAGAGAATGAATTGTGTGTGTGATAAATGAGGAACACACCTCCTCTATTTATACACTAATCCGATTTGTCTTTTACATTAAGTAGGTCGGACCCAACTAAACCATTGGGTTAAACAACCCATTACAACTGATTGGGCCGACCCCTCTAGGGTGGTCTAATAACCCTTTGACCCACATAACACATACAGGGTCAACCTCCACTAGGGAAGTCTAATAACCCAAGTTACCACATTCCGATGAAGGAATAAACATCTCCGGATATACAATAATATATTCACGGAGGAATGAAACATCTCCGAAATAAAGTACAAATATGATATTCTTTGAAGTTACAATATTTCAACAAGAACTAGCTCCACCCTTGTGACGGCAAATTTGCAACTCAGTCATGTTGTTGATTCCCCTATATACCTCGTCCTCTTGATCGTAGTAATGGGCATAATCAAAATGGGCATACAACTCCTTACAATGTTTTGCAACTTTGTTTTGTCTGTCATTTCTATGAAATATTGCTTCTCCAAAGTGAAAACCCTTTAGCTCTTTAATAAATTCCTTAGCCAATGCAGCCCCTAATAATTTATAGGCTCACACATAGAATGGCAAGGAAGGGAATGAAGCCTTCTTCAATTTATTCAAAAATCGTCCGACTCCATCACGAAAAACTTGCCTAACTACTTCTTTCAATACTATGTAGTCAGTAGCATATCTGGGAAATATATATGGGGGCTTGGAGCCTCCATACATTCTGATATAAGTAACATCTTCTGAAAAAAAGAAATCACCATAATTTTCCATCATTGCCATGGCATTCTCTGATAAGCAATTAATTTCTTCATTAAACATTTGCTCATACAGAGGTATGATGAATTCTTCACAAATGAGTTTGTAATGCATCCTATAATTTTTAGCCCACAGTATCCTATAGGCAGTATAGATCGAGGTGTTGGATTGATCCCAAATGCAACCTAACTTGGGGAAAGGGAGCTTTTCCAAACTGCAGTCAACAAGATATGAAGACATTTAGGATTCTGACTTCTCCAGAGCCATTACTTCTTTAGCTGCGACTACGACAAATGATAAACTATCTGAGAGGATAATTGCCCAATCGAAGATAGTTCCCTTAAATGCCATGTAATGGATTATGGGGACCCATTGTATCCTATAAACGGTTCCTTCATCCATGCCGAAAATTTTGCTTAACATAAGGGAGATCATCCGAAAAGGAGCCCTCAGATTTTGAACTTCATATTCATCACTGTCTCTTTTCCTGAGTTGCTTTCATGTGATTACCAGCTTCTTAGCCATTTCAAGATTGTCCATCTGCCCTAGCCATTCATCATTCAGTGGCTGCTGAGAGTGCGGTAATTTGTAGGCTGCTGAAATGTAGGATGGATGGAATGAGGCGAACGCCTCTCCTTTGCTATCATACAACACTCTTGTTTCTGGGTTTACGTGCTCCAGGATCCATCCAATCACTTTTGAGAAGGAAAGAGCTCAAAGCATGTGGAGGCTTTGGATATACAAGAGCTTCTGATATTTTGATAGATGTGCTCTTCCTCCAAGAGTGCTCTTGGGATGTCTTGGTCTCTGAGCATACAATAAACATCTCCCCATTTGACTTCAGGAGGGACACCTGTGGTGGACGTGGTATCCTCAAACAAAGTTTCAACTCTTGGCTTTGTTGGTTTTGGCTCAACCACCTTAGCTCTCTTTCTGCTACCCTTTGGCATTTTGGCTTAATCCTTTCAAGCAACTATGCATGAATAAACATAAGATTGCAAAATAGTACAGAACATGGAGCAAGATGGAAGAATTTTAAGACATAGGATCATCATGATAATATGTAACACTGCCAAATGAAGACAAACACAAAGATTTTGTTTTAGCATAACTACACTTCTCCCATCCATGCTAAGTAGTTCCAGGGGGCGCTAACCGAGCTTTTTTCCTCTTTTTAGAAAGGACCAGGCACACAACTTCCTCAGACGAAAGCACGAGTGGTGCGATGGCTAACAGCTACCCAGGCATGTTGAGTCTTATGGGTTTGAGGGATTAGGGGGGAACCATAAGGGTCTACGGCTATGAGTTATAGGATTGGGAATTGTTGGGGCCAAGGTCGCAGCTATAGTAAAAGCTGCGAATTTTGGGAAAAAGCACGAGTATGGAAGGAAAGTGCTAATTTTGGGACAAGCACTAAGTTTTGGGTAAGAAGGAGACGGTGCGCAGTACGGTGCCAGATGGATGATCTCAGCGAAGATCACGGACCGGAAATTGCGGAGCTCGCGCGCACGTCATCGAAGAATGAAGGTGGATCAGCTACCATAATAAATAAGGCGATGGAGTAGAGGGCTCAGCTACCCTCATTTAAAGGCTTAGTACAGAAGTTATGGTTGCTCGGATCAAGGAGGAGCAATGGACCAGAGCATTGAAGGCGAAGGACGATCGCCCATACCCACAATCTGCGTCGGAATTCACGGAGCCTGCAGGAAGCGGCGACGTGACTGCAAGCGGCGCCTACAGTACACCTAGCCATGTGCGTGGTTAGGGTTTTTGGGAATCACTGTTGGGAAAGGCCCACAGTTTTGTAAAGGTGTGACCGTCATGGCCACCTATATATATGAATCATTGTAATGGGTAGAGGTTCCTTCAGTTCCTTCCTTTTGGAGAGTTAGAGAGTTAGATGCCAGACTGTTAGAGAGCCAGTCTAAAGGATAGATCATGTGTTGATTATCCTTCACTGTATTTTCTACCCGGTGAGTAGAACTAGAGAGGAAATCGGATAAGCCGAGGAGCTAATCCCTGAGTTGCCAGACAGTCTGAGTCGACGTCTGTGCCTTTGTAATCTCCATAGAGAGGAGACAAGATTGAGAGAAGGGCTCCCAGCTGTGTGCGTGGAGTTTCCTATAAGATCTGAGGCTGCAGCTGTGTGCGCAGCATATTGTATAACTCTATCATTTTCTGGTTAATATAAAACTCCCGTGGATGTGGTTTTCCTCGAGGAGATGAGCGTCACATATATCTTCTTGTTATAATATTTGCATGAATGATAACCGTTTAAGATCATTACCTGTGTGAACATCTCTTGCATTATCTTTGTGACTGTTTAAGTGAGTCGGAAAGGTCTCTTGATAGCTATGAGTGTTAAGTACCAGGAAGTAGTAACGCGCTGTCGCTGCAGCGAGCGAGGAATACGTTACTGCGCCGGATGCGAGGGGCAAGGAAGTATTTAGCGCGTCAACGCCAGGAATAGTTGCCTTCTGCGCTAGAGAGGAGAAACCGCGCAGTAGGCTGGCCTAGGAAGGAGTCCGCGCAGCTGCGCCGAGCGGCCTGCGGGAAGGTCCGACCGCTGATATTTGAGGAAGAAGAAGAGATACAGAACAATCTCCGTGTCACCACGGTTAAGGAAACCTGATTCCTTAACCCCCCCATAGCCACTTCGGGTGAGACCTCGAGCTGCTGCGCAGCTCGTTGCCGAAAGGGCCAGTGCGCCAAGGGGTTTTGTTGCTGCGCTTCATTAAAACCCGGGTCTGCCCAGAGAAGCAGCCAACAAATGGTTCCGTTGCCGCGCGAATGAGACTTGTTATTTTGGCGACGCGCGAGATTGAGGAGTCAACAAATGGTTCCGTTGCCGCGCGAATGAGACTTGTTATTTTGGCGACGCGCGAGATTGAGGAGTCAACAAATGGTTCCGTTGCCGCGCGAATGAGACTTGTTATTTTGGCGACGCGCGAGATTGAGGAGTCAACAAATGGTTCCGTTGCCTAGTGACCAACAAATGGTTCTGTTGTCTTATGACTTTTTGATCACATTACTTCCATGGCTTTGAACCCTGTTGATTGAGCCAACAAATGATTCCTTTGCCTTGCGACTTGTTGCTGTAAGACTTACTAGTCACGCGACATCTGAGACTGTTGCTGAAGACAACATAAGGTTCTGTTACACTGAGACTTGCTCAGCTAACAAATGTGTTACTGGCATCCTACAGCTAAAGAAATTGGAGATTGGTTTGATTTAAAGGCTAAAGAGTTTGCTGAACAAGAAAATAGAAGCCCTACGCTTCAAACAGAAGATTGGTTACAGAAGTATATTTATGCTGACCTTTACGAAATTTTCTTTGTTACGTTTGCATTGGAGTTACACGCTTGGATAGCCAAGTTAGCAGATTCTAGACCTACGCTGCATGTTGATCGACCCGTCACGTGGACGCCTGAGCTAGTCAGTATTGTGAAGCAGATAGACAATCCTGTGTCCCGCGCAGTAGACTTTTGGTTGAATAGTCTACTGGAAGGTTTCATTACCGAATTCGCAGTCGATACAAGAAAGAGTTTCAGTGAAGCTGAGAGGAGTTTCTTCCAAGTACACAGAGGTAAGTTCTTAAATTCTCTGAACTTATGGATTAAAATGCTTCTGTATGAAAAAGGAAAGCTATGTATTGCTTCTGATGAATAGCATAGACAAGTAATGTCCGTAGATTCTGATAGTGAATCTGAAGTTATTGGTTGCACTCGTAGTGGAAAACGATATAAAGTAGGCCTTGACCAATATCCTTTTGAGTCTAGCCCAGAAAATAGCCAAGTCCCTAGAGCAAGCCATATAGAAAGACAAGGGAGTGCTCATATCCCTTATTACCCCTTTACACCGCAAAAACCAGACGGAGCTCAGTATAATCCTACAGTAACACCTTCTAGTAGCCCACACGCTACTTCTAGTACCTCTGTACCACCTTTGTTTAACCATCCCGGAGGCACTGCTACAGTACCTCCACCTCAAACCCGTGCAAGAAGGATGGGTGATGACATGAAGCTACCAACTTTTAGAGGAACAGGGATAGAGGACCCTGAGCAGCACTGGTTCTTATGTGAAGCCATTTGGACAATTAAGCAAATTAATGACGATGCTGTTAAACTGGTTCAGTTAGCAACCACACTAAGAGAAAGAGCCTTGACTTGGTTCATGAAATACTCAGCAGCACGGAATAGGACGCTTGCTGAGGTAAGAAATGCCATGATTAGAGAATTCAAGAAACCTAAATCAGAATCACAGTGTATAACAGAGCTCAAAGACATCAAACAGTTACCTACAGAATCAGTATGGGACTTTGACCAGAAGTTCAAAGCCTTGATAGATCAAGTAAGCTTCGAGTTTGCACCACAGCAACATAAAGAATGGTTTATTGCTGCACTGCTTCCACACATTAGACTTCCCCTTATGCAACAGAATCTCAATACTCAGGAACAAGCCCTAGAAATGGCTATGAAACTAGAAGCTTCGCCAATTGCAGGGACAAGCAACGATGTTGCGCATTTACAGAACCAATTAGCAAACTTAACCTTGTAAGTGCATGATATTAAGAAAGGCAAGGAGATTAAGGAAGAAATTTGGTGCACAAAATGTAAAGCCCAAGGTCATTCAAAGGACCATTGTCCCGTTTTCATAGACTATATTGCAACTGGAGCACCTAACCCTTTACCACAGGCACAAGGGCCTTGGTGTGAAATCTGCAGAACTAGAGGTCATAGACCACAAGAATGCCACTTACTTCAGAAATATGTACAAACTCCAAAGAATCTATATTGTAATTTCTGTAAATCAGTAGGTCATGATGAGAACAATTGTAGAGCATATGATCTTATGATAGAAAGAAAGCATGATGTCTATCGGGTACAAGCAGAGACACAAGGACCCACAGCAGGTCCACCTTATGACCAAACTCGGGACGCCCGAGCAGCAAATTACAGAGGACGCGGACGCACAACAAACTTTGGTCGCGGAAGAGGACAGATCACTTGTTATAATTGCGGAGAACAAGGTCATTTTGCTAGGGATTGCCAAAATCCTACAACCCTATGCAGGTATTGTAAATCTTCTGACCATATCATTGAAGAATGCCCTCAGTTACAGGCTAAGATGCAAGCAAAGACACCACAGGTAAATCAGAATATTCAGTTGATTGGAGCAGAAAAAAGAGAACCGGACCCTACAGTTAATATAGTGACACGCAGTGGAGCAACCACTGGTGCGCAAGAGATGGGAACGGGAAAGCAAGCGACGCAATGGGTGCGCCGCGCTAACATTAAACCAGCCCCACTTAACCTGCAGAAGCAAAAAGAAGCATTTAAGCAAGCTCAAGAGTATTTCTCAGATCCGAGAGCTTCAAGTTCTGCCGCAATTCCGCAGAACAATATTAGATCGCAAGCGCTAAGACAAGACAACCTGGTGCAAGAACAGGCCACTACAGCTGGAAGGCCTGATGATGATGATGATGAGGAGGAGCATGCACTAGGCAGTGTCCATGCATTCCTACGACAATGTTTAAAGTTGTTGCGCAATGAAAAAGCAACTCTAGAACTTCAACACCTGTTGGATCGGTGCCAACACTCTGCTTCGACGAACACACCACAGCGTGCTGTTCACCAGATTAGGAGTCACATTAGAACTGGAAAAGAGATGAGGCTTACAGCGCAGATTGGAGCATTTGAAATGGACGAAGTCATGTTAGATTTGGGCTCAGAAGCCAATGTTCTCACTATGCAGACATGGGAACAGATGGGAAGCCCTCAGCTTACAAGATCCCCTATCCAGCTAAGACTCGCAAATCAGCAACGAGTCTCTCCATTGGGCAGATTACCCAATGTACCTATTGATATTGAAGGAGTAAGAAGCTCTGCAGATTTTGAAGTAATCAAAATTATGGATGATAGTAGACCATACCCAGCGCTGTTAGGAATAGACTGGGCATTTGATAATTTGGCTGTCATTAACTTGAAGAAAAGACAGATGACCTTTGAGGATGACCAGATCAGGGTCATCGCACCTCTTGATCCTATTCAAGGACCAAGATATATAGAACCCATTCGTGCAGAAGAGGAAGCGCGCCACATGGAAAGTTTGTACCAGATGACCACTAACCACAGTGACTATGTCAACCCCACAGCAGACGGCCATATCAGCTGGCGATGTGATAGCTCGTGCACATCAGATTCAGATGCAGGATTGGAAAACTGGCAGAATCGTCTACATGAGGTTTCTGCAAGACGTTGCGCCATGATGACTAAATCCATTCGATGGATTGGCACAGAATTAATTGATACTCCAACTTTTGATGGCTTAACTGAAGTAACTAAATTCATATAGGAATATGAACAAAAGCTTCCAGAACCGCAGCGCATACAGGCACTAGATATAGCATTGCGCGCTACACCCGCAAGATGGTGGATTGCGCACAAGGAGAATATTCATACATGGAAAGACTGTCGCAGATTGATACTGCGCAGATTTCAGGACACCACAGCCGAAGCGCTACGCAAATATGAAGGACAGAGTGACCCCAGGTCACACATTGAAGCATGTATTCAGCAATGGTCAGATATTCCGGAAGATGAGTGGGTTCACCAATTCATCCACACATTGGATACAATTCCAAGGAATTGGTATACTGAAATAGAATTGCGCAAAGGCACTCTTACTTGGGCTCTTATGATAGAAAGTTTTCAACTTACATTCAGCTTTGAGTCAGAGCATCCAAGTATTGATCAGGCTCTGAAGTGTATTAAAAAGAAGGTATTTGAACCAGGTCTAGTAACAGAATATTCCCAACCAGATTGGGCTGTCCAGATAGAACATGCCTTGGAATGCTATAACTTCACCGCTGAAGATGAGGAGGACGATCCTCGCAACATCAATATCCCAGAATCAGAAGGGACGCGCAATATTGAAGGTCCTGAGCTTGATATTCCTGCCATCACAGAACACGTCAAGCTCAAGAAAGTTAACATTGGCACAGAAGCTGACCCAAAGTTTGCTTCTATAGGAGATTATTGGGATGATGAAACTGTTGCGCATGTTTCAGATTTATTACGTGACTACCAGGATATCTTTCCTACCAAGTTCACAGAAATGAAAGGCATCCTAGGAGACTTAGGAGTGATGCGCATACCTCTGAAACCAGATGCCAAGCCAGTAAAGCAGCGCCCATACAGGTTGAACCCGCGCTACAAAGAAAAAGTCAAAGAAGAAATTGATAAGATGCTTGCAGCAGGTATTATTGAGCCAGTAGAGGAAAGCAATTGGATTAGTCCTATGGTGGTCCAAGAAAAGAAAACGAAAGGTGAAATAAGAATTTGTGTCGACTTGCGCAAACTCAATGATGCATCAGCGCACGATCCATTTCCCACTCCTTTCACAGATGAAGTACTTGATAATGTTGGAGGACAAGAGGCTTACTCCTTCACTGATGGATTCTCGGGATATCATCAGATCAGAATCCATCCGGATGACCGCCACAAGACTACTTTTGCAACTGAATGGGGCTCATTCCAGTATACGGTAATGCCCTTTGGTCTTAAAAACGCACCTGCTATCTTCTCTAGAGTCGTTGTTGCTGTTTTTAAAGAATTTATCCACAAGTTTTTAGAAGTCTATTTTGATGACTGGACTGTATTTGGTTTACTAAAGAACCATATTGCGAATCTGCGCATGATGCTAGAAAAATGTAGACAGCATCAGATTTCCCTTAACTTGAAAAAATGTATATTTTGTGCGCCCTTTGGTATTTTGTTGGGACATATTGTATGCAGACAAGGACTGCTGATGGATCCTGCGAAGGTTGCCATCATTGCTAATTTACCTGCGCCCAACTCAGTTAAGCAATTGCGCACTACATTGGGACATACAGGATACTACAGAAAATTCATCAAAGGATATGCAAGGATCACAGCGCCTATGGAAAGATTGCTGAAGAAGGATTCGAAGTTCCAATGGACAGAAGAATGCCAACAGAGCTTGGACACACTTAAAGAAAAGATGATCACAGCGCCTATTCTAGTTTTCCCGGATTGGAGAAAACCTTTTCATGTTCATGTTGATGCTTCTTCCATAGCATTAGGAATCGTGCTTACACAGTCTGGAGAAGGAAGTATTGACCACCCAATTGCTTACTCCAGCAGAAAGCTATCTACAGCTGAGAAGAACTACACCACTACAGAACGGGAAGGACTAGCTATGGTGTATGCCCTACAGAAATTCAGACACTACCTGTTAGGAGCTCACTTTAAAATGTATACTGATCATTCTGCTTTGAAATATTTGGTCAATAAACCAGTTTTAGGAGGAAGAATTTGCAGATGGCTACTGCTCTTTCAAGAGTATGATTTTGAGGTTATTGTAAATCCAGGCAGATTGAATGCAGGGCCTGACCATCTATCCAAAATAGAGTCAGGAGAGGAACCTACGAGTCTGGAGGACAATCTGCCTGACGCACAGTTGTTTTATATCCAAGCAGCGGACGAATATTATTCTGATATTCTTGAGTTTCTCACTACCGGACAAGCGCCGGCTGAGCTTACAATCCAGCAGAAAAAGCAACTTGTTGTTAGAGCCGCAGATTTCACTTTGATAGCAGGCCAGCTTTATAAGTTGGGCCCTGACGAAATTTTGCGCAGATGTATCTTACCACATGAAAAGAGCTCTATCATCGCAGAAGCGCATTCAGGTACCACAGGAGGCCATTTCGCAGGAAAGCCGACTGCGCAGAAGATATTAGCCGCAGGACTTTGGTGGCCGACATTGCACAAGGATACTAAGGAATTCTGTAAATGTTGCGATGTGTGCCAGCGCATAGGAAAACCCTCAGGGAGAGATGAAATGCCACTAAGACCCCAGATCACACTGCGTGCTTTTGATAAATGGGCCATTGACTTTGTAGGACCTATTAACCCACCAGGAAAAAGAACTGGCGCAAGATATATCATTACAGCTACTGAATACCTCACCAGATGGGCTGAGGCGAAGCCAGTTAAGAACTGTGACGCCGCTACTGCCGCGCAGTTCATTTTCGAGAACATTATCACTAGGTTTGGATGCCCAGTGATCCTCATGAGTGATCAAGGTACACATTTCCTCAATGAGACTATAGAGGCCCTTACTGAAGAATTTCAAATTAATCACCATAATAGTACACCCTACCATCCTCAAGCTAATGGTACGGTTGAAGCATTCAATAAGATTCTTGAGAATGCCCTGACAAAAGTCTGTAATCAACAAAGAGATGATTGGGACCTTAGAGTCACAGCTGTATTATGGGCTTACAGAACCACTTGAAAGAAATTAACAGGTCACACACCTTTCAGCTTGGTGTATGGACAAGAAGCAGTTATGCCCATGGAATACATTGTTCCCAGTCTCCGAATTGCGCAAATTACAGAAATGGCAGATCCTGACACTATGAATGAAAGACTTTCGCAACTGCTTTCCTTAGAAGAAGACAGACTTTTGGCCGGATTTCATCAACAGGTACAGAAGGCAAGACAGAAAGCTTGGCATGACAGGCACATTAAGCATAAGCACTTTGAAGAAGGAGACTTGGTACTCCTTTATGATAGTAAATTCATCAAGTTTCCAGGCAAGTTTCGTGTGCATTGGTTAGGTCCTTTTCAGATAATAAAAATAACAGACGGAGGCGCAGTTCAGCTTGCAAAGCTGAATGGAGAACTACTACCTACAATGATAAACGGGAGTCGGCTTAAGCTTTATTGCGACGGCCACTCCGCCCTGTCGACATAATATATTACTCAAGAATGCAGATGCCCAGTGTAGTTGAAAGAGACATCGCATTTAGTCTACACGGAAGCTGCGACACACCCTCAGTTTCCAGCTTCCTGCGCAGTTCCTTGAAATATCCGCGCATCCTGAATAAAAATTGCTTGAAGAGAGCTTATCGGTGCGCTCTGGCGAAGTTTTGTTTTTGGACCATGGAACTATCGCTCCTGCAGAGTTCCCTTTTTTGTTGCCGCTTGAAATTTTTTTTTGTCATGGACCCATAGAGGCACAGTTTCCTAAGTTGAAATGACCCACCGGAAATTTTGAATTACAGCAGTTATGTAGCCGCGTTTGAATAAATGAAGGATAAGGCCGCTATTTAAGTCTAGTCGTTCCGACGGATTCGGCTTAATCTCCGAAAGATTTGCATTTAACTCAGGCGCCGAAAGCATTAGCTTCTCCCGGAAGGCTGTCAGAACCCGTCAATCACACTAAATGCACCGCTACGGCAAGGAGGATAGCGTGTTGTCAACTCATCTGTAGCCGCCTATAGCTACGTTACCCCACTTGGTCGCATTTACTACCCCCGCTGGCTATAAATACCTCACACTTGTATCAATTTCGGGTTACTGTCTCGAGTTGCATAGTTGTGTTTGAAGACCCAAAGTATTGTTTTCAGAGCCGAGTGTGCAGAGTATTTCCCCTTGTTTTCAGCGTCTATACCCTACGCAGTTCCGCCATTTGCTGTCCAGAGTTTTGTTATTTACATTGGTTCACAACGGAGAACTTATCAACTGAAGAAGTTGTTCGTCAATTTCTGCGCCGAGGCTTAGATTTCGGCATGGCCACTCCGGTGACGGCTTCGACCTACGTACACCCCGGTGCTACTGATCCCAGAACATCTCCAGGCACAAGAGCATCTCAGCAGCAGCCGGAGGAACCTGTTCCAGAGCCGCTTGCGTCTATGGTGAACTATATTCCGCCGCGTCCAGATGATGCGCCGGATGTACAGATTCCGAAGAATGCAAAGTATCCAATTCCACTACCGCCACTACCGGCTAGTGTGCGGGTAGAAGGCCAACTATTGGGAAACATTCCATTGGTTAAATTCTCTGATTTTAACCTCGGAGACTATAAGACATATCCTCAGTTCCAGTTGGACCGATATCTGGATATCGTCCATAATCCCACCAGGCAGGTTGACGAGTTTATCCCGAAGGGATTTGGAGCAAATCTTGAGCGCCCTGGACTCTTGAATTTGTTGAAGCTACCGCACTTTGGGCGTAGCAATGAAGTGAACGCAGTCGTTAAAACACTGCTATCCTGCGTTCATGGAGGTTACCTTTGGCTCGGGAGGCCAATTGATCTAAATGTTGATTTGATACACCGCATCACCGGTCTATCCAAGGTTGGAAAGGATCCCAATATCCATTTTGTGGGAAAGGAGAAGGACCGAAAATTGGCTGCAAAGCTGGTCCAGAAATATAACTTGACAAGAGGAGGTCGGGCTTATGACCTCACGACAGTAGAAGATGAGGCACTTCGCTTCACAGGAAGTCTGCTTGCAGGCAGACTTCTCACAAAGTGCCGACCGAAAGAAGTTACTGGAGCTGTCGTCGAGCTCGCTATCGCAGCTGCGGAGGGAGAACAGTACAACTGGTCTCTCTTCCTGCTGAATTCTTTTTTGGCTGATTGCCTGAATGTGCAGGACAATGCAGGCCAATCATTCCATTTTTCGTGGCTTCTAATTTTATGCGCTCTCGTCGGGTGGAAGGAGCCCCCGAATACTCAGTTCCGTCCACGCCGCGCAGGAGAGGTTGCCGGCATGCGCTACATCAACCTCTGGGATTCCCCTAATCCCGCGAAGCGCAAGATGAATCGCGCTGTCTTTTGTGAGTACTACTATCTCCTCCGAGATACCATACAAGATATGCCAAGGCTGAGCGGGGAGACAGCCACATTGTATGAAGGAAAGTTGGCTTTTACTGCCGACATCCATCAACTCTACCTTCGGCCTTGCGACATTCCAGGTGACTGGGCGCTAGGTCTTTACAGGATGACCACAGAAGATGTCGAAGAAACCATTAAGTCGTGGTCGGACGAATGGAGAGCAGCAGCTGACATCGCACCTGCGATGCCACCCGCCGCTGCGCAAGAAAAGGATAAGGGCAAGGAAGCCCCTGAGCAAAGAAGCGATGAAGGCTCAACAGAACCAGCCACAAAGAAGCAGAAAGTGTCGCATCCCACTGAGGCCATTCCCTCGGAGGTCGACAAATACTTGAAAGAGCAATTTCGTGAGATGAGGAACATGCATGCTCACATCCGAAGTGCTCTAGACTTACAATTTGTAGAACTGAAAGGTCTCGCAGGAAGGATTGCGCAGACCCATGCGCCAGCATCTACTTCGCAGGCGCCACAAGAAATTCCAACTGATGAGCGAGTTGAAGAACTCACAGAAAGGCACACTGTCGTACATATTCCGCCTACCAGCATGACACTTCCAGATCCTCTAGCTGAACTACAGGTAAGCACAGTTGGACCTGTAGAAATAAATTTGTCTATGATTCCTATAGAAACCCTACAGCTTGTACAGGAGAAAGTTTCTCTTGAGTTGAGAGCTAGAGAGCTCTCTACTTTCCAGGCAAACCAACGACTGCAATCGCAGGAGATAGAGCTGAAGGAAAGTCATAAGAATATCTCTGCGAAGCTTGCACTCTATGAGGCGCAAGACACCGACATCAGAAACGCAATAGAAGAGATTGCCCAGGAATTGCCGGCTTGCGAGATTCAACCAGACCTCCCTCTGGTTGCAAAAGTTCAAATTATTGGAGGAAGGGTGAAAACCCTGGAACAAGAAAAAGTTGCTATGGCTGAGGACCATAGAACCCAGATTGCTGAGCTAGAAGCTCGCGTTGCTGCGCATCTTACGGATGATGCGCAGGTACAATTTGAAGCATTGAGCAGAGCTTCCACACGAATGAAAGATCGGGTACAGGAAGCCAAGAACCTGATGGACCAGGCTATGGAAGCATGGTCAGAGCTTGTGAACCTCCCTTTTAAAGTGGGACTATCAGAACAGGTGCAAGCTGCAGAACAGTCTCTCACTGTTCTGAATGAAGAAGCTAAGTCCTTAACAGGCTTGCCAAAGATGAAGAAAATGGGCGAAGTGCGCAAAATGCAGTAGCAACTGCACAAGCTCAGAACTGAAGATGAGAAGCTCACCAACATCATTCAGCCATTCATGGATGAGTATGCTGAAATCGTTGGCCAGGTTGAGACAAAAATCAAAGAGATTACCGAGTCTCAGGAGATCATTGATACAC
Organism: Larix kaempferi; assembly: GCA_027924585.1. NCBI lineage: Eukaryota > Viridiplantae > Streptophyta > Pinopsida > Pinales > Pinaceae > Larix > Larix kaempferi. Next base: position 1,273,372 of record BSBM01001595.1, on the reverse strand, counting down.
TCACTAAAGATGAAACGACCGCAGAAACAGTGCAAACAGCTGATGAGTGTATCGAGGAATTGGACTCCGCTATTGCGAAGTGGCAGAAAACATTCGCGGAGATTCAAGCAAAAGCAGATGCGCAAATCAAACAACCACGCGCTAGTGCGAGTGGCTCGAGGGCGAGCCACAAGTGAGTGTTGGGGGCCTGTTGGGGCCAAGGTCGCAGCTATAGTAAAAGCTGCGAATTTTGGGAAAAAGCACGAGCATGGAAGGAAAGTGCTAATTTTGGGACAAGCACTAAGTTTTGGGTAAGAAGGAGACGGTGCGCAGTACGGTGCCAGATGGATGATCTCAGCGAAGATCACGGACCGGAAATTGCGGAGCTCGCGCGCACGTCATCGAAGAATGAAGGTGGCTCAGCTACCATAATAAATAAGGCGATGGAGTAGAGGGCTCAGCTACCCTCATTTAAAGGCTTAGTACAGAAGTTATGGTTGCTCGGATCAAGGAGGAGCAACGGACCAGAGCATTGAAGGCGAAGGACGATCGCCCATACCCACAATCTGCGCCGGAATTCACGGAGCCTGCAGGAAGCGGCGACGTGACTGCAAGCGGCGCCTACAGTACACCTAGCCATGTGCGTGGTTAGGGTTTTTGGGAATCACTGTTGGGAAAGGCCCACAGTTTTGTAAAGGTGTGACCGTCATGGCCACCTATATATATGAATCATTGTAATGGGTAGAGGTTCCTTCAGTTCCTTCCTTTTGGAGAGTTAGAGAGTTAGATGCTAGACTGTTAGAGAGCCAGTCTAAAGGATAGATCATGTGTTGATTATCCTTCACTGTATTTTCTACCCGGTGAGTAGAACTAGAGAGGAAATCGGATAAGCCGAGGAGCTAATCCCTGAGTTGCCAGACAGTCTGAGTCGACGTCTGTGCCTTTGTAATCTCCATAGAGAGGAGACAAGATTGAGAGAAGGGCTCCCAGCTGTGTGCGTGGAGTTTCCTGTAAGATCTGAGGCTGCAGCTGTGTGCGCAGCATATTGTATAACTCTATCATTTTCTGGTTAATATAAAACTCCCGTGGATGTGGTTTTCCTCGAGGAGATGAGCGTCACATATATCTTCTTGTTATAATATTTGCATGAATGATAACCGTTTAAGATCATTACCTGTGTGAACATCTCTTGCATTATCTTTGTGACTGTTTAAGTGAGTCGGAAAGGTCTCTTGATAGCTATGAGTGTTAAGTACCAGGAAGTAGTAACGCGCTGTCGCTGCAGCGAGCGAGGAATACGTTACTGCGCCGGATGCGAGGGGCAAGGAAGTATTTAGCGCATCAACGCCAGGAATAGTTGCCTTCTGCGCTAGAGAGGAGAAACCGCGCAGTAGGCTGGCCTAGGAAGGAGTCCGCGCAGCTGCACCGAGCGGCCTGCGGGAAGGTCCGATCGCCGATATTTGAGGAAGAAGAAGAGATACAGAACAATCTCCGCGTCACCACGGTTAAGGAAACCTGATTCCTTAACCCCCCCATAGCCACTTCGGGTGAGACCTCGAGCTGCTGCGCAGCTCGTTGCCGAAAGGGCCAGTGCGCCAAGGGGTTTTGTTGCTGCGCTTCATTAAAACCCGGGTCTGCCCAGAGAAGCAGCCAACAGGAATGGCGAAAATAAAAAAAATATGCAGAACGTCTATCATCCATGCAGCTAATACGGGATATCAATATTGAGAAAGGTTTGATGCATTCAATAGTGAAAAACAAAATAGTGGTAGAGCGACCTACCTGGCAGAAGACTGTTGGTCTCGCGGAGGTTGACTATGCTACGGGTGAGCTCAACTAGAGTAGTCCAACAGCTTCAAAATGACTTTCTCCGATACAAATTCTATCAAGAAAAACAAAACAAACTCCCCAAAACCCTTATATAAGAGCTGACACATGTGGAAAATTAATAGGTTGGTGGAGGCCTTAAAATGAAGTTAAAAGCGCATACGGCGGGGTCACCTCGACACGTTTGGCATTTAAGCATAACTACTGAAATTGGAAGGAAAAGATGAACTCACCCGACATTGCGGTGAAGACTCATAAGTTCCATCCTCTATTTCGGCAAAAGTTGCTAAGTTTATCCGCTATTGCGATGGGAACTCGTAAGTTCCACCTAGTATTGAAGGTTTTGTGACTTGAATAAAACGTCTGCCCGTTGCGGGAAAGCTCGACAAGTTCGCCCAAAGTTGCGGGGCCACTTACTGAGTTGATCTGACGATCACTAGATCCGAGACTTCAAAAAAAAGATATGCACCCGTTGCGGTAAAATATTGGAAGTCGTTCCTACATTGCGGCAGATCTTCATGAGTTCTTCTGCCGTTGCGGGGAAACTTGCCAACTTTGTTCGAAGTTTGTCTTATCACTTTGGAAAAAGAATGATGAGAACCTTCCACCATTGCGGAGAGAATTCTTGAGTTGGTCCGCTGTTGTGGGAGGACTCGCCGAGTTCGCCCGAAGTTTCGGATGGACTTGGTGATTTTGCCCAAAAAGTACAAGGTCAAATAACTTGATAAAAGAGGCGCTCGTTGTGGTCGAACAATATGAGTTCTTCCACCATTGTGGGTGAAAAACTTGAGTTCTGACTTAGAAGAAAAAAAATCAAGAAAATAAAAAAGAATGGTTTCTCTTAGAAAAAACTAAGTATGAAAGAACTTCTAAGGAAAGCTTAGCTCCTAAGTAACTTCCAAAAGAAATAAAAGGAGGGGCCCCAATATCTACAAAATTTGGGGGGGGATGTTGAAGCAACAAAAAGTTTGCAGAGGTTTTTTGGTGGCCATATATCATTCCTGAACATCATATTCAAGTCCTAATATCATTCACATACCTCCTCAGAATATTTGGGATCATTTGGGGCAAAATTGGGACCTAGGCATCAAAACTAGTCAAAGGTCGAAATTGGGGAAAAAGTGAAAAATTGGGCATTTTTATAAAAATTGTAATAAGGGACATTACAAGTGGTATTAGGGCATGTTATTGGAACCTGATGGTCTTAACAAGAATTCAAAAGAATAAATTACCACCCTTTGAACCGGCAGTTGAAGAGGTTTTTGTTGAAGAAGAGGTAGTAGAAGAAAAAGAGTCTTTTTTTAAAATCATGGGTAGAGAGGAGGATGAAAAATTAAGACATGAGGAACTTGTTGAATCCTTAAAACCATGTTTTGATGGAATTACTATGAGTATGCAAGATATGAGTAGACAGTTGATGAAAGGATTGGAATTGTTGGATAGCCAACTTGCAGGGAAAGGGATGATGGGAGATAACAATGATTCACACTCAAGAGAAAATAAGAACATGGGTGAGCATATTTTCTCAAGTATAGGAACTCAAAATAGACCTGATGAATTTCAAAGAACACAAAGAAATACTACACCTAAATTTCTCACACCCAAACAAGAGCCTGATATTGAAGTGGATTATAGGAAACTAGCAAACGAATGGAATGCATTGAGTGAAGAATGTAAAAGAGGTCTACCATTTAGTCAATACATTGATGCTATATATAACATGAAAATGAAGGATTAAAATAGAAGTCCATTCCAAAACATAGAATTAAATGGTGCTATGAGTAAAATTCCAGTTCCTACTTTTGATGGTTCCTCTCAAAATTCTACTAGTACTTGGGTGCAAAAATTAGATGTGTATTTTCAACTAAATCCTATGTTGGATAGGATGCATTAAAAATGGCTATTTTGCACTTGGAAGGAGATGCCATTGAATGGTGGTTCCATGGCCTGAAAACCTTGGGTCATGATCAGGTTAAAACATATGGAGAATTTGTTGGCATGGTACTAGAGAGATTTGAACAAAAAGATCCAAAATTTCCTTTCAAAGAACTAGCTCAATTGAAGGAAACTGGGACCCCTACTGAATATATGTTGGACTTCCAAAAATTATCAGTCAAGGTGGCTGATGTATCTATGGGAAGGTTGGTATTGCTTTTCATTAAGGTTTGGCTGAACCCTTAAAAGGTTTGGTCAAATCCCACAAGCCAACTACATTAAAAGATGCAATGAGCTTGATTAGGGATCTCCAAAATGTGCTTCCTAGAACGAGATTTCCTCCCAAGCCTGACTTTAGAATTGAAAAGAAACCTTGGCAAAGAGATGCATTTGATAAGAATCCATGGCATGAAGATGAATATGGAAAGGATAAGAAAGAGGAACTAAGTAGGGAAGAGCTCAGAAAGAAGGAACTGTGTTACTCATACTTCCAACCGTGGGCACCAGGACATAAATGTGCTAAGGGAAAGCCCCAATTTATTGAAGTATTTTGTGATGATGGGTATGAAGGGGGCATGTAGAAAGAAGGACATGCTTAATCCCAACAAGAGGTATATACTACAACATAAGAATGGAAACAAGAGGTGAAGCATCCCTCACCCACCAAAGTAAAAATGGTAGTACTTTTAGCAGTACCTCGATATCACACTATTCGATGCAAGGGTGTGGTACTAGGACAAAGAGCTTCAGTTTTGGTATATGGAGGAGCCAAACACAACTTCATTGATGCAGACATGGTGGAGAGGAGGAAGATACCTATTGAACAATTCGATGGCTTCACATTTGTCATCCCTGATCACAACACAATGGAGTGCAAAACATGGATTCCGCAGCTGCAAGTCACCGTAGGTAAGTATACTTTTGTTGATAGTTTTATGTCATTGATGTTGCTAATACTAATGTGGTTTTGGGAGTTCAATGGTTGTATTCAATAGGATAGCAAACACTAATTATGAAATTCCTGAAATGAAATTCCAAGATTGAAAAGGAGTACTAAGGGTTGTGAGAGGACAACACATCTATTTAAATAAGGTAGTTTCTTCCCACATCATGAAGCACCGGAATAGAATGGTTTTGGGATACATTCCTCATAGAAGGCCACTTGATAGAGGAGGAACAAGTTTGTAGCATGGTAAATTGAGATTGCTTGAGGGCAAGCAATCTTGGGTGGGGAGGACTGTAATGTCCCCATTCCAATAAGGAAGCTAATAAATGATGTTTATACATTAGAAAGGTTCAAGTATTTAATAAATAATTTGAATAAATAAATTCAAGAGAATTCTAGGAGGCATTGAGCATCTTATGTCGAATTGGGATGGATTGGTAACCTCCATGGAAGAGGAAGAGTCAAATTGGAAGCTTGTGGACACTTCAGGTAGATTCCCTAGCCCCTATGACAACAATGATGGAGCATATATGAAATATATGACAAATTGCAGATATGACCTATGACATCTGACCATTATGACATTTCAGTCCCAAAAATAGGCTCCAAGAGGGCGCTCATGGGAGTTGGAGAAGCCAAAGAGACCCCCACTTGAATTGGTGGAAGGTGGAAGGCTAGGAAAGGTGAGACACATGGAAAATATTCATGCCTTACCCTAATTCGAATTGGATTGATTTTATGGATGGATTGGGAATGTTAGAAGGCTAAGTATTTTTATAAAATATAGGGATAAACCAAGAGAAGTATTTTGATCATTTGAGAAAAATTGCATTTGTGAAGAGAGAGCCAGTGGATGACTAGTTTCTTGCCTTAGCCAATTTCGAGGGTGAAAGATTCCCATCCAAGTTGGTGTTTGGAGAGGCCACTCAGGTGTTTCATGGATATTTAATGGATTTTTTATTTTCAGGTATCATCTATAGGGAATCACATGGTTTTTTTTAGTGCAACACTTCCTCTCAACCATTTCTAGTTTTGAAGGCATATTCTTGCTCCTTGAGGGAAGGCACTTTTGCTAAGCTATTGTACTCCTTGGGAGAGATTCTAATGATGTATTTATGATAGTAATAAGCATTATATACTCTATTATTCATATTCACAAGGTCTCAAGTCTAAATACCAAGTGGTTGTATGTAAAAATGTTGATTAATGAGCAAACAATGTCCATTTCCCCACTACATTGATGTATGCCATTATAATGATGATGATTTCAAATAAAAGAGTGTTCCTATTACTAATTTGTGATGAATGGAATTCCATTGATGTGTATTACAAGTTTCATATTCATTACTTGGGCATTTGAAGTCATTATACTCAGTTTATTTGCATTTGAAGAAGATTTGGCGCCATTTCCCCAAGGGTCGAATTAGTGATTTTTGATGTTGTTTTGGAGAGGTTTGGAACAGACTTAATAAATAATTAATGGTTTATTTTGGACCTTAATAACATCCTTGAGACATTTCCTACCCCTTTTAATAAATTAGAGTGGGTTTGGAGGCATTTGGGAAGCCATTTTCAGTACTTACCCTAGGGCGATTTGAACCCCAAATTACTAGTATAATTGTATACTTGGTCCAGAGTATTAAGAGAGTTTGCAGAGGTATTTTGGTGGCCATATATCATCCCTGAACATCATATTCAATTCCTAATATTAGTATCATACCTCCTCAAAATATTTGGGATCATTTGGGGGAAAATTGGGACCTAGGCATCAAAACTAGTCAAAGGTCGAAATTGGGGAAAAAGTGAAAAATTGGGCATTTTTATAAATATTCTAAAAAGGGACATTACATAGATTATGAAGAAACATTTGCACCTGTATCTAGATACACTTCCTTCAGAACAGTACTTGCTTTGGCTGCAGTGGTGAAGTGGAAGATACACTAGATGGATGTCAAGACAACTTTCTTGAATGGTGTTGTTGACTGCTTTTCTGGGCAGACCCGGGTTTTTATGAAGCGCAGCAACAAAACCCCTTGGCGCACTGGCCCTTTCGGCAACGAGCTGCGCAGCAGCTCGAGGTCTCACCCGAAGTGGCTATGGGGGGTTAAGGAATCAGGTTTCCTTAACCGTGGTGACGCGGAGATTGTTCTGTAAATGTTCTTCTCCCTCAAATATCGGCGGTCGGACCTTCCCGCAGGCCGCTCGGCGCAGCTGCGCGGATTCCTTCCTAGGCCGGCCTACCGCGCGGTTTCTCCTCTCTAGCGCAGAAGGCAACTATTCCTGGCGTTGACGCGCTAAATACTTCCTTGCCCTTCGCATCCGGCGCAGTAACGTATTCCTCGCTCGCTGCAGCGACAGCGCGTTACTACTTCCTGGTACTTAACACTCATAGCTAGCAAGAGACCTTTCCGACTCACTTAAACAGTCGCAAAGATGATGCAAAAGATGTTCACACAGGTAATGATCTTAAACAGTTATCATTCATGCAAATATTATAACAAGAAGATATATGTGACGCTCATCTCCTCGAGGAAAACCACATCCACGGGAGTTTTATATCAACCAGAAAATGATAGAGTTATACAATATGCTGCGCACACAGCTGCAGCCTTAGATCTTACAGGAAACTCCACGCACACAGCTGGGAGCCCTTCTCTCAATCTTGTCTCCTCTCTATGGAGATTACAAAGGCATAGACGTCGACTCAGACTGTCTGGCAACTCAGGGATTAGCTCCTCGGCTATCCGATTTCCTCTCTAGTTCTACACACCGGGTGGAGAATACAGTGAAGGATAATCAACACATGATCTATCCTTTAGACTGGCTCTCTAACAGTCTAGCATCTAACTCTCTAACTCTCCAAAAGGAAGGAACTGAAGGAACCTCTACCCATTACAATGATTCATATATATAGGTGGCCATGACGGTCACACCTTTACAAAACTGTGGGCCTTTCCCAACAGTGATTCCCAAAAACCCTAACCACGCACATGGCTAGGTGTACTGTAGGCGCCGCTTGCAGTCACGTCGCCGCTTCCTGCAGGCTCCGTGAATTCCGGCGCAGATTGTGGGTATGGGCGATCGTCCTTCGCCTTCAATGCTCTGGTCCGTTGCTCCTCCTTGATCCGAGCAACCATAACTTCTGTACTAAGCCTTTAAATGAGGGTAGCTGAGCCCTCTACTCCATCGCCTTATTTATTATGGTGCTGAGCCACCTTCATTCTTCGATGACGTGCGCGTGAGCTCCACAATTTCCGGTCCGTGATCTGTGCTGAGATCATCCATCTGGCACCGTACTGCGCACCGTCTCCTTCTTACCCAAAACATAGTGCTTGTCCCAAAATTAGCACTTTCCTTCCATACTCGTGCTTTTTCCCAAAATTCGCAGCTTTTACTATAGCTGCGACCTTGGCCCCAACAGGCCCCCAACACTCACTTGTTGCTCGCCCTCGAGCCACTCGCACTAGCGTGTGGTTGTTTGATTTGCGCATCTGCTTTTGCTTGAATCTCCGCGAATGTTTTCTGCCACTTCGCAATAGCGGAGTCCAATTCCTCGATACACTCATCAGCTGTTTGCACTGTTTTTGCGGTCGCTTCGTCTTTAGTGAGTGTATCAATGATCTCCTGAGACTCGGTAATCTCTTTGATTTTTGTCTCAACCTGGCCAACGATTTCAGCATACTCATCCATGAATGGCTGAATGCTGTTGGTGAGCTTCTCATCTTCAGTTCTGAGCTTGTGCAGTTGCTGCTGCATTTTGCGCACTTCGCCCATTTTCTTCATCTTTGGCAAGCCTGTTAAGGACTTAGCTTCTTCATTCAGAACAGTGAGAGACTGTTCTGCAGCTTGCACCTGTTCTGATAGTCCCACTTTAAAAGGGAGGTTCACAAGCTCTGACCATGCTTCTATAGCCTGGTCCATCAGGTTCTTGGCTTCCTGTACTCGATCTTTCATTCGTGTGGAAGCTCTGCTCAATGCTTCAAATTGTACCTGCGCATCATCCGTAAGATGCGCAGCAACGCGAGCTTCTAGCTCAGCAATCTGGGTTCTATGGTCCTCAGCCATAGCAACTTTTTCTTGCTCCAGGGTTTTCACCCTTCCTCCAATAATTTGAACTTTTGCAACCAGAGGGAGGTCTGGTTGAATCTCGCAAGCCGGCAATTCCTGGGCAATCTCTTCTATTGCGTTTCTGATGCCGGTGTCTTGCGCCTCATAGAGTGCAAGCTTCGCAGAGATATTCTTATGACTTTCCTTCAGCTCTATCTCCTGCGATTGCAGTCGTTGGTTTGCCTGGAAAGTAGAGAGATCTCTAGCTCTCAACTCAAGAGAAACTTTCTCCTGTACAAGCTGTAGGGTTTCTATAGGAATCATAGACAAATTTATTTCTACAGGTCCAACTGTGCTTACCTGTAGTTCAGCTAGAGGATCTGGAAGTGTCATGCTGGTAGGCGGAATATGTACGACAGTGTGCCTTTCTGTGAGTTCTTCAACTCGCTCATCAGTTGGAATTTCTTGTGGCGCCTGCGAAGTAGATGCTGGCGCATGGGTCTGCGCAATCCTTCCTGCGAGACCTTTCAGTTCTACAAATTGTAAGTCTAGAGCACTTCGGATGTGAGCATGCATGTTCCTCATCTCACGAAATTGCTCTTTCAAGTATTTGTCGACCTCCGAGGGAATGGCCTCAGTGGGGTGCGACACTTTCTGCTTCTTTGTGGCTGGTTCTGTTGAGCCTTCATCGCTTCTTTGCTCAGGGGCTTCCTTGCCCTTATCCTTTTCTTGCGCAGCGGTGGGTGGCATCGCAGGTGCGATGTCAGCTGCTGCTCTCCATTCGTCCGACCACGACTTAATGGTTTCTTCGACATCTTCTGTGGTCATCCTGTAAAGACCTAGCGCCCAATCACCTGGAATGTCGCAAGGCCGAAGGTAGAGTTGATGGATGTCGGCAGTAAAAGCCAACTTTCCTTCATACAATGTGGCTGTCTCCCCGCTCAGCCTTGGCATATCTTGTATGGTATCTCGGAGGAGATAGTAGTACTCACAAAAGACAGCGCGATTCATCTTGCGCTTCGCGGGATTAGGGGAATCCCAGAGGTTGATGTAGCGCATGCCGGCAACCTCTCCTGCGCGGCGTGGAAGGAACTGAGTATTCGGGGGCTCCTTCCACCCGACGAGAGCGCATAAAATTAGAAGCCACGAAAAATGGAATGATTGGCCTGCATTGTCCTGCACATTCAGGCAATCAGCCAAAAAAGAATTCAGCAGGAAGAGAGACCAGTTGTACTGTTCTCCCTCCGCAGCTGCGATAGCGAGCTCGACGACAGCTCCAGTAACTTCATTCGGTCGGCACTTTGTGAGAAGTCTGCCTGCAAGCAGACTTCCTGTGAAGCGAAGTGCCTCATCTTCTACTGTCGTGAGGTCATAAGCCCGACCTCCTCTTGTCAAGTTATATTTCTGGACCAGCTTTGCAGCCAATTTTCGGTCCTTCTCCTTTCCCACAAAATGGATATTGGGATCCTTACCAACCTTAGATAGACCGGTGATGCGGTGTATCAAATCAACATTTAGATCAATTGGCCTCCCGAGCCAAAGGTAACCTCCATGAACGCAGGATAGCAGTGTTTTAACGACTGCGTTCACTTCATTGCTACGCCCAAAGTGCGGTAGCTTCAACAAATTCAAGAGTCCAGGGCGCTCAAGATTTGCTGCAAATCCCTTCGGGATAAACTCGTCAACCTGCCTGGTGGGATTATGGACGATATCCAGATATCGGTCCAACTGGAACTGAGGATATGTCTTATAGTCTCCAAGGTTAAAATCAGAGAATTTAACCAATGGAATGTTTCCCAATAGTTGGCCTTCTACCCGCACACTAGCCGGTAGTGGCGGTAGCGGAATTGGATACTTTGCATTCTTCGGAATCTGTACATCCGGCGCATCATCTGGACGCGGCGGAATATAGTTCACCATAGACCTGAGCGGCTCTGGAACAGGTTCCTCCGGCTGCTGCTGAGATGCTCTTGTGCCTGGAGATGTTCTGGGATCAGTAGCACCGGGGTGTACGTAGGTCGAAGCCGTCACCGGAGTGGCCATGCCGAAATCTAAGCCTCGGCGCAGAAATTGACGAACAACTTCTTCAGTTGATAAGTTCTCCGTTGTGAACCAATGTAAATAACAAAACTCTGGACAGCAAATGGCGGAACTGCGTAGGGTATAGACGCTGAAAACAAGGGGAAATACTCTGCACACTCGGCTCTGAAAACAATACTTTGGGTCTTCAAACACAACTATGCAACTCGAGACAGTAACCCGAAATTGATACAAGTGTGAGGTATTTATAGCCAGCGGGGATAGTAAATGCGACCAAGTGGGGTAACGTAGCTATAGGCGGCTACAGATGAGTTGACAACACGCTATCTTCCTTGCCGTAGCGGTGCATTTAGTGTGATTGACGGGTTCTGACAGCCTTCCGGGAGAAGCTAATGCTTTCGGCGCCTGAGTTAAATGCAAATCTTTCGGAGATTAAGCCGAATCCGTCGGAACGGCTAGACTTGAATAGCGGCCTTATCCTTCATTTATTCAAACGCGGCTACATAACTGCTGTAATTCAAAATTTCCGACGGGTCATTTCAACTTAGGAAACTGTGCCTCTATGGGTCCATGACAAAAAAAAAATTCAAGCGGCAACAAAAGGGGAACTCCGCAGGAGCGATAGTTCCATGGTCCAAAAACAAAACTTCGCCAGAGCGCACCGATAAGCTCTCTTCAAGCAATTTTTATTCAGGATGCGCGGATATTTCAAGGAATTGCGCAGGAAGCTGGAAACTGAGGGTGTGTCGCAGCTTCCGTGTAGACTGAATGCGATGTCTCTTTCAACTACACTGGGCATCTGCATTCTTGAGTAATATATTATGTCGACAGGGCGGAGTGGCCGTCGCAATAAAGCTTAAGCCGATTCCCGTTTATCATTGTAGGTAGTAGTTCTCCATTCAGCTTTGCAAGCTGAACTGCGCCTCCGTCTGTTATTTTTATTATCTGAAAAGGACCTAACCAATGCACACGAAACTTGCCTGGAAACTTGATGAATTTACTATCATAAAGGAGTACCAAGTCTCCTTCTTCAAAGTGCTTATGCTTAATGTGCCTGTCATGCCAAGCTTTCTGTCTTGCCTTCTGTACCTGTTGATGAAATCCGGCCAAAAGTCTGTCTTCTTCTAAGGAAAGCAGTTGCGAAAGTCTTTCATTCATAGTGTCAGGATCTGCCATTTCTGTAATTTGCGCAATTCGGAGACTGGGAACAATGTATTCCATGGGCATAACTGCTTCTTGTCCATACACCAAGCTGAAAGGTGTGTGACCTGTTAATTTCTTGCAAGTGGTTCTGTAAGCCCATAATACAGCTGTGACTCTAAGGTCCCAATCATCTCTTTGTTGATTACAGATTTTTGTCAGGGCATTCTCAAGAATCTTATTGAATGCTTCCACCGTACCATTAGCTTGAGGATGGTAGGGTGTACTCTTATGGTGATTAATTTGAAATTCTTCAGTAAGGGCCTCTATAGTCTCATTGAGGAAATGTGTACCTTGATCACTCATGAGGATCACTGGGCATCCAAACCTAGTGATAATGTTCTAAAAAATGAACTGCGCGGCAGTAGCGGCGTCACAGTTCTTAACTGGCTTCGCCTCAGCCCATCTGGTGAGGTATTCAGTAGCTGTAATGATATATCTTGCGCCAGTTCTTTTTCCTGGTGGGTTAATAGGTCCTACAAAGTCAATGGCCCATTTATCAAAAGCACGCAGTGTGATCTGGGGTCTTAGTGGCATTTCATCTCTCCTTGAGGGTTTTCCTGTGCGCTGGCACACATCGCAACATTTACAGAATTCCTTAGTATCCTTGTGCAATGTCGGCCACCAAAGTCCTATGGCTAATATCTTTTGCGCAGTCGGCTTTCCTGCGAAATGGCCTCCTGCGGTACCTGAATGCGCTTCTGCGATGATAGAGCTCTTTTCATGTGGTAAGATACATCTGCGCAAAATTTCGTCAGGGCCCAACTTATAAAGCTGGCCTGCTATCAAAGTGAAATCTGCGGCTCTAACAACAAGTTGCTTTTTCTGCTGGATTGTAAGCTCAGCCGGTGCTTGTCCGGTAGTGAGAAACTCAAGAATATCATAATAATATTCGTCTGTTGCTTGGATATAAAACAACTGTGCGTCAGGCAGATTGTCCTCCAGACTCGTAGGTTCCTCTCCTGACTCTATTCTGGATAGATGGTCAGGCCCTGCATTCAATCTGCCTGGCTTTACAATAACCTCAAAATCATACTCTTGAAAGAGCAGTAGCCATCTGCAAATTCTTCCTCCTAAAACTGGTTTATTGACCAAATATTTCAAAGCAGAATGATCAGTATACATTTTAAAGTGAGCTCCTAAGAGGTAGTGTCTGAATTTCTGTAGGGCATACACCATAGCTAGTCCTTCCCTTTCTGTAGTGGTGTAGTTCTTCTCAGCTGTAGATAGCTTTCTGCTGGAGTAAGCAATTGGGTGGTCAATACTTCCTTCTCCAGACTGTGTAAGCACGATTCCTAATGCTATGGAAGAAGCATCCACATGAACATGAAAAGGTTTTCTCCAATCCGGGAAAACTAGAATAGGCGCTGTGATCATCTTTTCTTTAAGTGTGTCCAAGCTCTGTTGGCATTCTTCTGTCCATTGGAACTTCGAATCCTTCTTCAGCAATCTTTCCATAGGCGCTGTGATCCTTGCATATCCTTTGATGAATTTTCTGTAGTATCCTGTATGTCCCAATGTAGTGCGCAATTGCTTAACTGAGTTGGGCGCAGGTAAGTTAGCAATGATGGCAACCTTCGCAGGATCCATCAGGAGTCCTTGTCTGCATACAATATGTCCCAACAAAATACCAAAGGGCGCACAAAATATACATTTTTTCAAGTTAAGGGAAATCTGATGCTGTCTACATTTTTCTAGCATCATGCGCAGATTCGCAATATGGTTCTTTAGTAAACCAAATACAGTCCAGTCATCAAAATAGACTTCTAAAAACTTGTGGATAAATTCTTTAAAAACAGCAACAACGACTCTAGAGAAGATAGCAGGTGCGTTTTTAAGGCCAAAGGGCATTACCGTATACTGGAATGAGCCCCATTCAGTTGCAAAAGTAGTCTTGTGGCGGTCATCCGGATGGATTCTGATCTGATGATATCCCGAGAATCCATCAGTGAAGGAGTAAGCCTCTTGTCCTCCAACATTATCAAGTACTTCATCTGTGAAAGGAGTGGGAAATGGATCGTGCGCTGATGCATCATTGAGTTTGCGCAAGTCGACACAAATTCTTATTTCACCTTTCGTTTTCTTTTCTTGGACCACCATAGGACTAATCCAATCGCTTTCCTCTACTGGCTCAATAATACCTGCTGCAAGCATCTTATCAATTTCTTCTTTGACTTTTTCTTTGTAGCGCGGGTTCAACCTGTATGGGCGCTGCTTTACTGGCTTGGCATCTGGTTTCAGAGGTATGCGCATCACTCCTAAGTCTCCTAGGATGCCTTTCATTTCTGTGAACTTGGTAGGAAAGATATCCTGGTAGTCACGTAATAAATCTGACACATGCGCAACAGTTTCATCATCCCAATAATCTCCTATAGAAGCAAACTTTGGGTCAGCTTCTGTGCCAATGTTAACTTTCTTGAGCTTGACGTGTTCTGTGATGGCAGGAATATCAAGCTCAGGACCTTCAATATTGCGCGTCCCTTCTGATTCTGGGATATTGATGTTGCGAGGATCGTCCTCCTCATCTTCAGCGGTGAAGTTATAGCATTCCAGGGCATGTTCTATCTGGACAGCCCAATCTGGTTGGGAATATTCTGTTACTAGACCTGGTTCAAATACCTTCTTTTTAATACATTTCAGAGCCTGATCAATACTTGGATGCTCTGACTCAAAGCTGAATGTAAGTTGAAAACTTTCTATCATAAGAGCCCAAGTAAGAGTGCCTTTGCGCAATTCTATTTCAGTATACCAATTCCTTGGAATTGTATCCAATGTGTAGATGAATTGGTGAACCCACTCATCTTCCGGAATATCTGACCATTGCTGAATACATGCTTCAGTGTGTGACCTGGGGTCACTCTGTCCTTCATATTTGCGTAGCGCTTCGGCTGTGGTGTCCTGAAATCTGCGCAGTATCAATCTGCGACAGTCTTTCCATGTATGAATATTCTCCTTGTGCGCAATCCACCATCTTGCGGGTGTAGCGCGCAATGCTATATCTAGTGCCTGTATGCGCTGCGGTTCTGGAAGCATTTGTTCATATTCCTGTATGAATTTAGTTACTTCAGTTAAGCCATCAAAAGTTGGAGTATCAATTAATTCTGTGCCAATCCATCGAATGGATTTAGTCATCATGGCGCAACGTCTTGCAGAAACCTCATGTAGACGATTCTGCCAGTTTTCCAATCCTGCATCTGAATCTGATGTGCACGAGCTATCACATCGCCAGCTGATATGGCCGTCTGCTGTGGGGTTGACATAGTCACTGTGGTTAGTGGTCATCTGGTACAAACTTTCCATGTGGCGCGCTTCCTCTTCTGCGTGAATGGGTTCTATATATCTTGGTCCTTGAATAGGATCAAGAGGTGCGATGACCCTGATCTGGTCATCCTCAAAGGTCATCTGTCTTTTCTTCAAGTTAATGACAGCCAAATTATCAAATGCCCAGTCTATTCCTAACAGCGCTGGGTATGGTCTACTATCATCCATAATTTTGATTACTTCAAAATCTGCAGAGCTTCTTACTCCTTCAATATCAATAGGTACATTGGGTAATCTGCCCAATGGAGAGACTCGTTGCTGGTTTGCGAGTCTTAGCTGGATAGGGGATCTTGTAAGCTGAGGGCTTCCCATCTGTTCCCATGTCTGCATGGTGAGAACATTGGCTTCTGAGCCCAAATCTAACATGACTTCGTCCATTTCAAATGCTCCAATCTGCGCTGTAAGCCTCATCTCTTTTCCAGTTCTAATGTGACTCCTAATCTGGTGAACAGCACGCTGTGGTGTGTTCGTCGAAGCAGAGTGTTGGCACCGATCCAACAGGTGTTGAAGTTCTAGAGTTTCTTTTTCATTGCGCAACAATTTTAAACATTGTCGCAGGAATGCATGGACACTGCCTAGTGCATGCTCCTCCTCCTCATCATCATCATCATCATCATCAGGCCTTCCAGCTGTAGTGGCCTGTTCTTGCACCAGGTTGTCTTGTCTTAGCGCTTGCGATCTAATATTGTTCTGCGGAATTGCGGCAGAACTTGAAGCTCTCGGATCTGAGAAATACTCTTGAGCTTGCTTAAATGCTTCTTTTTGCTTCTGCAGGTTAAGTGGGGCTGGTTTAATGTTAGCGCGGCGCACCCATTGCGTCGCTTGCTTTCCCGTTCCCATCTCTTGCGCACCAGTGGTTGCTCCACTGCGTGTCACTATATTAACTGTAGGGTCTGGTTCTCTTTTTTCTGCTCCAATCAACTGAATATTCTGATTTACCTGTGGTGTCTTTGCTTGCATCTTAGCCTGTAACTGAGGGCATTCTTCAATGATATGGTCAGAAGATTTACAATACCTGCAGAGGGTTGTAGGATTTTGGCAATCCCTAGCAAAATGACCTTGTTCTCCGCAATTATAACAAGTGATTTGTCCTCTTCCGCGACCAAAGTTTGTTGTGCGTCCGCGTCCTCTGTAATTTGCTGCTCGGGCGTCCCGAGTTTGGCCATAAGGTGGACCTGCTGTGGGTCCTTGTGTCTCTGCTTGTACCCGATAGACATCATGCTTTCTTTCTATCATAAGATCATATGCTCTACAATTGTTCTCATCATGACCTACTGATTTACAGAAATTACAATATAGATTCTTTGGAGTTTGTACATATTTCTGAAGTAAGTGGCATTCTTGTGGTCTATGACCTCTAGTTCGGCAGATTTCACACCAAGGCCCTTGTGCCTGTGGTAAAGGGTTAGGTGCTCCAGTTGCAATATAGTCTATGAAAACGGGACAATGGTCCTTTGAATGACCTTGGGCTTTACATTTTGTGCACCAAATTTCTTCCTTAATCTCCTTGCCTTTCTTAATATCATGCACTTGCAAGGTTAAGTTTGCTAATTGGTTCTGTAAGTGCGCAACATCGTTGCTTGTCCCTGCAATTGGCGAAGCTTCTAGTTTCATAGCCATTTCTAGGGCTTGTTCCTGAGTATTGAGATTCTGTTGCATAAGGGGAAGTCTAATGTGTGGAAGCAGTGCAGCAATAAACCATTCTTTATGTTGCTGTGGTGCAAACTCGAAGCTTACTTGATCTATCAAGGCTTTGAACTTATGGTCAAAGTCCCATACTGATTCTGTAGGTAACTGTTTGATGTCTTTGAGCTCTGTTATACACTGTGATTCTGATTTAGGTTTCTTGAATTCTCTAATCATGGCATTTCTTACCTCAGCAAGCGTCCTATTCTGTGCTGCTGAGTATTTCATGAACCAAGTCAAGGCTCTTTCTCTTAGTGTGGTTGCTAACTGAACCAGTTTAACAGCATCGTCATTAATTTGCTTAATTGTCCAAATGGCTTCACATAAGAACCAGTGCTGCTCAGGGTCCTCTATCCCTGTTCCTCTAAAAGTTGGTAGCTTCATGTCATCACCCATCCTTCTTGCATGGGTTTGAGGTGGAGGTACTGTAGCAGTGCCTCCGGGATGGTTAAACAAAGGTGGTACAGAGGTACTAGAAGTAGCGTTTGGGCTACTAGAAGGTGTTACTGTAGGATTATACTGAGCTCCGTATGGTTTTTGCGGTGTAAAGGGGTAATAAGGGATATGAGCACTCCCTTGTCTTTCTATATGGCTTGCTCTAGGGACTTGGCTATTGTCTGGGCTAGACTCAAAAGGATATTGGTCAAGGCCTACTTTATATCGTTTTCCACTACGAGTGCAACCAATAACTTCAGGATCACTATCAGAATCTACGGACATTACTTGTCTATGCTATTCATCAGAAGCAATACATAGCTTTCCTTTTTCATACAGAAGCATTTTAATCCATAAGTTCAGAGAATTTAAGAACTTACCTCTGTGTACTTGGAAGAAACTCCTCTCAGCTTCACTGAAACTCTTTCTTGTATCGACTGCAAATTCGGTAATGAAACCTTCCAGTAGACTATTCAACCAAAAGTCTACTGCGCGGGACACAGGATTGTCTATCTGCTTCACAATACTGACTAGCTCAGGCGTCCACGTGACGGGTCGATCAACATGCAGCGTAGGTCTAGAATCTGCTAACTTGGCTATCCAAGCGTGTAACTCCAATGCAAACGTAACAAAGAAAATTTCGTAAAGGTCAGCATAAATATACTTCTGTAACCAATCTTCTGTTTGAAGCGTAGGGCTTCTATTTTCTTGTTCAGCAAACTCTTTAGCCTTTAAATCAAACCAATCTCCAATTTCTTTAGCTGTAGGATGCCAGTAACACATTTGTTAGCTGAGCAAGTCTCAGTGTAACAGAACCTTATGTTGTCTTCAGCAACAGTCTCAGATGTCGCGTGACTAGTAAGTCTTACAGCAACAAGTCGCAAGGCAAAGGAATCATTTGTTGGCTCAATCAACAGGGTTCAAAGCCATGGAAGTAATGTGATCAAAAAGTCATAAGACAACAGAACCATTTGTTGGTCACTAGGCAACGGAACCATTTGTTGACTCCTCAATCTCGCGCGTCGCCAAAATAACAAGTCTCATTCGCGCGGCAACGGAACCATTTGTTGACTCCTCAATCTCGCGCGTCGCCAAAATAACAAGTCTCATTCGCGCGGCAACGGAACCATTTGTTGACTGCTTTTCTGGGCAGACCCGGGTTTTTATGAAGCGCAGCAACAAAACCCCTTGGCGCACTGGCCCTTTCGGCAACGAGCTGCGCAGCAGCTCGAGGTCTCACCTGAAGTGGCTATGGGGGGTTAAGGAATCAGGTTTCCTTAACCGTGGTGACGCGGAGATTGTTCTGTAAATGTTCTTCTCCCTCAAATATCGGCGGTCGGACCTTCCCGCAGGCCGCTCGGCGCAGCTGCGCGGATTCCTTCCTAGGCCGGCCTACCGCGCGGTTTCTCCTCTCTAGCGCAGAAGGCAACTATTCCTGGCGTTGACGCGCTAAATACTTCCTTGCCCTTCGCATCCGGCGCAGTAACGTATTCCTCGCTCGCTGCAGCGACAGCGCGTTACTACTTCCTGGTACTTAACACTCATAGCTAGCAAGAGACCTTTCCGACTCACTTAAACAGTCGCAAAGATGATGCAAAAGATGTTCACACAGGTAATGATCTTAAACAGTTATCATTCATGCAAATATTATAACAAGAAGATATATGTGACGCTCATCTCCTCGAGGAAAACCACATCCACGGGAGTTTTATATCAACCAGAAAATGATAGAGTTATACAATATGCTGCGCACACAGCTGCAGCCTTAGATCTTACAGGAAACTCCACGCACACAGCTGGGAGCCCTTCTCTCAATCTTGTCTCCTCTCTATGGAGATTACAAAGGCACAGACGTCGACTCAGACTGTCTGGCAACTCAGGGATTAGCTCCTCGGCTATCCGATTTCCTCTCTAGTTCTACACACTGGGTGGAGAATACAGTGAAGGATAATCAACACATGATCTATCCTTTAGACTGGCTCTCTAACAGTCTAGCATCTAACTCTCTAACTCTCCAAAAGGAAGGAACTGAAGGAACCTCTACCCATTACAATGATTCATATATATAGGTGGCCATGACGGTCACACCTTTACAAAACTGTGGGCCTTTCCCAACAGTGATTCCCAAAAACCCTAACCACGCACATGGCTAGGTGTACTGTAGGCGCCGCTTGCAGTCACGTCGCCGCTTCCTGCAGGCTCCGTGAATTCCGGCGCAGATTGTGGGTATGGGCGATCGTCCTTCGCCTTCAATGCTCTGGTCCGTTGCTCCTCCTTGATCCGAGCAACCATAACTTCTATACTAAGCCTTTAGATGAGGGTAGCTGAGCCCTCTACTCCATCGCCTTATTTATTATGGTAGCTGAGCCACCTTCATTCTTCGATGACGTGCGCGCGAGCTCCGCAATTTCCGGTCCGTGATCTGTGCTGAGATCATCCATCTGGCACCGTACTGCGCACCGTCTCCTTCTTACCCAAAACTTAGTGCTTGTCCCAAAATTAGCACTTTCCTTCCATACTCGTGCTTTTTCCCAAAATTCGCAGCTTTTACTATAGCTGCGACCTTGGCCCCAACAGGTGTAGTTAAAGAAGAAGTGTATGTGGAGCAGCCACTCGATTTTGAGACACATGACAGTGAGTCACATGTGTGCAAATTAAAGAAATCCTTGTATGGTTTTAAACAAGCACCCAGGACGTGGTACGATAGGATTGACAAATTCCTAACTAGTTTGGGCTTTACCAAGAGTAAAGTGGATTCCAACCTTTACTACAAGGTTGAGGAAGGCAATCCAATGATACTCCCACTATATGTATATTACCTGTTTGTGACAACTAATAATGGGTTGATTGCTAATATGAAGAGGAAGCTTGCTGCCGAGTTCAAGATGAAGGACTTGGGTATGATGCATTACTTTCTAGGCATGGAGGTGTGGCATAGTGCAAATGGAATCTTCCTTGGACAATGAAAGTATGCAATAGAGATCCTAAAGCAGTTCGGGATAATGGACTGCAAGGCCATGGCCACACCTATGGAATCGAACTAGAAGCTATTGAGTGATTGTTAACACCTAAAAAGTGCTCACTAGCTCATTTCCCTATTCACATGACCCATTTGTCCACTTTTCCACCCTCTGAGCCTCTGAAGCCAACAAAAGGTCACCAAAAGACCTTAGTACGCCCCTTTTCCCACTCAAAAAGATTATTTTCACTAAAAAATCATAAAAATCCCTCAAAAAGGGTCCAAAATTCCCAAAATATTAAAAAGGGAATAAAAATATTTATTTTATTCAAAAAAGGGAAAAAGGAGGGAAAAGTACCTAAACCATGTTGGTCAATACCATTGGTTTCCACAAAACCACAAATGGTGTTCCCCACCACCAAAACCTATAAAAAGGTGGTAGGGGCTCCTCATTTCAGATCCATCCATATTCCTATCCTCATGCTGCCAAAATCTCCCTTGAGTATTTGGCCATTGTAGCAACCTTGGAGAAAGGACCCATTGGAGTTTGGAGCTGCTCATCCTTGGATCTTCTCAACTATCTTCATCACTTGGAGGTATTATCGCAAGCACTTGCTTGCCCCCATTTTCAATACAAATTTATTTTCTACATTTCTTGTTCTTGTTCTTGTTTTTAATTCAAAAATGCACATGCTAGTTTAGTTTAGTTTAGATTTAGCTTACATTGTTTTTGCTTAATATTGAAACTGCTGCTACTAGTTAGCAGGTGCCCATAGCACTAAGCTTGGTTGCAAAATCAAGCCAACAGTTTTTGGCGACTCCGCTATTTTTTGAATCTTTAGATCTCACTTTTGCTTTAAATCCTACTTTTTGATAGTATTTGTTAGTTTAATTCATAGATCTGCCACCCTAGACAGCAGATCTATTGCTGTTCTAGATCTTGGCCCATTTTTTTTGCCATTAACAGCTCGAAATTCTCAATTTTTGAGTTCATTTTTCGGCATCCGTGTACGGCTTTCACCTCACATCTTTTTGCCCAACAGTCGCGTAGCTCATTGCGATTGGGCGGCTTTTTTCCGCGTGGTTCCCTGCGGCTTTGCGGCCTATTTGCGCGTGGCACATCGCGGCTTCACGGACATTTTCTGTACTACACATCGCAACTGTGTGTCTAAATCCCGCGCTGCACATCGCGGCTTCGCGGTCAAAACCTGCACTGCCCATTGCGACTGTGCGACAGAAACCCGCGCGGTCCATTGCGGCTTTTCTGTCAAAACCCGCGATGCTAATTTTTTCATTCAGCCGAATCATTTAAAAAATTAATTTCTTACTGTACTTTCTGCCCACATAGCACATTTTCCAGTATTAGAAATCCTACATATTTTATAGCCATAGAAAAATTTTACTATTTAGAATGCATGTGAAAAAGTCTTTTTAAATATTTTCAGAAATTGAAAGAAGGAGTTAATTGCATTTTATCTAGATTAAAAAATTTTATTGTTTACTTCTTTGATATTTTTTCCCATAGCAGAATTTTAAAACAAATCCATTTATTTCGCAAAGAAGTTATATTATTTGCTTTCCTTTTTCAAAAGATCCTTTGTTTTTTGAATAGTCTTTGAAAAGCATTTAATTTCCATTTATTGAAAAAGTCATAATATTTGCTTTTTATTTCAAAAGATCCTTTGTTTTTTGAATACTTAACATTTACTTTTTCAATTTCAGTTTAAAATACCACACGTGCACCCACTCAAACACTAATTTTAAACTGAGCCTTAAAACTTACCCTAATTTCAACCGACTTTTAACCCCACTTGGGGAACACTAAAAGAACTTTGTAGCTAGGTAGTATTGAGGGGATAGGTGTTCCAATAACACCCCTCAGTTATTACATCTGAGACATAGAAGTTGTCCATTAGGGAGCTAAAATCTCTTAGTATTTATTAGCGTGGTCACAACCGGTTTGTGGGAAGGCCTCTCCCCTAGGAGGGTTGAAGTCGCGAGGATGGTTCCAGAAGCCTGAGTGGAATACCGAAATCCATTCAGTAACCGAAGGGCTACCATTCGCAGTTCTTGGGATATCCCTGTATAGGGGTATTGCGATCAAGGACCAAACGGTAGATTTACCTTTTCTCGATGCGTCATGAACAGAGTATCCTAGTTACCATTCTTTAGGATTGATTACCCGGTGTCTCTCCCGGTAGGGGGATATCTAGCCGTGGACTCAACACTCAATATTGTTTGACTTGGATTTCATCACCTTGCAGAGAATATAGTTTGTTGATTCACAATACTTTTAGTTAGGTGTTTGCATGATTCAACCCACCTTTGGTCTAGTTACACCTATTTTTTTTTTTTTTAGAAGATGTTTGCATGTTGGTACTCTGACCATTTTTTGCATCCCTCCACTTATTGTAGCACAGCTGCTAGAGTAAGTGTCTTTTTTGAGGTTGATTTTTTGGCCTGAGAGCCTTCATTTTCACTCCCCTTCTTGCACCCTTGGTTGCATAAGGGTTTTGAGTTTTTTATACATTACCATTTTACACATACAGATTTTTACACAAAAACTTATTTTCTCACCATTGAGAATTTTAGACGCTCTTGTCATCTACAGGGCAAACTCCCAGAGTTCAGTCTACTTGGCTCGCCATGTCACCGACGCCGAGCCTTATCCCTTGACTCGACACATCGTCGGTCAACTAGACAGTCATCCAATTCTGACACGCCTCACTTCACAGCTGATTTTGAGGCAGAATCCGAAAACCCCACTGCATTTTTTCCAACCAACCTTATGGCTGGAACACCATTTGACCCACTCTTTACCAGCACCATAGGTGAGACATCTACAGACCCTTCTACTGTGGTGCCATCCATGGAAACCACCACCCCCCTAGGTATGCCTAATATGGCAGACACTCCACATTTAGGAATGCCCAACATAGGGCCACCTCCTGTTATAGGAATTCCCAACATAGGGCCACCACCTGTTATGGGTATGCCCAACATAGGGGTCACACCCCCTCTGATTCCCACAACCCAGATTCCAGGAATCACGACTACTATTCGTAACCCAAGTGTAACCCATGTTGCACTTGGAAGCACTGGCCCACACCAGACCACACCTATTGGAGGGCACATACCTTCAATCCCTAGCATACCTTTAGGCGCTACTGGACCCCTACATCATACCACCATGACTAGGCATGTCCTAGTCCTAGTCACTACATCTGCTAGCCTACCGTACATGGCAAGTTTGAAATTGTCAGACTTGGCCAGGCTCACCAATGATCCTATCCGACACGATCCTGCGTGGCCTCACATGCCCACCAAACTCCCCTCTGACATCCCTAAGTTTGAGGGCAAGGCAGGTGAGGACCCCCAGAACCATATCATGTCCTTTCATCTATGGTGCTCCTCCAACTCCATAGTAGATAACTCTGTCTGCCTTCGTCTGTTACAGCGCACCTTCACTGGCTCTACAGCCAAGTGATATATCGAGCAGCCCCATGGGACCCATGCCCCCTTTACCTCCCTTGCCTCGACCTTCCTGCAGTTCTTTCAGTTACCTGTCCACTATGATGCGGGCATCGAGATCCTACTGTCTTGCAGACAGAACACGGCCACCCACATCACTGACCACATTCATGAGTGGCGTCGATGTCGAAGCCTCTGCAAAATCAAGTTAGATGACCGTATCTTCCTAGATTGGTTTCTAAAATCCCTCCTCCCTCTCATTGCGAAGGATGTGGCATCCGAAAGACCCCAGTCTGAAGAAGAGGCCATCCTCAAAGCCCAACAGTTTGATCTCATTTATGCCCAGTCAGGTTATCTGTATACCATTATACCGGACGCACCTCATGCTGATTCATCCCAACACGATGCACCAGGGGCATCCCACGCCGCAGACGGCATCATTGGTCGTATTACCCTGCATCCCCAACCCTTTTCCATTGCACATCCTAGCCATGGTCCCGACCTTTCGCGGGCTACATCTCAATCTGGAGCAACCAATTCATATGCTCCCATGGCACATCACCACCATATCCATGGACCTTCATGTCCATTTTAGTGCTTTGGTCATGCCCCATCCGCATACGCCCCCCCAGTCGCACCTCAACCTGTGTACTATCCATAGCTAGCTGCAACAGCTAACCCAACACCTCCAATCAGGGTTACCAACAACCCCAACAGGTAACTGGACCACCTCCAGCCCCACCGGTTTATTATCCACCACAACCTACTCCCGCCCCTGCGGAGAACCAAAATCCTCCCACTGCTCAAGGGCAGGTGTACACACAGCACAACCAGCCCTAGCACCAGAACAACCAGCGCAACCAAAATGCGCAACAGAACCGTGGTAGAGGTCGCAACCGTGGTAATAACCAACAACATCAGCAAGGTCCTCCACCTCCCAATCCTCCGCAAAATAACAATGCTGCTCCTCCCAACCGCAATCCGGATCGGAATCCCAAGCATCCTAGAAATAATAACCTCAGAACAAACCACCCTTGTTCTATCTGCAGGGTTTATGGTCATTACACGCATGCTTTCCCACATTTGGACCGAGCTCGGCAACTTTGGAGTGACGATACCCATCGTCAAGGGCAAGCGGCTCCTCATCCGCCGCCCAACCCTCCACCACCTCAACATCAACCTTTGGTATTGTAAAACCCCTTTCCAAACCAAGGTGTAGTGAAAACTCAGCTGTTAGTCCCCCGTCAGGGCAACGCGCCACCACAGCAGATCACTTATGCAGCTCCCGATCAACCCATGTTTGATTCAGGTACTCACCACTTGTTGATGATGTCAACCGCCGACGCCAACCTCCAAACCCGTCGGAACCAATATGGCTCCACTTCTGAAGCCCCTCCCGCCGAAAAGAGCACTGACGTTAATCCCACAGATCAAATGTTATGTATACCTCCGACTCCACTTGATGGCGCTTCCAAAGCACCTCTCTTCCCACTTCGTCACATCAACAGTAATCCCAATGCTCGGGTTGCGTCGAATTACAACATCGTAGACGACTTAGCCCAGTCTCCTGCAGCCATGTCTGCTTTAAAGGTCTTGAAAAACTGTCCTTCACAGCGCAAGACTTTACTCTCTGCCATTGGCACAATTGACCCCAATGATTCACAGCTGATTGCATTCAATTCAGACCAGTCTGAACCACGTCTGCCTTCCTCTTTGGCATTCCAAGTTTCCATTTCTGTTCAGAATCTTGTTATCCATCGATGCATTATCGATGAAGGGGCCTCTACATGCATCATGTCCACATTCGTTTGGTAGAAGTTGGGATCCCCTACTCTCCAGCAGTCCACCACTGCGTTGCGAGCCTATGACGGCTGTTCGGCACAACCCCAAGGTCTACTACCTAATGTCCCCGTCCAGCTCACGGGTAAAACCGTGCTCATTGACATTGAGGTCATCAATGCACAACTTGACTATAACCTTCTACTTGGCCGTAGTTACATGTATGCCATGCAGGCTGTTGCCTCATCTGTTTTTCGTACAATGCAGTTCCCCCATGAGGGACACGTGGTCAAGGTGGACCAACTCACCTATTACGATCCCAAGGCCCCCGCTGCACTTGAAAATGTTCTCCCCATGGTTGAACAACCTATTTGTGGTGCAACTACCTCATTCATTTCCTCAGTGGGACTCGGACTATACTCCGACGCGTCGATGACTTCTACATTCCAGGCCATTCCACCACCGTCACCGGAGACCCACGTCGCTAACCTCTGCACTCTTTCACAACAACCTGGTAGTCAACCCTCCTTGTTGCCTAAACCACCACTAGTACCTAGTCACATTGGGGTTACACCAATCCACACAATCCCCTTTCTATTCCCTCCCTCGGGTGTAGTAAGCGCTCCCGTTATGGCTACCCTCAGCCTCCCCGAGTTAACATTGGGATTACCCGTGTGGTATATTTTGCCTCTCGTTCCCCCGCCGACACCAAATGTCATCCTGCAACCGGTGCAACCCATTGTTACTTCTACCCAACCACCTCCCGGTATTGCCACTCCTTCGTCATCGACGAATCCCCCCCCTCTCATCAGGCCCACTGGGGGCAGAGGCCTACAACCATACACTGCGGTACCCCCACCCAAGGGAGTTAAACCTCCCCCCGTGTTTCGTGCTCCTCCCAAATGCTCGTTGTGTGATGAGTTAGGCCATCCAACCCATCATTGTCCATAGTTACCTGCATTGCAGGAACACATGCAAATGTTGGACGACGACCCCAACATCCCGGTGGTCAAACTCGATCCAAACCCCATGCCTCGTGATAAATCACTGCGTACCAACCACCCATGTGCGATATGCGGTATTTACGGCCACTACTCACATAACTATCCTGACATCCCAGATTACAGAGCAGCCCTCTACGAGATGAATAATTTGGACCTCGAGACGGCACCCGCTACTATTGAGGAGATCTACCCTCCCCCATCATCCTCATCCGGAGAGATTAACACAATTTATATGATCTCTTCGACCACCACTACCTCGTCACCCGATTTGACCACTCAAATCTCCCGCAGTGATGACGAGATTCTAGAGGCTCCTACAGCCCCTGATTTCCTTCCTACTGAATTCGACTGGTTAAAGGATCCCATGGCCGCTATTTCTCCCGTCATCCACATTGACATCTCTGACCCACTTGGTGCCCTTCATACCATTATGTTAGGAGCCCCCCACCGTGAGTATGAGATTGGAAAATACCGAAAACTATTCCAAGAATTCACTGATGTCTTTACTTGGTCAGATACCGAAAGACCGGGCCTTGACCCCACCATCTATACAATCTCCACTGGACACCCCTCGGTTCGGTTGACCCCTTCCACCGATCCCGTCCGAACGCATGTTCCACTCTGCTACGTCGGTTTTGCCGATGGAGCAAGCCGTTGGTCCCCCAATCTCGCCTCCGCAGCTTGGGTAATATATTCCTCTTCACATGAGTTGATCGATATCAACGGAGTGTGTTTGGGTGTTGCGACCAACAACTAGGCTGAATATGATGCCGTGAGCGGTCTCTTGGCCTCAGCTCTCCAAATGAGCATACGTCACCTTAACATTTTCTTGGACTCACAACTCCTCATTTCCCAACTCAACAACGATTACCAGGTACGTGATCCCTACCTTTTCAGAAAATTCCTGCACACTAAAGAAATGGTTAGATAGTTTGAATCCATTTCATTCACACATGTCCCAAGAAACCTCAATAGTGTAGCAGACCATATGGCCAACAATGTACTTGAATGGCACACCAGTCGCATCATACCATAACAAATAATGCATCCACGTGCATAACATGTGCCTCCACATGCATACAGGAAATTAAACATGCCTCCACGGCGAACATAAAGACAACAAGTGCATCCATGTGCATACAAGACTATATACCAACATCATATATATATATATATACATCATCATATAGTCAAAACATGTCACAGGTGCCCTCAGCACCTAATATACAAAAAATACATGAGCCATACAAAATAGTGCTTCCCCATATGCTCATCAGCATTTGGGGGCAGATACATCTCATCTAGTCATCAGGGTCCCTGGGCTCCTCTGGCGCCCCCTCCGCGGGCCCCGCTAGATCATAGCGCACCCGAAATATCCGCTCTGCTGGCCCTGCTGGATCATCCCGTAACCGGATCCTCCTCTCAGCCGGCCCTGCCGGGTCATCCCGAACACCATCCCTGTGCTCGGCCACAAAAACCGCTGTCCTCAACAGGAGCGACCGCCACTCAGGCGGCACACCGAAGCAAGGCTCCACGACGTCCCGGTCCAGGTCTCTCCAACCATCCTCGGGGAGTCCAGCTAGAATCATTTCGAATGTCTGTCTGACACCCTCTATAGCATCATCTCGAGGGCCAACCCCTCGCCCACGAGCCGCAAATCCTCCACCACGTGGAGGTGGTACCGCTGTAGGTGGATGAGCAACCACCATTGCCCACCCCCGACGAGCCACGTAGTCGGCCGGCGGCACTGGACCAACATCTGCACAATGCAAGTAAGCCATCATATGCATATCTAACTATAATCATAGACAGATAAATCAAACCACACATGATATAGTATAAATAAAAAAAACACAAAACATACCGTCTAAACTCCAGGCCTGTCCCGGGGCACGAGGCATCTCTGGGTCGCCTCGATAGTCCATACCGGCATATGGGAAATCCTCAATCAGCAGGGGCATCTGCTCCCACTGCTCATAGACCTCCTCAATAAAGAAACCGTAGACACCACCGCCGCCACAAGGCATCATCTGCCCCCACCGCATCATGCGAGGCTCACTCACCAGACCATCACGAATGGGCACCCGTGGTCGCAATGTCGGCACCCGCTTGAAGAAAAAACAACATTGAAAAGGGGCATAATAGAACTCACCTCCCTCTCGGCTGGCCTTGTCCAGATCTCTATGGACACGAGCCAGAAACATCTGCCCCCAGGCATAATAATTCCCCCGAAGAACAGAGTCCACCAACATCGTTTGTCCCCCAGACAAACAATGTGGCGCAGCAGCACCCAATATCCGCAGAACACATTCCCCAACAGCCCGCATATCCCACTCACGTAGAGATCGCAGACTAATAGAACTGTTCTGCAAAACGGCATCATCAACACAAAAATTCTATAGCAAATCCTCCATATCTACACCTGGCGGGATCCTCGGCAGCAGATCTCCCACCTCACCTAACCGAGGCAACCCAGTCAGAAAATAAACATCCGTGAGGGTGATCTCTAATCTCTCACCCCCAATAATAAAATCCCCCTCCGCTGGCACCCACCAACTCACTAGCTTGTTCAGGAGCCGTCTCACTGAACGAATAGGTGGGATCTGAGCGAGCTTCAAAAGATCGCTCACCGCCAGAGTCTGCCGCACCCCCAGATCAGTCTAAATCCGCAGCATCAGATCATCATCGATCTCCCGCTCTCGCCATGAGGCCAATGGTCTCCTCAGCATTCTGCCAGAAAACTGAAGGAATTTTTAGCCCCAGCAAAAAATTTTTGCAAAAAATACCATCGCGGATTTTCCATTAAAAGCCGCGATGACCATCGCGGCCTTTCCATTAAAAGCTGCGATGATCATCGCGGCCACCAGTCAAGAATGTGCGATGAACATCGCGGATATTTGCCTGACAGTCGCGATGAACATCGCGACTATCGCCCATGAACACATGATGAACATCGCGGGTTCCAACCTCACAGTCACGATGAACATCACGACTGTTAGCCTAAAACCCGCGTGGTTCATCGCGGGAAGAGACCTGAAACCCACGATATTCCACGTTGGGAGCTCAACGTGGAATTTCACGGCCTTCGGGGGCCCGCCGCCAAACAAAAAAGACATAATTGAAAAGGCTAAGGTAAATAAGATTACCTGAAACTCGCAGAATCGAAAACTAACGGTCAAATCTCCCAGAAATCGAGAAAGATCTCTGACTGCTCTGCCAAACTCGCACGAAACAATGACACGTCATATGGGCCCCATGCCCTATTTATAGAAATTCCACCATTTTTCAAACTGCCATTCTGGTCTCATACGACGTCCGTTTCTCAAACCATTGGTACCATTGGAATTAGCACAGCGAGAACTCCATGATGGATCTTTCCTTTTCCTGTTTTCACCAGGTCAATTTTTTGACCATTTTTTGGATGCCCTCGTCACCTCGGTTTGCATGCCACATCGTCCGTTCTCCGTTTTTGACGTGTTTTATATTGCCGGATTCAATTTTCCGCGCTTGTGATGATGCTTGAGATCATTTCTCGCTCTCACGTCCAGATTTTCTGGGCATTTTTTCCATGCCCCCTCGTCGCCTCGGTTTGCGTGCCACATCGATTGTTCTCCATTTTCGATAATCTTTATATCGCCGGATTCAGTTTTCCGCGCTCGTGATGATGCTGGAGATCATTTCTCGCTCTCACGCCTAGATTTTTTGGGCATTTTTTCCATGCCCCCTCGCTGCCTCAGTTCGCGTGCCACATCGGTCGTCGTCCGTCTTTGGCATGCTTTATATTGTCGGATTCAGTTTTCCGCACTCGTAATGGTGCTTGAGATCATTTTTCGCTCTCACGTCCAAATTTTTTGGGCATTTTTTTCATGCCCCCTAGTCACCTCGGTTTGCGTGCCACATCGGCCGTTCTCCATCTTTGACCATCTTTATATCACCAGATCCAGTTTTCCACACTCATGATGGTGCTTGAGACCTTTTCTCGCCCTCATCATTCCCTTGTTGTTCGGTATAATTTTATCCCTTTTTTGGGTCGGGCAATCCCTTTTACGAAAAAGGCACTTAGGGAGTTTCTGTTAAGCTCTTTTCTGACTCCTAAAACAATGAAAAGATCGTCGAGCAACCTTGCTTCCTTTCATGCTCGTTAAACGTATCTGAAAGGGCGTCTACCTGGTATAAGTTTACCCCTTTTCCGGACCTCGTAGACTAATTACGAAAAAGGAATACTCTAGTCACATCGGCTAGAAGAGTTCTCCATCTGCATCATTTTATGCTTTTTCAGGCCTTGGAGACTAAACTTACGAAAAAGAAACACCAATGGAGTCCCCTTACCGCTTTCAGACTCTCTAAACATGAAAGCGACCACGAGCAATCACCATCCTGGGCTCGCAAAACCAACAGGACAGTAATCATAACTACTGCAGAGTCTTCTTATTGTTTTCAGACTCCTTAAAAATGAAAGCACCAATGAGCATGAACAGTCCTGGGCTCACAAATCCACAGGACAGTACCATTTCATAGCACACTTTTATCCCTTCTTGGAGCTCATTGAAACTACGAAGAAGGACCCAATGGCGCTTCTCAGTGCCACGACAGATCACGTCTACTCATATGCCAGCTTCCCCATTTTGGTCACCTTTGTTCAGAGTATTCTGCAGTATGTCACCCTGAGAACCCCTCGACAGCACCCATCAGCTTGATTCCCCCCCAGAGTTAGTACATACCCTCCACTCCTTCAAAGCAGTGATACCCGCACCTACAAGTCAGTTCCTTACGCTGCCAGGTCAACCATGTCATCATGCTCTGAACAAAGGAAGTTTAAGTCTTCCCATTATGACCCCAGTTACTTCCCACCCCCACAAGCATGTCAGTGCTACCATCAGTACTACCACACTTCAGTTCTAAACCTCGCGCTCCTATCAAGGAAACATCATTGCCCTATTAGTTTCTGGTCTCCCTCTGTCGATGACAACCAAATTTATTCCAAAGGATAGACCTAGAGGTCCCTGTGTCTTGGACTCATCACCATTTATGATGAGTGCCTACAAATCATTTCGAGAAGAGTCCTCAGTGCTTCTCCAAATGGTTGTTTCTCACATGCTCGACGTCAACACCTTGATCGCATATTTGAGACTCGCACAGTGTATTGGTCCGCTCAGTTATTAGTCGAAGACCCTGGATACCATCTGACTCCTCCACATTTGAGAGTCTACCTATGGATACAACCAGTTATACGTTTCCTGTAGATATCCAAGTTGCGCATGGCGACAGTATTCATATGTACCCCAGTTTCATACTCCCTTGAGTATACAGTTACATTAACTCTCAGAGATGACTCACACTCTTTGAGTCCCTACAGATGTTGGACACCTTCAGTTTCAGCAGTTGATCAGTTATTCCAGTGTATAAGTTATTGAGATCAGTCATGATCATGGGTACATCCCAAAATAATGTACCCTCTGGACCATTATGATGTACCAGTATATTTTTTATGTATTAGATCCCCCTTCTTGGGACTAATTGTTATGTATATGTCTTGATACGAGCATGGGTATGCCCAACTCGTCCATTATCGGAGATTATCCCTCATTCATATTGAGGCCATGTAATATTTGGTTTTTTTTGCAGCTTCCAAGGGCTGCGGATCTAGACTCCAAACGGTCTCTTCTCCTCCCCAAAACCCAGAAATAGACAAAATAATTATGATGTCTATTAGCCATACGATGAGCTCCTGCCCTCACACATCAGGGGGCAATCTGTTAACACCTAAAAAGTGCTCACTAGCTCATTTCCCTATTCACATGACCCATTTGTCCACTTTTCCACCATCTGAGCCTCTGAAGCCAACAAATGGTCACCAAAAGACCTTAGTACACCCCTTTTCCCACTCAAAAAGATTATTTTTCCTAAAAAAGCATAAAAATCCCTCAGAAAGGGTCCAAAATTCCCAAAATATTAAAAAGGGAATAAAAATATTTATTTTATTCAAAAAAGGAAAAAAGGTAGGAAAAGTACCTAAACCATGTTGGTCAATACCATTGGTTTCCACAAAACCACAAATGGTATTCCCCACCACCAAAACCTATAAAAAGGTGGTATGGGCTCCTCATTACAGATCCATCCATATTCCTATCCTCATGCTGCCAAAATATCCCTTGAGTATTTGGCCATTGTAGCAACCTTGGATAAAGGACCCATTGGAGTTTGGAGCTGCTCATCCTTGGAGCTTCTCAACTATCTTCATCACTTGGAGGTATTATCGTAAGCACTTGCTTGCCCCCATTTTCAATACAAATTTATTTTCTACATTTCTTGTTCTTGTTATTGTTTTTAATTCAAAAATGCACATGCTAGTTTAGTTTAGTTTAGATTTAGTTTACATTGTTTTTGCTTAATATTGAAACTGCTGCTACTAGTTAGTAGGTGCCCATAGCACTAAGCTTGGTTGCAAAACCAAGCCAACAGTGATTCTTCATCATAGTCGGTTGATGCCATGATGTATCGTCAGATGATTGGGTCCTTGATATACCTGATGAACACGAGACTAGATATTTTCTTTGTTGTGAACACATTGAGCCAGTTCCTAACGGATTCTAGACATGTTCACCTGATTACTGCAAATCATATTGTGAGGTAACTGAGGCATACGGTTGATTATGGGATCAAGTATGATGCGAATCAGAAGATTAACCTAGAGGGTTATGTTGATTCGGATTAGGAAGGCAATGCCATTGATAGGAAGAGCACTTTGGGGTGCTGCTTCAGTATGGGATCAGGTGTGATCTCTTGGTTTAGCAGGAAGCAGTCCTACATCGCACTGAGTACAGCCTAAGTAGAGTATGTTGCAGATTGTTCGGCTAGTTGTGAGGCAATATTGCTAAGGAAGCTACTGTATAATTTATTTGATCTCTAGTTGGATGCTACTTGTATATATTGCGACAACCAGAGTTGTGTGAAGTTGTCGGAGTACCCAGTGTTCCATGACAAGTCAAAGCACATTGAGATCAAGTATCAGTATATTAGGGATATGGTGTAGAGAGGAGCAATGAAGGTCTAGTATGTTGCGATGGACGAGTAGATAGCCGATGTATTGACCAAGCCGCTGTCCAGAGTGAAGTTTGAGTACTTAAAAGAGAAGCTTGGTGTACTTCAGATCGAGTTTCCTTCCAAGGGGAAGTGATGAGTCCGAAAGATGCAGATGCATATGAGCCATTCTCACATGGTGGTAGGTGTGTCCTCCCAAGGTGCAGATGTAAGGGTTGGGGCCATTCCTACATGGTTGAGGTGTGTCTTCCCATGGTCACTGATATAAGTGTTGTTCCAATAGAGCATGGCTAATGTGTGTCTTCCCATGGTTGCGATATAAGTGTTGTACCTTTTGAGCATGGTTGAGGTGTGTATACCCATGGTTGTGATAAAAGTGCTATGCCATTCTCTCCTGGTTGAGGTGTGTCTTCCCATGGCATAGATGTAAGGGTAGTTCCATTATCGCATGGTTAAGGTGTGTATTCCCATGGCATAGATATAAGTGTTGATCCTTTCCCGGATGGTAAGAGGAATGTCCTTCCATGTGGGTGAGTGTAAGTGCTGTGTTGTGTGCATCTGGGAAGTGCTCCGTGGACGATGAGATGATCTGAATACGATGAGGTGATTGTATGGTACATAGGTTTTGCATAGGAATATAATCAATCCTGGGATGCTCCTTCAGGTTTTGCAGTGGCATATAATCAGTCCTGGGAGATCTTGCAGGTTTTGTAGAGTCATTGTAATCAGTCCTGAGATGTACATACTTGACGGCTTGCTCGTAGAGCTGATGAAGACCTACATGGAGGCTAGTCCTACATCTAGCATGAAAATGGGTTAGCTCTGTAGAAATTCCTATGACGAGTATATTGGATATTTATGATTGATATAGAAGCAACAGGGATGATGATGATCCATCTTTGATGATGATCCTCGAGTGATGAAGACTTGCGCCGATGAACTGTGTCAAGAAAATACCTTCCTAGTTAAGAGGGAGTGTTGATGTATATGTAACTTCATAATGTATTTCACTTGTATATTTCATATTGTATTCATATGAAATTGTACTTCCGATGGAGAGTTTTCATTCCTCCGATCAAGGAGGTCATCATTATTATTTGATGGGTTCTTAGACTCCTCTTGTGGGGTTGGCCCAAAGTTAGGGAATAATGGGTTATTAGAATCTCCTAGGATAAGTCGGCCTTGTTAGGGTAAAAGGCAAGTGAACTCAAGTATAAATAGAGAGTGTGACTCTCTCATCCTATTCATTCACTCTCTCACTCATTCATACAAGTGAGTAGTGCACACAAGTGGAGGAGGAGGATCTGTAGAGGACTATCTCTTTGTTTTGGGGTTTTGAACTATTTGCTCATTCTATCTCTGAGGAAGTTGTGAGGTTTTCTCCTTTATGGTTATTCCAGTGAAATGCTTTGTGTCTCTTGTCTCTTGTGTTTGATATGTTGTGCATGTTGTTTTCTCAGTTAAGATCCTAGATAATATTGAATTAAATGATGAAAATATAACAGTCAAGTGTAGAGATTGAAATCTCAACAAAGATCTACTTCGAAAATCATGTTGAAGGTTGGTATTATTCTCCATATTTTAGCATTTTCATTTATATAGCATTGTTTGAGAATTGAGTTGATTTCTAGTAGTCATCTATCTTTTGTGGTCTGCTCCATACCATAGGAATTTTTTCTCCGTAACAAGTTACAAATATAATTGAATGATTTGTGAGTTCAAACTAAATCACCATCGTCATTGAGAGGCATTGGAATTTTTGCACAAAGCAATGCAATTTCATAATCTTGGATATTCTTGGAGAGATTTCCCTTGTGTGATTCTCTGGATTGCACCATCTAGATATTTTTTCTTTTGGATGATCGTTCAAGAGTCTATATATTGGAATGTGATATGCATAATATGCTTAGATATGTGCTCATAGATGGTGCCATCTCAGGAATTAGTGTTTTGCTTAGTGAAGGCCATCGCAATCTTGCTAAAGGGGGTCATTTATGATCTGAAGGCTCCCGATCATGCGTGGCCATCATGAACACATCCAAAATGGTCACATGCATTTTTGGTAGTTGACAGAACCCAAGTTCACTCACTGGTTTGGGTTTCGTGCCCATGGAGCAAGTCCTCAAAGTGTCCTTGAATGGCCACAGGGTGCCTCACCAAGAATCCCGTAACACCAAAACTGTGACTCCGACTGCAAATCCATCAATTCTGATGGATTTGAGACCTCGGGTTTTAGTTAGGGGACCCCACAATGTGCCTCAAACGCTCGGAAATGGTTATATTGTTCCATCTCTAGAACTAGGGTTTTGCTAAGTGAAGGCCATGCTAATCTTGCTCAAGCAAGGCATTTATGATCTGAAGGATCCTAGGAGTGTGTGGCCATCATGAACACATGAACAATGGCCACATGCATGTGTGGGAGCTGATGGAACCCAAGTCTACTCGTCGGTTTGGGTTCCGTGCCCCCGGAGCAAATCCTCAAAGTGTCTTTGAATGGCCGCGAGGTGCATGATCAAGATTCCTGTAGAACCAAAACAGTGACTCCTATTGTGAATCTGTCGATTCTGATGGATTTGGGATGTTGAGTTTCATCTAGGGGACCCACCACAATGTTCCTCCGATGCTTGTAAACAGTGTTATTGTGCCTTCTCAGGAACTAGGGATTAGTGATGGCCATCGCAATATTGATCAAGGGGGTAATTTAATATAAATTGGCTATCAGGCATGTGTGGCCATCATGAACACATCCATAATGGCCACATGCATGTGTGGGAGCTGACGGAACCCAAGCGCGTTCACCGGTTTGGGTTATGTGCCCCTAGAAAAAATCCTCAAAGTGTCCCTGAATGGTCATGGGGTGCCTGACAAATAATCTTGTAGAATCAAATCCATGTTTCTAATCACAAATACATCGATTCTGGTGGATCTAAGGTAGTGGGTTTCCACTAGGGGCTCCCCCACAGCGTGCCTCCAATGCTCGAAAATGGTGCTATTGTTACATCTCAGGAACTAGGTTTTCACTCAGTGAAGGCCATCACAATCTTGCCAAAGGGGGTCATTTAATATACCTTGGATCCGAGGCATATGTGGCCATATTGAACACATACACAATGGCCACATGCATGTGTAAAATTTGACAAAACCCAAGTCTGCTCACCGGTTTGGGTTCTGTGCTTGCGAAGCAAATCTTGAAAGTGTCCCTGAAAGACCACGAGGTGCCTGATGAAAATTACCATAGAAGCAAAACCATGTCTCTGATTGAGAATCCATCGATTCTGATGGATCTGAGATGCCGGGTTTTAGCTATCCCCCCCCAACAACATGCCTTGAATGCTCGAAAATGGTGCTATCGTGCCATCTCTGGAACTAGGGTTTTCCTCAGTGAAGGCCATGCCAATCCTTCTCAAGGGGGTCATTTATGATCTGAAGTCTCCCAAGTGTGTGTGGCCATTGTGAACACATACAAAATTGCCACATGCATGTTCAGGAGCTGATGAAACCCAATTTCGCTCATTGTTTTGGGTTCCGTGCCCCTAGAGCAAATCCTCAAAGTGTCCCTAAATGGCCACGCGGTGCCTGACCAATATTCTTATAGCACAAAAATAGTGACTTCGATCATGAATCCATTGATTCCGATGAATCTGGGACACCGGGTTTCAGCTGGGGGACCCTCCACAATGTGTCTCGAATGCTTGAAAATGGTGCTGTTGTGCCATCTCGAGAATAGGCTTTTGCTCAGTGAAGGCCATGCCAATCTTTACAATGGGGTCATTTATGATCTAAATTATCTCGGGCATGCATGGCCATCGTGAATATGTCCACAATGGACACATGCACATGTGGGACCTGACGGAACCCAAGTCCGCTCGCCGGTTTTGGTTCCATTCCCCTGGAGAAAATCCTCAAAGTGTCCTTGAATGGCCACGGGGTGCCTGACCAAAATCCCCGTATCACCAAAACTGTGACTCTGATTGTGAATCCGTCGATTCTAGTGGATTTGAGATGTCAGGTTTGTAATGTCCCCATCCAAATAAATCACTAGAAGGGAAAATTCCACCAATCTACTAGTTCCCTAGGTTGTGGTGGAAACATTTGGATTTGGAATAAGGGAGCTAATAAACCCCAAATGGACATTAGCTTGACATTAATTTATTAAAAGGGGCTAAATAAATATTTACAATTGAAAAATAAGGTGGAACTTGGTCATGAAGACACATTGGTGGTGTGGCACCCACACAAAGCAAGATTCCTCATGCCACATGGCATCCTATTCTTACCCATTCGAATCCAAGGTACAGTCTAAAGTTCTTGGGGGAGTTGGAAGGTCATTATACTTGGAATGACTCAATGAAGGTCGAATTGAAGTGGAAGAGTAACTCCCATGGAAGAGGAAGAGGCATCTTAGAGATATTGAAAGACTTGGGCTAGATTCCCTAGCTTCTATGAAAACAATGATGAAGATTCTATGACACTTATGACAAGAATCAAACCTAATTGCCGATGTCTGACTTATGTGACATGTCAAGGCTAAAATAGCCTACAAGAAGGCACTAAAGGGAGTTAGGGAAGCCAAGAAGCTTCCTGTCACAACCCCAAAAGTACTCAATTTTTTAAATTTTTTATATGAGTATGTTGACGACATTAATTCTTATGTCATAGACAGGGAGAACAAAGAGGATGTTGTGTGACTTAGCATCATCCGTCTATAAGGTATAACTTGTATTTATGTAATTCATGCATTCATCATAAATTTACTGAAAGTAATTTGCGTAGTAAAAGTCACCCAGAGTTTGATGACTACATGTTATTATTACAGCTGACATAACCTATTATGATTACTATTTATATTTTATACATCCTCACTTATAAACATTATTAGTGTTCTTAGCTTAATGGCCAGGCCATGGCTCATTTTAAGCTATCTAACTACTTCCATTATGGTATTATTAATCTCAAGCCATGTTATAGTGGAAAACTTGTTATTTTATAACCCATGCAATGCTGTTGTGAGAAAATCTCTCTATGGATAGGTAGATATCCCTACCCCGTGAGCATGGTTCTATTCCTGTGTCAAGCTCGTTAAAAAATGAAACAGTACCCCATGAGCATGGTTCTACTCCTATGTCAAGCTCATTAAAAAATGAAACAGTACCCTACGAGCATGGTTCTATTCCTGTGTCAAGCTCGTTAAAAAATTAAATAGGTTCCTATGAGCATAGTTCCCTTTCTATGTCAAGCTCGTTAAAAAATGAAATAGGTTCCCCTGAGCATAGTTCCCTTTCTGTGTCTAGCTCGTTAAAAAATGAAGTAGGTCTTACGAGCATAGTTCTATTCCTTTGTCAAGCTCGTTAAAAAATGAAATAGGTTCCCACGAGCATAGTTCCATTTCTGTGTCAAGCTGATTACAAAATGAAACAGGTTCCTACGAGCAGAGTTCTTTTCTTGTGTCAAGCTCATTAAAAAATGAAGCATATCCTTTCCCTTTCAGTCGAGTCTTCTCGTAGACTTAGTACCTAAACCTTATTTTCATCCGCCTATGCCTTAGGTGAATAAAATGAAGATTGGGGGGCATGTCTTCAACCTTTGGATGTCACGTTGAAGTCAACTTGATTACCTCTCCACATTATGTTGGAGCTAAGTCACTTACTTCCAGCAATCATGCTGGGGGGCATGTACCAACCTCTGGATACCATGTTTGGAAAGAGTCCACCAATGGAAAGTTTTTCAAGCATACTTTCTTTTGGGTTTAGAGCTCGCTAAACTATGAAAATAATCCCGAGCATAATTCATTTTATGTTACAAGCTCGTTAAAAAATGAAGCAAACGTCATGAGCATTCTTTTCACCTATCTTCGAGCTCGTTAAAAATAGAAAGATAGTCTTTGAGTTTACTTTTCACTCTTTTCATGCTCTAGTTGAAACATAAAAAGTGGTTTGAACTTACTTTTCACTTTTTTTGTGCTTTGGTTGAAACATGAAAGGTGGTGTTATAGGTCAAATCTACACTTCTCCATCCGTGATCACATTGCTCTGTCGATCACACAAAAGGAACACATGGATTGAAGAGCTAGGTTGACCTAGATGATGCATGGACCTGATTTACCCTCTTCAGCTAAGAAAACTCTTGTTTACACTAACATTTTGACATGTGCGCTTCTCTTTAGGCAGTAAACTAGTGCACATCTGCGAGTATGCCCTACTTTACTCAAGTGAAACTAGCACACACCTTGAAAATTGTTGCAAATGCTTGTTGCAAAGTACAAGAGTTGCACACTGTGCACTACTCTGGTGTATGAAACTCGTGCACATCTTTAGATGAAGTCAAAAAATATATTAATATTACGAATTGGGATTAGTTGAATTTGGTTCTGCAACTTCCCCAACCTCTCAATTCAACCACCTCTCGATTCCAACTGCTTACCTTGTCCCATAAATACAAGAAGGATCCATGGGAGAGGGAGCCAGAAAGAATGCATTAAGGGTTGTTATGCTGGAGGAAAGTCCCAAGTCATTGTGAAGAGCAAGAGCCCAAGACTCGATTGCAGAAACATATTGAAAAGTTAGGTATATTGTACTGATTCATGTTTCTTTGACAATAAAAAGGTCAAAATACCCTTCCTGTCCCAAATCGAATGTCTATTGGATTGCATGTTCATTTGGATTAATATCTGATTATATTTGACGTTAAATTACTTTCTGATTTCATCATATTTATATATAGTCAAGATATGCTGAGGAAGGTATCCTTTGTGTTGCAGGTTCATCAAGCGGGAGATCAAGGGGGAGATCAAGGGGGAGATCAAGTGAAAGATAGGACCAGCCATCGGTTAAAGGTATGTCTTTCGATATCCCAATCTCTTTCATTTGTAAGAACTAGTTGTAATGCAATTAATGTATTTAGCTGTCAACCCCACCCAGTTGGTAGTGTCTCTCCTCACTATAAGGTAGAAATCCTGAGCAACAGACTGGTGACTCCGCTGGGGAGTAACCGGTAGTTATTTTGCTCTAGGAGACCTAGTTTAGGTTTTCTTCCAGTCCCTTTTTTAGTTTTTGATTCTCTGAGAAGTCTTCCATGTCTCTTTTGAGTCTTGTTGGCCTCTCTTGAGTCTTTTAGTTTGTTTTTTCTTGCTTGAGTACTTGGTTAAGTGTCTTTACTGCTTTCTATCCCTTTTTGAAGTTCGTGCATTATTCTCTTTTGGACATAGCTGCATACTTTCACTCTAATTATTGTTGCAATCATACAGACCTACATTTTTAATGTTTGTTGTCTATTGCAATGTTTAGCACGCTTTCCCTGTGTCTTATCTTTTCCATTAGGGTTTGAATTCAAGTTTGAGTCCTTAGTGTTGCTTTCAAAAGGTTGCTTGATTTAGATACTTTCTGATTGTCTTATCAGTTCAGTCCAAGTGAGTCAAATCTTTCAAAGTTATCTTTTTGTTTGAGTGCGTGTATTTTTAAGGTCATTCTTGGTTCGCTTGCTTACTTTTTGCTTGGCTTAGTGTTTTCTTAGGGTTTTGATGCATAGGAGCAACCTGTTTTGGTCTTCCTTTCCATCACAAGTGTCTCTTTGTTGATGTATATGTAACTTCAGAATGTATTTCATCTATGTATTTCATATATATTTATTGTACCCTTATTAGAGATGTGTTATTCCTCTATCAGGAAGTGTCGTCATGTGGATTGACAAGTGTCGCAAGTGTGTGTACTTGCCAATGGGTTATTAGACCACCATGTGTGGGGTCGGCTCTGAAATATATATTATATTGTGGATGTACCTAGCTAGACAAGTCGTCCCCATAAGGTCACTGGGCAAACAGGTTAGTATAAATAGAGATCGGGAGATCTCTATTTAGATCATTCAGAAAGTCATCTCTCTCTCACTCAGAAAGTGGCACAATAGTGAGGATGAGGATCATCTGCTTCTAGGAGACTATCTCAAGTGTATTTTGGTTGTACTTTGGTTGAGCCATTTCTCTCTCTATCTCTGAGGAAGTTGTGGGGTTTTTCACGTTAGGGTTTTCCCCACGGAAACTCTGTGTCTCTTGTCTCTCATGCTTTTGATTCTTGTGATGCTTGTGATTCTTATTGTGATTGTTATGCATTGATATACTGTATATGTTATTCTCTTAGTGAAGATCCTAGAGTATTGTGAATTAATGCTCAAAATTTAACATGGTATCAGAGCTAAACTGAGAAGAAGACATTTTGCAGTGACGAAAACTTGAGTTTCTTGTTTATTGGGTTTCTCTCCATAGATTTTCGAAAAGCGATATAGTAGATTGACTCTACTCATCAAGGAGAATCTATCTATCCAATCAAAATTCAATTATGAGCATTTTCAGATTTGGCACTAAAAAGTTAGGGTTTCCACAAAAATAGGAATTTCTGAAATTTGAAGACATAATGGGAGCCTCCTTGCAAAAATCGATGTTTAGAGCTTTGGATCGATATTTTTGGCTGGTTAGATCTCCGGGAAACTCAAACCCTAATTCAAGGCTCTCCCTAGTGAACCTAAGAGGACAAAAAGGAAAATCTGAAGGGTAAAGCTTTGCTGATCTCAAATTCTAAATACACCAGGTTGATCAGCTCATCAAAGCGCATCTTTCTATCATTTCAGAAAATTGAAATTCACATTTTGAATTTTTAGGGTTTTTTCGACAAACCCTAATCCGAGACCAGATCCATTTTTCAGCATTTCAAGTGGTAAGACCTAAATCTTTTCTATTTCCATTTGAAGTACTCTTTAAGATGTCTCACCACACCAAGCTTGAGGATAAGCTTGAAGGAGCTAATAACTTCTGAGCTTGGAAGTATAGGATTGGGTTAATCCTAGAAGAGAATGAGTTGGACTCATATGTAAAAGAAGACATCCCTATCCCAGAGGATGAAGAGGCTAAGGTATTGCATAAGAAAAACTTGGTCAAGGCAAAGAGAATCATTGCTGATTCTATCAAAGACCATCTCATACCCCATGTGTCTTCTCTAAAGACACCCAAGGAGATGTTTGACTCTTTGACCAAGCTATTTGAAGGGAAGAACATAAATCGGAAGATGACCCTGTGGAACCATTTGAAAGGAGTAAAGTTTCAGAATGGAGAAACCATTCAATCTTATTTTTCAAGGGTCTCCCAGATCAAGGAACAACTAGAAGTAGTGGATGAAATGGTGGAGAATCGTGAAGTGGTGATGACCACTCTAAATGGCCTACCGAGGTCATGGGATTCCTTTATTCAAGGAATTTGTGCAAGGAAGAAGTTGATCTCCTTCAACAGATTGCGGGAAGAATGCTCTCAAGAAGAAGCTAGGCTTGTGGCCCGAGAAGAAAAGATGGGAAATGAAGATCAAGCTCTCACAGCACATGCCAGGAAAGGAAAGTCAAAGAAGGAATCATCTCATAACAGAAGATTCTCACACCACCATTATCATAACGATAAGAAAGATCTCAGATGCTTCAATTACAATGAGAAGGGACACTTTGCTTCAGATTGTCCCAAGAAGAAGAAAGAAAACAACAACAACTTCAATAAGAAGAAGAAGAATAACAAAAGAAGATATCATGCTCATGCTGCCGAAGACGATGAACCCCCAAAGAAGAAGGCTAGGGCAGAAAGTGATAGTGATGATGACTCATCAAGTGAAGAAGAATATGTTCTAATTTCTGCTCTCACAGGTACTATCTCCCATGATTGTAATGATTGGTTGATTGATAGTGGGGCTTCCAAACACATGGCTGGGTTTAAGGAATCTTTTGTGAATCTATCTGAACATGAATCACCCCATAAGGTGAAACTTGGGATGATTATCAATACCCAATCAAAGGAAGTGGTGAAGCCTCCTACAACCTAGATTCTGGAAAATATTTGAAGATGAAAGAAGTCCTTTATGTACCTGGGCTCAAGAAGAACTTACTCTCCATCTCTGCATTGGATGCAAAAGGTATGAGGGTTGCATTTGTGGATGGCCAAGTCCTAATGTGGCCAAAGGGAAAGAACATAGATGATGCAGTAGTGATTGGAGAGCAAGAGGGAGGTTTGTATAAATTGAAGGGACAACCTAAACATGCCATGGTACATGAATCCATGGAGCCAAGTGAACTTTGGCATAGAAGACTTGCTCATATGCACTATAGGGCACTTCCAATTGCAATGAAGGCTGTAGAGGGTCTTCCTGAAATCAAGACCAAACATGAACGTGTTTGCAAAGGATGTGCAAAAGGTAAGAACATTAAGAAGGCTTTCCCAAGTAGTGAAAGCAAGGCAAAAGACATCCTGGAAATCATCCACTCGGATGTATGTGGTCCTATGTCATCCAGTTCTCTGAGTGGGTATGTTTACTATGTCTCATTTATTGATGACTTCTCCAGGAAGACTTGGGTATACTTCTTGAAGAGAAAAGATGAGGTGTTTGATAAATTCAAGGAATTCAAAACCTTGATGGAGACTCAAACTGACAAGAAGATCAAAACATTCAGATCCAACAATGGTGGAGAATTCACCTCAGGTGACTTCAAGAAGCTTTGTAGTGATTCAGGGATTAAGAGGGAGTTGACTGCTCCTTATAATCCTCAACAGAATGGAGTTGCAAAAAGGAAGAACATAACAATCATGGAAGCAGCA
Organism: Larix kaempferi; assembly: GCA_027924585.1. Taxonomy (NCBI): domain Eukaryota; kingdom Viridiplantae; phylum Streptophyta; class Pinopsida; order Pinales; family Pinaceae; genus Larix; species Larix kaempferi. The sequence continues at coordinate 1,229,087 of BSBM01001595.1, read as the reverse complement.
AGGGCAATGCTGCATGACCAGGATCTACCTATGCATCTATGGGCAGAAGCAACTGGAACAGCTATATATGTGCAGAACAAAACACCCCACAAGATATTGGATGACAAGACACCAGAAGAGGTCTTTTCTGCTAAGAAACCTGAAGTCAACCATCTCAGAATATTTGGTTGTCCAGTATACACTCATTTCCCAAAGGAAAAGAGGACTAAACTAGATCCTTCAGGAAAGAAGGGTATCTTTGTGGGTTACAGTGAAAGCTCGAAGGCTTACAGAATATACTTTCCAGGGTTCAAGAAGATTGATGTTAGTAGGGATGTAACATTTGATGAAAAATCAGCATTCATCAAATCAATGGAGGCACCTATCAAAGTTTATGAAGAACCTAAGGAAACTAGATTTCAAGACACTACCATGACTGAAGCAGTTCCAGAAGTTATTCATGAGTTTGAAGATCCGCAAGAACCTGTAGATACACCTCATGAGGATAACTCTCACAAGAGGAAACCTGCATGGGCTAGAGAGCTCATTCAAGATGCAGAAATATTTGGCATTCTAGAAGAAGAACACAGAGCAAAGAAGAGAACCAGATCACATACCAGCTATGTTGCTTTACTCTGTGACCTTATGAACAAAGAGCCTTCCAGTTATGAAGAAGTAGTGGAAAAGAAAGAAGGGAAGGATTCCATGGTTGAGGAATGCCAATCAATAATGAAGAATGATGTTTGGGATGTTGTACCAAGACCTAAAGAGAAGTCTGTTGTGAATTCTAAATTGATCTACAAAATCAAGCATGCTGCAGATGGCAGTGTAGAGAAATACAAAGCAAGATTAGTAGCTCGTGGCTTCTCTCAGAAAGAGGGAATAGATTATGAAGAAACTTTTGCACCTGTAGCCAGGTATACTTCCATCAGAACAGTACTTGCCCTGGTTGCAGCGATGAAATGGAAAATACACAAGATGGATGTCAAGACTACTTTCTTGAATGGTGTAGTTGAAGAGGAAGTATATGTGGAGCAACCACTCGGTTTTGAAATACATGACAGGGAGTCATATGTGTGTAGATTGAAGAAAGCCTTGTATGGCTTGAAACAAGCTCCCATAACTTGGTATGGTAGGATGGATAGTTTCCTATCTAGTTTGGGCTTTACCAAGAGTAAAGTGGATTCCAACCTTTATTACAAGGTTGAGGAAGGGAATCCCGTGATTCTACTCCTGTATGTGGATGACTTATTTGTAACAGGAGATGACAGATTGATTGCAGATACTAAGAGAAAGCTTGCTGCGAAGTTCGATATGAAAGATTTGGGAATGATGCATTATTTCCTAGGTATGGAGGTGTGGTAGAGTACAAGTGGGATCTTCCTTGGTCAAGGGAAGTACACAATAGATATCTTGAAGAGATTCGGGATGATGGATTGCAAGGCCTTGGCCACACCTATGGCATCGAATCTAAAGCTTCTATGTGATGCTTCATCTGAGTCGGTTGATGTCTCTATGTATCGTCAGATGATTGGGTCCTTGATGTCCCTGACGAACACAAGACCAGATATTTGCTTTGGAGTGAACACATTGAGTCAGTTCCTGACAGATCCGAAGAGTGTTCATCTGGTTGCTGTAAAGCATGTTCTGAGGTACCTGAAGGGTACAGTGGATTATGGGCTCAAGTATGAGGCGAATCAAAAGTTTAACCTGCAGGGTTATGTTGATTCATATTGGGGTGGCAATGTTGTAGATAGGAAGAGCAAGTCTGGGTGCTACTTCTGTTAGAATAGTAATCCATACTTAGTACCATAGTCCATAACCATAGTCAATTTTTATTGCTCATGTGCTTCATTACACCATAGTTTGGACTAGGTGACTTTAGTTGGTCAAATACCCACATTTGAGAGTGTTCACACCCACTTCCAAGCAAACCAGTTCACCCAAATTCCTATTTTATCCACAAGTGTGCCCTCATTAAATGTTGGAGCACTCTCTCTCTCCTTGATTTGGGGAATTGCTGTTGACTAGGAGCGCTAGGGTGGATTTTTCCCAATTTTGGCTAGATTTGGAGCATTTATTGCTCCCTTGGTCCTCCCAAACACCTCTATTTGCTCAACCATGCCTGCCTTGGCCTCATTTATGTCCCAGTATGCTTCAAACACCTTCACACCTGAATTTGTGGTTGTTTGGGATGATTAGGACTGAGTTGGACCCACCTAAGGGGGATTGAGGCCAATTTGGCAATTTTGACTTGTACACTCATCTTGAGCTATCTAATGCTCTCAACTTTCTCATGGATGTAATAAAAACCTGTTCTTAACATTTTCATATGTTAGACAGTCAGTTACTGCAAAAATTAAGTTCACATTGTGTGTAAAATTGTCTCCTTTTTCAAGTTTTTTCACTAGTTTTGCAAATAATTCAATTTTGTAAGGTTCTCCATGGCTCCTAGATCTTATTGTGATCAAAATACTCACATGGTATCAGATTCATTGTGGATTTAGTGAGTTGCAGGTCAATATTGAGCATTGAACTGCATTCTATAGAGGATTTCCAGATAAAAATTGAGTGTTTTTTGCAGGTGTTTCAGTAGTTTTCTCACCATTAACACAGCATTAATGGAAGCAAACCAAATGTTTCTCACACCCTTCAATTTATTCGATTGGAAGGCTGAAATGGTTATCAAGATGAGATCTAAGGGTCTCTATAGAGTAACCATGGGCACAGAAGTGGAGCCAAACTCTGCTGTGGAGAAAGCAAAGTACTATGATCGACTTGATGAAGCTTATGGATTGCTATGCCTGAGTATTTCGAGGGAACTCTTGTTTCATACAGATAGTTTGACAACCCCCAATGAAGTATGGGTGAAGCTAGAATCACTCCTTGGGAAAACTGATGAACTGAGAGGCCACCAGCTTGAAAACGAGCTCATTAGCTTGAGTCCAATGCATTTTGAAACCATCCAGGAGTTCTTCACTAAGTTCAAGTCACTAGTGCTTCAACTGCAACAATGTGGAATTGTTAAGAAGGAGGAACAGCTGATTCTGTCCATCCTTTCGAAGCTAGGCCCAGAATTTTCTATATTTGTTAGCAAATTTCACTCAGCCAAGATGACCCTTCGAAATTGGCAAATGCCATCACTAGCTACCTTTATGGAGTGTCTCACTCAGGAGCAGGACAAACTAGTTCAGATGGGCACCATAAAATCAAAGTACCAAGCATTGTCAATGGGTGTTTCAAATGCCAACAAAGGCAAGCAGAAAGCCAAGAATTCGAAGTATCCAGAGAAGAGGAAGTTTGACAAGACCAAGTCTGCAAATGGAGGTTCGAATCTGTCAAAGGAGAAGGACAAGAAGGGAAAGGAAAAGACCAAATGCACCTATTTTCATAAGGGATGGCATCCAGAGAGCTCATGCATGAAGAAAACCATTAACTCAATGGTGCAGCTGCTGGAGAAGAACAACATCCCAGTCCCTGAGGGCACAAGGAAGAAGGAGAGCACCTCAAATCTTGACAATAAGGATAAATGTCATGATTTGGTAGCAGGTATTTCAAATCCCTCATCCTTTATCATTGATTTAGGAGCTTCCAGACATATGGTTTCATCTAGAGAGCTCTTCTCTTCTATGCATTCGAATGGTGGCCCAACAGTTTGAATGGGAGATGATTTAGAAATCCAGACCAAGGGGATTGGTAGGATTGACATGGAGCATGGCTATTTCAGTGATGTGCTCTATGTACCTTCATTGGCTGCAAATTTTCTATTAGTTTATCAAATGACCCATACAGGAGAAGCCAAGAGAGTAACATTTACTCCAGATTTGGTAGAAATCTCATAAATTTCTTCAAATCAAGTTGTGGTAGTGGGGTATGCTGATCATGAAGAGAGAATGTACAAATTCTCCAATTTCATTCCAAATTCTAGTGACCATGCTCTTGTCTCTGATGCCAACGAGACCTCCAAGTTGTGGCATGAAATATTTGGCCACATGAACTACAAATATCTCCAGACATTGCACAAGGACGAGATGGTGGAAGGGCTTCCAGAAATCAAATCTTCAAATGGTGCATGCATTAGTTGTGCAGTTGGAAAGCATCCTGAGCGCAGCGATGAGAAGGGAATGGCAAGGAGAGCCACTCAACCACTTGGATTGGTACATTCAGACCTCATTGGTCCTCTTCCCACTCCATCATATGGTGGATCAAGGTATGTACTTACATTCATAGATGACTACTCTCGATTCTGCTGGGTTTACTTCCTTAAATTGAAATCAGAACTGTTTGAGAAATAGAAGATTTGGAAGGCCTTAGTGGAGAATCAGAGTGGTCATAAGATAAAGATCCTTAGGAATGATAATGGAAAGGATTATGTGAACAATAACATTCAGCATCTTTGTGAGGAATGTGGCATCCAAATGCAACATTCAATCCCCTACACACCTCAACAAAATGGTGTGGTAGAGAGGAAAAATAGATCTCTCAAAGAGATGGCCAATTGCATGATTGAAGCTAGGGATATAAGCCCTATGATATGGGCTGAAGCCATCAATTTTGCTGCTCATATTCAGAATAGATCCTTTCACAAATTAGTCAAAGGAAAAACCCCCTATGAGGCATGGTTTGGCCAAAAACCAAATGTGTCAAATTTCAGAATTTTTGGGTCTAGAGCACGGGCTCGAATTCCATCAGAAAAGAGGAAGGATTTGGAGCCACAGAGCAGAGAATGTATCATGGTTGGATATGGTGAAGACACAAAGGACTACAATCTATTTGACACATCCACTCTCAAAACTTTCATTGAGAGAAGTGTGCAATTCGAAGAAGAACCAATTCCTGATTTTGAGCTTGCACCGGGAGAAAGCTCTTCTCCTCCACACCTTAATGAAATTAGTGATGATTCCACTTCTGATTTTTCTGATATTGCTGAAGATGACATTGCTGTACATGAGTCACCATGAAGGCCCAAGAGGGCTGAAAAAATCATACAAGCTGCAGGTGAATTGGAAGGCAATCCCCAAGAGCCTAGGAAGACTAGATCTCAAACAATCAATGCTTCCTTTGCAAATGAAAGTGAACTTGTTGATCCCTGTTATATGATGATTGGATCTGATCCAACATCATATCAGGAAGCTCATCATGATCCAAGGTGGAGAACAACAATGCAAGAAGAATTCCAATCTCTCCAAGAGAACAAAACATGGGATTTGGTGCCTCTTCCTCCCAAGAGGAAACTTGGGCAGTGTAAGTGGATTTTTCTAACCAAACCTTTTGATGATGGTTCTGATCTGAAGTATAAGGCTGGGTTAGTGGCTAAGGGATACTCACAGATCCATGGTGTGGATTATACAGAGACCTTTGCACCAGTTGCAAAGATGGATTCAATTAGACTAGCTCTAGCCATGGCAGCTAGTAAGGGTTGGGAAGTTCACCATATGGATGTTAAAAGTGCATTCTTACGTGGTGAGCTACAGGAAGAGATCTATATGTAGCAACCTGAAGGATTCCAAGAGGATCCCACACTTGTTTGTAGGTTGAAGAAGTCACTCTATGGACTCAAGCAAGTCCCCAGGGCTTGGTATGCCAAAATGGATGCTTTTTTGCTCTCAATTGGTTTTTGTCGATGCAAGTCTGGTCCAAATGTTTATTTGTATCAATGCGATGATAATTTGTAGATCATTGTACTTTATGTTGATGATATTTTAATTACAGGGAGCTGCAACAAACAAGTTGGCTTAATTAAAGCTTCTTTGCACAGTGAATTTGCCATGAGCGACCTAGGATTGCTAAGGCAATTTTTGGGTTTGGAAATTGAGCAATCTGAGAGAGGTATATTGTTGAGTCAACCTAAGTATGATCCAGACCTATTATTGAAGTTTAAAATGGATGAATGTAAGGCATCCAAGTGCCCATTCCTTTCAGGCATAAGACTAGGTGAATTTGAAAGCTCTCCATTGGTGGATTGCACACTCTACAGGCAGCTAGTTGGAAGCTTGTTGTACCTTACACATACAAGACCTGATTTGTCTTATGTTGTAAGTGTTGTAGCAAGATATATGCAGCAGCCACATGAGATCCATTGGAAGGCAGCCAAAAGGATCCTTCAATATGTCCAAGGAACAAAGAGCTTTGTGGTACACTATGTAGCTGGTTCTTCACTACAACTCACTGGATTTTCTGATTCCAATTGGGTTGGAGATCCCATGGATAGAAAGTCCACTTTAGGTTTTTTTTTTATGTTTGCTGAAGGTCCCATTTGCTGGTCAAGTAAGAAACAACATACCATTTCACTTTCATCAGCAGAGGCCGAGTACAGGGCAGCAGTGAACGTAGCCACACAGTGTGTTTGGTTGCAAGGCATTCTTCGGGAGTTTGGTGTTGCTATTGATTCTCCAACCAAAATTTGGGTGGATAATCAAAGTGCCTTCAAGATATCTACTGATCCAGTACAGAGGCAAAGAACAAAGCACATTGAAATCCATATGCACTACATTCGGGGCTTGGTGTATGACAGGGTGATTTCCTTGCAGTATTGCCCATCCACCGAGCAAACTGTAGATATTTTCACCAAGTGTTTTACTGAGAAGACCTTCACTCACTTGAGAGATTTGCTTAGAGTGAGTGATGGATGGTGATTGCCGCAATTTAATTGCAGGTTCAGCCCCATGTCCATTTTAGAGGGAAGTTTTTATCCCATGTGGTTTTACTTCTTGTCCTCGGTTTATATGGACAAATAAAAGTTATGTTTGTAATGAGGTGACTTAAGCCTTTGTTGCCAAGGACTCCCACTTATTTTCATGAGTTGTACTAAGTTCTAGTTAAGGGGGGGGGTGTTAGAAAAGTAATCCATACTTAGTACCATAGTCCATAACCATAGTCAATTTTTATTGATCATGTGCTTCATTACACCATAGTTTCGACTAGGTGACTTTAGTTGGTCAAATACCCACATTTGAGAGTGTTCACACCCACTTCCAAGCAAACCAGTTCACCCAACCTCCTATTTTGTCCATAATTGTGCCTTCATTAAATGTTGGAGCTCTCTCTTTCCTTGATTTGGGGAATTGCTGTTGACTAGAAGCGCTAGGGTGGATTTTGCCCAATTTTGGCTAGATTTGGAGCATTTATTGCTCCCTTGGTCCTCCCAAACACCTCTATTTGCTCACCCACATTTGCATTTGCCTCATTTATGACCTAGCATGCTTCAGCCACCTTCACACCTGAATTCGTGACTATTTGGGATGATTAGGACTGAGTTGGACCCACCTAGGGGGGGTTGAGGCCAATTTGGCAATTTTGACTTGTACACTCATCTTGAGCTATCTAATGCTCTCAAATTTCTCATGGATGTAATAAAAACCTGTTCTTAAAATTTTCATATGTTAGACAGTCAGTTAATGCAAAAATTAAGTTCACATTGTGTGTAAAATTGTCTCCTTTTTCAAGCTTTTTCACTGGTGTTGCAAATAATTGGATTTTGTGAGGTTCTCCAGAGCTCCTAGATCTTACTGTGATCAAAATACTCAGAGCTTCAGTATGGGATCAGGTCTGATCTCTTGGTTTAGCAGGAAGCAGTCCTGTGTAGCACTGAGTACAGCTGAGGCAGAGTATGTTGCAGCCTGTTCAACTAGTTGTGAGGCAGTATGGCTATGGAAGCTAGTGTTTGAATTATTTGATCTCCCATTGGATGCTACTGGTATCTTCTGTGATAACCAGAGCTGTGTGAAGTTGTCCAAGAACCCAGTGTTTCATGATAGGTCGAAACACATAGAGATCAAATATCACTATATCAGGGATATGGTGCAGAGAGGAGCTGTGAAGCTCCTATATGTTGCGACAGACGAGTAGATTGCAGATGTGTTGACGAAGCCACTAGCCAGGGTGAAGTTTGAGTACTTCAGAGAGAGGCTTGGCGTTCTTCAGATTGATGATACTTCAAGGAAGAAGTGATGGACACATTTGCTGAAGCCATTCCAAGCATGTTGGAAGGAGGAACCTTCACATGGTTGTGGATGTAAGCGCTGGATGATGAACATCAGGATGATGTTCTGGTTTCCGCTTTGTATGATCAGTTGGATCATTTTTATATGTATGTATGTATGCATCATGTTGGATGCTGGATATGATCAGTTGGATCATTTATATGTATGTACGCATCATGATGGATGCTGGATATGATCAGTTGGATCATTTATATCTATGTATGCATCATGTTGGATGCTAGATATGATCAGTTGGATCATGTGTATGTATTTTGTATAAGCATCATGTTGGATGCTTGGACAATGTATCTGTATATGTATCAGGTGGATACATTGTATGATTAGGTAAATCATGTATGTTGATATGTATCATGTATTTATATCTGTATCAGGTGGATACACTGTGTGATTAGGTGGATCATGTATGATGATATGTATCAGGTAGATACTTGGTATGCATCATGTAGATGCATTGTATGATCATGGATGACGAGCTTCAAGATGTTGCTCCAGATGACATGTAGCAGGATGTTGTAGTGATGATGATCAGGATGATCATGTGTACATCAGGATGTTGTATGGTGAGTATCAGGTTGATACTCTGTGGCCGTGGAACAAGTTATGCAGATAAGCATGTAATTTGTGCCCTGGGAGATTTGCAGATAGTCTTCCAAGGTTTTGCCTACGGCATGTAATTTGTACCCGGGATATCTGGCAAATGCTCTTTCGAGGTTTTGCTTGGGAGGACATATAATTTGTGCCCTGGGAGATCTGCAAATAGTCTTTCGAGGTTTTGCCTATGGCATGCAATTTTTGCCTTGGGATATCTAGCAGATGCTCTTTCGAGGTTCTGTCCTATGGCATGTAATTTGTGCCCTAGGAGATCCGATAGGTTGAGCCATGTGCTCGTAATCAGTCCTGGGATGCTCTTTCGAGGTTTTGCGATGACCACATGTAATCTGTGCCCTGGGAGATCTGATAGGTTGAGCCTTGTGCTCGTAATCAGTCCTGGGATGCTCTTTAGAGGTTTTGTGGTGACCACATGTAATTTGTGCCCTGGGAGATCCAATAGGTTGAGCCTTGTGCTCGTAATCAGTCCTAGGATTCTCTTTCGAGGTTTTCTGGTGGGTTCACATGTAATAAGTCCTGGAGATATGGACAGGATGAAAAAGGCCTCAAATGCTCTTTAGGGTTCTTGCTAGTCAAGAGACTCTTTTAAGGTTTTGTGAAGCATGTAATAAGTCCTGACATTTCCATAGTATGGCCAGTGACGATGAAGACCTGCAGGTGGTGGGCCTACATCCAGTTTGAAAAAGGAATGGCTCTGTAGAACTTCCTATGACGAGTAGAGTCAGAGATTGGTTGAGATAGCAGCAGCAGTGACGATGATGATGAGATGCATCGATGACGATGATCCTGAGAAGAAGACTTGTCTAGCAGATCTGTGTCGAGAAATACCTTCCTAGTTAAGAGGGAGTGTTGATGTATATGTAACTTCGTAATGTATTTCATATATATTTATTGTACCCTTATTAGAGATGTGTTATTCCTCTATAAGGAAGTGTCTTCATGTGGATTGACAAGTGTCGCAAGTGTGTGTACTTTCCGATGGGTTATTAGACCACCATGTGTGGGGTCAGCCCTGAAATATATATTATATTATGGATGTACCTAGCTAGACAAGTCGGCCCCATAAGGTCACTGAGAAAACAGGTTAGTATAAATAGAGATCATGATATCTCTATTTAGATCATTCAGAAAGTCATCTCTCTCTCACTCAGAAAGTGGCGCACTAGTGAGGAGGAGGATCATCTGCTTCTAGGAGACTATCTCAAGTGTATTTTGGTTGTACTTTGGTTGAGCCATTGCTCTCTCTATCTCTGAGGAAGTTGTGGGGTTTTTCACCTTAGGGTTTTTCCCACGGAAACTCCGTGTCTCTTGTCTCTCATGCTTTTGATTCTTGTGATGCTTGTCATGCTTATTGTGATTTTTATGCATTGATATACTATATATGTTATTCTCTCAGTGAAGATCCTAGAGTATTGTGAATTAATGCTCAAAATTTAACACTCTTTTCCCTGCTTCTTTTTCACTTTGTTTCCACACCTCAATTTTTTCTTTTGCAAAAACTTGGTGATTCAAGTCTTCATCGAGTCTTTTGATTTGTTTGTTTTGAGCGATTTAGATGTTTGTCTTACGCACACTTTACATTTAGAGCTTACTTGCTTTTGTACAAGTTCTCTTTCACTTATAGTTATCAGAAAAGACAAAAAAATGTTCAAGTAGCTTAGTAGTAAGGTCTTTCATCATTTTAAGATAACATAGTTTACTTTGAAATATTAAAAGAAAAATACAAAAAGATTTTGATTTAGGATTGCTTAGGTTTCAAGTTTTTGAAAGAATCATAAACGAAAAGAGAAAAGTTTTTGTGAATTTGAAAGCATTTGCACTTTACTTTCATAACAAACCATTCCACACACCACACTACAACCCTTGAGTAACAAGTAGCCCTTAAAAAGAAATATTAATAAAATTTATTGGTAACATTTTTCTTTTTAGGTATACACATCTTCAACTAGCTTAGGCTAGAGTTTCTGACTTAAATCACCTCAAATGATCTGAAACTGGCTTCATTACTCAACAATCATAGTACCACTTTCACTTAGATAAATCCATCTCTATCAAATAGTCCTGGGATGCTCTACTCAAACCAGAGTTAAGCATGAGGCCGTGGGAGATTGGAATTGTTGAGGATAGCCCCTCACTTTCCTGTCAACCATAAACTAGAATTGACTCGCGTATGGGGGTCCTTTTGGACTTCGGGCTTTGCTACCTTGCCCATGCATTTTTACTAGGCTGACGACTGTCCCCCCAGGTTATTTCGTATTGATGGTAGCCTTAGTATCAGAACTCTAGGATTCTACACAAGTAGAGTGGGCGGTTATTCCCACTTCATCTAGGACATATGTGGAAGGTAACCCTTTGGCAGTAATCCCGAGAAGGTGATTTGGTGATTCAAACGCTTGCACCCAGTGGACATCCAAATGACGCCACGTAACTAACTGTCGATACTCTAGTATTCTGTTCTAGGCCCTAATCATCCCAGACTTTCTTCCGAGAGTATTTGCCATCTATTTGCTTGGTTTGATTACTTAGGAAATTTTGTAGTGGTATGTTGTTTGCTCCTTAGTTGTAGTGGTCACTAGGTTTTTACTTAGTTTAATTTTTTATCATTGTGGAGGACCAACATCTTCGTTGATCTTGGAGGTTGAAAAACCTTCCTCCTCCCATTGTGGAGCCTCCACCACCACTGCGATGCCGGAGGACAGATTCACATGGTTCCTTTTGAACTTACGGGTGAAACAAAGTTTCTTGAAGAACCACATCCAAGAACCCCAGATCGATAAGTCTTTGATACTGTTAAGGTTGAGGACCTAACCTCTAGAGAGTTCAGTACTCCTTTCAACCCTCCTTTTACTGGATCCAACGATCCTTTACTGGTACCTGTTGGATTTCAACAACCTGAGTACAGTGTGTGTGCTCTTTGTGCTGCTTCTTTTTAGTTGGCCTTGGAGATTTATGGTTTGTTGAGTCGAAAACTATGGAAAGCATCCCGGTGAGCACCAATCAAGGATCCCCTATTGAAGGGGCTCCTTGTGCTTTTCCATTCATTGGGAACATTGGTACTCCCTTAATGGCTACCTTGAATCTTCTGGGATTCACTATAGGACTACCATTTTGGTTGTTTTCCACTCCAAATGCCTTGCATGCTCTTGATGCTTCTCAAGTAAGCACCTCACATCAAGAGCATCAAAACCCTATGCCTGCTTCACCAGTAACATGTTCTCCTCCTCCTTCTACCTCATGTGGTGAAATTAGTAATACTAGTAACCAGCAGTCTAAAAGGAATAGATAGAGGAAGAATAGGAAGAAGATGCCAAAGAAAGGGGGTAGCCACCCAACCTCTGAAGGTCATGTCAAGGGAACCTACCCAGCCTCTGGAGGTCATGTTGGGAGCAAAATGTCAGTCACAGCAAATCATACTAGAAGTATGTCTTCAACCATTGTTTCTCATGTTGAGGACATGTCATTGATCACTGCTGGTCATATTAATGACAAGTCACCAGTTACTGTGAGTCATACTAGAGACACTGAATTAGCCACTGCATGTCATGCTGAGAGAGTTGACATTGTTGAAAAACCTAATAAATAGAAGCTTAAGTTCCCTTGTAAGTTTTGCGAGGCAGACCACCTGACCTATTTGTGCCTTGTACTTCCAGAAGTGCAAAGAGTGTGGTCCATAGTTCAAAATTATTATTCTTATGAGAAACCAGCCACTGCAAGTCATGCTAGGAGCAAGTTGTCCACCAATGCTAGTCATGATGATAGTAATGTTGTTGTAAATGAATCTAAGCTTATAGGATGCAAGCCAAAGTTCCCTTGTAAACTTTGTAAGGGAGATCACCTTACTCACCTGTGCCCTGCTATTCCAGAGGTGCGGAGAGTGTGGTCCATGTCTGAAGGATCCTCTGATCCTGAATTGTCTATAGACTCCCAACAGCCTGATCAACCTTTGGTTGATGAAGTGGTTGAACCAATGCAATTTTTTGTCAACCCCACTCTTCCTTTGGAGAGTGAATCGATCAGATCGATGCAATCTTTAACCGATCCCATCAGTTCTTTGGAGACTGATGGACCTATCCCTGAAGTCTTTTGCATTACCAGTTTAGATGTTTTGGAAGTGGGGGGCACCTCATCTGTGCCAAGTGAACCCCTACCAAGCTCTAGGATCATTTCCTTTGATTGGAATAGTCTAACTGGGCCTCATCTTCCTTCTGCTACACCGCCTCAGATAAAGGTTGATATAAAAAACCATGTGGTTCATCGATGTATTGTATATGAAGGAGACTCTGTTAGTATCTTATCCCCTTATGCTTGGAGAGATTTAGGTTTTCCTAACCTTGTTCCAGCTGTTAATTGGCCATTGACTTTTGATAAAATACCTAGTGAACCATTGGGATTCCTCCCTCAAGTACCCGTTACTTTGGGTGGAAAAATAGTCTTAGTTGATTTTATGGTTTTAAAGGACCCTATGGACTTTGATATGATCATCGGGCATGATTACGTATATGCTATGCAGGCTATGGTGTTTACGCTCTTTCGTGTGATGCATTTTCTTCACAACGAAATCATTGTCACTATCGATCAACTTACATTTGTTGATCCCTCTTATTACCGAACTATAGACCAAGTATGTCCCTTATCACTAGGCAATACCATGTCACAATCAAATTATGTGGCATATTCTTCCTTGATCCCAATTGCTAGTGAGAAGAAGCCTCTGAATTCATGCTTACATTCTCAGGACTAGGTCTCAGAAATTTACCAGGTGATGACTCCATCTGAATGTTTAGATATGTGTTCCTTCTGGGATAATATACTTCCCTCTGATGATGTTTTCCTAGAGTCTATAATGCAGTCTACCATTCATTTGGACATTGATCCACCTACGAGCATTCTTCCACCTTCACTTCGAGCTCGTTAAAAACAGTGAGGAGGCTATGAGCATTTCTTCCATCTTCACTTCGAGCTCATTAAAAATAGTAAGAAGGTTATGATCATTTTTCTGTATCTCCTTTGAGCTCATTAAAAACAGTAAGGAGGTCACAAGTTTACTTTTCCGGGCTCGTTGAAACTTTACGAAAAAGATATTTATACAGTTCTTTCACGCTCTTGTTTGACTCTTTAAATATGACAAGATTGTCGAGTATAGTTTTCCTTTCAAACTCGTTAAAGAATTTGAAGCGACATACGCTTATGTATAAGTTTAACCCTTTTCCGGACTTTTGTGGATTACTTACGAAAAAGGAATACTCTAGTCATACGTGGCTATAAGAGTTCTTCTCTCATTGTTTTAAACTTTTTCAGGGGACCTTTTGGAGCCTTCTTTAGGGTTTTCAGGCTCTTGAAATATTAAAACACCAAGTGAGCATTAACCTACTTGGGCTCGGTATTAAAATCCACGAGTAGGTGTATGGAGTTATTCTTTAAGTTTTTCAGACTCCTTAAAATTGAAGACACCGGCGAGCAAGAATAGATGTCGGCTCAATATTAAAATCCAGAGATCAGTATTATAGAATATTCTTCTATCTCTTCTTCAAACTCTGTAAACAATGAAGAAGGTCCTAATTCTTTCTCCCATGGGCTCGTTAAACTTTTTACATGGTTGGACTTATTGAGTTTTCTTTCTTTCTTGCACTCATTAAAACAACAAGAAGGACATTCTTTTACCAAAAAGAATAAGGGATAAGAAGGGTATATCACATCTTTTTTAGTTTCAAAGGCAATTAAGTCAGTCATATCCTTGAACACAACACCTACTTGAGTCTTTCATGTCAGTTGGGTTTTAGTTTTTTGACCTTAGGGTGAACCTGATCTCCGAGTTTTTACTCCCTCGGTTAGTTATTCTTCCAACCATATGGAGGGTCTATCAATGTCTCCTACATTACAGGCTTATATCATTTCCCCTTCATATTGAAAATTGCCTAAGTCACTTTGTGTCGTGCTCACTGTTCAAGGATATAGCCTGTGTTGGCCATTCTGTAGTTTACCTTGAATTCATGTGTCAGCCATCCTGCTGTCAGTTTGTTTCATCTTGTTACTTGTCCTACTCCACATCAGCTCATACCTTTGATTGTTCCTCGTGTTGGATGATGGAGGATGCATTAAGGACTCCCTTCCAACAGATTTCTTCCCATCGAATTCAGCTCAATATACTCTGGTAACAAAGTTTAGAGTTTCGGTTAGTACCTTGGGGATTGCAATCATCAATGGCAGTTTCCATTGCTATTGAATAAATGGGAATACATCAATGTCTCTTATTCGATAGGTTCCTCAAGTGTTAGACTTCAAGTCCTCTTATTCACACTTGTTGGATCGTACTAGGTACCTTTGGCCCCATTATCATTATCAATGGAAGCCCTCACGTTTGTGAACGGTATACATCAATGATCGGTAATCAAACGATAACCCCCATGTTCAACTTCAGCTCATTTATTAGCATGTTTAGGGTTTGTACCTTGGGTTTTTTTGGATGAAGACCTTGGGATCATGATAGCATCATCTTATTTATGTTATCACCCAAGCTGTGCAAGACTGAGCCTCACTCATTTTAGCTGTTCATCAGACATAGATCCAGCTTGTTGTTATGGATATGATCTCTCCTTTTGACATGGATCCATGCTTGTGTTTCAATGGCCATGCTCTATATATACATCTCCTAGTTATGTATTGGAGATCATGTTACACATCTATATGATGTCAAGATTGTAATTGCTCGCTAACCTTGATCATTGTTTTACGTTTTTTTGTGACTTGGTCCTACGGTTTCTTGCTCCTCCTTTGTCTTGGACTTACAATGTATTTCGGCCATCATTTCCCTCTGACTTCACACATTAGGGGGCATCTGTTATAGGTCAGATCTGCACCTCTCCATCTGTGATCACATTGCTCTGTCGATCACACAAAAGGACAACATGGATTGAAGAGCTAGGTTGACCTAGATGATGTATGGACCTGATTTACCCTCTTCAGCTGAGAAAACTCCTATTTACACTGACATTTTGACATGTGCGCTACTCTCTGGGTAGTAAACTAACACACATCTGCTAGTATTCCCTACTTTACTCAAGTGAAACTAGCGCACACCTTGAAAATTGTTGCAAACGCTTGTTGCAAAGTACAAGAGTTGCATATTGTGCACTACTCTGGTGTATGAAACTCACGCACATTTTAAGATGAGTCAAAAAATATATTAAGATTACGAATTGGTATTAGTTGAAGTTGGTTCTGCAACTTCCCCAACCTCCCAATTCAACCACCTCTCGAGTCCAATTGCTTATCTTGTCCCATAAATAGAAGGAGGATCCATGGGAGAGGGAGCCCAAAAGAATGCATTAAGGGTTGTTACGCTGGAGGAAAGTCCCAAGTCATTGTGAAGAGCAGGAGCCTAGGACTCGGTTGCAGAAACATCTTGACATGTCAGGTATATTGCACTGATTCGTGTTTCTTTGACAATAAAAAGGTCGAAATACCCTTCCTGTCCCAAATCGAATGTCTATTGGATTGTATGCTCCTTCGGATTAATATCTGATTATATTTGACGTTAAATTACTTTATGATTTTATCATATTTATATATAGTCAATATACACTGAGGAAGGTATCCTTTGTGTTGCAGTTTCATCAAGCGAGAGATCAAGCGGGATATCAAGTGAAAGCTAGGACCAGTCGTCGGTTAAAGGTATGTGTTTCAATATCCCGATCTCTTTCATTTGTAAGAACTAGTTGTAATGTAATTAATGTATTTAGCTATCAACCCCGCCCAGTTGGTAGTGTCTCTCCTCACTATAAGGTAAAAATCCTGAACAACAGGTGGTTTGGCTTAGTTTTTACTTTTTCATGCTCTGGTTCAAATTAGTAAAATATTCTGAGTGCTTTTGATACCATTGGTGTGCTCGTTAAAAATTGAGTAAAATGGTGTGTCTAACGAGTATAGGTTTATCTCTTTGTCCGGCCTCGCTAGACTATTTACGGAAAAGGAACTGTGCTGAGTTTACTTTTTCCTTTGTTGTACTCGGTCGCCAACCATGACAAAGTTGTACATGGAGTCCTCTTTAAGCTCTTTTCAGACTCCAAAAATAGGAAAAGATTGCTGAGCGAACTCGTTCTTTTTATGCTTGTAAAAGGATTTGAAGTAACGTCTATTCGGTGGTAGGTTATCCCTTTTTCAGACCGTTTAGACTATTTATGAGAAAGGTATACCTCAGTCAACCTTTGACTGGGAGAGTTCTTCTAGATATTATTTTACACTTTTTCGGGTCTGGGGACTAACTTTTACGAAAAAGTCAAAACCTAGAGTCTTCTTTAGATTATTTCAGACTCTCTAAACATGAAACATCGTCGAGTTTCCCTCCCTTGGAATCGTAAAATCAAACATCGAAGGACCCTTTTGGCACTGAACCCCTCCTTTATCAGGTTCGTAAAACATGTAAGATTGGACTCATCCAAAGGATGAGCTATACCGAGCATCTATTATCCTCCTCAAGCTTGTTAAAAAACAAAGAGGTACTCATCAAGCATGATGGGGGTTGGGGAGAAATAAGCTAAGTCTGTTTTCGAAAGCTTTATGGTAGCTTTTGTTGTCTTTGAACATGGCACCTACTTGTGTATCATCATACAGTTGGGTAATCTGCTTGTCTCTGAGTCATGCCATTTCTATGAGTTGTCCTGCTCCTTCAAGTCACCTGAAGAATGCCTCAGTTATTGTTGCATTATGTCTTGGTCTCTGCCTCATTGAGTCAATGTTGCCAAGTCATTATTGTCATGCCATTCATGTTCACGGGAAGTTTTCCTTAGTCATCCTCTGCAATATTGTTAACCTTTATATCCTTGTGTCAGTCCATAATCATCTGATTCATTACTTCACATCACTTTCCTATGTTGGTTTCGTCTCGTTGATGTGGGATTAATCATGGCCCTCCTTCAATGAGTCTATTCCTGTCGACATCAACTCATCATCCTGGAATTAGACTTAGAAACCAAGCTTAGTACCTTGGTATTTGTATGCCTCAATGGCAGGTTTCCTCATATATGACAGTAGGTTTTCATCATTGACCTCTGATCAAATGATATCGTTGATGTTCGACGTCAACTCATTTATTTACATTTCATTGAGATGTACTATGATACCTTGGGAGTCATTGTCATCATTGGTGATTTCCCTCTCACTTGTGAATGGTTGACATCATTGACCGATAATCAAGTGTTTTCTACCATGTTCGACTTCAACACCTTGTAATCACATGGTTAGATTTGTATCAATTTGGGATCGGGTACAAGACCCTGGATAGTTCTGAAGTCTATTTAGCACATCCAGGTTGCGATGGTGGTTTTTTGAGTAGGTTCTCACATGGACATTATGTTGGTGACCTCATTGATGTACTATCACATAGATCCACTCTTGTATTGGTCATGGCTATGTCATTGTCTTATCATGGATCTACGCTTGTAGTCTAGTAGCCATGATTGATCTTCAGTCATTTTTAAGTCAGTACCATCATGGATCTGGAATGTATTGGTTGGCAACCATGATTTGAGTCAGTTGTTTTGAGCATGGGTATGCCCAACTCGGGGCGTTAGACATATTTTTGATATTTGCTTGCAGCTCTTCTCTAGTTCTCCTTCATATATCCTTGCAGACTTATTATTGGTAAAGTGTTTTGACCATCATAGTCCTTCTGACCTCTCACTTTAGGGGTCATCTGTTATACCTCAAATTGCCACACCATGTGCAAGTGAGAATATACATTTTTCACCACCATGGAAAACATGATGTTTATGCCTCCTAAGGGTGTTAGGACCCTTCATTCTAATGTTGATCCCTTCCCTAGTCACATTTGGAAGCAAATCCCACAAGCAAGGGGTTGAAACCCACCTTAACCACCTCCAAAAATTAGCCTTCTGGAATTATCGTGCCCTGGATGCCTATGGGGGAGTGATAATTTCAAATTATCATGCCCTGCATGCCTATGGGGGAGCAACAATTTCCAAATTATCGCGCTTTTCTTAGTTATAGGGGAGTGATAATTTTGGTTTAGGCTTATCCATTTGATTTTGGATCTTGGATCTCATGAAGATTTTCTTGGGATGAGGTACCCCTTTGAATCCCATCTTACATTCCCTCCTTGGCATAGTTTAGATCCTTGATCCACATATTATTCACTTAGATCCATAATCTCCTGTTAGTGGTTGGCTTCCCAAATACTACTTAAAGAGAGCCATCCATGAGCTATGGGGGGTGATCTTGGAAGCACTAAACTTATGATCCTATGATCTTGCAAGAGTGATGTTGGAGAGATTGGAAGGAGGTGCTGCTACTTTGGACATCAAGGTATAACATTGTAATCAGATTTTGTTGGCTTTCTTAACATTAATATAACTTAGCCTATTCCTCTCATTTTCATGTCCTTAATTATGATTGCATGAAATTTTCTCTATTTGTATAGTTATATCTTTGTTTATACATGTATCACTTTGGAGAAGGTGTTTTCTTTCCTTTGCGAACAAGTTCTTAAGTCCATAATCAAAGGCTGGAGGTGGAGCAACTTAGGAGCAGCAAGGACAACCATCAGAGTGAGGTACGCCATCTACTTGCTTTGTCTTTCCATAGCTTGTTAGTTGATGTATGAGCTAGATATAAGAGGTTTATAGTGTCTATTTGTTTCCTCTCTGTCTTTGGTAGGCAAGTAGGGTCCTTTACTAATCCCAAGGGGATATCTACCTATCCGTAGGGAGATTTTCTCACAATAGATGCTTATGTACAAAGTCTGAACCATGGTATTGCTACCATAGTCGGCCCCATTCAATATTTGTAACCTAACTTAAATATTATGTATAAGCTCTAATTACTTAAGCTCTTTGAGCCTCTCATACACATAACCATCGTATTCATAAGACACCATTTATTATGAATTATGCACATGGTCCAAACATTATGCTCTTAGCACTTGGTATTAAAATATCCATGCATTTGAAAATATGCACAACACTATTGCATAAATAATCCGATTCATATATGACTATATGAAATCACATTGCTTGATATAAACTCTATGATATGATCATGTTTGTAATTATGTACAAACCTATGCATCACCCTATGCTTATAGTTCGAAAGCTATGTTTGAATGTCATATTACAAACTTTATCAAATCCTATTACATGTGATGAAAATTGTGCTAGGATCATAGTATTAACTATGATCCTATGTAATCTCTGCGTTGTCAATGTTGCATTACACTTTGTATTAAATGAATATCTACGAACTATATTATATGATTTCACATATTAAACGTTCGGATTTGCAATGGTTAAGGCAAGGCCACCATAAGTGCCAATGCATGCTGGGTTGGGGAAATCCATGTGATGGCTTTAACGTAGGTAGGCTTGTACAGGCTCGTCTTTCACGTGGAATCACAAGGATCATTGATCAATGTTGTATTGAGATCATAACTGACCCCTCCAAGGTTTTGTCAGCAACGAAGTGGTTGACTTTTCATTGTTTCTTAACAACATGCATTATGTTGTTGCGATGGAGTTCGGCTATGTGCAGAGCTCTCCCAAGATAGTCTTCATGTCTGTAAATTGATATACAGTGATCGATTACTACATTAATGTGTTTATTAGCAGTGATAGCTTCTACAAACTCTTTACGGAGTGCTCATAGAGCTTCCACGATGGTTTTCCCTCCAGTTGTTTAGTTATTTGTTTACAATTCAGCTCAATATAATTTCATTAGATTGTAACATGTTAGCTTGGTCTCTGTGAAACTTTGAAGTTATGATAATTGTTTAAGAGTTTGGAGGATCATGGGTTTTACCCAACGATGCTCCTAGGAACCATGTGCTTGCGAACTAGTTCTGGTCATCGTTGTGTTGTGAACTAAAAGGTTTTGAAGCATGGCACACCAGGGTTTGGTTCTTTTCCCAAGACACTTCGTATGCATTTCTTGACACAAGGGTAAGGGTTTACCTTCCCTTCCTTGGCTCTTTTTGTTACAAGTTTGAGAATCATATTATTTTAGTTTCCAGATTTATATATTGTATATGCATAATGGTTCTCACAAGATTTTAAAATTTTGTATAGGTGAACTTCAAATCATGTAGGTTTCGAGATGCTAGAAGCGAATGCTAAACAAACCATGTAAAAGAGCAATGCTTTCTTAGCATTTCTAGTCGTCCACCAAATTCAAAGGGTAATCTCTAAGGTCATTTAATTTAAAGCTTCATTGTTTATAAAATTATGTATTTACAGGGTTCTTTTATGAAAGTCATCTATGTGTTAGAAATACATCTTTTGTATAAGTTATAATCCTCTGTTTCGAGTGTGTAAATATTTAACTTGTTTTTATTATGTGTACGTAGGTTAAAACCAGGACTATGCCATTGCTTAGGAAGCACAATGGCCTTCCATAACCCTGGTAACTAACCCATATGAACTCGTTAAAGATTCAGTTATGACACTTGGTTACTTAACCCTAACTGAACTCGTTTTGTAACGTGTTACAGGTGGTCACAAGAACTGACGGCAGTAACGTGGAAAAGAAAAGGATGTCGGCTTCCAAGACGTTTAAGCCGGTAGAAAAACTTGAACTCTTTCTTACGACCTGAGTACGTTGCCTTGCTTACATGTTCTGATCTTCGCATGGGATGAGATAGCCATGCAACTTCATTTAAGAATTCATTTAAAATATTATAGTTGTGTATGAAGCCTCTCGGCTATCACACTCCTTTTTTGTCATAAATTCAAGAAGCTTGTCGGCCCTCATTCGATTTCTTGTTAATGAACTTGTTTTCTTAATGCGTTTGTTTTGTCCATTGCTTATATATACATGAACAGAGTTTTTATTTGTTTTAATACTTCACTGGTTTATTTCATGGCCTCACAACTCTGTGATAGGTTATATGCTTGAAATGGAAACATATGAGCATTACGGATCTGTAACACTGTTCGTATATTATATAATTATTTAACCCAGCAATGAAATGCAATTGAGCCATACGACACTGTATTAATGTTAGGTTTAACATGTTGACTTGTATGAAGCTCGTGTTTGAGCTTTACGGCTCTGTAAAATTTTTAGGTTTTATACTTTGAGTTTGAAATAGCAATGCATTTATCCTTTGATAAAATATTGTATAAACAATAATGTTATAATACTCTACGAAATGTTTTGTGGCTTCTTGGATCTGTATTCTCATTTTGTAATATATGAATATTTCCTTAAGTCTACAATGAAAATGTTTTTGAGCCTTACAGATGTATTTAAGAAAATACTCTATTTAATATAATAATGTTAAGCCAATAGGCTCTGTATATAAATATATATGATAATATATTTTGTAATATATGAATATTTCCTTAACTCTATAATGAAAATGTTTTTGAGCCTTACGGATGTATTTAAGAAAATACTCTATTTAATATAATAATGTTAAGCCAATAGGTTCTATATATAAATATATATGATAATATATTTATCATACCCTAATATGTTACTTCTTGATACTTTTTGCATTAAAACAAAACCTACATACTATGTAAATATTGTAAATATTTACTCTATCTACAAAGATACATTATATAGATATTTTATGAAAAACACAAAAATAGAATAATGCAGATACAAAACATAGTAAACATAAATAATGTATTTCTCATAAAGAAAATCATTTGCAGAATATTTAATCAGTATAAAATACACAGTTTATCATTTTCTAATAATTCTACACAGAAAATATGAAATAGATAATAAGAAATATTGAATACTAATAAAATAGATAATAAGAACCCAACTGAAAGAACAAACCAAATCCAAACTAAAGTGCGTCGTTCCTCCCAACCAAGCTTCTAGAACAACCAAGAGTACTTGTTCCAAACGTTATGCTCTTAGCACTTGGTATTAAAATATCCATGCATTTGAAACTATGCACAACCCTATTGCATAACTAATCTGATTCCTATATGACTATATGAAATTGCATTGCTTGATATAAAATCTATGCTATGATAATATTTGTAATTATGTGCAAACCTATGCATAATCCTATGCTTATAGTTTGAAGCTATGTTTGAATGTCCTATTACAAACTATATGAAATCATATTATATGTTATTAAAACTATGCTAGGATCATAGTATTAACTATGATCCTATGTAATCTTTGTGTTGTCAATGTTGCATTACACTTTGTATTAAATGAATATATACGAATTATACTATATGATTTCACATATTAAACATTGGGATTTGCAATGGTTAATGCAGGGACACCGTAAGTGCCAATGTAGACTCGGTTGGTGAAAGCCATGTGATTGCTTTAACGCAGGAAGGCTTGAACAGGATATCCTTTTGCGTGGAATCACAAGGATCGTTGATCAATGTTGCCTCAAGATGACACCGACCTCTCCAAGGTTTTTTCAGCAATGAAGTGGTTCACTCTTCATTGTTTCTTCGCAACATGCGTTATGCTATTGTGATGGAGTTCAACTCTGTGCAGAGCTCTCCCAAGCTAGTCTTCTAGTTTGTAAATTGATATACAGTGTTAGCTTACTGCATTAATGTGCTTATTAGCAGTGACAGCTTCTATGGCTTCCTTATGGAGTGCTCGTAGAGGTTCCACGAGGGTTTTCCCTCCAGTTGTTTAGTTATTTGTTTACAGTTCTTCTTAGTATAATTCTATTAGCTTGTAACATTTTAGCCTGGTCTTTGTGTAACTTTGAAGTTATGATCATTGTTTAAGAATTTATAGCATCATTGGTTTTACCCAATGGTGCTCCCAAGAACCCTATACTTGTGAATTGGTTCTGGTCATTGTTGTGTTGTGAACTAAAAGGTTCTAAAGCATGGCACACTAGGGTTTGCTTCTTTTCTCAAGATGCTTCATATGCGCTTCTTGACACAAGGGTAAGCATTTACCTTCCCTTCCTCGTCTCTTTCTGTTACAAGTTTGAGAATCATATTATTTTAGTTTCCATATTTATATAATGTATATGCATAATGTTTCTAACAACCTCTTAAACTTTTGTGCATGTGAACTTCGAATCCTGTAGGTTTCGAGATGCTGGAAGCGAATTCTAAACAGCGCATGTAAAAGAGCAATGCTATGTTCTAGGCATTTCCATCCATCCACCAAATTCAAAGGGTAAGATCTAAGTTCATTTAATTTAAAGCTTCATTGTTTATAAAATTATGTATTTACATGGTTCTTCTATGATAGCTGTCTTTGTTTTAGAAATACATATTTTGCATAAGTTATAATCATGTAATGTCCCCATTCAAATAATTACATAGCAAGACAATCCCATCAATCCTACTAGTTCCCTAGGTTGGATGGAAACATTTGGAATTGTAATAAGGGATATAATAAATTATGGTTATACATTTGAATAGTTCAATTATTTAATAAATAGGTTGAATAAATAAATTCAAGAGAAATTCTAGGTGGCAATTGGTTTTGAAGACATATGGAGGATGTGGGACCCACACTAGCTTGATTTTTCAATGTGATATGGCATCTCTCTCTTTCCATTTCAAATCCATGAGAAGGAAAACATTCTTGGAGGAGTTGGTAGGTTCATACACATGGAATTTAGCATCATAGGTCGAATTTGGATGGAATGGTAACCTCCATGGAAGAGGAAGAGTCAAACTAGAAGTTTGTGGACACTTGGGTTAGATTCCCTAGCTCCTATGACAACAATGATGAAGAATCTATGACATCTATGAAAAATTTAAGACATGATTGCTGACATCTAACCAATATGACATGTCAGGCCCAAAAATAGGCTCTAAGGTGGCGCTCATGGGATTTGGAGAAGCCAAAGAGACTCTTACTCAAATTGGGAGAAGGTAGAAGGTTGGAGCTTGGGAGACAAGTGGCATAATGTGGAATCTTTGCGATGTGGAAACCTCTAGAAACTAATGGAAGGAATTTGAACCATAGAATGATAAGGTTGGTTATAAAATACAAGAATCAAGCATGAAAAGGGATTTTTATGATTTTGAGAATTTGCATTTGTGAAGAGAGAGAGCTAGTGGATGACTAGTTTCTTGCCTTAGCCAATTTCGAGGGTGAAAGATTCCCATCCAAGTTGGTGTGTGGAGAGGCCATTCAGGTATTTAATGGATATTTAATGGAGTCTTTATTTTCAGGTGTAAGATACAGGGAATCTCGTGGTTTCTTCTAGTGCAACTCACTCCCTCAACCATTTCCAATTTTCATTGCATATTCTTGCTCCTTGAGGGAGGGCACTTTTTCGTGAGCTATTGTACTCTTTGGGGGAGATTCTAATGCCCCATTTCTATTGTAATAAGATTAATATATTCTATTCTTCATCTTAATAAATGTATCAGGTAGAAAATGTAGTTGGAAGGATGTAAATCTAGTGTTTAATGAACAAACAATGCCATTTCCACACTACCTTGTTGTAAACCAATGTAATGTTGATGGATTCGAATGGATAAGTAAAATGTTGAGATATTGTAACTTCAAAGAATATTATATTTGTACTTTATTATTCTGGAGATGTTTCATTCCTCCGTGAAGATCTTATTGTATATCTGGAGATGTTTATTCCTCCGTCGGAATGTGGTAACTCGGGTTATTAGACTTCCCTAGTGGAGGTCGGCTCTGTATGTGTTATGTGGGTCAAAGGGTTATTAGACCACCCTAGATGGGTCAGCCCAATCAGTTGTAGTGGGGTATTTAACCCATTGGTTAAATACGAGCCTACATGTACTTGTGTAAAATATATGTTAGAGTAGTGTATAAATAGAGGAGGTGTGTTCCTCATTTGACACACTCACACACTTGAGAGAGGCGCACTTCTGGAGGAGAGGTCTGCTATGGTGGAGGAGGAGATCATGTCTTTGGTTTGCATATTTGTATATTGCTGGTCATCTATATTGAGGAAGCTTTACTGGGTTTTCTACCCCGTGAGGGTTTCCCAGGATAAATCTGTGTCTCTTGTGTTTATGCTATGCTTGTTGTTTCTTCAGTGATCCTGTATATGCTATTATTGTGAAATGGAATGTAATGCTGCTATTTTCTGTCTTAGCATATTGAATTTTAATATGGTATCAGAGCTAACCTGAAGGAAGACAAGGTATGGCACTTACGACACTTGCTTTACTTACGACAATTTAAAGGTTAGGGTTTTACATAGCAAAAACAAGTCATCGTGGAACTTTCGCTATAAATCCATTTCTGCGAAGTTTCAGGGTCTGAAAAGTTTACAGGTCGAATATAACATCCCCAGGTACCTTTTGTCCAAAGGGTACCCTCAGATTCGTTGTACTTTATGAGTTATGATCAGTACAAGTTAGGGTTTCTGCCTCTTCCAGATCTCAGTCAAAATCAGGTGACCTTGGAAAAAAGTTCATAACTTGGGATAGGTAGCTCCAAATGAAATTTCGTAAAATGTGACAGGTATTACATAGACTGTACTATCTCAAGAAACGTTTTCAGAGGCCGAAGGTGAACCAGTGAGATGTGGCACGTCGTACAAGTTCGCTCTCCTGTTTTATCCCATAAATAGGTCACGTTGAGACACTTGGCATAACTATCTCTCAGAGAGTCCAATTGAGGTTAGACCTATCAAGATGGAAAGACAACAGGGTGAGCTATCTTAGGAAAAGTTTTCAGAGGCCGAAGTTCAAACAGTGACACGTGGCATGCCGTACAAGTTCGATCTCCTGTTTTATCCCACAAACAGGTCACCTTGCGACACGTGGCATAACTCTCTCTCAGAAAATCCAATTAAGGTTAGACCTGTCAGGATGGAAAGATGACAGGTCAGGCTACTACAAAAAATGTTTTCAGACCCTGTGGAGCAAAAATTTTAGAGTTATAGCAGAAACAATCAGGTACATATTTCTGTCAAAACAGAATTATTTTTGGAGCACCTTTATTCATGGCTTCCAGAATTTAGGGTTTCGGAGAAAGTTAGAATTTTTGGAATCGGAATCCACGGCTGAATGCTACTCAGGAAAATCAAAATTTAGAGACCAATATCGAATTTTTTGGTTGGGTAGAAGACCGGGCTTGATTAAACCCTAGCTCGGGATTTTGATCGGAAAGATGGAAAATTAGGGCTTCAACAAAAGTTGGAATTTTTGAAGTCTGTAACCACGGATGGAAGCTCCTTAGAAAAATAAGAGTTTAGAGCCTTGGATCAAACCTTTTGATTGAGCAGAAGGGTGGGCTTCATCAAACCCTAGTTCGTTATCCTGTCTAGAAGATCCAGAAGTTTCAAAGGCAATTTTGAGGGGTCAAATTTTGGAGATTTCAAAATTGAAGTATGCTAGTTTGTTCAGCTCAACAAGACACATCCTTCCATTCATTCGGAAGTGTGAAAGTCAAAGATTGAATTTTTAGGGTTTCTCTAGCAAACCCTAATCAAGCTCCAGATCAAGTTTCAAGGGGATTTGAGGGTAAGGCCTTACATAAGAAGACTACAAGAAGTCTCGACAGGTATGACTTAAAGAGGTTCAGGTATGTCTTGAAATCTGATTCTTGATTAAGTTCATAATGTATTATTTATTAGTACAATCTTGATTAATGTTAGAATTGTCTTATCACCCTAGTAACAATATGAATGCATGTGAATGATCAAAGACATTCATTAATTAGGGCTATATGATTGTACTAATGCATTATGGTGTTGTGTGAGGTTGATGTTGTCTGCTAACAAGATACAGGTACATCACAAAAGACAAATCAAGTTCCATGACCATGACAACATGAAGACAAAGACTCATCCATAATCTTTGTTCTACTTACAAGGTATGTATGACTTTGTTATATTATGCTTAACCTATGAGACATGCAGGTTCTAGCTCAGGATCTCTAAATCAATGAAGAGATTGTTTAGGTATGTTGTACATAACTAAGCAGGTATACTAATCCAGGTATGTTTTCCTATGTCAAGTTAGAATCTTACCTTGTGTTAGGATCCCTTATATAAGTATACTTGGTATGATTGGTTATGCTTATTCATAAAGTTAGTAATCAAGGGTTTATGCATATTATGTCTCTTATCTTGGTTGATGATTTAACTAACTAGATCAAACAAGAATATGCACGAGTAAAAGAAGACTTCCCTGATACCTTGAATATTATCTATAATCATGACTATACATTTTCAAGATTATTTAGAACTATAATGTTTTGATAACATTGAGAATATACTAATGAATGTATGTTTGTGTATGAGATCATGAGAATGACACTAGTGCACACTTGAGCATGCACAGTGGTACAGAATGAATAGAAGTTCAAAAGACATACAGAAGATCAAGCGGGAGGCAACCACACAAACATAAAAGATAAGTATTTGAGTTGTTATTAGAAATAGTAAATGATATTGCTTGTGTGCATATTTGTATTCCTAGAATATATCATGCTACTAATATGCATATGATTGGTAAGTTGGAAAAACATTCCATTGTTGCTTGTCTAGAATGAAACCTCTTTGCTGACATGCTGAGAGATGTGCACACTCTCGATAGTATGTTCTGGTAGAGATGGAAGGCATCTAGATAGCCACTGTATGCATACAGGATATGGGAAAGTGTTGTGCCAAAGTATTGGTCAAAATAGTTGCATAACTATGTAAATGATAGCTGTATGCATAATAGGTTATCATGTCAATATGATTTAATGATTATGAAGTATTACTAATCATGTACTTAATTTTGATTTGTAGGAAAGATCATGATGAATGATGAACACTGAACAAGCGATGGATGTTCAACAAAAGATTTACAAATCAAACACACTATAGAAGGCTTGTGGCTAGAAGAGAATCATGATGAGATGTTTTGCTCCAAGTGGCTAGATAAGACCATTCTCTTAATGGTGTAATTAAAGAAGAAGTGTGAATCAAGTTCTGTATGGGTACCCAGGATCGGTAGTCAATTGATGAGCTTAATGATTATCATGGGTGATGTGGATGTCAACCTTTGCTACAAGGTTGAATATGGCTTATATACACATATGACATGGATGCAAGAAGGATCTCATCACAGAGTTCAAATGATTTTGAGGCTCATATTAGTAGACCCATCTGACGAGAGATGGCACAGATAGATATGCAGAAGATCACTCAATGCTGAGTGTGAGTAATGGACAATTGACAACTTCATGACAAAGCTTGGGATTTACCAGAAGTAAAGCTATTCCTAACCTTTACCTTAAGGTTGTGGATGATGAACCTATCATACCATTATTGTATGACGATGATCTCTTTCCGACAAGGAATGAGAAACAGGTCATGAAAATGGCTGTAGAAATGAAAATGAATGATCTCGGATTAATGCACTACTTCTTAGGTCTAGAAGTATGGCAAGATCCAAAAGGAATATTTTAAATCAAGGTAAGTATGCTGTGAAGTTTCTAAAAAGATTTGATATGTTGGAGTATAAAGCCATGGCCACTCCCATGGACTCCAACTTGAAGTTATTAGTTAATGACTCATCGTATTTAGTGGACCTAACCCTATATAGACAAATCATTGGGTCATTGATGTATTTAACAAATACTAGGCCAAATATATGCTTTGCTGTAAATACCCTAAGTCAGTATCTAGTAGAACCTAGAAAGGTTCACTTAATAGCTACAAAGCATGTAGTGAGGTACCTAAAAGGTACATTAGATTTTTTTGGTCTATATTATCTTGGAGGTCATGAACTCCATTTACATGGTTATTTAGATTCTGATTGGGCAGGAGGTGCCTCAGACAGAAAGAGTACATTAGGTGGATGTTATAGTCTTGAATCTGCCATGATCTCATGGTTCAGTAAGAAACAATCTAGTACTGCTAAAGCAGAATATATATAGCTATCTTCTCTACCAACTGTGAAGCAGTGTGGCTTCAGAAGCTATTATATGGAGTGTTTGACTTAGAAATGGTTTCCACTATGATTATGTGTGACATTCAAAACTGCATCAAGATAGAAAATCTTGTATTCCATGATAAGTAAAAAACACATAGAGATCCGATACTTCTATATGCGAGATATGGTGCAGAGAGGAGCTATAAAGATCGAGTATATAAGCACTGAGGATCAGATTGATGATATCTTGACTAAACCTCTGTCTCGAGTAAAGTTTGAATACTTCCGAGACAAGCTTGGTATAGTCTAGAAGGACCCTCCTCGAAAGGGGGAGTAGTATAGTATCTGATAACAAGTCTATCCCATCAATTTGCTGCACTTAGTTACTTAGAATTATTTAGATTTAGGAATCTTATATTTTTACTTTTAATGTTAGATGTATTAGTGAGAATACATGATATATGTATACATGCTTTTGATGTTAGATATACATGCTTTTGATGATAGATGTATACATGCTTTTGATGATAGATGTTATGCATGTTTTGATAATGAGGATATATGATTTGTTATACATGTTTTGATCATGAGGATACATGTTTTGTTATACATGTTTTGATGATGAGGATACATGTTTTGTTATACATGTTTTGATGATGAGGATACATGATTGACACATGTTTTGATGTGAGGGGATTGGATCATCCCTGGCCTTCAGTCCGAAAGAAGAGCCGTAGACGTATGTCTACGAGAATGAAGTTCTTGGTGAACATGTGAGGGGATTGGATCATCCCTGGACTTTAGTACGAAAGAAGAGCCGTAGACGTATGTCTTCGAGAATGAAGTTCTTGGTGAACATGTGAGGGGATTGGGTCATCCCTGGACTTCAGTCCGAAAGAAGAGTTGTAGACGTATGTCTTCGAGAATGAATTTCTTGGTGAACATGTGAGGGGATTGGATCATCCTTGGACTTTAGTCTGAAAGAAGAGCCGTAGATGTATGTCTTCGAGAATGAAGTCCTTGGTGGATGGTTGAGGATTAAGTCATCCTTGGACGTGGTCCTAAATGTACGGTGGAGGATTAAGTCATCCTTGGACGTGGTCCTAAATGTACGGTTGAGGATTAAGTCATCCTTGGACATGGTCCTAAATGTACGGTGGAGGATTAATTCATCCTTGGACGTGGTCCTAGATGTGCGGTGGAGGATTAAGTCATCCTTGGACGTGGTCCTAAATGTGCGGTGGAGGATTAAGTCATCCTTGGACGTGGTCCTAAATGTGCGGTGGAGGATTAAGTCATCCTTGGACATGGTCCTAAATGTATGGTGGAGGATTAAGTCATCCTTGGACGTGGTCCTAAATGTACGATGGAGGATTAAGTCATCCTTGAACGTGGTCCTAAATGTACGGTGGAGGATTAAGT
The DNA here is from genome assembly GCA_027924585.1 of Larix kaempferi. NCBI lineage: Eukaryota > Viridiplantae > Streptophyta > Pinopsida > Pinales > Pinaceae > Larix > Larix kaempferi. The sequence continues at coordinate 1,198,249 of BSBM01001595.1, read as the reverse complement.
CATCCTTGGACGTGGTCCTAAATGTACGGTGGAGGATTAAGTCATCCTTGGACGTGGTCCTAAATGTACGGTGGAGGATTAAGTCATCCTTGGACGTGGTCCTAAATGTACGGTTGAGGATTAAGTCATCCTTGGACGTGGTCCTAAATGTACGGTAAGGATTGGATCATCCTTGGACTTTGGTCCTGTGAATTGAGCCGTAGACATGAGGTCTTCAAAAATTGATAGGACAGGATCATCCCTGGACTTCAGTTCAAAAGGTACATGATAGGACTGGATCGTCCCTGGATGTTGGTTCAAAAGGTACCATGATAGGATTGGATCATCCTCGGACTTCGGTCTTTTGAATTGAGCCGTAGACATGAGGTCTCTGAGAATTGATAGGACTGGATCGTCCCTGGACTTCGATTCAAAAGGTACATGACAGGATTGCATCATCCATGGACATAGGTCCTAAAGAGAACAGGATTGATCGTATGATGATGATGTTGATGATCATGTGATCGTATGATGATGATGCTGATGATCGTGTGATGTCGATGCTAATGATCGTATGATGAAGATGCTGATGATGATGTTGATAATCGGGTAATGATGATGCTGATAATCGTATGATGACGATGTTGTTGATCATGTGATGATGATGCTGATGATCATATGATGATGATGCTGATGATCATGTGATGATGATGCTGATGATCGTGTGATGACGATGCTGATGATTGAGTACTATCAACTCTGATGATGTTGATGTTCCAGTAACTAGTCAAGTTACTGATGATGATAAATTGAAGAAAGCTTCCGATGATTTATAGATGTATCATGTATGATGTTGATGACTCCTTGCTCGTGCAGATGCTGTTATAATATCCTTCTCGTTAAGGGGGAGTGTTGAGATATTGTAACTTCAAAGAATATTATATTTGTACTTTATTATTCTGGAGATGTTTCATTCCTCCATGAAGATCTTATTGTATATTTGGAGATGTTTATTCCTCCGTCGGAATGTGGTAACTCGGGTTATTAGACTTCCCTAGTGGAGGTCGGCCCTGTATGTGTTATGTGGGTCAAAGGGTTATTAGACCACCCTAGAGGGGTCGGCCCAGTCAGTTGTAGTGGGGTATTTAACCCATTGGTTAAATAAGAGCCTACATGTACTTGTGTAAAATATATGTCAGAGTAGTGTATAAATAGAGGAGGTGTGTTCCTCATTTGACACACTCACACACTTGAGAGAGGCACACTTTTGGAGGAGAGGTCTGCTATGGTGGAGGAGGAGATCATGTCTTTGGTTTGCCTCTTTGTATATTGCTGGTCATCTATATTGAGGAAGCTTTACTGGGTTTTCTACCCCATGAGGGTTTCCCAGGATAAATCTGTGTCTCTTGTGTTTATGCTATGCTTGTTGTTTCTTCAGTGATCCTGTATATGCTATTATTGTGAAATGGAATGTAATGCTGCTATTTTCTGTCTTAGCATATTGAATTTTAACATAAAATAATGATGGATTATTGATGTATGGACTGTTAATGATGTATTCTAAGAGTTCCATGTTCAGTATCTAAGAATTTGAAGTCATTTTGTGAATTTTCATTGCATTTGGAGAAGATTTTATGACATTTCCCCCAAGGTCGAACTAGTGCTTTTGCTACTGTTTGGGAGAAGGTTATAACAGCCTTAATAATTGGTTAATGGTGTACACGAGACCTTAATAATGTCCCTTAGACATCCCCTACCTATTTTCATAATTTCGAGTGGGTTTGGAGGCATTTGGAGAACCATTTGCAGCACTTACCCTGTTGGGATTTGAACCTCAAATTGCTAGTTAAATTCCATACTTTGTCCAGAATCTTAAAGGGGTTTGAAGAAGTATTTTGGTGTTCATATATAATCCCTTAACATCATAATAAAGTCATAATATCATCCATATACCTTATCAGAATATTTGGGAGCATTTTGAAGAAATTGGAGACCTAGACATCAAAACTAGTCAAAGGTCAAATTAGGGAAAAAGTGAAAAAATTGTCATTTTAATAAAAATATTAAAAAAGGAACATTACAAGTGGTATTAGAGCATGGTATTGGTACCTGATGGTCTTGACAAGGAGCCAAATAAATCAACCACCACCCTTATAACCTAAAGTTGAAGAGGAAATAGTAGGAGAAGAAGATTACACTATTGAAACCATACCTAAGGAAGGGAAACCTCAGAAAATGAGGAGGAATTTGTTTCAGTCATAAAACCATTTTTTTATGAAATTTCAATGGGTATGAAAACAGATGATGAAAGGACTCAAATTGATGGCTAGCCAACTTGGAAGCAAACGTGTAATAGGAGTTAGCAGTATCTCACAATCAGAAGAAAACAAGGCAAAGGGTGAGCATATTTTTTAAAGCATAGGACCCAATAATATACCCAATGAATTCCAAAGCACACCAAGGACTATTGCACCTAAGTTTATTATACCCAAAGAAGAGACTAACAATCAATTTTATCTTGGAACAATGGTGAAAGAATGGGAGAAATTGGATGAAGATTGTAAGAAAAGTCTACCATTTGAGCAGTACCTTACTATTGTAAGAAAACTCAAAAGGAAGGAAGATAATAGGTCTCAAATCCAAAAAAAAGAATTAAATTGTTCTATTGATAAAATGCCACTTCCTACTTTTGATGGTTCCTCTCAAAGTTCTGCTAACACTTGGGTGCAAAAACTAGGTGTGTATTTTCAGTTGAATCCAATGGTGGAAGAAGATGCCTTAAAAATGGTCATTTTGCATTTGGAAGGAGATGCCAATGAATGGTGGTTTCATGGTATGAAAAATTTGGGTCATGAGTAGGTTAAAACATATGGAGAATTTGTTGACAGGTACTAGAGAGATTCGATCAAAAAGATCCAGAATTGCCTTTCAAAGAACTAGCTCAATTGAAGCAAGTGGGAACTCCTGTTGATTATATGATGGACTTTAAAAAATTATCAGTCAAGGTGGATGATGTATCTATGGTAAGGTTGGTATTGTGGTTCATTGAAGGTTTGGCTGAACCCTTAAAAGGTTTGGTTAAATCCCACAAGCCAACTACATTAAAAGATGCAATAAGCTTGACTAGAGATCTCCAAAATGTGCTTCCTAGAACAAGATTTCCTCCCAAGCCTAGCTTCATATTTGAAAAGAAACCTTGGAAAAGAGATGCATCTAATAAGAAGCCTTGGAAAAGAGATTCATTTGAAAAGAATAGGAAAGAAGGATTAAATAGGGATGAACTTCGAAGAAATTTGTTTTGCTTCACATGCTTTCAACCATGGACACCAGGGCATGAATGTACTAAGGGAAAAGCTCAATACATAGAAGTATTTTATGATAATGATGAGTATGAATGGGGTATGGATGAAGAAGTACATATTTCAGATCAAGAGGAGGCATATGAGATAGCAGTTGAAAAATAAAAACAAGAAGAAAATCAGCCTTCACCGGACAAAGCAAGAATGGCAGTGCTATTCGATGCAAGGGTGTGGTACAAGGACAAAGAGATTCGGTTTTGGTAGATGGAGGAGCCACACATAACTTCATTGATGCATAAATGGTGGAGAAAAGGAATATACTTATCGAACCGTTTGATGGCTTCACAGTTGTCATTCCTGGTCACAACACAATGCAGTGCAAAACATGGGTTCCAAAGCTGCAAGTCACCGTAGGTAACTATACTTTTGTTGATATTTTTTATGTGGTTGATGTTGCTTATACTAATGCGGTTTTGGGAGTGAAATGGTTGTACTCTATAGGGGATCATACAGTAAACTATCAAATTCTGGATATGAAATTCCAAGATTTGAAAGGTGTACTAAGGGTTGTGAGAGGGCAACACACTTACCCAAATCAAGTAGTGACTTGCAATAGTATGAGATATATATTGAGGCATGGGAACATAAAATGGGTTGTTGAATGTCATATCACATCTCCCAATCCAAACATAAAGGTTTTTGAACACCCAAAAGAGATAGAGAGACTATTGCAAAAGTATGAAAAAGTTTTTAGAGATCTTCCACATGGTATACCACCAGATAGGGGGGTTGAGCACAACACTGTTTTGGAGGAGGGTACTTCACCCATTGAATTACCACCCTATAGACATCCAAAAAAATTTAGATATGAAATTGAAAAGGCCATCCAAGAACTCCTAGAGTTGGGACCCATTAGACCAAGCTATAGCCCTTATGCTTATTCAGTAGTGTTGGTGAAGAAACAATATGGAACCTTGAGGATGTGCATAGACTTTAGAGCCTCTAACAAGAAGACAATCAAGAATAGGTATCCTATTCCTAGGATTGATGAGCTCATAGATCAACTATTTGGGGCCAAATATTTTTCCAAAATTGACCTTAGATAAGGTTATCATCAAATTCGAATGAAGGAAGAATATGTACAAAAGACCGCTTTTAGATGTCATTATGGCCACTTTGAGTTTCTTGTTATGCCTTTTGGATTAACTAATGCTCCAGCAACATTTCAAGCATGCATGAATAGTATCTTTTGAAATCATATTAGAAGGTTTGTTTTGGTTTTCTTTGATGATATTCTTATTTACAGTAAAACTTGGGAAGAGCATTTCCAACATCTAGAGATTGTGCTGAAAACTTTGCAAGAACAGTCCTTGTTTGCTAAGATGTCTAAATGTGAATTTGGGATGAAGGAACTATTGTATCTTGGGCACATTATTAGGAAATAAGGAGTGAAAGTACACATGGAAAAAATCAGCGCTATCTTAGAATGGCCATCACCAAAAAACATCACAAAATTAAGGGGCTTCATTGGAATATCCACCTATTATAGAAAGTTTTTGAAATGGTTATCCAAGTTGACTTCTCCACTCACTGATTTGACTAAGAAGGATGCTTTCAAGTGGGATGAAGAGGCTAAAAAGGCCTTCCAAAAAATGAAATAGGTAATGAGTAGCTGTCCCATAGTTGCATTACCTAATTTTTCTAAGCCTTTTGTTGTTGAATGTGATGCTTCAAGTGGAGGAATAGGGGTTGTCCTAAAGCAAGGCAAACACCCTATAGCCTTTGAGAGTAGAAATTTGTAGCCTCATGAAAAGATTTACTCGATCTATGACAAAGAAATGTTGGCCATCATGCATGCATTGGCCAAGTTTCGACAATACTTGGTAGGAAGCACGTTTGTGGTGAAAACTGACCATAATAGTCTAAGGCACTTCCTCACCCAAAAGGATCCAAAAGAAAGGCAACAAAAGTGGGTCATCAAGATTAAAGCTTATTATTTTTATATTGAATATGTTAAAGGGAAAAATAACATTGTAGCAGATGCATTATCTCGAAGACATTCTTTTTCTCTCATGGACTTTACCAAGGATTGGAAAAACATGCTACTAGTTGAATATTCCAGAGACAAATTTGCTTGTGATGTACTAGATGGAATCAAAGGGGATGATAACTACAGTATTTTGAATGGGATTATAAATTACAAGGCAATAATTTATTAGGTTCAAGATTCAAAACTCAAGTACAAAATTTTGCAAGAAGCACATGATTCCCCACTAGCTGGCCTCCTGAGGATCTTGAAAACTTATAGGAAATTAAGGAAAAGATTATTTTGGAAGGGGATGAAGGAAGATGTTCAAAAATATGTGAATTAATGTAAGGTATGTCAGCAAAACAAATCAGAACTTACATGCTCAGCTTGCTTATTGCAACCATTTCCCATTCTGGAGCAAAACTGGGACAATATCTCACTGGACTTCATCACCGGTTTGCCCAAATATTTGGGTAGGGATTTCATATATGTGGTAGTGGATAGGATGAAAACATTTTCTCATTTATTTGGTGTTACATCATACTTTACTACTGCACAAGTGGCTGATATTTTTTTCAAAGAAATCTTTAGATTGCATGGGCTCCCCAAGAGCATTGTAAGTGGTAGAGAAAGTAGATTCATGGGTGCCTTTTGGAAAGAAATTTTTAGATTGGTGGGAAATCAGTTGACTCCAAGTAAAATATATCATCCAAAAACTGATGGAAAAACATAGAGGGTGAATCAATCATTGGAAGGGTACCTAAGAAACTATGTGGGAGAGCAGCAAAAAGCATGGGCAAAATGGCTACACTTGGGTGAGTTTTTCTACAACACCACTTATCATATGTCAATACGGATGTCTCCTTTCAAAGAATTATATGGTTATGAATCACTTAACCTTGTTGAAATTATCTTTGCTTATAGTAGAGCACCAAACACTAAAGATTGGGTGGAAGAGAACCAAGAAATTTTAAATCTTTTGAAAAACAATTTGCAGTTTGGTCAAAATCAACAAAAAACATATGCTGATATACATAGAGAAGAAAGGGCCTTTCAGGTTAATGATTTAGTATATTTGAGGTTGCAGCCATATAAAAAACATCTCTAAAAAAGAATGGAGCAGAAAAGCTAAATATGAATTAGAAGATTTTGAAGACAAGGGAAAGGCGATTGAGGAGTAGAACTATAAAAGAATACTTAGTACAATGGAAGGATCTACCAAGTGAAAATGCCACATGGGAAGAGGAGAATATTTTGCATCATCCAAATCTGAAATTGCTTTAGGACAAACAATCTTGGGTGGGGAGGACTGTATTGTCCCCATTCAAATAATTGCATAGCAAGACAATCCCATCAATCCTACTAGTTCCCTAGGTTGGATGGATACATTTGGAATTGTAATAAGGGAGATAATAAATGATGTTTATATGTTTGAATAGTTCAAGTATTTAATAAAAACATTGATTAAATAAATTCAAAAGAAATTCTAGGTGGAAATTGGTTTTGAAGACATATGGAGGATGTGGGACCCACACTAGCTTGATTTTTCAACGCCACATGGCATCTATCTCTTTCCATTTTGAATCCATGAGAAGGAAAACAGTATTGGAGGAGTTGGTAGGCTTATACACATGGAATTTAGAATCATAGGTCGAATTTGGATGGAATGGTAATCTCCATGGAAGAGGCAGAGTCAAACTAGAAGTTTGTGGACACTTGGGCTAGATTCCCTAGCTCCTATGACAACAATGATGAAGAATCTATGACATATATGACAAATTTCAGACCTGATTGCTGACATATGACCAATATAACATGTTAGGCCCAAATATAGTCTCTAAGGTGGCGCTCATCGGAGTTGGAGAAGCCAAAGAGACTCCTACTCAAATTGGTAGAAGGTGGAAGGTTGGATCTTGGGAGACAAGTGGCATAATGTAGAATCTTTCCTATGTGGAAACCTCTAGAAGCTAATGGGAGGAATTTGAACCATAGGAGGCCGTGTTTGGTTATAAAATACAAGAATCAAGAATGATAAGGGAGTTTGATCATTTTGAGAATTTGCATTTGTGAAGAGAGAGAGCTAGTGGATGACTAGTTTCTTTCCTTAGCCAATTTCGAGGGTGAAAGATTCCCATCCAAGTTGGTGTGTGGAGAGGCCATTTAGGTATTTCATGGAGATTCAATGGAGTCTTTATTTTTAGGTGTAATTTACAAGGCATCTCGTGGTTTCTTCTAGTGCAACTCACTCACTCAACCATTTCCAATTTTCATTGCATATTCTTGCTCCTTGAGGGAGGGCACTTTTGGTGAGATATTGTACTCTTTGGGGAAGCTTATCATGCCCCATTTCTGTTGTAATAAGATTTATATACTATATTATTCATGTTCAGAAATGTATCAGGTCGAAAATGGAGTTGGAATGATGTAAATCTAATGTTTAATGAACAAACAGTTTCATTTCTCCACTACCTTGTTGTGAACCAATGTAATGTTGATGGATTCAAATGGATAAGTAAAATATTGATAGATTATTGATGTATGAACTGTCAATGATGTATTAGAAGAGTTCCATGTTCAGTCTCTAAGGATTTGAAGTCATTTTGTGAAGTTTCATTGCATTCAGAGAAGATTTGATGCCATTTCCCCCAAGGTCGAACTAGTTATTTTGCTACTGTTTGGGAGAAGGTTAGAATATACTTAATAATTAGTTAATGGTGCACATGAGACAATAATAATGTCCCTTATACATCCCCTACCTATAAAATTAGTCACAGCAGACCTAATGAACCAGTAATTCAATCAGAATAGATGAAACTCAAAAACTATGGTGTAAACTCTGCAAAATCATGCATCAGTGCTCTATACTCCCAATAAGGGTGAAAATACAATACAATCTTGTCACAATGAGTGAGCAATTCAAATCAGACAAGGAGGTCATTCCAATATACTGCATGGCATAGCTTGGCTCCAACTAGGAGTCCTCATCATCAATTAGTGGTGGTCATCAATGCACAAGTCATTATCAAACAGGTGTCAAACTGAGTCTAATTGAGTCTAACTGAGTGTAATAAGTGTAACTGATTGTAAGTGGCACTAATGTAGGGATGGAGGCTCAGTGGAGGGTGCATGAGGAGTTAATTGCACTCATAACTATCAGTCATGTCTCATCAGAGGTCAATCTGAGTGATAACATCAGTTATGGGTCAATCGGAGGTAAATCTAAGTGATAATTGAAGTGTAACTGGACTGTTAGGTGAGAAAGGAACTCTTCTTCAGTGGAAGGTGAGAATTGGGGGCATGGCAGGCTAGGAGGGCTTAAACTGAGTGGAAAGTAGCTCTCGAGTGCTCGGACACTAAGGACTAGGTGTCAGAGGTACCATACTGATGACTGGGTAGCATGCAGATGCATGCAAAGTACATAAGTGAATGATGAGATATCCTAACACCCCCCCTCAAGCTATACTATGATGAAAAAAATAAAATCTAGGGCCTTGGTTACTGAGACCAAAGGTCACCCCAATACAATAATAATCCAAATAAAGAACAATCCATGAACAGAGGAAATGGAGAAAACCTCATGGGAAAACCCCCCCCTCAAAATGGAATGTAACACACCAAAAGATTTAACTGCCCCAAACTCAAGTAGATATGTCTAGAGGTATCTTACTCTTGGGAGTAAATGGATCATGCTCTAAAAACATGTGCTTGAATTCTCCATCAGTAGATGCAAGCGAATGTGGAGACTTTATGAACTTGCTCTTCATACCGAGAATGGTGAGAACAAATCTGAAAATATGAGGATGATCTTGGAACCTGTGATTCGAACCAAGTGAGGTAGGAATATCTCCAATCGGATCAAATAGATCTTGAAAATTGAACTTCTTATCAGTGGAAGTTAAATCAGCTCCAAGATTTGACAAATGGTTTCTTGAGATCTCCTTTGAACCAACAGGGGTGAGATCAAAACCAAAATCAACAAAAATTGCATGAGAATTGAACTCAAGCAAATGGTAGTGCTCTTCATCTTCAGTAAAACTCTGAGAAACTATCCAAATGATAGAACAAAAGTTTATAAGAGGCATGCAATCAAGGAGGAAGAATGCTTCACCTCCAAAACATCAAGTAGATCATTATTCTGCATGGCGGCAAACTCATGTGAAAGAGAGGATTCAAGAACCTCTTCGGAATCTAGAGTATGAGCTGGTTTATCTTGCTCAGAATTCAAAATAGAAGACTTTGAGAGAATGAGTGTTGAATCTACAGTTTCTTCTTCATCTTGAACAATGGATAAGGCCAAGACATAATCGGAGAGAACACATAAGGATATCTCATTGGGCTTGTTCTACAAAAGGCTAGCATGATCCTCTTCTTCCTGCTTTCCAAATTCTCTATTGAGTTGGGCCGATAGATCTCTTGTATTTTCAGCAGTAGTACTGAGGTAGCGCATACAAGCAGACATATTGTTCCAAAAGCTCTGTCACAATCATTAAGCCAATCATTCTCCTCTTCATAGGAATCAAAATCTCTTGTAATACCAATACACATATCAAAGAGACATTGTCTCTTCAAGCATGCTATCATATTTGGTTTCCATTCATAATAGTTGAATGGAGTAAGAATATTTTGCGAAGAAGAGTCTTCCATCTCTACAATAGCGAATGCAAAGGAAAGAAGTAAGAAACCTGCAAATCACAAACAAACAAGAACCATTAGGGAGCAATAGCTGCAACTGCAGAAAGTGTTGCTACTGCAGAAAACTGGTGCAAAGTGAGAAAAAATTGCTCAGTATTCATATAGAACACCTACAGAAAAGAAGTCTTGTCCCTTCCATAGCTCTGATACCATGTAAAATTAGTCACATAGATCTAATGAACAAGTAAATCAATCACAATAGATGAAACTCATAAAATATTGTGTAAACTATGCAAAAGCATGCATCAGTGCTCTATAACCCCTATAAGGGTGAAAATACAATACAATCCTGTCACAATGAGTGAGCAATTTGAATTAGCCAAGGAGGTCATTCGAATATACTGCATGGCATAGCTTGGCTCCAACTAGGATTCCTCATCATCAATCAGTGGTGGTCATCAATGCACAAGTCATTGTCAGACATGTGTCAAACTGAGTCTAACTGAGTCTATCTGAGTGTAATAAGTGTAACTGATGGTAAGTGGCACTAATGTAGGGATGGAGGCTCTTTGGAGGGTGCATGATGAGTTAACTGCACTCAGAATTGTCAGTCATGTCTCATCGGAGCTTAATTGGAGTGATATCGTCTGTTATGGGTCAATTGGAGGTAAATCTGAGTGATAACTAAAGTGTAACTGGACTGGTAGCTGAGAAAGGTGCCCTTCTTCAATGGAAGGTGAGAACTAGGCACATGATAGGCTAGGAGGGCTTAATTTGAGTGGAAAGTAGCTCCCGAGTGCTGGGAGACTAAGGACTAGGTGTTGGAGGTACGATACTGATGACTGGGTAGAATGCGGATGCATGTAATGCATGCAGAATGCATGCAAAGTACATAAGTGAATGATGAGATATCCTAACACTACCTCTATTCATAATTTCGAGTGAGTTTGGAGGCATTTGGAGAGCCATTTTCAGCACTTACCCTGAGGGGATTTGAACCTCAAATTGCTAGTTAAATTCCATACTTTGTACATAATATTTAAGGGGTTTGCAGAAGTATTATGGTGGTCCTATATCATCCATGAACATCATAATCAAGTACTAATATCATTCATATAGCTTCTCAGAAGATTTGGGAGCATTTGGAGCAAATTGGAGACCTATACATCAAAACTAGTCAAAGGTCAAATTAGGAAAAAAAAAGTGAAAAATTTGCCATTTGAATAAAAATATTACAAAGGGACATTACAAATGCTCTGTTTCGTGTGTGTAAATATTTAACTTTTTTTTTATGTGTACGTAGGTTAAACCCAGGACTATGTCATCACTTAGGAAGCACAACGGCCTTCCATAACCCTGGTAAGTAACCCTTATGAATTCATTAAAGATTCAGTTATTACTCTTGATTACTTAACCCTAAATGAACTCATTTTTTAATGTGTTACAGGTCGTCGCAAGAACTCATGGCAATAATGTGGAAAACAAAAGGATGTCAGCTTCTAATGCGTTTAAGACGGTAGAAAAAATTGAACTCTGTCTTACAACCTGAGTACATTACCTTGCTTACTTGTTTTGAGCTTCGCGTGAGATGAGACAGCCATGCGACTTCATTTAAGAATTATTTTTAAAGATTATAGTTATGTATGAATCCTCTCGGCTATCACACTTTTTTTTTGTCATAAATTAAAGAATCCTGTCGGACCTGATTTGATTTCTAGTTTATGAACTTTTTTTCTTAATGCGTTTGTTTTGTCCATTGCTTATATATATATATGAACAGAGATTTTATTTGTTTTAATACTTCACTGGTTTATTTCATGGCCTCACGGCTCTGTGATATGCTATATGCTTGAAATGAAAACATATGAGCCTTACGGCTCTGTAACACTCTTCGTATATTATATAATTATTTAACCTAGCAATGAAATGCATTTGAGCCATACGACACTATATTAATGTTAGGTTTAACATGTTGATGTAAAATCTCAATCACAGCTGAACCTAGCTACTGTGGATTCCTCACTGGTGAAAGATTGCACAACATTTGCAAGAATTAGCATAAAAATTTAAATGAATGAAGAACAATACACATCAAATTGGTGAATAATGTCAATATTATTAACTGTCCAACCTTAACATAGGTTAAGAACACTCATATATACAAATCTGGAAGAATTCGAATCCATCTCGAGTGTTCACACTGATCTAGCTTAGAAATAGCTCAAACCCCCCTAGGTTGACCAAAATATCCCAAACCATCCCAAACTGGTTCGAATCTGCTGTGTGAATGCTGGGAATGACTGGACAGGCCCATGTGACCTCACACATGTGAAGAAACTGGTTGGTTAGAGGTTTGGAGTCTAAAATTGGCCAAAAATATGACAAAACAAGGCAAGATTGTCCACAAACTGAGAAAATGCGCCCTAGGTAGAAGAGAAGCATGCTAAGTGCATTAAATGACCTGAGGAGGGCGCTCTAGGCATGCTGAGTGCATTAATTGCCCTGGGGAGCACTCCACATAGCTGGTTTGACTCAGCACTTGTTCACATTGCTAACTAGTTCAAGACAGTTTGACCATTTACCAATCTAATCAACTTAGGGATGTAATCATTAATCACTTGGGCTAATTAATCATCAATTAATACATGATTAATTTACATAGGTGCAAAAATGTTCTAACACCCCCCCTTAAGCTAGACTTAGTGAAATATCAAAAATTAAGGCCTTGGCAACTAGGCTCAAGTCACCTTTTACATCATGAAAATTTATTTGTCCATGTAACCAAGGTAAGGAGGAAAACCACATGGGAAATAAAACCTCCCCTCTAAAATGGACATGTGGCATATATCAAAATACACCAATCATCACCATGCATCACTCACCCCAAGCAAAGATCTAAGGTGAGTGAAGGTCTTCTCGGTAAAACACTTGGTGAACATATCAGCAGTTTGCTCACTGGATGGGCAATACTGCAATGCTATGGTCCGGTCATGCACCAACCCCCGAATGTAATGCATGTGTATCTCTATGTGCTTGGTCCTCTGTCTCTGTACTGGATCGGTAGAAATATTGATTGTACTTTGATTATCACACCAAAGAATAGTGGGTGAATCAAAGACAATCCCGAACTCTGCAAGAATACCTTGCAACCAAACACATTGTGTGGCTGCATTAACTGCTCCCCTGTACTCGGCCTCAGCTGAAGATAAGGAAATAGTGCTTTGTTTCTTGCTTGACCAGCATATAGGTCCATGTGCAAGCATAAATACATAACCGGAAGTTGACTTCCGATCAATACAATCACCGGCCCAATCAGAATCTGTAAATCCTACTAGTTCAAGGGATGAACCAGCAGCATAATGGATACCAAAAGACTTAGTACCCTGAACATAATGAAGGATCCTCTTGGCTGCCTTCCAATGGATCTCATGAGGCTCTTGCATGTGCCTTGCAACAGCCCCAACAGCATAAGACAAATCTGGTCGAGAGTGTGTAAGATACAACAAGCTCCCAACTAGTTGTCTATAAAACGAACTGTCAACTAGTGGTGAAGAACCCCATTCTGTAAGCTTAACTCCTGAAAGAAATGGAAATTTTGCAGACTTACATTCAGCCATCTTAAATTTCTGCAGCAAATCTGAAGCATACCTTGACTGACATACAGAAATTCCGTTCACAGATTGATCTATCTCCAAACCCAGAAATTGTTTTAGCAATCCTAGATCGGTCATGGAGAATGCACTGTGCAATGCTCTCTTAACTGAGTCAAGTTCTTTGGTGCAGCTACCAGTGATCAAAAGATCATAAACATACAGTACAATAATCAATATCAGATCACTAACATGCTGCATATACACATTTGGATCAGACTTACACCTCTCAAACCCCAAAGATAGAAAAAAATTGTCCATTTTTGCATACCATGCTCTAGGAGCTTGCTTGAGCCCATAGAGTGACTTGTTCAACCTGCAAACAAGTGTATGATCAGAAATAAAACCTTCAGGCTGCTGCATATAAATCTCCTCATTCAGATCCCCATGAAGAAAGGCACTTTTTACATCCATGTGATGAATCTCCCAGCGCTTGGAAGCCCCAATGGCCAAAACTAGTCTTATGGAGTCCATCTTTGCCACCGGTGCAAATGTCTCTGTATAGTCCACTCCTTGGACCTGAGAGTAACCCTTAGCCACCAACCTGGCCTTATACTTCAGATCAGAGCAATCAGATCCAATTTTGGTTCTATAAATCCACTTGCATTGCACTAGTTTCCTCTTGGGAGGAAGAGCGACCAAATCCCAAGTTTTGTTCTCATGGAGTGAGTTCATCTCCTCTTGCATGGCTGATTGCCACCTTGGGTCTGTACATGCTTCTGAATATGACACTGGATCAGATCCAACCATCAAATAACATGCCTCACTCAGATCAGAATTATTATATGCAAAGGAATTGTGAAATTGAGATCTAGTTTTCCTAGCATCTTGGGGATCTCCCACAAGCTCTCCGGCACTTTGAATTGTTTTCTCTGCCCACTTGGGCCTTGAAGGGGGGATATGTTCAGAATCCATATCAACATCATCTTCAGCAATATCAGAATCAGAAATATCAGAGAATGAATCACTACTTACTTCATCATCAAGTCGAGGAAAGGAGCATTCCCCATCACCTTGTTCACTAGCTTGCAAAAATTCTTCCTCTTCGAATTTGACACTTCTTTCAATGAAAGTTTTGTGAGTGGATGGATCAAAGAGCTTGTAGCCCTTTGAATCCTCTGCATACCCAACCATGATTGACTCCTTGCTTTGGGGCTGCAATGCCTTTCTCTTCTCCGGTGGAATTCTGGCCCAAGCCCTTGAGCCAAAAATTCTGAAATGTGAGACATTTGGCTTGTGGCCCATCCAAGCTTCAAATGGAGTGATTCCTTGCAATGCTTTGTGTGGTGCTCTGTTCTGAACATATGCTGCACAATTCATAGCTTCAGCCCATAATTTAGGAGACAAATCCCTTGCTTGCAACATGCAAGTTGCCATCTCTTTCAGTGCTCTATTTTTGCGCTCTGCAACACCATTTTGCTGTGGTGTGTAGGGCACTGAGTGTTGCATCTGAATGCCATGCTCTTGACAGAGCTGCTGCAAATTTTTATTGACATACTCTCTGCCATTATCAGTCCTCAAAACCTTCATGGTCTTCCCACTGAAGTTCTCAACCATGCTCTTAAAAATCTTGAAACATTCAAAGACTTCAGATTTTTGCTTAAGGAAAAATAACCAGCAGTACCTTGAGTAGTCATCGATGAAGGTGAGCACATATTTGCTGCATCCATAGGAGGGTGTGGGGAGTGGCCCTATGAGATCAGAATGTACTATCCCAAGAGGTTGATCAGCCCTCCTAGCCTTCCCTTTATCATACTTCCTTTCAGGATGTTTCCCAATCATGCAACCCTTGCATGTTCCACTCGAAAAACTGATTTGGGGCAGCCCTTCTACCATATTTTCTTTGCTTAAAACTTGAAGATATCTGTAGTTTAGGTGCCCATACCTTTGATGCCATAGCTTGCTGGTCTCATTCCCATGTGACAGAAGCACACTTGGTGAAGATAATTCGAGGAAGTGGGAGAACTTGTACATCTTCATGTCATGGTCTGCAACACCCTTTGCAACAATTTTCCCGGTGGAAACTTCTGATATCTCCACATCATCCTGAGTGAAGACCACCTTCTTTGCTGCTCCAGTATGTGTCATTTGATATATAGAGAGCAAGTTTGCTGCAAGATTTGGTACATACAGCACATTGGAGAAGAAGCCATTCTCCATAGAAATTTTCCCAATGCCATGAGCAGGGATTTCTGAGTCATCTCCCATTCGAATTGAGAGGCCACTGTAGGGAGCAAGTTCAGAAAACGAGTCTCTTGAGGAAGCCATGTGCCTTGAGGCACCTGAATCAATGATGAACAAAGGTGAATGAGATGAGCTAGCCACCAAAGCATGGCAGCTCTCCTTGTCTTCAGAAACGCACTCCTTCTTCTTGGAACTTTCAGGAAGAGGAATGTTATTTTTCTGTAGGAGATGGGTCCTGGTGTCTATGGTTTTCTTCATGCATGAGCTCTCTGGATGAAAACCTCTTTGACAGTAGCTACATTTTGTCTTCTCAGCCTTCTTTCCCTTGTTCTTGACAGGATTCGAAACCCCCTCAGAGGATTTGGGCCTCTCATCCTTCTTCTTCTTCTCTTGAGGTTTCGACCCCTTGGGTTTTTGCTTGCCTCTTCCACATTTTGAATCTCCAGTTGCAAGAAATTGATCTTTTTGCTTGATGGAGCCCATCAAGACCAGCTTGTCTTGCTCTTGAGTTAGCATCTCCATGAAGTCAGCCAAGGATGGCATCTTCCAACCTCTAACTGTGAGCCTTGTGGAGTTGAAGGAAGACACAAAAACTGAGTATTCAGAACCCAATTTGGAGAGAATGGACAAAACCAACTGTTCTTCTTTCTTCTCTATGCCACATTGTCTGATTTGCAAGACCAAGTTCTTGAACTTGGTGAAGAAGTCCTGGATGGAATCGAAATTCCCTGGGCTCAGTGAGACAAGCTCATTTTCGAGCTGGTGGCCTCTCATCTCATCAGTCTTTCCAAACAGTGTCTCAAGCTTGAGCCACACTTCATTTGGAGTTGCTAGACTTTCTACATGAAACAGGAGGTCTCTCGAAATGCTGAGACAAAGGAGGCCAAATGCCTCATCCATTCTGTTAAAAAACTTGGATTTCTCCACAGCTGAGTTTGGCTCCACCTCAGTGCCCATCGTGATTCTGTAGAGACCCTTAGATCTCAGCAAAATCACCATTTCTGCCTTCCAATCGAAATAGTTGAAGGGTGTGAGCACGTTTGGGTGAGATGGCTCCATTCTTCTCTGCTGCAATTCGCACTTGCTGACAATGCTGATCTTCAATACCTGCAAACAACTCTCAAATCACTCAGGAGGGATCTACACTAACAGATTCGAACCCTGTATGGATAGTGGGTGCATTCGGGAGAGCATCACACCTGAGAGGAGCCACTAGATTTCTCCAGTAAGCTCAAGGAAATGGCCTCAGGAATTATGTGGTTTCTCCACTGCTTCTGGCAATCCACTACAACAGTCTTGCTGGTTCGAATTCAAGCTCCAAGAGCTCTGATACCATGTAAAATCTCAATCACAGCTGAACCTAGCTACTGTGGATTCCTCACTGGTGAAAGATTGCACAACATTTGCAAGAATTAGCATAAAAATTTAAATGAATGAAGAACAATACACATCAAATTGGTGAATAATGTCAATATTATTAGCTGTCCAACCTTAACATAGGTTAATAACACTCATATATACAAATCTGGAAGAATTCGAATCCATCTGGAGTGTTCACACTGATCTAGCTTAGAAATAGCTCAAACCCCCCTAGGTTGACCAAAATATCCCAAACCATCCCAAACTGGTTTGAATCTGCTGTGTGAATGCTGGGAATGACTGGACAGGCCCATGTGACCTCACACATGTGAAGAAACTGGTTGGTTAGAGGTTTGGAGTCTAAAATTGGCCAAAAATATGACAAAACAAGGCAAGATTGTCCACAAACTGAGCAAATGTGCCCTAGGTAGAAGAGAAGCATGCTGAGTGCATTAAATGACCTGAGGAGGGTGCTCTAGGCATGCTGAGTGCATTAATTGCCCTGGGGAGCGCTCCACATAGCTGGTTTGACTCAGCACTTGTTCACATTGCTAACTAGTTCAAGACAGTTTGACCATTTACCAATCTAATCAACTTAGGGATGTAATCATTAATCACTTGGGCTAATTAATCATCAATTAATACATGATTAATTTACATAGGTGCAAAAATGTTCTAACAGTTGACTTGTATGAAGTTCATGTTTGAGCTTTACGGCTCTGTAAAGTCTTTAAGTGTTATACCTTGAGTTTTAAATAGCAATGTATTTATCCTTTGATAAAATATTGTATAAACAATAATGTTATAATCCTCTACGAAATGTTTTGTGGCCTCTTGGCTATGTATTCTCATTTTGTAATATTTGAATATTTCCTTAACTCTGTAATGAAAACGTTTTTAAGCCTTACAATTGTATTTAAGAAAATACTCTATCTAATATAATAATATTAAGCCATTAGTCTTTGTATATAAATATATATGATAATATATTTATCATACCCTAATATGTTATTTATTGATACTTCTTTCATTAAAACAAAACCTGCAATACTATTTAAATATTGTAAATATTTACTCCATCTACAGTGATACATTATATAGATATTTTATGAAAAACACAAAAATAGAATAATGGAGATACAAAACATAGTATAAACATAAATAATTTATTTCTTAGAAATAAAATCATTTGCAGAACATTTAATCAGTATAAAATACAGTTTATCATTTTCTAATAATTCTACACAGAAAATATGAAACAGATAATAAGAAATATTGAATACTAATAAAACAGATAATAAGAACTTGACTAAAAGAATAGACTGAATCCAATATGAAGCTCGTCGTTCCTCCCAACCAATATTCCAGAATAACCAAGATTACTTGTTATGAAGCCCCCAAGCCTATTTGTTGGACCACAAGGACAAAGACTTCTGAAAAAAATAATAACTATCGCTCAATTTCACTTCTCCACTCAACAAAGATATTTTCCCTCTTCCATCCAAGCCTCTTGCTTGTCTGATGGGAATGCTTATTAAATATTTTCCTAGGACTTAGTTCTATCACGAGCCTCCATCTGGAGTTTTGAACTTGAAAATAGGTATTATGCATCCTGCACTTGTTGAGATATTAAATATCAGTGTTCACCACTATGGGGTTTTTCTATCATTTCCCCCTATGTGAAAGCATGTCTACAAACCTTTGATTTATGGGAGTTGGAATAGCCTGTAGGAAATAATTAATGATTCATTTGGGTGACCATTGAAGTCCTATAACTATTACATGTCTCTTTTCTCAATGTTGGGAGGTTCCTACTTCATTTGGGAAGCCATTTTTGTCTTCTACCCTTGGGGGTTTGAACCTCGAACTTACTAGTAAATTTCCCTATTTTCTCCTGACATTAAATGAATGTTGAAGAAGTCTTTTGAGAGTTTCAAAGAATCCATAAGATTCATTTTTATGTCTTAATACCTTTAAAACACCTTTAGACCCAATTAGGAAGCATTTGGATCCATCTGGAAGCGTTGTAGTCATCACTATTCTAAGGGTCGAATTGGCCAAAAATTGCAATTTTTCCCAATTTTTCCAAATTTAAAAAAGGGAAACTACAAGTGGTATCAGAGCATGGTCCTTGAAACTGATTTGGGTGACCATCTATGAGGACAATAATTCAAGGCCCACCCTTAGAAACCCACATTGAAAGTACTTTTTGTGAAGAGGAAGAAGAAGGAGAAGAGGTACCCTCTATTGAAAATATGGCTAAGGATGAGAAAAGAACTTCGGATATGGAGGAGAAAGAGGAGTTTAGGAAATCCATGGAACCATTTTTTGAAGATATGAAAAGGCATAAAATGCAAGGGTTTTAATCGATGGCTATTCAAATTGGAAGCAAATTAGCAATAGGAGGTAGCACTAGTTTCCCTAGTGAGGAAAAAAAGGCATTTGGTGGAAACATTTTCTCAAGGACGAGACCTCATAATAGACCCAATGAATTTTAGAGCTGAATAAGAGCTACCACACTTAGGTTTCTTGTGCCCAAAGAAGATCCTAACACCCAATATGGCATGAATGAAGTTCTAGCAGAATTGGATCAGTTGAGTGAAGATTGTAGAAGGACATTACCATTTGATCAATTCTTTACTGTCTCAAACAAGCTCAAAAAGAGAGGAGGTGAACTCCTTTCCAAAATAAAGAATTGAATTATTCCATAGTTAAAATTCCCATTCCTACCTTTGATGGCTCATCTCAAAGTTCTGCGAATAATTGGATACAAAAGTGAGATGTGTATTTTCAGCTGAATCCAATGGTTGAAGAGGATTCTCTAAAAATGGCTATTTTGCATCTTGAAGGAGAAGCCAATGATTGGTGGTTCCAAGGGATTAAAACCTTGGGACATGATTAGGTAATAACATATTAAGAATTTGTTAACAGGCTATTGTAAATATTTGAGAAAAACGACCATGAAATTCCTTTCAAGGAACTAGCACAATTGAAGCAAATTGGATCCCCTGATGAGTACATGTTGGAATTTCAAAAACTATCAGTTAAGGTGGCTGATATATCTATGGTTAGATTAGTATTGTTATTTACTAAAAAAAATTCTGAACCTTTCGAGGTTTTAGTTAAATCCCACAAACCTACTTCACTGAAAGATGCCATGAACTTTGAAAGAGATCTGCAAAATGTGCTACCCAAGACAAGGTTTCCTCCCAAGCCCAAATTTCCTTCCAAGTTCAGATTTGACAAGAAGACATGGATAAAAGATGCATTTGGAAAGGACAAGAAAGAGGGACCAAGCAAGGAAGAACTCAAAAAAAAAAGAGACTATGTTACACATGCTTCCAACCATGGGTACCAGGGCATAAATGTTTTAAGGGGAAAGCACAATGCATTGAAGTATTTTCTAATGATGATGAAGGTGAAGGGGACATGGAAGAATAAGAACATATTTCATCCCAAGAAGAGGGATATGACACAGCAGATGAAGATCATCCATCAGCTAACAAAGGGAGAATGGAAGTACTTTCAAGAGTGCCTCGTTTTCACACCATTCGATGCAAAAAGGTGGTAGAAGGGAAAAGAGTTTCGATATTGGTAGATGGAGGAGCAACTCATAACTTCAATGATGTAGACATGGTTGAGAGAAGAAAGTTACCTACTGAACCATTTGATGGGTTCACAGGCATCATTCTAGGTCACAATACTATGAAGTGAAAAACATGGATTCCAAAGCTACAACTCACCATAGGTAATTACAATTTTTTTGATAGATTTTATGTGGTTGATGTTGCTAATACTAATGTGGTATTGGGAGTGAAATGGTTATACTCTAAAGGGTAACATACACTGAACTACCAAATACCTGAAATGAAATTCAAAGATTCGGAAGGAAAACAAAGGGTGGTGAGGAATGCACACCTATCTGAATCAAGTGGTGTCTTCCCATAGTATGAGGTCCACATTGAGGCATGGGGATATTGAATGGGTTTTGGAATGTTTTATAACCTCCCCCAAGCCAAACGTAAATATTGCATAATGTCCAAGGGAGATAAAGAAACTACTACACAAATATGAAAATGTTTTTGGAGACCTTCCTCCTGGAAGGCCACCTGACAGAGGAGTTGAGCACGCCATTGTTTTGGAGGTGGGTACTTTCTCTATGAAAATACCACCATATAGACACCCAAAAACGTTCAGATATGAGATTAAGGATTCTATTCAAGAGCTCTTGGAATTGCGACTCATTAGACCAATCTCTAGTCCCTATGCTTCTCTAGTTTTTTTGGTGAAGAAAAAGGATGGAACCTTGAGGATGTGCATTGATTTTAGAGCTCTAAACAAGAAGAAAATTAAGAATAGATATCCCATCCCTAGAATAGATGAGCTCATGGATAAGATATTTGGATCAAATTTGTTCTCCAAAATTGATCTTAGATATGGTTACCATCAAATTCAAATGAAGGAGGAGGATGTGTAGAAAATTGCTTTTAGATGTCACTATGGCCATTTCGAATTTCTTATCATGCCTTTTGGTTTGACCAATGCTCTAGCCACCTTCCAATCATTCATGAAAAAAATATTTTCCAAGAATATGTGTAAGTTTGTTTTGGTTTTCTTTGATGATATTTTGATTTACAGTATGACATGGGAGGAACATTTGCATCATTTAGAAGTTGTATTGAAAATCTTGCATTAACAATCATTGTTTGCTAAGTTGTGTAAGTGTGAATTTGGGTTGAAAGAAGTTTTGTATCTTGGGAAAATCATTGGGAAAGATGGATTAAAGGTGCACTTCGAAAAAATAGGGGCTATTCTTGAATTTCCATCACCCAAAAACATCACATAATTGAGAGGATTCATTGGAATATGCACTTACTATAGGAATTTTGTGAAGGGGTTCTCCAAATTAATTGCTCCACTTACTGATTTGACCAAGAAGGAAGCTTTCAAATGGGATGAAAAGGCTTTCCAATCAACGAAATATGTGCTGATTAGTTGTCCAGTACTTGCATTACCATATTTTTCTAAACCATTTGTTTTGGAATGTGATGCATGAGGAGAAGGAATAGGGGCGGTCCTAAAGAAAAACCAACACCCGATAGCTTTTGAGAGAAGAAAATTGCAGCTACATGAGAATGTATACCCCATATATGACAAAGAAATGTTATCCATAATGCATGCCTTCTCCAAGTTTAGACAATATCTAGTGGGGAACAAGTTTGTGGTCAAAACTGATCAAAACAGTTTAAAGCATTTTCTCACACAAAAGGATCTCAATGAAAGGCAACAAAAGTTGGTAAGTAAGGTCCAAGATTTTGATTTTGACATTGAATATGTAAAAGGGAAGAGTAATATAGTAGCAGATGCATTATCGAGGATACCTTCATTTTCCCTTATGGACATTTCGAAAGATTGGAAAGAGATGTTAATAGTTGAGTATGCCAAAGATATTTTTTCTTGTGATGTGTTATATGGGTTCAAAGGAGATTATAGGTATAATATTTTGAATGGCCTGATCTACTATAAGGACCAAATATATTTGGTTCATGGTTCAAATCTAAAGCATAATATTTTGAAGGAAGCTCATGATTCCCCTTTAGCAGACCATCCAGGTTTCTTCAAAACATATAGGAAACTAAAGAAAAGGTTCTCTTGGAAAGGGATGAAGGAATATGTTCTAAAGTATGTGATTGAATGCAAGATATGTCAACAAAACAAAGTTGAACACACACATCCTACTGGTCTATTGCGACCATTGCCCATTCCACAACAAAAATGGGAAAGTATCTCAATGGATTTCATCATAGGTTTTCCCAAATCTTTGGGTGAGGATTGTATTTATGTTGTGGTGGATAGAATCAACAAATTTTCTTGTTTCTTTGATATTACATCATATTTTACTGTTGCACAAGTGGTTGATCTATTCTTTAGAGAAATTTTCATATTGTATGGGCTTCCCAAGAACATTGTGAGTGATGGGGATAGAATATTTGTGAGTGCCTTTTGGAAATCAATTTTCAAGTTGGTGGGAACTCAATTGACTCCAAGAACAACCTATCATCCATAAAATAATGGCCAAATAGAAAGAGTGAACCAATGGTTGGAGGGGTACTTGAGGAACTATGTTGGTGAGCAGCAGAAAACATGGGTTAAATGGCTACACTTGGATGAGTTTTGCTACAATACTACTTTCCACATGTCCATTGGCATGTCTCCTTTCATAGAAATTTATGGTTATGAAGCACTCACATTTGTTGAGAACAAATTTGGTGATAGTAGAGCTCCAAAATCTAAAGATTGGGTGGAGGAAAGTCAAGATATTTTCAATGTTCTAAAAGACAATTTGCAAGTTGTACAGAATCAACAAAAATAGAATGCGGATCAACATAGGGAGGAAAGAACTTTTTAATTGAATGATTTGGTCTATTTGAGGCGGAATAGATATAAAAAAACCTCCTTGAAAGGGAAAGGATCATAAAATCTCAAACCAAGGTATTATGGTCCATAGAAGATAGTTCAAAAAGTTGGGGAGGTAGCTTATGAGTTAGAAATTCCGAAAGGTAGAAAAATCCACAACATATTTCATGTATCATTCGTTAAGAAGGATATTGATCAGAAAATTTATATTTTAAAACCACTCCCTCCATTGGATGATGAAGGACAACTCATACTTATTCCAGCAAAAATTTTGAAGACAAGAGAAAGGAAATTGAGGAGCAAAACCATAAGAGAATATTTGGTACAATGGAAATATTTTCCAAGTGAGGATGCCACATGGGAATGTTAGGATATCTCATCATTCAGTATGTAATTTGCATGAACTTTGCATGCATCCATGCATTTGCATGCATCTGCATACTACCCAGTCACCAGTTTGATGCCTCCAGCACCTATTCCCTAGTCTGCCAACACCCGGGATCTTCCTTCCACTCAGTTTTATCCCTCCTAGTGCTTAGTGCGCCCAGCATGCACCTACCACTTGAGAGGGGCACCTTTTGTCACCTACCACTCCAATTCACTTCAGTTAGCTAGTTGTCTTTCCTTGATTTGAGGCTAGAATGACTCCTAACTGCTGTTATCACTCCAATGGACCTCTAGCCAGACTTGACTACCTATTCTAAGTCCAGTTAAATCCTTATGCGCCCTCCACTAAGCCTCCTTCCCTACATTAGTTCCATTACCATCAGTTACACTTATTACACTCAGTTAGACTCAGTTTGACACCTGGCTAACAATTACTTGTGCATTGATGACCACCACTGATTGATGATGAGGACTAATAGTTGGAGCCAAGCTATTCCATGCAGTATATTCGAATGACCTCCTTGGATAATTCGAATTGATCACTCATTGTGATAGTATTGTATTGTAATTCTACTATTCTGGATTATAGAGCACTGATGCATCTCTCTTGCACAGTTTTTACTCCAATTTGTTTTACATCATTGTGATTAATTTACTTGTTCAATATATCTGCTAGGATTAATTTTACATGGTATCAGAGCCATGGAAGGGACAAGGTCTCTCTTCTACAGGTGTTCTACACGAATATTTGATTGAATTTGCTCAAAAATACTGAAGTTTTGGCATGCAAAATATCATGTGCATACAAAGCTGAAATATCCCTCCAATACCACTCTAGAAGCTTGAGTTTTCCATAGAATTCCTAGATTTGATACATTGGATCTTCAGGCTTGCTTGATCTCCAATCCCAAGTGTGATGCAACTCTAAAAGGGTGGATTGTTCGACCTTATAGTTCTTGTTTTGATTGTGATTTGTAGGTTAATCTTCTCCATCAATTGCACTCACTATCAGTGATGGATTACTCTTCTTGAAAGCCTATGCTAACTCCTCTCAATTATTTTTATTGGAAAGATGACATGGAGATAATATTGCACTCAAAAGGGTTCTATAGAGTCACCATGCCCCTCGAATTGGAGCCAAACACATTTCTTGAGAAAACAAAACACTTCAATATGTTGATGTATATGTAACTTTGGAATGTATTTCATCTGTGTATTTTATATATATTTATTGTACCCTTATAAGAGATGTGTTATTCCTCTATAAGGAAGTGTCGTCATGTGGATTGACAAGTGTCGCAAGTGTGTGTACTTGTCGATGGGTTATTATACCACCATGTGGGGTCGGCCCTGAATTATATATATAATAATGTGGATGTACCTAGCTAGACAAGTCGACCCCATAAGGTCATTGGGAAAAAAGGTTAGTATAAATAGATATCGTAGATCTCTATTTTATTCATTCGGAAAAGTAACTCACTCTCACTCAAAAAGTGGCGCACTAGTGAGGAGGAGGATCATCTGCTACTAGGAGACTATCTCAATGTTATTTGGTTGTACTTTGGTTGAGCCATTGCTCTCTCTATCTTTGAGGAAGTTGTGGGGTTTTTCACCTTAGGGTTTTCCCCACAGAAACTCTGTGTCTCTTATCTCTTATGATTTTGATTCTTGTGATGCTTGTCATATTGTGATTGTCATGCATTGATATGCTGTATATGTTGTTCTCTCAGTAAAGATCTTAGAGTATTATGAATTAATGCTCAAAATTTAACATGGTATCAGAGCTAACCTGAGAAGAAGACATTTTGCAGTGACGGGAGCTTAAGTTTCTTGTTTATTAGGTTTCTCTCCACAGCTTTTTGAAAATCAGTATAGTAGATCGACTCTACTCATCAAGGCGCATCTATCTGTCCAATCACAATTCAATTCCGAGCATTTTCGGATTTGGCCCTAAAAATTAGGGTTTCCACAAAAATTGGAATTTCTGGAATCTGAAGGCACAGCTGGAAGCTCCTTGCAAAAATCGAAGTTTAGAGCTTTGGATCGAGATTTTTGGCTGAGTAGATCTCCAGGAAACTCAAACCCTAATTCAGGGCTCTCCCTAGTGAACCCGGGAGGACAAAAAGGCAATTCTGAAGGGCAAAACTTTTCTGATCTCAAATTCTGAATCCACCAGGTTGACCCGCTCATCAAGGCGCATCTTTCTATCCTTTCAGAAATTTGAAATTCACATTTTGAATTTTTAGGGTTTTTTCGACAAACCCTAATCTAGGACCAAATCCAGTTTTCAGCATTTCAAGTGGTAAGATCTAAATCTTTTCTATTTCCATTTGAAGTACTCTTTAAGATGTCTCACCACACCAAGCTTGAGGATAAGCTTGAAGGAGCTGATAACTTCCGGGCTTGGAAGTATAGGATTGGATTAATCCTGGAAGAGAATGAGTTGGACTCATATGTGAAAGAAGACATCCCTATCCCAGAGGATGAAGAGGCCAAGACATTGCATAAGAAGAACTTGGTCAAGGCAAAGAGAATGATTTCTGATTCCATCAAAGACCATCTCATACCCCATGTGTCTTCTCTTAAGACACCCAAGGAGATGTTCGAATCTTTGACCAAGCTATTTGAAGGAAAGAACATAGATCGGAAGATGACCCTGTGGAACCAATTGAAAGGAGTAAAGTTTCAGAATGGAGAAACCATTCAATCTTATTTTTCAAGGGTCTCCCAGATCAAGGAACAACTAGAAGTAGGGGATGAAATGGT
This sequence comes from Larix kaempferi, assembly GCA_027924585.1. Classification (NCBI taxonomy): domain Eukaryota; kingdom Viridiplantae; phylum Streptophyta; class Pinopsida; order Pinales; family Pinaceae; genus Larix; species Larix kaempferi. Next base: position 1,171,547 of record BSBM01001595.1, on the reverse strand, counting down.
GGAGAATGGTGAAGTGGTGATGACCACTCTAAATGGCCTACCCAGGTCATGGGATTCCTTCATTCATAAATTTGTGCAAGGAAGAAGCTGATCTCTTTCAACAAATTGTGGGAAGAATGCTCTCAAGAAGAAGCTAGACTTATAGCTCGTGAGGAAAAGATGGGAGGTGAAGATCAAGCTCTTGCAGCTCACACCAAAAGAAGCAAAACCAAGAAGGAGCACCCTTGCCACAATAGATCCTATCAAAAGAGTAAGAAGGACCTAAGATGCTTCACATGCAATGAGAAGGGTCACTTTGCTTCAGATTGTCCCAAGAACAAAAGGGATAATAACAACAATAAGAAGAAGAAGGGCAACAAAAGAAAGTTTCATGCTCATGCTATCAAAGATGATGAACCCCCAAAGAAGAAGGCTAGGGCAGAAAATGATAGTGATGATGACTCATCAAGTGAAGAAGAGTATGTTCTGATCTCTGCTCTCACAGGTACTATCTCCCATGGTTGTAATGATTGGTTAATTGACAGTGGGGCTTCCAAACACATGACTGGGTTTAAGGAATCTTTTGTGAACCGATATGAACATGAATCACCGCATAAGGTGAAACTTGGGGATGATTATCAATACCCAATCAAAGGAAGTGGTGAAGCCTCCTACAACCTAGATTCTGGAAAATACTTGAATATGAAAGAAGTCCTTTATGTACCTGGGCTCAAGAAGAACTTATTCTCCATCTCTCCATTGGATGCAAAAGGTATGAGGGTTGCATTTGTGGATGGACAAGTCCTAATGTGGCCAAAGGGAAAGAACATAGATGATGCAATAGTGATTGGAGAGCAAGAGGGAGGTTTGTATAAATTGAAGGGACAACCTGAACATGCCATGGTACATGAATCCATGGAGCCAAGTGAACTTTGGCATAGAAGATTTGCTCATATGCACTATAGAGCACTTCCAATTGCAAGTAAGGAAGTAGAGGGTCTTCCTGAAATCAAGACCAAACATGAAGGTGTTTGCAAAGGATGTGCAAAAGGTAAGAATATTAAGAAGGCTTTCCCAAGTAGTGAAAGCAAGGCAAAATACATCCTAGAAATCATCCACTCAGATGTATGTGGTCCTATGTCATCTAGTTCCCTGAGTGGGTATGTTTACTATGTCTCATTTATTGATGACTTCTCCAGGAAGACTTGGGTATACTTCTTGAAGAGAAAAGATGAGGTGTTTGATAAATTCAAGGAATTCAAAACCTTGATGAAGAATCAAACTCACAAGAAGATCAAAACATTCAGATCCAACAATGGTGGAGAATTCACCTCAAGTGACTTCAAGAATCTTTGTAGTGATTCAGGGATTAAGAGGGAGTTGACTGCTCCGTATAATCCTCAACAGAATGGAGTTGCAGAAAGGAAGAATAGAACTATCATGGAAGTAGCAAGGGCAATGCTGCATGACCAGGATCTACCTATGCATCTGTGGGAAGAAGCAGCTAGAATAGTTGTATATGTGCAGAACAGAACACCCCGCAAGATATTGCACAACAAGACACCAAAAGAGGTCTTTTCTGGTAAGAAACCTGAATTCAGTCATCTCAGAATATTTGGTTGCCCAGTATACACTCATGTCCCAAAGGAAAAGAGGACTAAACTAGATCCTTCAAGAAAGAAAGGCATCTTTGTGGGTTACAGTGAAAGCTCGAAGGCTTACAGAATATACTTTTCTAGGGTTCAAGAAGATTGATGTCAGCAGGGATGTAACATTTGATGAAAAATAAGCATTCATCAAATCAAGGAAGGCACCTATCGAAGTTTATGAAGAACCTAAGGAAACCATATTTCAAGACACTACCATGACTGAAGCATTTCCAGAAGTTGTTAGTGAGTTTGAAGATCCATAAGAACCTGTAGATCCACCCCGTGAGGATAACTCTCACAAGAGGAAACCTGCATGGGCTAGAGAGCTCATTCAAGATGTAGAAAGATTTGGCATTCCAAAAGAAGAACACAGAGTAAAGAAGAGAACCAGATCACATACCAACTATGTTGCTTTACTCTTTGACATTATGAAGAAAGAGCCTTCCAGTTATGAAGAAGCAGCGGAAAAGAAAGAATGAAAGGATGCCATGGTTCAGGAATACCAATTAATAATGAAGAATGATGTTTGGGATGTTGTCCCAAGACCTAAAGAGAGGTCTCTTGTGACTTCCAAATGGATCTACAAAATCAAGCATGCTGCAGATGGCAGTGTAGAGAAATACAAGGCAAGATTTGTAGCTCATGGATTCTCTCAGAAAGAGGGAATAGATTATGAAGAAACTTTTGCACCTGTAGCCAGGTATACTTCCATCAGAACAGTACCTGCCCTAGCTACAGCAATGAGATGGAAAATACACCAGATGGATGTCAAGATTGCTTTCTTGAATGGTGTAGTTGAAGAGGAAGTATATGTAGAGAAGCCACTAGGTTTTGAAATACATGACAAGGAGTCATATGTATGCAGAACTGAAGAAAGCCTTGTATGGCTTGAAGCAAGCTCCCAGAACCTGGTATGGTAGGATGGACAGTTTCCTATCTAGTTTGGGCTTTACCAAGAGTAAAGCGGATTCCAACCTTTACTACAAGGTTGAGGAAGGGAATCCTGTGATCCTACTCCTGTATGTGGATGACTTATTTGTAACAGGAGATGACAGATTGATTGCAGATACTAAGAGGAAGCTTGCTACTGAATTCGATATGAAAGATTTGGGAATGATGCACTATTTCCCAGGTATGGAGGTGTGGCAGAGTGTATGTGGGATCTTCCTTGGACAAGCAAAATACATAGTAGATATCCTGAAGAGATTTGGGATGATGGATTGCAAGGCCATGGCCACACCTATGGCATCGAATCTAAAGCTTCTATGTGATGCTTCATCTGAGCCAGTTGATGTCTCTATGTATTGTCAGATGATTGGGTCCTTGATGTACCTAACGAACACGAGACCATATATTTTCTTTGCTGTGAACACATTGAGTCAGTTCCTGACGGATCCAAGGAGTGTTCACTTGTCTGTTGTAAAGCATGTTCTGAGGTACCTAAAGGGTACAGTGGATTTTGGGCTCAAGTATGAAGCGAATCAAAAGTTTAACCTACAGGGTTATGTTGATTCAGATTGGGCTGGAAGTGCTGCAGACAGGAAGAGCACAAGGTGTTGCTTCAGTATGGGATCAGGTGTGATCTCATGGTTTAGCAGGAAGCAGCCCTGCATGGCACTGAGTACAGCTGAGGCAGAGTATGTTGCAGCCTTTTCAGCTAGTTGTGAGGTAGTATGGCTATGGAAGCTACTCTCCGAGTTATTTGATCTCCTGTTGGATGCTACTGGTACTTCTGTGATAACCAGAGTTGTGTGAAGCTGTCCGAGAATCCGGAGTTTCATGACAGGTCGAAACACATAGAGATCAAATATCACTATATCAGGGATATGGTGTAGAGAGGAGCTGTGAAGATCCTATATGTTGCGATGGATGAGCAGATTGCAGATGTGTTGGCGAAGCCACTAGCCAGGGTGAAGTTCGAGTACTTCAGAGAGAGGCTTGGCGTTCTTCAGATCGAGGACACTTCGAGGAAGAAGTGATGGACACATTTACTGAAGCCATTCCAAGCATGCTGGAAGGAGGATCCTTCACATGGCTGTGGATGTAAGTGCTGGATGATGAGCATCAGGATGATGTTCTGGTTTATGCTTTGATATGATTAGTTGGATCATTTATATGTATGTACGCATCATGTTGGATGTTGGATATGATCGATTGGATCATGTGTATGTATTTTTGTTTATGCATCATGTTGGATGCTTCGACCATGTATCTGTATATGTATCAGGTGGATACATTGTATGATCAGGTGGATCATGTATGGTGATATGTATCATGTATTTGTATTTGTATCAGGTGGATACATTGTATGATCAGGTGGATCATGTATGATGATATGTATCAGATAGATACTTGGTATGCATCAGGTAGATGCATTATATGATTAGGATGATCATGGATGATGAGCTTCAGGATGTTGCTCCAGATGACATGCAGTAGGATGTTGCAGTGATGATGATCAGGATGATCATCGATGGCGAGCTTCAGGATGTTGCTCCAGATGACATGCAGCAGGATGTTGCAGTGATGATGATCAGGATGATCATGGATGAAGAGCTTCAGGATGTTGCTCCAGATGACATGCAGCAGGATGTTGCAGTGATGATGATCAGGATGATCATGTGTACATCAGGATGATGTATGGTGAGTATCAGGTTGATACTCTATGGCCGTGGATTAGGTTGTGCAGATGAGCATGTAATTCGGTGCCCTGGGATATTTGCAGATAGTCTTTCGAGGTTTTTCCTATGGCATGTAATTCGGTGCCCTGAGATATCTGAAAAATGCTCTTTCGAGGTTTTGCTCTGGGAGGACATATAATTCGGTGCCCTGGGAGATCTGTAGATAGTCTTTCAAGGTTTTTCCTATGGCATGTAATTCGATGCCCTGGGATATCTGGTAGATTCTCTTTTGAGGTTTTGTCCTATGGCATATAATTTGGTTCCCTGGGAGATCCGATAGGTTGGGCTGTGTGACCATAATCCGTCCTAGGATGCTCTTGCGAGGTTTTGCCATGACCACATGTAATTCATGCCCTAGGAGATCCTATAGGTAGAGCTGAGTGCTTGTAACACCCTGGGATTCTCTTGCGAGGTTTTGTGGTGGGGTCACATGTAATAAGTCCTGGAGATTGGACAGGATGAAAAAGGCCTCAGATGCTCTTTAGAGTTCTTACTAGTCAAGAGACTCTTTTAAGGTTTTGTGACGCACGTAATAAGTCCTGAAGATTCCACAGTAGGGCCAGTGATGATGAAGACCTGCAGGTGGTGGGCCTACATCCAGTATGAAAAAGGACTGGCTCTATAGAACTTCCTATGACGAGTAGAGTCAGAGATTGGTTGAGATAGAAGCAACAGTGACTATGATGATGACGATGAACCCGAGAAGAAGAATTGTCTAGCAGATCTGTGTCGAGAAATACTTTCCTAGTTAAGAGGGAGTGTTGATGTATATGTAACTTTGGAATGTATTTCATCTGTGTATTTTATATATATTTATTGTACCCTTATAAGAGATGTGTTATTCCTCTATAAGGAAGTGTCGTCATGTGGATTGACAAGTGTCGCAAGTGTGTGTACTTGCCGATGGGTTATTAGACCACCATGTGGGGTCGGCCTGAATTATATATATATAATAATGTGGATGTACCTAGCTAGACAAGTCAGCCCCATAAGGTCACTAGGCAAAAAGGTTAGTATAAATAGAGATCGGAGATCTCTATTTTATTCATTCGGAAAAGTAACTCACTCTCACTCAAAAAGTGGCGCACTAGTGAGGAGGAGGATCATCTGCTACTAGGAGACTATCTCAGTGTTATTTGGTTGTACTTTGGTTGAGCCATTGCTCTCTCTATCTTTGAGGAAGTTGTGGGTTTTTTCACCTTAGGGTTTTCCCCAAGGAAACTCTGTGTCTCTTGTCTCTTATGCTTTTGATTCTTGTGATGCTTGTCCTATTGTGATTGTCATGCATTGATATACTGTATATGTTGTTCTCTCAGTAAAGATATTAGAGTATTATCAATTAATGCTCAAAATTTAACACAATAAGTTTGATGAATATTATGGTCTTCTTTGCCTCTCTATTTCCAAGGATCTTCATTTCCATCTCAGCGGATTGAACTCTCCAAAAGCAGTATGAGAGCAACTTGACACACTTTTTGGCAAATAGGACAAGCTTAGAGATTTCAATTGGAAAATGAATTGATTGCTCTTAGTCCGAAGAATTTTGAGTCCATCAATGAGTTTTTCACAAGATTCAAGCACTTGAGTTTGCAATTGAAGAACAGTGGAGTTTTCAAAAAGGATAAACAACTGATCCTCTCCATTCTTTCAAAGTTTGGTAAATATTTCTTGGTATTTGTCTCTACTTTCAATTTCGGTCGGATAACTACCCCGAATTGGAAGATACCTACCTTGAATGCCTTCATTGAGTCCGTTACCAAAGAGCATGATAAGCTAATTCAAATGGGGTCCATAAGCTCCAAAGATTCATCCCTGTTTGTTGGAGGATCCAAGAATTCCAATGGAAAAGGGAAGCAAAAGAAATGGAAGCCCAAATTCGAACCTACCAAGCAAAGAGAGAAAAGCAAACCATCGGATGCACCATCTGGTTCAAGGAACACGCAAAAGGGTAAAGAGGGTAAGGAAAAATATAAATGTTCTTATTGCAACTGTGGATTTCATATTGAAAGTTCATGCATGAAGAAAAAAAAGATCAAATGGCCCTCCTTTTGGAAAATAATAACATAACTCTTCCCGACAGTGCACAGAAGAAGGATAGGAATGATGATCATGAAAGAGGTCCAACACTCATGGCAACTATTTCAAAACCCACCACTCTACTGATAGATTCCGGTGCCTCAAATCATATGGCTACAAATATTGAATCCTTTTCTTCATTTGATCCAAACATCTCCATCCCCATCCATTTGGGAGATGACTCAAAAATTTCATCAAAGGGTAAAGGTACCATCCATTTAGAGCATGGGAGTTTTCAGAATGTTCTTTATGTTCCTTCCTTGGCTTCAAATCTTTTTTATGTGTATCAAATGACACACACTGGTGCACCGAAGCAAGTTACATTCATCCCTAACAAAGTTTAAATTCTGATATTGAAAGTGGAAGACTTATTGCAGTCGGAAAGGCAAATCATACTACAAAATACTATGAGTTTTCACACTTTGTGCAGCTTGAAAATCCCACTGCTCTTCTCACTCATGGCAATGAGGTTAGTAGGATTTGGAATGAGAGGTTTGGAAACCTTAATTACAAGTATTTGTTGATATTACAAAACAAATCCATGGTTGATGGTCTTCCGCACCTCCATTCCTCGAAGGGAATTTGCCCAAGTTGCATCATTGGGAAGCACCCTAAGCACAAGTTCGACCATGGCAAAGCTAGCAGAGATTCTACTATTTTGGGGCTGATACATTCTGATATCAGTGGTACACTTCCCAACATTTCCATGAATGGTTCTACATATGTTTTGACATTTACTGATGACTTCTCCCGCTTTACTTGGGTCTTCTTTCTCAAAAACAAGTCAGAAGTGCTTCGAAAATTAAAGGATTTTAAGGCTTCTATTGAGATTGCCACGGAGAGCAAGATCAAAGATATTAAATATGATAATGGCAGAGAATATATCAAGACTTAATTGCTGCAACTTTGTGCCGAAAGCAGAATTTAGATCCAGCATACAATTCCCTACACACCCCAGCAGAATGGTGTAGCGAAAAGGAAGAATCGGTCACTGAAAGAGATGCCTACCTGTATGCTTGAGTCAAAAGGTTTGGATGTAAATATTTGGGATGAAGCCATGAATGTTGCTGCATACATTCAGAATTGAGTTCCACATTCATCTGTGAAAGGTAAAACTTCTTTCGAAGCATTCACTGGTCAAAAACCTAATGTGTCCAATTTGAGGGTTTTTGGCTCCACTGCATGGGCTAGAATTCCTTTTGAAAAGAGAAAAGCTTTGGATCCACAAAGTACTGAATACATCCTAATAGGATATGGAGAAGAATCAAAAGCATATAAACTTATGAATATCAGATCCAAAAATATATTCATAGAGTGAAGTGTGAAGTTTGAAGAATCGCTTCAAGATCTGAAACTAGTCGAGGAAAACACTGTCGATCCACAGCCTCCACAAGAAGAAGATTAAAGAGAATATGAAGAAAGCATTGGATATGATATCTATGATATTTTATCAGAATTTGATGGCCATGAAATATCAGGTTCAAAATCTGACCATAATGATCCTCCTCGGTTACCAAAGTGAACCCAAAACACTCTACAATCTGCTGCTTGAAACATTGGAAATCCTACTGATCCAAGGAGAACAAGAGCATACTTTCAAAGAGAAGGTCTGGCTCTTTCATTTTCTGATCCATTTCTATCTGAGAAATTTTATTTGATGATTGGTTCAGATCCCAAATCATACTATCATGCCCACTGAGACCCAAGATGGAAAACCGCCATGGATGACAAGTACAGTTCTCTTCAAAAGAACAATACATGGGAGCTAGTTTCTCTTCCACCTGGAAGAAAATTAGTCCAATGTAAGTGGGTCTACCACACGAAGGTTGTTGTTGATGGCTCTATCAACAAATACAAAGCTATGCTAGTGGAAAAAGGTTTCTCCCAAGTCCAAGGAGTTGACTACACTAAGACTTTTGCACCGGTTGCAAAGATGGATTCCATCCGCCTAGTGTTGGCTATTTCCGCATCCAAGCACTAGGAAGTGCACCATATGGATGTGAAGAGTGATTTTATACATGAATATATCGATGAAGAAGTATATATGAATCATCCCTAAGGATACATATCAGATCCATCATTAGTTTGCAAATTGAAGAAATCTTTGTATGCATTGAAACAGGCCCCAAGATCTTGGTATGCAAAGATGGACTCCTTCCTTCTTTCTCAGAATTTCAAAAGATAAAAATCTGATCCGAATGTGTATCTACAACAAGTTAAAGGTAATTTTCTAATTTTTGTTATTTATGTTGATGATATTCTCATTACTGGTAGCACTCTCCTTACAATCACAAAGCTAAAAACTGCCTTAAATCTAGCTTTTGACATGAGTGATTTGGGATTACTGAAGCAATTTTTGGGCTTGGAGACAGCTCAAAATTTTGATCGAATCACATTATCTCAGAAAAAGCATGCTTCAGATTCACTATTAAAGTTTATATGTTAGAATGTAAGGCATCTTTGTTTCCATTCCTCTCAGGAATTAGTCTTGAGGAGGGAAAATCTACACCGCTTGCAGATTGCACTATGTATCGACAGTTGATTGGTTCACTACTCTACTTGACACACTCAAGGCCTGATATTTATTATGCCATGAGTGATGTATCAAGATATATGAAGCAGCCCCATGAGCTTCATTGGCGGGAAACCAAGTAGATCTTGCAGTATGTGCAAGGTACGAGACATTTTGGCATACACTATGCAGCAGATTCTAAGCTAGATTTCATTGGTTTCATTGATTCAGATGGGGCGGGTGATAGCGTTGATCGGAAGTCCACTTCTGGATATGTTTTCATGATTGGTCATGGCCCTATTGGTCAGATCCATCCTTAGTTTGCAAATTGAAGAAATCTTTGTATGGATTGAAACAGGCCCCAAGAGCTTGGTAGGCAAAGATGGACTCCTTCCTTCTTTCTCAGAATTTCAAAAGATACAAATCTGATCCAAATGTGTATCTACAACAAGTTAAAGGTAATTTTCTGACTTTTGTTCTTTATGTCGATGATATTCTCATTACTGGTAGCACTCTCCTTACAATCAACAAGCTAAAAACTGCCTTAAATCTAGCTTTTGACATGAGCGATTTGGGATTGCTGAAGCAATTTTTGGGCTTGGAGATAGCTCAAAATTTTGATCGAATCACATTATCTCAACAAAAGTATGCTTCAGACTCACTATTAAAGTTTAATATGGTAGATTGTAAGGCATCTCTGTTTCCATTCCTCTCAGGAATCAGTCTTGAGGAGGGAAATTCTACACTGCTTGCAGATTTCACTATGTATCGACAGTTGATTGGTTCACTACTCTACTTGACACACTTGTTATCGGACAATCCATTCGAGTGGATGTGAACCGGATCTCCCTAGCTCAATGTGAGTCTAGAACAAATAGAACAGACTACAAGTGCATTTCCTAGATCTACTTAACGACCAAGTACTAGATGTCTTACCTTTTACTATGCAATCCTTTCTCCCGAATGTTGATCCATGTCCCATAGTCTTCAGATCCAAGCTGTAAGACTTGTCAAGACAAGAAACAAGAGAAACCAGTAAAAGACATCTATACAATAAGCGATCTAAGTAAACAGTTAAGTAGGTAAACTACACAATATCATTGCACATGAGAACAATATTGGTGGAAATCATTTGTATTACTATAAATAGAGGAGTACATGATAGAGATATAGAACTATAACCAAAGACTTAATGCAGTAGCCCTTCTCTGACCAAGCCAATTGCCAAGTTCTTCCAAGGAAGTATGAGCTCTTCAATAGGTGAATGGAGATGTCTCAAGAGAGATTTCACCAGCATGTAGATACCATAGTCTTCCTCTCTTTGGGATGGGAGTGAGCCTCACTTATATAGGACTAAGTGGATAGGGTATGGATAGGATAGGTTGAGAGATGGTAGGAGAGATATAAGGGATCCTCCCAAAGAGTTAGTCGAGTACTAGTTCCCATAGAGGTTAGGGATAAGCCCTTAAATGGGCAAGTTTTGAGAAGGATCTCGAATAGGCTATTTTTTCCCATTAACAGACCTCGTCAAACCCTACAGTGGAGCAAGCTGTGATGTCACACGTTGCTAATGTTCAACCTGTGACGACCTCTCAAAAGATTGCAGAAATGAGTGCAAATCCTCCTAGATGATAATACTTAGTCCAGGTGACTTCAAGGATGTATACACTGAATCTAATGATGGGTAGATTTTAGGTGTAACAGAATGCCCCCCAAAGCATGAAGTTGTTAAGGATGTACAGGTGAAGTGCTTCAAAATGAATAATGGCAATAGGATCGATGGACCAAGGACACTGATGCAGTACAACTGACTCTGAACAGACAATATCATATGAAGTACAACATGGTTGCTGACCAATACATTGCAGATCCATGGTAGTAATGACCGACTAACGACAATCATGGCTACTAGACACACACATAGATCCATGACGAGATGATAACATAGCCATGCCCAATACAAAAGTGGATCTGTGTAATGTGACTCAATACAAATTCCATCGCAACCTAGGTAAAACATGACTCCCCAGGGTCTTCAAGTTGAACCCGCAATGATACGAAGCTATCCATGTGATTACAAATGTCTTGACGTCAAACATGGTAGAAACCACTTGATTACCAGCCATTGATGTAAATCGTTAACAAGTGCGAGGGAGATCACCATTGATGTCAATGATTCCCAAGGTATCACAGTACATATCATCAAGTGTGAATAAATGATTTGAAGTTGTATGCAAGATGAAATCTTTCAATCAAGAGTCAATGATGTAAACTCATGATGAAATCAAGCTAACCTACCATTGAGGCATGCAGTGCCAAGGTACTTGACTGGTTTCTAGATTCAATCCTCAGATGATGTGTTGAAGTCAATAAGGATGAATCCGTCGAAGGAGGGCCATGATGAATCCCCCATCAATCGACACGAAACACAACAAAATATGTGTAGAGTGGATCGGATGATACAGTAAATGTAAGACTGACTCAAAGTACCAACGACATGATGACGTGTGTACTGACTGTAGATGGTAGATGATAGACATGTTCTTGAACATGGGCATGGCATGACTTGGCAGTATTGACATAATGAGAATTACACAAACTTCTAATGCAACTGATGATGGAAGCTTTCTCAGAATGACTCAGAGGAGTAACAGGACTCAGAAAGTAAGCGAGGACTCATAGAAAAACAGATGACCCAAGTATTGTATGCGAATGCAGATGAGTGCCATGTTCAAGAATGACTATATACTGCCACCAAGGTATGTAACACAAACACTTTCCTTTTTCCCCATCATGAATGATGAGTTCTTTGTGTTTTTTACAAGCTTGATGAGGGTAACCAGATGCTCGATATAGCTCATCTCATAGATGAATGTAATCCCAAATGTTTTCCAAACCTGGGATAGAAGGGGTTCATCCCATGACGGGACCTTCAATGTGAAAATTTAACGAGTCCATAGAAGGCAAAACTCGGTCATCATTTCATGTTTAGAGAGTCTGAAAAGAACTAAAGAAGAATCCAATGATCCTTTTTCATAAAGTTAGCCTCATCGCCCGAAAAAGGGTAAAACAACGTGGGAGAGGAATCTTCCAGTCATGATTGGCTGGAGTATTCCTTTTTCGTAATTAGTGCCTCCTGGCCCGAAAAAGGGGTAAACTATTAACATGAAGATGACCATTCAAATAATTTAACAAGCATGAACATGACAAGTTTGCTTGGCAATCTTTTCATTTTTCGAGAGCCTGAAAAGAGCTTAGTGGTAGACTTCGGGGGGTGTCTTTTTCCGTGGAAGTTTAACGAGCCTGAAAAAGTGATAAATCATAACTCAGTACTTGTTCTCGTAGTTATGTGAGTACGAGAACAAACGAAGAGTAAACTCATCCTCATGCAATAATTACGACCAACCAAAAATAATAATGACGAAACAATCAAAGGGGGGTTCATACTTGTAGTTATCGTTGATGATGTGAGAAATGACACAAAAGACCACTTTACGACTCTTGTACACTAGAGAAAGTGTCAAATAGTCCCAAATGTAATGACAAATGGTCGAAACTATAGTAAATGGCCCAAAAGAATAAAAATATTTGAAAAGGAATATTCCATTCTATTTATACATAGAAATATGGGCCAAAAATAGATTTCATTGTTCAAATTGCCAATTTGGGTGGAGAAGTACCAATTTGGAGCCAAAACTTCCTTTGCCAATTTTGGGAGCTACGATTTGCCATTTTACTAGCCGTCTGGACCAGGTAGGCCTAAACATCATCCAGCAACTTTCCAGTGGTTTAGTTTTTGTTTTTATGTTCATTTTTTGTGTTTTTGATGGTGTTATGGAGGGCTTTATGTGCCCTTGGCTCGTCGCAGGTTTCCCTTTCGGGACCTGCAACGAGACCGAGTCGTTGCAAGTCTTGAAAATGAGACATGCGATGATGTTTCCCTATACCTAAAGGCACGGTGCGACGACGGAAACCCAAAACCCAAACATCAAAAATAATCTAAAAAATGAGTTTGTGAAAGTTGAGGAAGGAACTAACAGGGTTTAAATGTCCCTTTTGGCAGGTTATCAGCAAGCAAATATGGTATTGGAGAGGCAAGAGAGAGAACATGAAGTAGAGGATGAACAAGCGGAAAATGATCCACAATGCGTGGATGCTTTGAGAAATTGCAGGTTACTCATGTTCTTTGAGATCCATGGGATGAGATCCCAGATCCCACTGCTGACACACATGCTCTAGAGTTGGGATGCGGCCCAACCATACTTTGTGATAGGTGAGCATATCCTCACAATAGAAATTGAGGATATCTACTTTCTCACTGGTTTGTCCCGAAGATGGGATGTTGTACATCTTACTGGGACACGGGTCAGTGACCGTACAGTTGAGGACATGGTGTCACAGCACTGTGTTGCTACTTGTCATCCTTCCAGCAGGAAGATTCTCATCAGGGATGTGGTGAACCATCCACTATGGACCATATTGCTTACCATTACTAGGGTGGCAGGTAGCTAAGCCCCACACACAACTACTCAGACCCAGATAATGTATGCAGAGTACTGTATGTCCCCCATGGTTTTCAATTGGTGCGAGGGTCTCCTTGCAAACATCCGAGCTCAGATGACCAAGTGCCGACGAGGGGAGCTCAAGCAGTTTGGGTATGGATCGATCATAGTATTGTTCCTCTTAGAGTGGATTCCTCTTCTATGCCTGCAGTTGATACTTGATGACAGGGAGTCTAAGAATCCCCATATGCTCGGATGGGCTGAGGTCATGACCCATCATGGTGGCAGGCCCATGATTAGCTTTGGTCTCGAGTTTTTCAGCTGGCTAGAGGGCCAGTTACTTATGATCAAGGACTTTCCATACAACAGCATGGACTTTTGTTAAATTTTGAGCATTAATTCACAATACTCTAGGATCTTCACTGAGAGAATAACATATACAGTATATCAATGCATAACAATCACAATAAGCATGACAAGCATCACAAGAATCAAAAGCATGAGAGACAAGAGACACATAGTTTCCGTGGGGAAAACCCTAAGGTGAAAAACCCCACAACTTCCTCAGAGATAGAGAGAGCAATGGTTCAACCAAAGTACAACCAAATCACACTTGAGATAGTCTCCTAGAAGCAAATGATCCTCCTCCTCACTAATGCACCATTTTCTGAGTGAGAAAGAGATGACTTTCCGAATGATCTAAATAGAGATCTCCTGATCTCTATTTATACTAACCTGTTTTCCCAGTGACCTTATGGGAACAACTTGTCTAGCTAGGTATATCCACAATATAATATATATTTCAGGTCTGACCCCACACATGGTGGTATAATAACCCATCGACAAGTACACACACTTGTGACACTTGTCAATCCAGATGACGACACTTCCTTATAGAGGAATAACACAACTCTAATAAGGGTACAATAAATATATATGAAATACATAGATGAAATACATTTTGAAGTTACATATACATCAACACTCCCTCTTAACTAGGAAGGTATTTCTCGACACAGATCTACTAGACAAGTCTTCTTCTCGGGATCATCCTCATCGATGCATCATCATCATCATCGTCATTGCTGCTGCTATCTCAACCAATCTCTGACTCTACTCGTCATAGGAAGTTCTACAGAGCCAGTCCTTTTTCATACTGGATGTAGGCCCACCACCTGCAGGCCTTCATCATCACTGGCCATACTATGGAAATCTCAGGACTTATTACGTGCATCACAAAACCTTAAAAGAGTCTCTTGACTAGCAAGAACCCTAAAGAGCATCTGAGGCCTTTTTCATCCTGTCCAGATCTCCGAGACTTATTAGATGTGACCCCACCACAAAACCTTGAAAGAGAATCCCAGGATTGATTACGAGCACAAGGCTCAACCTATCGGATCTCCCAGGGCACAAATTACATGTGGTCACCACAAAACCTCGAAAGAGCATCCCAAAACTGATTACAAGCACAAGTCTCAACCTATCGGATCTCCCAGGGCACAAATTACATGTGGTCATGGAAAAACCTCGAAAGAGCATCCTAGGACTGATTACGAGCACACGACTCAACCTATCAGATCTCCCAGGGCACAAATTACATGCCATAGGAAAAACCTCAAAATACTATCTGCAGATCTCCCAGGGCACAAATTATATGTCCTCCCAAGAAAAACCTCAAAAGAGCATTTGCCAGACATCCCAGGGTACAAATTACATGCCGTAGGCAAAACCTCAAAAGAATATCGACAAATCTCCCAGGGCACAAATTACATGCTTATCTGCACAACCTGTTCCACAGCCATAGAGTATCAACCTGATACTCACCATACATCATCCTGATGTACACATGATCATCCTGATCATCATCACTGCAACGTCCTACTGCATGTCATCTGGAGCAACATCCTGAAGCTCATCATCCATGATCATCCTGATCATATAATACATCTACCTGATGCATACCAAGTATCTACCTGATACATATCATCATACATGATCCACCTGATACAAATACAAATACATGATACATATCAACATACTTGATCTACCTGATCATACAATGTATCCACCTGATACATATACAGATACATGGTCCAAGCATCCAACATGATGCTTATACAAAATACATACACATGATCCAACCGATCATATCCAACATCCAACATGATGCGTACATACATATAAATGATCCAACTGATCATATCCAGCATCCAACATGATGCGTACATATACATATAAATAATCCAACTAATCATATCCAGCATCCAACATGATGCATACATACATACATATAAAAATGATCCAACTGATCATACAAAGCAGAAACCAGAACATCATCCTGATGCTCATCATCCAGCGCGTACATCCACAGCCATGTGAAGGATCCTCCTTCCAACATGCTTGGAATGGCTTCAGCAAATGTGTCCATCACTTCTTCCTCGAAGTGTCATCAATCTGAACAACACCAAGCCTCTCTCTAAAGTACTTGAACTTCACCCTGGCTAGTGGCTTTGTCACCACATCTGCAATCTGCTCATCTGTCGCAACATACAGGAGCTTCACAGCTCCTCTCTGCACCATATCCCTGATATAGTGATATTTGATCTCTATGTGTTTCGACCTGTCATGGAACACTGGGTTCTCAGACAGCTTCACACAACTCTAGTTATCACAGAAGATACCAGTAGCA
The DNA here is from genome assembly GCA_027924585.1 of Larix kaempferi. Taxonomy (NCBI): domain Eukaryota; kingdom Viridiplantae; phylum Streptophyta; class Pinopsida; order Pinales; family Pinaceae; genus Larix; species Larix kaempferi. The sequence goes on along the minus strand of BSBM01001595.1, from coordinate 1,155,459 downwards.
TCCAACATGAGATCAAATAATTCAGACAGTAGCTTCCATAGCCATACTACCTCACAACTAGCTGAATAGGCTGTAACATACTCTACCTCAGCTGTACTCAGTGCTACACAGGACTGCTTCATGCTAAACCAAGAGATCACACTTGATCCTATACTAAAATAGCACACAGATGTGCACTTCCTATCTGCAGCACTGCCAACCCAATCTAAATCAACATAACCCTGCAGGTTAAACTTTTGATTCACCTCATACTTGAGCCCATAATCCATTGTATCCTTCAGGTACCTTAGAACATGCTTTACAGCAACTAGATGAACACTACTCGGATCTGTCAGGAACTAACTCAATGTGTTCACCGCAAAGCAAATATCTGGTCTCGTGTTCATCAGTTATATCAAGGACCCAATCATCTGACGATACATAAAGACATCAACCGGCTCAGATGAAGCATCACATAGAAGCTTCAGATTCAATGCCATAGGTGTGGCCATGGCCTTGCAATCCATCATCCTGAATCTCTTCAGGATATCTACTGTGTACTTCCCTTGACCAAGGAAGATCCCACCTATACTCTGCCACACCTCCATACCTAGGAAATAATGCATCATTCCCAAATCTTTCATATCGAGCAAACTTCCTCTTTGTATCACACCAAGTTTTGGGAGCTTGCTACAAGCCATACAAGGCTTTCTTCAATCTGTTAAGATTTAATATGCTAAGACACAAAATAGTAGCATTACATTCCATTTCACAATAATAGCATATATAGGATCACTGAAGAAACAACAAGCATAGCATAAACACAAGAGACATAGATTTATCCTGGGAAACCCTCATGGGGTAGAAAACCCAGTAAAGCTTCCTCAATATAGATGACCAGCAATATACAAAGATGCAAACCAAAGACATGATCTCCTTCTTCATCATAACAGACCTCTCCTCCACAAGTGTGCTTCTCTCAAGTGAGTGAGTGTGTCAAATGAGGAACACACCTCCTCTATTTATACACTACTCCGACTTTTCTTTTACACAAGACATATAGGCTCGTATTTAACCATTGGGTTAAATACCCCATTACAACTGACTGGGCCGACCCCCACTAGGGAAGTCTAATAACCCAAGTTACCACATTTCGACGGAGGAATAAACATCTCCGAATATGCAATAAGATCTTCATGGAGGAATGAATCATCTCCGAAATAATAAAGTACAAATATAATATTCTTTGAAGTTACAATATCTCAACACTCCCCCTTAACGAGAAGGATATTATAACAGCATTTGCACGAGCAAGGAGTCATCAACATGATACATCTATAAATCATTGGAAGCTTTCTCAACATCATCAGTAACTCAACCAGTTACTGGAACATCTTCAATACTAAAACATCAACATCTTCAATACTGAGTCTTTATTTTCTGAAGCACTCAAATAGCTACAACAACATCAATATCTGAATGCTCACGATCGTCAGCATCGTCATCAAACGATCATCAGCATCGTTATCACACGATCATCAGCATTGTCATCACACGATCATCAGCATCGTCACATCATCTCAATCTACAACATCTGGTTTATCACGATCTACAGCATCTGGATCATCTCGATCTACAACATCTGGATCATCTTAATCTACATGATCAACATCATCGTCATCTAGATCAACACAATTAGCAACATCATCATCTAGATCAACACGATCAGCAGCATCGTCATCTAGATCAATACGATCAGCAGCATCGTCATCTAAATTAATACGATCAGCAGCATCGTCATCTAGATCAATATGATCAGCAGCATCATCATCTAGATCAATACGATCAGCAGCATTGTCATCTATATCAACAGTATTAGTATCCACACCAATACAAGTATACACATCATCAATACAAGTATACACATCATCAATACAAGTATCCACACAATACAAGTATACACATCATCAATACAAGTATCCACAAAATACAAGTATACACATCATCAATACAAGTATTCACACAATACATGTATACCCTGCAACACACACGATCATATTACAAGATGATCAATCCTGCTCTCTTTAGTACATAGGTCCATGGATGATGCAATCCTGTCATGTACCTTTTGAACCGAGGTCCAAGGACGATCCAGTCCTACCATGTACCTTTTGAACTGAGGTCCAGGGACGATCCAGTCCTATCATGTACCTTTTGAACCGAAGTCCAGGGACGATCCAGTCCTATCATGTACCTTTTGAACCGAAGTCTAGGGACGATCCAGTCCTATCATGTACCTTTTGAACCGAATTCTAGGGATGATCCAGTCCTATCATGTACCTTTTGAACCGAGGTCCAGGGACGATCTAGTCCTATCATGTACCTTTTGAACCGAGGTCCAGGGATGATCCAGTCCTATCATGTACCTTTTGAACCGAAGTCCAGGGACGATCCAGTCCTATCATGTACCTTTTGAACCGAAGTCCAGAGACGATCTAGTCCTATCATGTACCTTTTGAACCGAAGTCTGGGGACGATCCAGTCCTATCATTCAATTCTCGGAGACCTCATGTCTACGGCTCAATTCAAAGGACCATAGTCCGAGGACGATCCAATCCCCTTACCTGTTCATTCAGGATTTTGTTCTCGGAGACATCTTGTCTACGGCTCAATTCATAGGACCAAAGTCTGAGGACAATCCAATCCCCTTACCTGTTCATTTAGGATTTTATTCTCGGAGACATCTTGTCTACGGCTCAATTCACAGGACCAAAGTTCGAGGATGATCCAATCCCCTTACCTGTTCATTCAGGACTTTATTCTCGGAGACATCTTGTCTACGGCTCAATTGAAAGGACCAAAGTTCGAGGACAATACAATCCCCTTACCTATTAATTCAGGATTTTATTCTCGAAGACATCTTGTCTACGGCTCAATTCAAAGAACCAAAGTCCGAGGACGATACAATCCCCTTACCTGTTAATTCAGTATTTTATTCTCGAACACATATGTCTACGGATCTCTTTAGGACTGAAGTCCAAGGATGATCCAATCCTCACATGTCCACCAAGGACTTCATTCTCGAAGACATACGTCTACGGCTCACTTTAGGACTGAAGTACAAGGATGATCCAATCCTCACATGTCCACCAAGGACTTCATTCTCGAAGACATACATCTACGGCTCAGTTTAGGACTGATGTCCAAGGATGATCCAATCCTCATATGTCCACCAAGGACTTCATTCTTGAAGACATACGTCTACGGATCCTTTTAGAACATATGTTCAAGGATGATGCAATCCCTCTTCTTTCTCAGAGACATCTGTCTATGGATCCTTTTAGAACATATGTTCAAGGATGATGTAATCCCTCTTCTTTCTTGGAGACATCTGTCTACGGATCCTTTTAGAACATATGTTCAAGGATGATGCAATCCCTCTTCTTTCTTGGAGACATCTGTCTACGGATCCTTTTAGAACATATGTTCAAGGATGATGCAATCCCTCTTCTCAACTTAGACCCTATCTAAGGACCATCCACCAACCTCTCTATTGGAATTACTAATGTAGGTATCCTCATCATCGACCTCACTGTTGATGCAGGCAATCTCATCATGAGTGATCACATCACTCTCCCTTTTGAGGAGGGTCCTTCTGAACTATATTAAGTTTGTCTCAGAAATATTCAAACTTTTACTTGAGGTAGAGGTTTGGTTAGTACATCGGCAACTTGTTGACTTAAGGTAGAGGTTTGGTTAGTACATTGGCAACTTGTTCACTTGAGGTAGAGGTTTGGTTAGTACATCAGTAACCTGTTATAAATTCAAACTTTATAGTTCCTTTCTGCACCATATTTTGGAACACTCGATTCTCTACCATCTTGATACAGCTCTGTTTGTCACATAGTATCACAGTTGGGTCTATCTCTAAGTCAAACAATCCTGTAGCCATACTACTTCACAACTAGCAGAGCAAGCAGCCATATATTCAACTTATGCTAAGAGCCATACTGGATTGCTTGCTACTAAACCACAAGATTATGGCTGATCCGAGACAATAACATCCTCTCGATGTGCTCTACCTGTCTGATACACTTTTTGCTCAATCAACATCTGTGTAGCCATCTGAAGTCATGATCTCCAAAATAGCATAGATCAAAGTCTATCGTATCCTTTAGGTACCTAGTCACATGCTATGCAACTAATAGGTGAACACATATAGTTTCCACTAGATACTGACTCAAGGTATTCACAGCAAAGCATATATCTGACCTAGTATTTATTAGATACATCAATGACCCAATAATTTGTCTGTACAGAGTTATATACACTAACTATGATGAGTCATTCACCAACAGCTTCAAGTTGGAATCCATGAGAGTGGACATTCCAACATATCAAGTCCTTTTAATATTTCTTGGCATACTTTCCCTGGTTGAGAAAGATTCCTTACGAGCCTTGCCATACTTCTAGACCTAGGAAGTAATGCATCAAACTGAGATCTTTCATTTTCATTTATGCAGCCATCTATCTGTGCCATCTCTCGTTAGATGGGTCTACTGATATGAACCTCAACAGCATTCGAACTCTCTGGTGAGTTCCTTCTTGCATCCATGTCATCTGTGTATAGAAGCCATATTCAACCTTGTAGCAAAGGTTGAGATCCACATCACCCATGATGATCATTAAGCTCATCAATTGACTACCGATCCTAGGTACTCATACAGAACCTGATTCACACTTCTTCTTTAATTACATCATTAAGAGAATGGTCTTATCTAGTCACTTGGAGCAAACATCTCGTCATGATTCTCTTCCTCTTTCTAAGAGAATATTTTAGCCACGAGCCTTCTATATCATGTTTGTAAATATTCTTGTTGAACATCCATCACTTGTGCGGTGTTCATCATTCTTCATGATATTTCCTACAAATCAAAATTAAGTACATGATTAGTAATACTTCATAATCATGAAATCATGTTGACATGATAACCTATTATGCATACAGATATCATTTACATAGTTATGCAACTATCTTGACCAATACTTTGGCACAACACTTTTCCATATCCTGTATGCATACAATGGCTATCTAGATGCCTTCCATCTCTACCAGAACATACTATCGAGAGTGTGCACAGCTCTCAGCATGTCAACAAAGAGGTTTCATTCTAGACAAGCAACAATGGAATGTTTGTCCAACTTACCAATCATATGCATATTAGTAGTATATTGTTCAATGCTCTATGAATGTTTACACTCAGCATGATATATTCAAGGAATACAAATATGCATACAACCTGTTACAGGCAATATCATTTACTATTTAAAATAACAACTCAAATACTTATCTTTTATGTTTGTGTGGTTGCCTCACGCTTGATCTTCTGTATGTCTTTTGAACTTCTATTCATTCTGTACCACTATGCATGCTCAAGTGTCATCCTCATCATCTCATACACAAACATACATTCATTAGTATATTCTCAATGTTATCAAAACATTATAGTTCTAAATAATCTTTGAAAATGTATAGTCATGATTATAGATAATATTCAAGGTTTCAGGGAAGTCTTCTTTTACTCCTGCATATTCTTGTTTGATCATAGTACTCTTCTGGTTAATTAGATCATCAAGATAAGAGACATAATATGCATAAACCCTTGATTACTAACTTTATGAATAAGCATAACCAATCATACAAAGTATACTTATATAAGGGATCCTAAGGTAAGATTCTAACTTTTCATAGGAAAACATACCTGGATTAGTATACCTGCTTAGTTATGTACAACATACCTAAACAATCTCTTCAATGATTTAGAGATCCTGAGATAGAACCTGCATGTCTCATAGGTTAAGCATAATATAACAAAGTCATACATACATCATAAGTAGAACAAATATTATGGATGAGCCTTTGTCTTCATGTTGTCATGGTCATGGAAATTGATTTGTCTTTCGTGATGTACCTGAACCTCCTTAAGTCATACTTGTCGAGACTTCTTGTAGTCTTCTTATGTAAGGCCTTAGCCTCAACTCCCCCTGAAAATTGATATGGAGCTTGATTAGGGTTTGATAGAGAAACCCTAAAAATTCAATCTTTGACTTTCACACTTCTGAATGGATGGAAGAATGTGTCTTGCTGAGCTGATCAAACTAGCATTCTTCAATTTTGAAATTTCCAAAATTTGACCCCTCAAAATTGCCTTCGAAACTTCTGGATCTTCTGGACAGGAACCCGAACTAGAGTTTGATGAAGCCCAACCTTCTTTCCAATCAAGAGGTTTGATCCAAGGCTCTAAGATATTATTTTTCTGAGGAGCTTCCAGCCGTGGTTACAGACTTCAAAAAATTACAACTTTTGTTGAAGCCCTAATTTTCCATCTTTCAGATCAAAATCCCGAACTGGGGTTTGATCAAGCCCGATCTTCTACCCAACCAAAAAATTCAATCTTGGTCCCTAAATTTTGATTTTCCTGAGTAGCATTCAGTCGTGGATTCCAATTCCAAAAATTCTAACTTTCTCCAAAACCCTAAATTCCGGAAGCCATGAATGAAGATGCTCCAAAAATAATTCTGTTTTGACAGAAATATGTACCTGATTGTTTCTGCTGTAACTCTGAAATTTTCACTCCACAGGATCTGAAAACCTTTTTCATGGTATCCTGACCTGTCATCTTTACAACGCAATAGGTCTGACCTCAATTGGATTTTCTGAGAGAGAGTTATGCCAAGTGTCGCAACATGACCTGTTTATGGGATAAAATAGGAGATCGAACTTGTACAGCGTGCCACGTGTCACTGGTTAAGCTTCGGCCTCTGAAAATGTTTTTTGAGATAGTACATTCTATGTACTACCTGTCACTTTTGACGAAATTTCATTTGGAGCTTCCTAGCCCAAGTTATGCCAAGTGTCGCAACGTGACCTGTTTATGGGATAAAACAGGAGATCAAACTTGTACGGCATGCCACATGTCACTGGTTAAGCGTCTGCCTCTGAAAACGTTTTTTGCGATAGTACAGTCTGTTTACTGCCTGTCATTTTTTACGAAATTTCATTTGGAGCTTCCTAGCCTAAGTTATGACCTTTTTTCCTAGGTCACCTGATTTTGACTGAGATCTGAAAGAGGCAGAAACCCTAACTTGTACTGATCATAACATACAAAGTACAGTGAATCTGAGGGTGTCCTTTGGACATAAGATATCTAGAGATGTTATCTACGACCTATGGAGATTTCTGATCCCGAACCTTCGCCAATACGGATTTATAGTGAAAGTTCCACGATGACTGGTTTTTGCTATATAAAACCCTAACCTTCAAATAGTCGTAAGTAAAGCAAGTGTCGTAAGTGCCATACATTGCCTTCCTTCAGGTTAGCTATGATACCATGTTAAGATTTAATATGCTAAGATAGAAAATAGCAGCATTACATTCCATTTCACAATAATAGCATATATAGGATCACTGAAGAAACAACAAGCATAGCATAAACAAAAGAGACACAGATTTATCCTGGGAAACCCTCATGGGGTAGAAAACCCAGTAAAGCTTCCTCAATATAGATGACCAGCAATATACAAAGATGCAAACCAAAGACATGATCTCCTCCTTCATCATAGTAGACCTCTCCTCCACAAGTGTGCTTCTCTCAAGTGAGTGAGTTTGTCAAATGAGGAACACACCTCCTCTATTTATACACTACTCCGACTTTTCTTTTACACAAGACATGTAGGCTCGTATTTAACCATTGGGTTAAATACCCCATTACAACTGACTGGGCCGACCCCCACTAGGGAAGTCTAATAACCCAAGTTACCACATTTCGATGGAGGAATAAACATCTTCGAATATACAATAAGATCTTCATGGAGGAATGAATCATCTCCGGAATAGTAAAGTACAAATATAATATTCTTTGAAGTTACAATATCTCAACACAATCTGCACACATGTGACTCCCTGTCAGGTCTTGGGACTGCATCCTAAACATATTCTTCATGATCGACGGATCATGGCATTCCATTTCTTCATCCTAGATCCTAGGAACTTCAATATCTTCAATAGATATCTTTGTTGCTGGAACAAATGTTGTAGTCCTTCTTTTGTAGGTGAAGATATACGGTCTTTCCTACAAAACAAGTTAAATTGTATGATTAGAAACATATCATAATTTTCAAAACAAATTCTTTACACATAAAGAAATATGTCATGCAGTCATGCAGTTATCTTAGCCAAAGCTTCAATACAACATTTATACATGTTCCACAACTTTCTAGATGCCTTCCAGTCTCTACCAGAACATTGTTAAGAGTTTGCACTACTCCCAACATGTGAGCAAAGAGGTTTCATTCTAGATAAGTAGCACTGGAATGTTGTACAGTGCCATAGGCCACTTACCCATCACATGCATATTAGTAGTATACTATTCATTAATGCAATCATTCTAATATGCACAATACATCTCCTAAGTCTAGGAACATAAGCATAATATTATTTAAACAAAATTAGGCAAGAAATGATAATTGAAATACTTATCTTTGTTTGATTGTTGGGTGGACTCCCTCTGAGTCTTTGCTTCCTAGCAGGAGCTGCTAAAGTAGCTTATTCTACACCTTTCTATTGTGGAATGTAGGAAGATGGTCAACTCCCTCTGAAAATATGCATCCTTGCAGGGGCTGCTGGAGTGTGCTCCCTCTTGATTCATCCTTGTTGACATCAATCTTCTTGAACCCTGGAAAGTATAATCTGTAAGCCTTCGAGCTTTCACTGTAACCCACAAAGATACCCTTCTTTACTGAAGGATCTAGTTTAGTCCTCTTTTCCTTTGGGACATGAGTGTATACTGGACAACCAAATATTCTAAGATGGTTGAATTCAGGTTTCTTACTAGAAAAGACCTCTTCTGGTGTCTTGTTATCCAATATCTTGTGAGGTGTTCTGTTCTGCACATATACAGCTGTTCTAGCTGCTTCTTCCCATAGATGCATAGGTAGATCCTGGTCATGTAGCATTTCCCTTGCTACTTCCATGATTGTTCTGTTCTTCCTTTCTGCAACTCCATTCTATTGAGGATTATAAGGAGCAGTCAACTCCCTCTTAATCCTTGAATCAGTACAAAGCTTCTTGAAGTCACCTAGGGTGAATTCTCCACCATTGTTGGATTTGAATGTTTTGATCTTCTTGTCAGTTTGATTCTCCATCAAGGTTTTTAATTCCTTGAATTTATCAAACACCTCATCTTTGCTCTTCAAGAAGTATACCCAAGTCTACCTAGAGAAGTCATCAATAAATGAGACATAGTAAACATACCCACTCAGGGAACTGGATGACATAGGACCACATACATCTGAGTGGATGATTTCCAGGATGTCTTTTGCCTTGCTTTCACTGCTTGGGAAAGCCTTCTTAATGTTCTTACCTTTTGCACATCCTTTGCAAACACCTTCATGTTTGGTCTTGATTTCAGGAAGACCCTCTACAGCCTTGCTTGCAATTGGAAGTGCCCTATAGTGCATATGAGCAAGTCTTCTATGCCAAAGTTCACTTGGCTCCATGGATTCATGTACCATGGCATGTTCAGGTTGGCCCTTCAATTTATACAAACCTTCCTCTTGCTCTCCAATCACTACTACATCATCTATGTTCTTTCCCTTTGGCCACATTAGGACTTGGCCATCCACAAATGCAACCCTCATACCTTTTGCATCCAATGCAGAGATGGAGAGTAAGTTCTTCTTGAGCCTAGGTACATAAAGGACTTCTTTCATCTTCAAAGATTTTCCAGAATCTAGGTTGTAGAAGGCTTCACCACTTCCTTTGATTGGTTATTGATAATCATCCCCAAGTTTCACCTTATGGGGTGATTCATGTTCAAATAGATTCACAAAAGATTCCTTAAACCCAGTCATGTGTTTGGAAGCCCCACTATCAATCAACCAATCATTACAACCATGGAAGATAGTACTTGTGAGAGCAGAAATTAGAACATATTCTTCTTCACTTGATGAGTCATCATCACTTTCTTCCCTAGCCTTCTTCTTTGGGGGGTTCATCATCTTCGGCAGCATGAGCATGATATATTCTTTTGTTATTCTTCTTCTTCTTATTGAATTTGTGGTTGTTGTCTTTCTTCTTCTTGGGACAATCTGAAGCAAAGTGTCCCTTCTCATTGCAATTGAAGCATCTAAGATCTTTCTTATCTTTATGATAATGGTTGTGTGAGAATCTTCTGTTATGAGATGATTCCTTCTTGGACTTGCCTTTCCTGGCATGTGCTGTGAGAGCTTGATCTTCATTTCCCATCTTTTCTTCTCGGGCCACAAGCCTAGCTTCTTCTTGAGAGCATTCTTCCCGCAATATGTTGAAGGAGATCAACTTCTTCCTTGCACAAATTCCTTGAATAAAGGAATCCCATGACCTGGGTAGGCCATTTAGAGTGGTCATCACCACTTCACCATTATCCACCATTTCATCCACTGCTTCTAGTTGTTCCTTGATCTGCGAGACCCTTGAAAAATAAGATTGAATGGTTTCTCCATTCTGAAACTTTACTCCTTTCGATTGGTTCCACAGGGTCATCTTCCAATTTATGTTCTTCCCTTCAAATAGCTTGGTCAAAGAGTCAAACATCTCCTTGGGTGTCTTTAGAGAAGACACATGGGGTATGGGATGGTCTTTGATAGAATCAGAAATGATTCTCTTTGCCTTGACCAAGTTTTTATTATGCAATACCTTAGCCTCTTCATCCTTTGGGATAGGGATGTCTTCTTTTACATATGAGTCCAACTCATTCTCTTCCAGGATTAACCCAATCCTATACTTCCAAGCTCGGAAGTTATCAGCTCCTTCAAGCTTATCCTCAAGCTTGGTGTGGTGAGACATCTTAAAGAGTACTTCAAATGGAAATAGAAAAGATTTAGGTCTTACCACTTGAAATGTTGAAAACTGGATCTGGTTCGGGATTAGGGTTTTTCAGAAAAACCCTAAAAATTCAAAATGTGAATTTCAATTTTCAGAAAGGATAGAAAGATGCGCCTTGATGAGCCGATCAGCCTGGTGTATTCAGAATTTGAGATTAGCAAAGCTTTACCCTTCAGATTTTCCTTTTTGTCCTCCCAGGTTCACTGGGGAGAGCCTTGAATTAGGGTTTGAGTTTTTCAGAGATCTACCTAGGAAAAAGTCTCGATCCAAATCTCTAAACTTCGATTTTTGCATGGAGCTTCCAGCTATGTCTTTAGATTTTAGAAATTCCTATTTTTGTGGAAACCCTAATTTTTAGGGCCAAATCTAAAAATGCTCAGAATTGAATTCTGATTGGATAGATAGATTCTCCTGGATGAGTAGAGTCAATCTACTATACTGCTTTTCCAAAAACTATGGAGAGAAACCTAATAAACAAGAAACTCAAATTTCCATCACTACAAAATGTCTTCTTCTCAGGTTAGCTCTGATACGATGTTAAATTTTGAGCATTAATTCACAATACTCTAGGATATTCACTAAGAGAACAACATATACAATATATCAATGCATAACAATCACAATAAGCATGACAAGCATCACAAGAATCAAAAGCATGAGAGACAAGGGACACAGAGTTTCCGTGGGGAAAACCCTAAGGTGAAAAACCCCACAACTTCCTCAGAGATAGAGAGAGAGCAATGGCTCAACCAAAGTACAACCAAAATACACTTGAGATAGTCTCCTAGAAGCAGATGATCCTCCTCCTCACTAGTGCACCACTTTTTGAGTGAGAGAGAGATGACTTTCCGAATGATCTAAATAGAGATCTCCTGATCTCTATTTATACTAACCTGTTTTCCCAGTGACCTTATGGGGCCGACTTGTCTAGCTAGGTACATCCACAATATAATATGTATTTCAGGGACGACCCCACACATGGTGGTCTAATAACCCATCGGCAAGTACACACACTTGCGACACTTGTCAATCCACATGACGACACTTCCTTATAGAGGAATAACACATCTCTAATAACGGTACAATAAATATTTTTTAAATTACATAGATGAAATACATTCCGAAGTTACATATACATCAACAACTTTCGAGAGGATCCTGACTTGGTTTTGTTAGAGGGTGCAACATGGGGTGACCTAGGTGAGAACAAAACCCTTGTATTTTTAGTTTTGTATATTATATCATTTTTTTGATGTAGTGCTGACAAGTACAAAATATGTGTGTGCAGATGTGGGCCCCGTACGGCCAGTGGGTCTCTCCCTTCTAGCGAGGAGAGACAGAGGCAGGGAGGCAGTCGTTCCTACAGGTTCTCATACTGCCATCGAGGAGATGGAGGAGGTGTATAGGAACCTATCCCAGTTGACTATGGAGGTACTAGAGCAAGCTATTGATGACTTACCAAGGCCCATGCAGAGATTTGGGGTTGGAGCGTTCGTGCGCTTGAACGCCTTACTCCGCAAGGTGGCTCGGACTGTACACTGCTTCCTTACCCAACGGCAGCATGCCGTTCGAGCTAGGGGTGGTGTACGGGTCAGGTGCCAGGCCTGATGACACTTCTATACTTGTACTAAGAGCTTAGAGGCCTCAGATTTTGTACTACTGAAAGCTATGATGCTTCATATTTTTGTAGAGACTCACTAAAAGCCATCGTGCTTCAGATTTTGTACCAGCACTACTTTTTGAGTGATATATATATATATATACAGACATTATCGGCGATTTATACATTATGTGTTTTTAAAATGATTAGTGATGTGATCGTGTTTACATGTTTGCTTTTATACATTGTATTTACATGTCGTGAATGCTTTTACATATTATGAGTATTATGTGTGTGTGATGTACCAATCCAAAATGAAATTGGCCATCAACTCAGAAACTATGTTTAACTCCCATGCAATGTGTAGGTATTGAACAGATTCAAATGACCTTTCCAGGATACGTACTCGTTTGAAGAGACGGAGTAAGGTGGGATCACGGATGGTGTACAACTGGTTCAGATGGGAAACCACTAATTGCGAATCCATGTGGATGACAATGTGGTTCATACCCAAGGAAATGGTGTTAGCTAGGGTTCCAATTACTGCCCGATACTCTATGGCATTGTTGGTCGCAAACCCTAGGCAACTTCCTCCTGAGCTAATGAGCTCACCTATTGGGGAATATAGTACCCAGGCTGCCGAAGCAAGGTTACGAGTATGTCGACTGGTGCCATCCGCGAATCCATAGCACGTTGCCATCTGTACACATAGACAGAACATGGTATAAGAAGCGGAAACAAGATAAAAAAGACACTAAAAAAGAAATACGTCACACCACACAAAAACACAAAAACACACCATGTACAGTATATACAAGCAAGTCTATGCATGAGAGATCAAGCATAGTATCTCTATAGGTAAAGCCCATTGCGGGGTTCACCCAAAGAGATTCCATCATAGTCTTCAAGCTCGTAAGAACCTTTTTCCAACACACATTTTATAACATAAGGTCCATGCTGCATGGACTCGAACTTCCCTACTCCTAGTTTGTCGTGCTTTTGGTCATAGGTGAGGACCAGGTCACCGTCATCAAAGATACGAGGTTCAACTGACTTATCGTATTGGGCTTTGATGCGTTTCTTGTGTGCTTCATTAACAAGAGAGGCATCTCGGTGAGACTCGTCAAGTTTTTCTAAGTGCAAGAGATGTTCTTCCTCAGTAGTAATGTTAGGAAGAAGTTTGACAGTGAGTTGTAGAGACAGAATTTCGCACTCTATCGGCAAAACAGCCTCCAAACCATATACAAATTGGAAAGGAGTGAAGCCTGTAGCAGTTTTGATAGTAATTCGGTAGGCCCATAATGCTAAAAAGAGCATGTTGTGCCAATTGGACTTATGTGTCCCTACCATCCTTTGGACCATAGTTTTCAAGACCTTGTTAATAGCCTCAACCTGTCTGTTGGATTACGAGTAGTAGGGTGTTGAATTTTCATGACAAAAACCCAACCTATCGCTCAATTCATCAACCATATGGTTCTAAAAATGAAAACCATGATTGGTAACAATTGCTTGAGGAACTCCGAACCGTGCTATTACATGATTGAACATGAAGAGTGTGGTGGTTTTTCCATCGTGCTGGTATGTAGGCATCGCTTCGGCCCACTTTGTGAAGTAATCCACAGCTATGATGATATAACTATGCCCCCCGGCCGAGGTAGGCTTAAAATGCATAAAATCAATGCCCCATTTTGCGAATGGGCCAATGGCAATAACCGGATGTAACGGGGCAGGATGAGTGCGCCTCTTTGTATGGAAGTGTTGGCATGGAGGAGTTTTTTTTACGGCCTCAATACAGTCTTTGAAGATAGTAGGTCAGAAATATCCTACGTGCAAAATATTTTGGGTTGTAGCCATCCCAGAGAGGTGACCGCTGCATGCCCTAGCGTGATAGTCATTCAGAACACGTTCAGCCTCATCATTAGTGAGACAACGTCGAAGAATTGAATCAATGCCATGGCGATACAAATTATCATTGATGATTAAATAATACTTTGCATGGTGACGTATCTTACGATGGTCGTTGCGAAAGAATTGAGGGTTGAAGTGTTGGGTTTGAAGATACAATAAGATATATCCATACCAGGGGTCAGTCATATTGATGAGAAACAATGATTCATCCAAAAAGGAGTCATTGTGCTCAACTTCTGCATCAGAATGGGAAAGGTCGCAAATGAGCTCGGCAAACACCAAAGACTTCTTAGACTTAGTTTTCTTTAAAAGAAGATAAAATTTTGGCAGTATCACAATCCAGCGTGAATACTTTCCCCCAAGCACCTGACATGTCAGTACATGGTACATGGGGTTCGAGTCGACGATGATAGTGGTGGTGCGGAGCAGGATGTAGTGCCAGAACTTCTAGATGGCGATGACTGCCATGAATGCGATTTTTTTGACTTGTGAATATCTAGTTTCAGTGTCAGCTAGACCCTTACTGGTATAGTATATTACATGTTCATGGGCGTTTTGATCCTCCTGCACCAAAACCATTACGATAGTGGTAGCAGAAGCGGTGAGATATAAGATGTAATATTGATAATAATTAGGTGGTTGGAGCACGAGGGCATGCGTGATGTCATGTTTGATACTGTTGAAGGACTTTTGAGCCTAGTCATCCCAGATGAATGGGACGTCCTTCTTGATCAGTCTCATATACCCCTGAGTCTTCTCTGCAAAATTGCAAACAAAACATCGTAAATAAGTCGCCTTCCCTTGGAGACTTTGAAGTTCCGTCACATTAGTCAGGGGTGGTAGGTCGATGATGGCCTCCACCTTTAAGGGATCAATGCGGATCCCATCCTTCGAAACGATAAATCCTAAGAGGCGTCCAGACTCAACACAAAAGATACACTTGTGAGGATTTAGATGGATATTGTAACGTCTACATTTGAGGAAAATGGTCGTCAGATGATCAATGTGGAACTCACGCTGCTTTGAATGAGCAGGGAGATCGTCTAGGTAAGGTTCCACAAATTCCTTAATATCATGGAAGGCATATGACATAGGCCGCTGAAACGTGGCACCAACATTTTTAAGGCCAAATGGGAGTTTGCGGTATGCAAATGTACCCCATGGGCAGATGGAAGCCGTCTTATGTTGGTCGGTTGGGTTGATCTCAATCTAGTTGTAACCTGAAAAGCCATCGATAAATGAGAAGATGACGCTTCCGGCACAGTTGTCGACGATCTGGTCGATGAAGGGGGTCAGGTAGTTGTCTTTTGGACAAGCCCGATTAAGGTCCCGATAATAAACACAGATGCGAATGGTGCCCTAATTTTTGTTCACAGGAATGACGTTTGAGACCCAATCTGTCAATGGGACAAGATAAATAAAACCAGCCTTTAAGAGCTTTTAAATTTCTTCGTTAATTGCCATAGTCTTCTGGGGGTGTACTGGTTGCAACTTTTGGTGCACAGGTTTGATGTTGGGATAGGTTTTTATTTCCTGAGAAACAATCGCAGGGTCTATCCCAAGCATCTCCTCATTGGACTAAGCAAATACATCTCGAAATTGCTTGAACAAGGCCATGCTAACAGCGATTTCTTAAGGGGAACACTTCTGGCCTATGCGAATGTGTTCCACTATACTAGGTTTCACCGAGATGTCTACTGGGGTGGTTGGCTCAATATTGGCCAAGTTTCCCTCTGTGTCCGTAAGACATGTAAGGATGGGGGAATGAGGGGATGGGTAGATATCTGGTGAAAAGAGGGTATGGATGTTGTCCTCTATGTATTCCAAAGGAGGAAGAAAAGATGACCGATGGTGGAGATCATCCCATGGACTGTCCTCAATATTCATTACTTCCATAATGGACTCATCTGAATGAAAAGTTCGAAGTAAGAGATCAGGTAGAGATGACATCCATCATAGAGAATAGGATGGGGAGTTCATGGTTAAATGGTTCTCCAATGCTGATTGGATAGCCTCATAAATACGTTCAACGGGTGAAAGAGGCATCATATCTCGAAGCAGGTGTGTTGTGGCTTCATCCGATACAAGCCAAGCCTCATTAGAGTGAGATAAAATCTCTGTGGAGATCATGTTCACCATGGAAATATGATTAGGGGGGTCTGCGGCTGGAAAAACGCCCATGAGAGATGAATCTTTCAAAAGGCCAACCCCTACACTCTCATATTGTTTTGACGTCTATCCAATGGAAGGAACATGGTCACCAGGATGAGTAGTGGCATCTAGTGTACAAAAATATAACTGGTCGATAGTAACAATTTGTCCTTGGTGGGGGGATTGTACTATGTGGAAGACTGAAGAGGCTACTACCTACATGGTGTAAAACCAATTGCGACCAAGCAAGAGATTATAATCTAATGGGGCCGAGACCACCACGTTAATGGCTATGGTCTCTCCACCCAACTCAACTCCAAGAGCTTGTAAGAGCCCATGAGGTTGAGAGCCATGTCCGTCAAATGCTTTCAACATGGTAGGAGAATGATTCAATTCGGAGGAGCCAATGGCTCTCCAACAGGTGATGGACATGACAAAAGTGGAGGCTCCTTCATCTTAAAGGGTACAATGGACAATCTTCCCAGCAATGTTCGCAGAAACTTGGAATGCAAGCTGGTGTGAGAGCCTCGACTTAAGGTTGTCAAGTCGAAACATGATAGTATTCGAGGAATCGGGGTCGACTGCACCAATGGATGCATGGAGAGTTTCGTGTTGATTAGGGCAATTCTGCAAAACTTCCAGGCTAAACATGGTGCAAGGAGCTTGTGCCAAGTCCTCTACGATATTGTAATTTTGTTTCGCCCAAGCATTAGGATTGAAAACATCTTTTCAAATCATACTCTTGGGCGGTCGTAATATCGAGTCTAAGGAGGGATTCTCAATGGTGAGAGAAGTCGATGGTACAGTGACATAATTCAAAGAGTCGGAAGCTTTTTCAGTATTAATTCCAATGGATTCCTTCGAAGGGACCGGTTCGTAAGATCGCGAGCGAGTATTTAAATTGATCGTCTCGTTACGTAACATGAGAACATGTGCAATATTGGATGGTTCCCCCTGGGTTCGGGGGGTTTAGGAAATCATCTATTGGTTTTGAGTAGGAAACAGATCATTGAGGACTGCGGGAGTCGGTTTACCCCTAAGAAGCTTGTGCACTTCATCTCTATAGGGACACTCTTTGGAGAAATGGTCATCTCCACACAGTTGTTAACACCTAAAAAGTGCTCACTAGCTCATTCCCTTACTCACATGACCCATTTGTCCACTTTTCCACCATCTGAGCCTCTGAAACCAACAAAAGGTCACCAAAAGACCTTAGTACACCCCTTTTTCCATTAAAAAAGATTATTTTTCCAAGAAAATCATAAAAAACCCTCAAAAAGGGTCCAAATTCCCAAAAATATTAAAAAGGGAATTAAAATATTATTTTTATTCAAAAAAGGAAAAAGGAGGGAAAAGTACCTAAACCATGTTGGTCAATACCATTTGGTTTCCACAAAACCACAAATGGTATTCCTCACCACCAAAACCTATAAAAAGGTGGTAGGGGCTCCTCATTTCACGTCCATCCATTATCTCATCCTTATGCTGCTGAAATCTCCCCTGAGCACTTTTAGCCATTGAAGCAACCTTGGAGAAGGAGACCTCTTGGAGTTTGGAGCTACTCATCTTGGGAGTTGCTCAACATCAACCTTCACCATTGAAGGTAATATCGCAAGCACTTGCTTGCCCCCCATTTTTCAATACAAAAAATTATTTCTTATGTTTCTTGTTCTTGATTTTGAAATGTTTACATTATTTGCTTAGATTCTTGCTTAGATCCATGAAAAGTATTGTTTATTTAGTTTATTATTTTTATTTCTATTGAAACTGCTGCTACTAGTTAGCAGGTGCCCATAGCACTAAGCCTGGTTGCAAAACCGGGCCAACAGTTTTTTGGCGACTCCGCTTTGGTTTGAACTATAGATCTCTAGTTTTGCCTTTAATCTTAGTTTTTTATGAGTTTTTAACCTTTAGATCCATAGATCTGCCATCTTAGACAGCAGATCTATTGCTGCTCTGAGATTTGGCCCCATAAACAGCCCGAAATTTTCAATTTTCGGGTTCGTTTCTCGGTTTCCGTGCACGGCTTCCGCCTCGCGGCTTTTTGCCAGACAGTCGCGCGGTCCATCGCGACTTTTCTGCATTTTTCCGCGCGGTCCATCGCGGCATTTTCCCAGACAGTCGCGCGGTCCATCGCGGCTTTTCTGAGTTTTTCCGCGCTGCACACCGCAGCTTCGCGGCCAATTTCCGCGCTGCCCATCGCGCCTGTGCATCTAAAACCCGCGCGGTCCATCGCGACTGTGCATCCAAAACCCGTGCGGTCCATCGCGACTGTGCGTCCAAAACCCGCGCGGCCCATCGCGGCTGTGCGTCCAAAACCCGCGCGGCTGAATTTTTCATTCGGCCATCCCGATTTTGAAAAATATTTTTTACTGTACTTTCTGCCCACAGCACATTTTTTACAGTATTAAATCCTGCACATTTACAGCTTTGAAATTTTTTTTTACTATTTGAAAGTGCATATCTAGAAATCTTTTTAAAAATTTTCAAGAAAGTGAAAGAAAGACTCATTTTGCATTCTCATCTAGATTCAAATTTTTTCTTGTTTACTTCTTTAGAATCTTGCCCTTAGCAATTTTTCTTGAAACAAAGAAATCCATTTATTTCTTTTAAAAAGAAGTTTATTATTTGCTTTCATAAATCCAAGAAATCCTTTATTTTTTGAGTTATTTTTTTGAAAAGCATATTAATTCCTTTTAGTGAAAAAAGTCTTAAATATTTGCTTTTTATTTTCGAAAAATCCTTTATTTTTTGAAAATTTCCCTTAAAGCATTTAATTTTTTCAAGTTCAGTTTACAACACATCACGTGCACTCACACGATCACTTAATTGAACTAAGCCTTAAAACGTACCCTAATTTGAACACACTCTTAACCCCACTTGGGGAACACTAAAAGAATTCTTGTAGCTAGGTAGTATTGGGGGGATAGGTGTTCCAATAACACCCCTCAGTTCATACATCTGAGACATAGAAGTTGTCCAATTAGGGAGCTAAAATCTCTTAGTACTTTTTGGCGCGGTCACAACCGGTTTGTGGGAAGGCCTCTCCCCTAGGAGGGTTGAAGTCGCGAGGATGGTTCCGGAAGCCTGAGTGGGATACCGAAACCCATTCAGTAACCGAAGGGCTACCATTCGCAGTTCTCGGGATATCCCTGTATTGGGATATTGCGATCAAAGGACCAAACGGCAGATTTACCTTTTCTCGACGCGTCATGAACGGAGTATCCTAGTAGCCTGTCTTTTAGGATTGATTACCCGGTGTCCCTCCCGGTAGGGGGATATCTAGCCGTTGTCTCAACATTCATATTGTCTGACTTGGATTTCATCACCTTGCAGAGGATATCGTCTGTTTGAGTCACAATACTTTTAGATTAGGTGTTTGTATGATCTTTACCACCTTTTGAGTCTAGTTACACCTATTTTTTCTAGGAGCCGCTTGCATGTTGGTATTCTGACCAGTTGTTGCATTCCTCCACTTATTGTAGCACAGCTGCTAGGATAAGTGCATTTTTTTTTAGGATTGATTTTTTGGCCTGTGAGCCTTCTTTTTTCACTCCCCTTCTTGCACCCTTGGTTGCATTAGGGTTTTGAGTCTTTTACATATATATCACCACCTGATACTTAAAACAAATTTTTACATAAAAAACATATTCTCACCATTGAGAATTCTAGACGTTCTCGTCGTCTACAGGGCGAAGTCCCAGAGTTTAGTCCACTTGGCTCTCCACGTCATGGACGCAGAGCATTATCCCTTGATTCGACACATTGTCAATCAATTAGACGGTCATCAGATTCTGACATACCCCACTTCACCTTTGATTTGGAGGTAGAATCCGAAAACCCCACCGAGTTACCACCAACCACAAGTATGTCTGGAACACCATTTGATCCACTATTTACATCTACCATAGGTCAGACATCCGCAGACACTTCTGCGGTAGTACCATCCACGGCAACAACCACCCCCTTGGGTATGCCCAATATGGGTAACACTCCACATTCAGGAATGCCTAGCACAGGGCCACCACCTGTCATGGGCATGCCCAACATGGGGGTCATACCCCCTTCGGTTTCCACAAACCCCATCCCAGGAATCCCTAGTGCGATTCCTAACCCAAGTGTAACTCCTGTTGCACTTGGGAGTGCTATCCCAGGAATCCCTAGTGCGATTCCTAACCCAAGTGTGACTCATGTTGCACATGGCAGTGCTATACCAGGAATCCCTAGTGCGATTCCTAACCCAAGTGTAACCCAAGTTGCACTTGGGAGCGCTAACCCATATCAGGCCACACCTTTTGGAGGGCACATACCCTCCATACCTAGCATACCTATAGGCGTTACTGGACCCCTACACCATACCACAATGGCTAGGCAGGTCCCGGTTCCGGTCACCACATCCGCTAGTCTACCATACATGGCAAGTCTCAACCTGCCAGATTTAGCTAGGCTCACAAATGACCCCATCATACATGATCCTGCTTGGCCCCATATGCCCACTAAGCTTCCCTCTGACATCCCTAAGTTTGAGGGAAAGGCTGGAGAAGACCCCCAAAATCACATCATGTCCTTCCATTTATGGTGTTCCTCCAACTCCATAGTGGATGACTCAATCCGCCTACGGCTTTTACAACGCACCTTCACTGGCTCCGTAGCCAAATGGTATATCGAGCAACCCCATGGGACGCATTCCACATTTACCTCCCTTGCCTCGACCTTCCTACAGTTCTTTCAGCTACCGGTCCGCTATGATGCGGGCGTCGAAATCCTACTGTCTTGCAGACAGAACACGGCCACGCATATCACTGACCATATCCATGATTGGCGTCGGCGCCGAAGCCTATGCAAGATCAAATTAGATGACCGAATCTTTTTAGACTGGTTCCTTAAATCCCTCCTTCCTCTCATTGCGAAGGATGTAGCATCTGAAAGACCCCAGTCTGAGGAAGAGGCCATCCTTAAGGCCCAACAGTTTGATCTCATCTACGCCCAGTCGGGTTACTTATACACGATCATCCCGGACGCCCCACGAGGTGACTCTGCACGCGGTGACATACCGGGGGCATCACATGCCGCTGATGGCATTATTGGCCAAATTACACCGCAAGCAAAACCTTTCAGTATGGTGAGCACCATGCCCGCCCCAGACCTTTCTAGGTCTACATCTAGTACCAGAGCGACAACTTCTTATGCTCCAACAAACCAGACCCATCACGTTCATGGACCCTCTTGTCCACAACATTGTTATGGCCAGGAGCCATCAGCATATGTACCTCCTACATACTATGCTCAACCTACGGTACAAAACCCCATGCAGTTCCCACAACAGCCCATGCATTACCCACAACCGGTTGCACCGGCTAACCTCACACCTCCACCAGCTCAGGGGTACCAACAACCCCAGCAGGCAACTGGACCACCTCCAGCTCCACCTGCATACTATCCACCGCAACCTGCTCCCGCACCTGCGGCTCCTCAGAATCCCCCCAATGCTCAAGGGCATGTGTACGCACAACACCATCAGTCCCAATACCAAAATAACCAACGCAACCAGGGTGGGCAACCAAACCGCGGCAGAGGACGCAACCGTGGAAACAATCAAAACCGTAACCAAGCTCCACAACCTGCCCATCCTCCGCAAGACAATAACGCGGCGCGTGCTCATCAAAATCCTGATCGGCCACCTAAGCAACCCAAAAATGCTAATTTACGAACAAACCATCCTTGTTCCATTTGCGGTGTCTATGGCCATTACACCCACGCTTGCCCACATCTGGAGCGAGCTCGACAACTATGGACAAATGACGCCCATCGTCAAGGGCAGGCGGCTCCTCAGCCACCACCCAACCCCCCACCACCCCCACAACAACCTTTGGTCCTCCAAAACCCTTTTCCAACACAAGGAGTGGTGAACACTCAGCCGTTAGCCCCCCAACAGGGCAACGTGCAACCACAACAAATTACTTACGCAGCTCCTGACCAACCCATGTTTGATTCAGGCACCCACCACTTATTGATGATGTCCACCGCCGACGTTAATATCCAAACCCGTCGGAATCAATACGGACCGACTTCTGAAGCCCCCCCCACCGAAAAGGATACTAATGCTAATCCCACTGATCAAACATTGCGTATACCTCAGGTTCCACTCGATGGCGCTTCGAAAGCACCTCGCTTCCCCCTTCGCCGAATCAACAACAACCCCAATGCACGGGCTGCGTCCAATTACAACATCGTAGATGACCTAGCCCAATCTCCCGCAGCCATGTCTGCGTTAGAAGTCTTGAAGAACTGTCCTACGCAGCGCAAGACTTTACTTTTCGCCATTGGGGCGATTGACCCAAATGATTCGAAATTAATGACTTTTGATTTAGACCAGTCTGAACCACGACTGCCTTCTACCATAGCAGTCCAAGTCTCCGTTTCTATTCGGAATCTTGTCATCCATCGATGTATCATCGACGAGGGTGCCTCCACATGCGTCATGTCCACTTTTGTTTGGCAGAAGTTGGGATCCCCTGCTCTCCAGCAATCCACCACTGCATTGCGGGCCTACGACGGCCGATCAGCTCAACCTCAAGGTTTATTACCCAAGGTACCCGTCCAATTAGGTGGGAAAACTGTGCTCATCGACATAGAGGTCATTAACGCCCAGCTCGACTATAACCTTTTACTTGGCCGCAGTTACATGTACGCCATGAAAGCGGTCGCCTCCTCCGTCTTCCGCACCATGATGTTCCCCCACGAGGGACGCGTGGTCAAAATTGACCAACTCACCTACTATGATCCCAACGCCCCTGCTGCACCGGAAAACGTTCTTCCCATGATTGAACAACCCGCTTCTAGTGCAGTTACCTCCTTTGTGTCTTCTGTGGGACCTGGACTTTACTCAGACACACCAATGACCTCTACATTCCAGGCCATTCCACCACCGTCACCAGAGACCCAGGTCGCAAACCTCTGTACCGTTTCACAGAGTACACAAACACCCGGTAGTCAACCACCATTGGTACCGAGTCACATCGGTGTTACACCCATCCACACCATCCCCTTTCTATTCCCTCCTTCGGGTGTAGTGAGCGCCCCGGTTATGGCTACCCTTAGTCTACCCGGTTTAACATTGGGATTACCCATTTGGTATATTTCACCTCCCGTTCCACCGTCGACACCAAACGTCATCCTCCAACCGGTACAACCTATTGTTACCTCAAATCAACCTCCTCCTGGTGTCGCAATCCCTTCGTCGTCAACGAAACCTCCTCCTGGTCTCATGATTGCTTCGACGTCAACAAATCCCCCTCTAATTGCTAAGCCCAATGGGGGCAGAGGTCCAAAACCGTACACTGCTATACCACCTACTAAGGCAGTTAAACCCCCACCAGTGTTTCGAGCTCCCCCCAAATGCTCATTATGCGATGAGATAGGCCATCCAACTCATCAATGCCCACACTTACCGGCACTCCAAGAGAATATGAATATGTTGGACGATGACATCACCATCCCAGTAGTCAGATTAGAGCCACCTCTACAACCTCGCGACAAATCACTGCGCACTAACCATCCTTGTGCTATATGTAGTGTTTACGGCCACTACTCTCACCATTGTCCTGATCTACCTGACTATAGAGCAGCGTTGTACGAGTTAAACAACGTCGACTTAGAGACCTTTTCTCGCCCTCATCAATCCATTGTTGTTCGGTATAATTTTATCCCTTTTTCGGGCCGAGCAACCCCTTTTTACGAAAAAGGCACTTAGGGAGTTTCTGTTAAGCTCTTTTCTGACTCCTAAAACAATGAAAAGATCGACGAGCAATCTTGCTTCCTTTCATGCTCGATAAACGTATTTGAAAGGGCGTCTACCTGGTATAAGTTTACCCCTTTTCCGGAACTCGTAGACTAATTACGAAAAAGGTATACTCTAGTCACATCGGCTAGAAGAGTTCTCCATCCGCATCATTTTATGCTTTTTCGGGCCTTGGAGACTAAACTTACGAAAAAGAAACACCAATAGAGTCCACTTACCGTTTTCAGACTCTCTAAACATGAAAGCAACCATGAGCATGCGCCGTCCTGGGCTCACAAAATCCACAGGACCGTACCATTTCAGAGCATACTTTTATCCCTTCTTGGAGCTCATTAAAACCACGAAGAAGGAATCAATGGTGCCTCTTGGCGCTACAACACAACATGTCTACTCACAGAGCAGCTTCCCCATTTTGGTCGCCTTTGTTCAGAGTATTCTGCAGTATGTCACCCTCAAACTCCCTCGACAGCTACCATCAGCTGCACCCCCCCAGAGTCAGTACATACCCTTCAGTCCCTAAAAGATGATCCCCACACCTACAAGTTAGTTCCCTACGCTGCCAGGCCAACCATGTCATCATACTCTGAACAAAGGAAGTTTGAGTCTACCATTTTTTGACCCAGTTATTTCCCATCCCCACAAGTATGTCAGTCCTACCAGCAATACTACATCACTTCAGTTCTACACCTCGTGCTCCTATCAAGGAAACATCATTGCCTTGTTAGTTGCTGGTCTCCCTCTGTCGACGACAAACATATTGATTCCAGAGGGTAGACCTAGAGGTCCCTGTGTCTTGGACTCGTTACCATTTATGATGAGTGCCTACGAATCATTTCGAGAGGAATCCTCAGTGCCTCTCCGAATGATTGTTTCTCACATGCTCGACTTCAACACCTTGATCGCATCGTTGAGACTCGCACAGGGTATTGGTCCGTTCAGTTATTAGTCGAAGACCCCAGATACCACCTGACTCCTCCACATTTGAGAGTCTACCTATGGATACAACTAGTTACATTTTTTCTATACATATTCGGGTTGCGTATGGCGACAGTATTCAGATGTACCCCAGTTTTATACTCCCTCGAGTATACAGATACAAATACTTCCCAGAGATGGCTCACAGTCATTAAAATCCATACAGATGTTGAACACCTTCAGTTTCAGCAGTTCAACAGTTATTCCAGTGTATCAGTTATTGAGATCAACCATGATCATGAGTATATCCCACAATAATGTCCCCTCTGGATCATTATGATGTACCACTATATTTCTTTACGTATTAGATCCCCCTTCTTGGGACTAATTGTTCTGTATATGTCTTGATACGAGCATGGGAATGCCCGCCTCGTCCTTTATCAGATATTATACCTCATTCATATTGAGGCCATGTAATATTTTTCGTTTTTGCAGCTTCCAAGGGCCGTGGCTCCAGTCTCCAACCGGTCTCTTCTCTCCCCTAAATCCCAGAAAAAAGGACAAAAGAACTATGATGTCTATCGGCCATACGATGAGCTCCTGCCCTCACACATCAGGGGGCAATCTGTTAACACCTAAAAAGTGCTCACTAGCTCATTCCCTTACTCACATGACCCATTTGTCCACTTTTCCACCATCTGAGCCTCTGAAACCAACAAAAGGTCACCAAAAGACCTTAGTACACCCCTTTTTCCATTAAAAAAGATTATTTTTCCAAGAAAATCATAAAAAACCCTAAAAAAGGGTCCAAATTCCCAAAAATATTAAAAAGGGAATTAAAATATTATTTTTATTCAAAAAAGGAAAAAGGAGGGAAAAGTACCTAAACCATGTTGGTCAATACCATTTGGTTTCCACAAAACCACAAATGGTATTCCTCACCACCAAAACCTATAAAAAGGTGGTAGGGGCTCCTCATTTCACATCCATCCATTATCTCATCCTTATGCTGCTGAAATCTCCCCTGAGCACTTTTAGCCATTGAAGCAACCTTGGAGAAGGAGACCTCTTGGAGTTTGGAGCTACTCATCTTGGGAGTTTCTCAACATCAACCTTCACCATTGAAGGTAATATCGCAAGCACTTGCTTGCCCCCCATTTTTCAATACAAAAAATTATTTCTTATGTTTCTTGTTCTTGATTTTGAAATGTTTACATTATTTGCTTAGATTCTTGCTTAGATCCATGAAAAGTATTGTTTATTTAGTTTATTATTTTTATTTCTATTGAAACTGCTGCTACTAGTTAGCAGGTGCCCATAGCACTAAGCCTGGTTGCAAAACCGGGCCAACAACAGTAAGCGAGGATACTTCAGTTTCCTTTTCTGCTTGGTATCATCAGGAGTGCTCTTTTGTTCCTGCTAGGAGGAAGAATTTTTGGGTTTCCCCTTGTTCTTCTTCTTGCCATTAAACTCCTGAGATGAAGCCGATTGGATGGAATTCACCTCTTCTGTTACAGCAGGAGCGATGGACTTGGTGGTGTTGTGGCCAGCCGGAGCCAGGTTGGATGATCCAACAGTGATAGCAGCAGGCTAGGTGCCAAGGGAACCAATGATTCCATCAGTTTGGAGTCCCTTATGTGGTTTCGCAGGGTCATTAACATCACGGGGTATGTCAGGTAGAATATTGAACAGAGTGCCAGATTGAGTTTAGACCAGGTCTAGCAAATGAGCACTCATGATGGATTGTTCTTTGGTGACAACACCTCTCAAGGCGACATCTTTTGCTATGGTGGGAATGAGCGATTTTGTAAACCAGTCTACTAGGAGTTGATCTGGAATAGGAGCTTTAATAAGACGTTGTCTCCTTCTCCATTCATGGATATGATCGAAAATATGAGTGGCGATATTCTGACGGAGCGAGGTTAAAAGCTCAGTACCAGTCTCATACCGTATACGCAACTGGAAATGTGTCAAAAAGTTCATAGCAAGAGAGCCGAAATCAGGAAAAGAGAGGGGTGGCAGCTCGATGTACCACTTGACAGCCGAACCGGTGAGAGTCCTTTGAAACAATCTAAGATGAATTGAATGGAGCATTAAGGAATTAGATGAACACCATAAGTGGTATGTCATCACGTGGTTTTTAGCGTCTTCACCTGGCTTGCGGTCAAACTTGGGGATATCGGACAAAAGTTTCAATGAAATCGGTGGCCAGTTAGATCCATGGTAAATAGGATCGTTGGTTAAACGGGATAGGTCAGGCAGGTCCAAAGTAGCCAGGAAGGGCAGCTATGGGTTAGGCTGCGCGTATTGATAATACGGATAAGGCGTTTAAGGACCAGACTGACCGTAAGGTGTACCAAGATGAAACTGACCATAGGGGGGTGTGTCACCTAGACTGTAAGAAGGTCCACCACCATAAGGTGGTCCATTCCAATAAGGTGGAGGTCCACCTCCACCTCTGGGAGGGGGTGGAGGTCCGTCACCACCACCGGGAGGAGGTGGGGGTTCATAACCATAATAAGGTGGCCCGCCACTGCCTCCGTCTGGAGGGGGTGGTGGACCACTTCGGCTGCCAGAAGGATGGGGGCCCCCACCACCTCCGCCACCGAAAGGATGAGGGTCTCCACCACCACCGCCACCACCATAGTAATTAGGTCCTCCATTGTCTCCTCCTGGAGGGGGTGGTGGACCATTGTCACCACCCAAAGGGAAATGTCCTCCTCCCCCATGATAGGGTGGTCCCCCGCCACCTCCACTGAGAGGGGGTGGTGGAACATTCCCACCACTGCCGGAGGGGTGAGGGATGTTGTAGGAAAAATGAGGTGGGCCTCCACGAATGTTAAGTGGGGACCTGCTGCCTCTAGCAGGAGGTGAGGGAGGACCGATCGGGGGTGGTGTTACTTGAGGGATAGTCGGTTGGGGTCTGTGTTGGAACATAGGTTGTTCCCCCCATAAAGTGTATGGATTCTTGGGATAAGGTATCCCGTATGGCGCATTTCCTGGATTAGGTTGTCCCGGCACAGGGTTAACGGAACCTGGATACGCTTGAATCCATGAGGTTTGAGTTGCATTTGACGGGCCTCCAACATGAGATAATCCCGTGGTGGATGGTCTAGCCTGTTGTGAAGGTCCGTTGGGGATTCCACTGCCTACGTTCTGGTTAGGAAACGGGGGTTTCCCCCCAGCCACCACAAGCTCACCACTATTCAAAGGTTGAACCAACATAGGTTCTTGACTAGCTACCGTGGTAATAACATTACCAATAAGATAATCCATGGGAATGGAATACCCTCCCCTCGAATTCTGAGGTGGGGGAGGAAGTAGTAAAGTAACCATGGTAGTGACAGGTGTGTTGGACTATTGTCCTTCCAACGGTTGGTTCACTTGAGGTGCAGGACTGGACTCTTGTGATGGTTGACTAGTCTCATTAGTGGTCACGTGGTGGGGTGCTTCAGGTGATCCGAAAGATATCAGATGAACTAGGATAGGTCGGTGTCAAATATTATTTGGAAATGGCGATTATGGAACTCTTCAAAGTGTTGCCCGAGACTTTGTCTTCGAAGCTCATCAGCTTTAATACGTAACTATTCCAAACGTTCATGAATGGGGCCAAAAATTTCAGTAGGCTCAGGCCTATAGTAAGGCCTAGAGAACTCTAGAGTAGTCCAGTTGGGTGGGGATGAGATGGAAAAATGAGCCACTGGGTGGTTTGTAGAAGATGTCCAATAAGCTGCTGAAGGACCAACAGCTACTGTAGGGTTGTCTTGGGGTTGGTTTATCCATTCCAATGATCCAGGTTCTCCCGGGATGATGGGAGTAAGGTCTTGTGAAGCGGGGGTGTGTGCTTCTTCATCCTGCAGGGGATGAGAGGAAGGTGAATCTGGTGGAAACAAAATTCCGCCAACATTCAAAGTGGGGTTCCCCACTTCAGTAACTATGACCGCGTTACGCTGATCCATTCTGACTGTCAAAATAAACTCCAGGTTAAGGGGATATTCAGGTGATAAGTTTAAGATCCTACAGGACCTTCTCCAGGGAAAATATGCTAAAGTATCTGGAAAATCAGCCAGAAAGGATGAAACAACATTTCTCCTAAGGGTATGCTAAAAGAAAAGTAGTCTAGAAAAAACTACTCAAACTAAGGAAAACAAGCAAACTTATGTGACAGAGTAGATTCAAAAGTCTGGAACCTCATGGGATTATCAAGGCTTTGCAAACCGTGATATACTACAGGGTCCAATAATCTGACGTGACAAGGAGGATTTGGACCATACCCTTGCCCGCATACCCAATTACCCGAATAGTACGTGCGTGCTAATCTCCCAGAGTGTTGTTCTCGGTGTATTGCTTTGCCAAGATGGCCAAATGGTTAACTCGGTTGGTTTCAGGAATCCTAATGGTGTCTCCCGATATACACAAGGTATGTGGGAGCTCAAATCCGTAGTGGTGCTGTCTAATGCACAACCGTTCGTCAAGAGACCTTCCAATATACGTGTCGAGTACATGATACACCCTTTGATATACACCAAGTACGGATTATGTTACTTGGTGGGTACATGAAGGAGCTTGATATACCAATGTACGTGGAAGACTACAATACCCCTAGGATACAGTGCTAGCAAATAACAATAGCTGCCATGCTTAACGACGTCGGAACATGTCTCTAACTTACACACAAGTTGCTAAACATTTTAACTAGTTCTACTGTTAATTTTATCTTGGACGGTTAGGTGAATGCATGAGGTGAGTACATAATCGGAAGCATAATGCAAGCCCTGACTACATGCACAAAATATTCTTTTCTTTCAATGAATACTAGCTACAGGAAGGAGAAAGTTTTTTCCCAATGGTATTGCCAAAACAAACTCAATGCAACACAATTCCCAATGCAAACAAATTTGACAATGAAGATATTCTTTTCCTTTTCAGCGAAACACAAAAGTACACAACACTACTAAACCAAATCAAAACAATTTTTTATTTTCTTCTTCTTTTCAAAATAAAATGACACTAAGTGATGAAAAGAGAGGATTTTGAAATGAAGTATGCAAACTTTTCAATTTCAATTTCAATCATCTAAAAGCAACAAGAATTAAAAATGCATCTATCTTTCCTTAGCATGGAATTAATTTTGCAAAAATCGAAGCGTGCTTTGAGCTTTTCAAGAAAATGAGCGATTCATAATTCGAGAAAAACACAATAGATCATACATTCATTCAATTTTTCTAAAATCTAAACAAGAATTTTCCAATGCAAACAATCCTTCTTCAATATTTTTTTGAGAAATAATGGGAAAAAAGCACTATAAAACTTTTCGATGGATGCATCAAGGAATGAACTTGATAACAATTCTGCTTTGAGATCTAAATGACTGAAAAGAAAACACTACTTGCAGCACTCATACATTCAGAAAACTCGAGAAAAGACAAGCACTAAACCAAGCTGAAAATACACACTTAACTCAAAATCAAGCAGCAACAAGCAAACTAAGCAAGCAAAGCTCAAAACAAATGTAAGTGAGGTCTGGAAGTTGATCCAATGCAATGATGAGACCGGGAATGGAAGGAAGGGAGCGCAAGAGTGAACAGATGAAGGCAGAGGAGACTAGAGTATCCACCACTACCTGTCTCAAACTTGTCCAAGACGGAACCCAAAATCAATCCAAATGAAACCGAACTCTCAACACACAAATCATAAACGGGGTCTTTGGCTGTATATTGCAGCACAAAGGGAGTTCATACATTAGACCAAGGTTCAAACTATCAAATGAGGGAAGGGATGCCAATATGCCAACTTTTGATAGATCCACTTTGCCTTTACACATAGTGCGACGTCACAGTTTGCCTTCATGGGAGGTGTGACGATGTCGCAATATACCAATGTAAAGGATGTGACGGGTGACTAACAAGTGAAGAATAGAGACTCAGAATGACACAGTCTCACTCTATTTCCACTACCCAGGTGCGATAGGCAAGGTCTAGATTAAAAAATGACCCAGATCTCTCAACAATGAATCATAAACAGGTTTGAAAATGAGTTGTATAAGCTCAGAGGAAGCAGATCAGAATCTTCAATGTGAAGATCTGATAGTGAAATCAATCCTAAGAAGTAAATGGCAAAAAATGATAGAAGGGGCTTGTGTTAAGTAATAAACTGAAAATTGGCTCTCAGATTAATGACCACTAAACAAGACAAACATTACTCCCCAGTATGGTCGCCAGATTTGTTATCGGACAATCCACTCGAGCGGACGCGAACCGGATCTCCCTAGCTCAATGTGAGTCTAGAACAAATAAAACTGACTACAAGTGCATTTCCTAGATCTACTTAATGACCAAGTACTAGATGTCTTACCTTTTACTATGCAATCCTTTCTCCGGAATTGTTAACACCCAAAAAGTGCTCACTAGCTCATTTCCCTATTCACATGACCCATTTGTCCACTTTTTTCACCATCTGAGCCCCTGAAACCAGCAAAAGGTCACCAAAAGACCTGAGTACACCCCTTTTTCCATTAAAAAAGATTATTTTTTCCTGAAAAGCATAAAAAACCCTCAAAAAGGGTCCAAATTCCCAAAAATATTAAAAAGGGAATTAAAATATTAATTTTATTCAAAAAAGGAAAAAGGAGGGAAAAGTACCTAAACCATGTTGGTCAATACCATTTGGTTTCCACAAAACCACAAATGGTATTCCCCACCACCAGAACCTATAAAAAGGTGGTAGGGGCTCCTCATTTCACATCCATCCATTATCTCATCCTCATGCTGCTGAAATCTCCCTTGAGCATTTTTGGCCATTGTAAGCAACCTTGGAGAAGGAGACCTCTTGGAGCTTGGAGCTACTCATCTTGGGAGTTGCTCAACATCAACCTTCACCATTGAAGGTATTATCGCAAGCACTTGCTTGCCCCCCACTTTTCAATACAAATTCATTCTTTAATATTTTCTTGTTCTTGTTTTTTTTTAAGTGTTTACACTATTTGCTTAAATTATTGCATAGATCCATGATTAGTTTTGTTTAGATTAGTTTCTTGTTTAATTCTATTTGAAACTGCTGCTACTAGTTAGCAGGTGCCCATAGCACTAAGCCTGGTTGCAAAACCGGGCCAACAGTTTTTGGCGACTCCGCTGGGTTTTGAACAATAGATCTCTAGTTTTGCTTTTAATCTTAGTTTTTTATTAGTTTTTAACCTTTAGATCCATAGATCTGCCATCTTAGACAGCAGATCCATTGCTGTTCTAAGTTTTGGCCTCATCTATTGCCATTAACAGCCCGGAATTCTCAATTTTCAGGTTCATTTTTTGGCTTCCATGCACGGCTTTCGCCTCGCGGTTTTTAGCCTGACAGTCGCGCGGTCCATCGCGGCTTTTGGCCTTTTGTCCGCGCGGTTCATCGTGGCTTTGCTACCGGTTTCCGCACTGCACATCGCGGCATCGCGGCATCGCGGTCATTTACCGCACTGCACATCGCGACTGCGCGGCCCTTTTCCGCGCGGTTCACCGTGACTTCGCGGCCTATTTGCGCGCTGCACACCGCGGCTTCGCAGACATTTTCCGCGCAGTCCAGCGCGACTGTGCGACCGAAACCCGCGCGGTCCATCACGGCTTTTCTGTTAAAACCTGTGCTGCTAAATTTTTCATTCGGCCATTTCGATTTTAAAAATTAATTTTTACTGTACTTTCTGCCCACATAGCACATTTTTACAGTATTAGATTCTGCATATTTTACAGCCTTGAAAAAATTTTACTATTTAAAATGCATATCTAAATGTCTTTTTCAAAAATCTTTCAAGAAAGTGAAAGAAGGACTTATTTTGCATTTTTATCTAGATTAAAAATTTTCCTGTTTACTTCTTTAAAATCTTGCCCTTAGCAATTTCCTTGAAAGAAGAAGTCCATTTATTTCTTTAAAAGAAGTCTATTATTTGCTTTCATAATTCAAAAGATCCTTTGTTTTTTGAGTTGATATTTGCAAAAGCATTTAATTTCCATTTATTTGAAAAAGTCATAAATATTTGCTTTTTTATTTTCAAAAGCTCCTTTGTTTTTTAAAAATTTCCTGTAAAGCATTTACCTTTTTCCAAGTTCAGTTTACAATACCTCATGTGCACTCACTCGATCACTTAATTGAATTAAGCCTTAAAACGTACCCTAATTTCAACACACTTTTAACCCCACTTGGGGAACACTAAAAGAACTTTGTAGCTAGGTAGTATTGGGGGGATAGGTGTTCCAATAACACCCCTCAGTTCATACATCTGAGACATAGAAGTTGTCCAATTAGGGAGCTAAAATCTCTTAGTACTTTTTGGCGCGGTCACAACCGGTTTGTGGGAAGGCCTCTCCCCTAGGAGGGTTGAAGTCGCGAGGATGGTTCCGGAAGCCTGAGTGGAATACCAAAATCCATTCAGTAACCGAAGGGCTACCATTCGCAGTTCTCGGGATATCCCTGTATTGGGATATTGCGATCAAAGGACCAAACGGTAGATTTACCTTTTCTCGATGCGTCATGAACGGAGTATCCTAGTAGCCTTTCTTTAGGATTGATTACCCGGTGTCCCTCCTGGTAGGGGGATATCTAGCCGTTGTCTCAACACTCATATTGTCTGACTTGGATTTCATCACCTTGCAGAGGATATCATTTGTTTGAGTCACAATACTTTTAGTTAGGTGTTTTCATGATTCAACCCACCTTTGGTCTAGTTACACCTATTTTTTCTAGAAGCCGTTTGCATGTTGGTACTCTGACCATTTGTTGCATTCCTCCACTTATTGTAGCACAGCTGCTAGAATAAGTGCCTTTTTTGAGGTTGATTTTTTGGCCTGAGAGCCTTCTTTTTCACTCACCTTCTTGCACCCTTGGTTGCATTAGGGTTTTGATCTTTTTTATATATATCACCACCTGATTCTTAAACATATTTTTTCACAAAAACTTATTTTCTCACCATTGAGAATTTTAGACGCTCTCGTCGTCTACAGGGCGAACTCCCAGAGTTTAGCCTCCTTGGCTCTCCACGTCACCGACGCAGAGACTTATCCCTTGATTCGACACATCGTCGATCAACCAGACGGTCATCCGATTCTGACACGCCTCACTTCACCTCTGATTCTGAGGCAGAATCCGAAAACTACGTTATATTACCACCACCCACCATTATGGCTGGAACACCATTTGATCCACTATTTACCAGCACCATAGGTGAGACATCCACAGACCCTTCTGCGGCAGTGCTATCCATGGCAACAACCACCCCCCTGGGTATGCCCAACATGGGCAACACTCCACATTTAGGAATGCCCAACACAGGACCACCACCTGTTATGGGTATGCCCAACATAGGGGTCACACCCCCTCTGGTTTCCACAAACCCTATC
The DNA here is from genome assembly GCA_027924585.1 of Larix kaempferi. Lineage (NCBI taxonomy): Eukaryota > Viridiplantae > Streptophyta > Pinopsida > Pinales > Pinaceae > Larix > Larix kaempferi. The sequence continues at coordinate 1,120,804 of BSBM01001595.1, read as the reverse complement.
CCAGGAATCCCTACCGCTATTCCTAACCCAAGTGTAACCCATGCTGCACTTGGAGGCACTGGCCCATACCAGACTACACCTATTGGAGGGCACACACCCTCCATACCTAGCATACCTTTAGGCGCTACTGGACCCCTACATCATACCACAATGACTAGGCAGGTCCCAGTTCCAGTCTCCACATCTGCTAGCTTACCATACATGGTGAGTCTGAACCTGCCAGACTTAGCTAGGCTCACTAATGACCCCATCAAACACGATCCTGCGTGGCCCCAAATGCCCACCAAACTCCCCTCTGATATCCCTAAGTTTGAGGGTAAGGCAGGTGAGGACCCCCAGAACCATATTATGTCCTTCCATTTATGGTGTTCCTCCAACTCCATAGTGGACGACTCGATCCGCCTCCGACTTTTACAGCGCACCTTCACTGGCTCTGTAGCTAAGTGGTATATCGAGCAGCCTCATGGGATGCATGCCACATTTACTTCCCTTGCCTCCAACTTCCTGCAGTTTTTCCAGTTACCTGTCCGTTATGATGCGGGAGTCGAGATCCTACTGTCTTGCAGACAAACCACGGCCACCCACATCACTGACCACATTCATGAGTGGCATCGGCGCCGAAGCCTCTGCAAAATTAAGTTAGACGATCGTATCTTATTAGATTGGTTTCTAAAATCCCTCCTCCCTCTCATTGCGAAGGATGTGGCATCTGAACGACCCCAGTCTGAAGAAGAGGCCATCCTCAAAGCCCAACAGTTTGATCTCATTTATGCCGAATCGGGTTATCTATACACAATCATACCTGACGCCCCACGAGGTGACTCTTCACGTGGTGACGCACCGGGGGCATCACATGCCGCTGCTGGCATTATTGGCCAAATCACACCGCAACCTAAACCTTTCAGCATGGTGAGCACCACGCCTGCCCCAGACCTCTCTAGGGCTACATCCAGTTCCGGAGCGACAACTTCTTACGCTCCAACAAACCAGACCCATCACATTCATGGACCCTCTTGTCCGCAACATTGCTATGGGCAAGCACCATCAGCATATGTACCTTCTACATACCATATCCAACCTGTGACACAGAACCCCATTCAGTGCTCGCCACAGCAGATGCAATACCCACAGCAAGCTGCACCAGCTAATCCACCACATCCAATAGCTCAGGGGTACCAACAACCCCAACAGGCAGCTGGACCACCTCCAGCTCCACCAACATATTATCCACCGCAACCTGCTCCTGCACCTGTGGATCCCCAGAATCCCCCCAATGCTCAAGGGCATGTGTACGCACAACAACATCAGCCCCAATACCAAAATAACCAATGCAACCAAGGTGGGCAACCAAACCATGGAAGAGGACGTAACCGTGGAAACAACCAAAAACATAACCAAGCTCCACAACCTACCCATCCCCCGCAAAACAATAACGCGGCGCCTGCTCATCAGAATCCTGATCGGCCACCTAAGCAAGCCAAAAATGCTAATTTACGAACAAACCATCCTTGTTCTATTTGCGGTGTCTATGGCCACTATACCCACGCTTGCCCACATCTGGAGCGATCTCGACAACTATGGACAGATGACGCCCATCGTCAAGGGCAGGCGGCTCCTCAGTCGCCACCCAACCCTCCACCACCTCAACAACAACCTTTGGTGCTACAAAACCCTTTTCCAACACAAGGAGTGGTGAACACTCAGCCGTAAGACCCCCCACAGGGCAACGTGCAACCACAACAAATCACTTACTCCACTCCTGATCAACCCATGTTTGATTCAGGCACTCACCACTTATTGATGATGTCCACTGCCGACATCAATATCCAAACCCGTCGGAACCAGTATGGCCCTACCTCCGAAGCCCCCCCCGCAGATAAGGATACTAACGCTCATCCCACCAATCAGACGTTACGGATACCACCTCTTCCACTTGATGGCGCATCTAAAGCACCTCGTTTCCCACTCCGCCGTATCAACAGCAACCCCAATGCACGGGCTGCATCAAATTACAACATCGTAGATGACCTAGCTCAATCTCCCGCAGCCATGTCTGCGTTAGAAGTCTTGAAAAACTGTCCTACGCAGTGCAAGACTTTACTTTCCGCCATTGGGGCGATTGACCCAAATGATTCGAAATTAATGACCTTTGATTTGGACCAGTCCGAACCACGTCTGCCTTCCACCATAGCAGTCCAAGTTTCTGTTTCTATTCAGAATCTTGTCATCCATTGATGTATCATCGACGAGGGTGCCTCCACATGCGTCATGTCCACATTTGTTTGGCAGAAGTTGGGATCCCCTACTCTCCAACAATCCACCACTGCATTGCGGGCCTACGATGGCCGGTCAGCTCAACCTCAAGGTTTACTACCCAAGGTCCCTGTCCAATTAGGTGGGAAAACTATGCTCATTGACATAGAGGTCATTAATGCCCAGCTCGATTATAACCTTTTACTTGGCTGCAGTTACATGTATGCCATGAAAGCGGTCGCCTCATCCATTTTTCGCACCATGATGTTCCCCCACGAGGGACGCGTGGTCAAAATTGACCAACTCACCTACTATGATCCCAATGCCCCTGCAGCACCCAAAAATGTGCTTCCCATGATTGAACAACCCACTTCTAGTGCAACTACCTCCTTTGTGTCTTCTGTGGGACCCAGACTTTACTCAGATACACCAATGACCTCTACATTCCAGGCCATTCCACCACCGTCACCGGAGACCCACGTCGCAAACCTCTGTACTCTTTCACAGAATACACAAACATCCGGTAGTCAACCACCATTGATCCCTAGTCACATCGGTGTTACACCCATCCACACCATCCCCTTTCTATTTCCTCCTTCAGGCGTAGTAAGCGCCCCGGTTATGGCTACCCTTAGTCTACCCGGGTTAACATTGGGATTACCCGTGTGGTATATTTCACATCCCGTTCCACCGCCGACACCGAACGTCATCCTCCAACCGGTACAACCTATTGTTACCACAAATCAACCTCCTCCTGGTGTCACAATCCCTTCGTCGTCAACGAAACCTCCTCCTAGTATCAATATCCCTTCGTCGTCAACGAACCCTCTCCCACTTATCAAGCCCACTGGGGGCAGAGGTCCACAACCATACACTACTATACCACCTCCTAAGGCAGTTAAACCCCCACCGGTGTTTCGAGCTCCCCCTAAATGCTCGTTGTGCGATGAGATAGGCCATCCAACTCATCAATGCCCACAGTTACCAGCACTCCAAGAGAATATGAATATGTTGGACGATGACGCCGGCATCCCGGTCGTTAGACTTGAGCCACCTCCTCAGCCTCGTGACAGATCACTGCGCACCAACCATCCTTGTGCCATATGCAGTGTTTACGGCCACTACTCTCACCATTGTCCCGATCTCCCTGACTATCGAGCAGCATTGTACGAATTAAACAACGTAGATTTGGAGATATCTCCTCCCCTCATCGAGGAGATCTACCCCCCGCCATCATCCTCGTCGGAAGAAGTCAATACAATATATATGATTTCAACAACTTTCAAACCAGAACCCCTTGATTTATGGTCTGACTACTTCAATACTGATGAGCAAATTTTGGAGACACTCACTGCACCCGACTACCCTTGGGATGATATGCATCATCGCTCATACTTCCTCCCGGAAGCATCTACATCCACCGCATCCGACCAACCATCGGTCGAATCAAAAGATTTCATACCCACTAAGGTCGATTGGTTAAAGGACCCCATCCCAGCACCGGATGCCTTTGAAGAAGGGAACATGTCCAACATTTCCCCCACTATACAGATAGACATTTCCGCAACACTTGGGAAACCTGAGCTCATCTCGCTGGGCGCATCTTGCACTCAAGCAGAAACTCAGGCATACAAAAAGCTCTTTCAAGAGTTCCGTGATGTCTTTGCCTAGTCCTATACCGAGATGCCTGGTCTCGACCCCGCCATCATAGAACACCACATTGATACATGGCCTGAGGTACCCCCTGTTCGCCAAAAACAACGACCCATTCATCCTTCCAAACTCCCCGCCGTTAAAGCTGAGGTCGAGAAACTTCGCAAAGCAGGATTCATTTATCCTATTCCGTACACCACCTGGGTGTCGAACCCCGTTCCCGTCAACAAAAAGCAAGGCACCCTTAGAGTATGCACTGACTTTCGTGATTTAAACCACGCTTTTCCAAAAGACAATTTCCCCACGCCATTCATTGACCAACTCATTGATGAGTGTGCGGGCCATGAAGTCCTATCCTTCATGGATGGGTTTTCCGGATATAACCAGATTCACATCCGCAAAGAGGATCAGTACAAGACTGCCTTCACCACCCCATGGGGCACCTTTGCCTACCGCGTCATGCCATTTGGCCTTAAAAACGCTGGTGCCACTTTCCAGCGGGCCATGACCTATTTCTTTCACGACTTGGTTCATATGCTCCGAGTCTACCTTGATGACCTCACAGCTCGTTCCCGAAAATGATCAGACCACCTTAACGACCTCCGGTAAGTTTTCCTACGTTGTCGCAAATATAAAATCCGCTTGAACCCACACAAGTGTGTCTTTTGCGTCCCGATAGGCCGGTTGTTGGGTTTCATTGTTTCCCAAGACGGAATCACTGTCGATCCCCAGAAAGTGAAAGCCATCTTAGAACTTCCGCCTCCTCGCACGCTTCGGCAACTCCAAAGTCTACAAGGGCGGTCCAATTTCCTTAGGCGCTTCGTTCCTGACTATGCCACCAAAGTCCATGGGTTCTTACGCTTACTTCGTACCCACATACCCTTTGTTTGGGATGAGCAAGCAGACACGGCATTCGAATCCCTCAAGAAATCTCTCACACAAGCCCCCTTGATATCCCCACCGGATTTCTCTCAAGACTTCACCCTTTATGTCTCGACATCTGAATATGTTGTGTCCGGAGTTTTGGTCCAAGAAGATGCCTCCCACCAAGAGCATGTGATTTATTACGTCAGCCAGACCTTGTCTGGCCCACCTCTGCGTTACCCATATGAGGAAATATTAGCCCTAGCTGTAGTCTTTTCCATGCAAACATTACGACACTACATTCTACTCAGTCATACCACAGTCTTGGCCGACTCCAACCCTATGGTCTATCTCCTAACCCGGCAGCTCCTACAAGGTCGTGTTGCTAAATGGGTCATTATCCTCCAGGAATATGACCTCACTTTCAGAACTCCCAAGAGCACTAAAGCCCTCGCGCTCGCTCACCTCATCACTAACCTCCCATCCTCTTCGACATCACCCGTTATCCAAATGGACCTGATTGACGAGCAAATCTTCATCATTTCGTCTGACGACCCTTGGTACGGAGACATTTTGACTTACCTTCGTACGCAAAAATTTCGACCACACATCGATCGTGACAGACGCCGTCGCATACGACACCACGCCCCCCGATACCTCTTGTTAGGGGACGTACTTTATCGATGTGGCATTGATACCATTCTACGCCGATGCCTATCCCATAGTGAGGCAGAACAAGTCCTCAATGATTGTCACAGCGATGCTTGCGGAGGCCATTTCTCCGGCATGGCCACCGCTCAGAAGATCATTCGAGCAGGTTATTTTTGGCCATCATTGTTTACTGATTGCATCACCGCAGTCAAACATTGCCAGAATTGCCAACTCTTTTCCCCCAAAGCAAGAACCCCCCCCGCCCCACTTCATCCAGTCATCACCGTTGGACCATTCTGCAAATGGGCCATCGACTTCCTTGACTGCAACCCCACATCAGTCGGCGGTCACAAACACATCGTTGTGGCCATAGATTATTTCACCAAGTGGGTAGAAGTAATGCTGACCTATAATTGCAAAGCCGACACTGCAGCGCGGTTTTTCTTCAACCATGTTATCGCTCGTTTCGGAGTGCCGAAGCAACTAGTCTCTGACCACGGCTGTCACTTCAAAGATGCCGTCTGGAAAGAATTATCAACCATGTTGAAATTTGAACACCATTTCTCTTCCGCTTGCTATCCCCAAGGAAACGGCCAAGTCGAAGCGATCAATAAAATTTTGAAGACCATTCTCCAACGTACTGTAGACAAGCACAAATCCAATTGGCACCACATGCTTTTCCCGGCACTATGGGCCTACCGCACCTCAACCAAAACCGCCACCGATTTTACCCCTTTCCATTTAGTTCACGGTGTCGAATCCGTCATCCCTATTGAGTGCCAGATCCCAGCCTTACATATCGCCGTTGAACTCCTACCGGACACTTCCCCGATCGAGCAACCTTTACTACTCCTAGTGCAGGCCGATGAAGATCGGCGCACAGCCATTCAAAACATGGAAGCAGCTAAACAACGATTGAAAATAAGTTACGACAAACACGTCCACCCGAGAACCTTTTCTGAGGGAGACCTTGTCCTTGCTTACGATCAAGCTTATGATAAAACCAGAAAGGGAAAGTTCGTGTCTATGTGGCAAGGCCCCTACATCATACACACCTGCCTCGGGCAGGGGGCATACATTCTGACCGATTCAGAAGGAAATCCCCTACGCAACCCATGCAACGGGTTGTACCTTAAAAGATTTTACCCATAGAAAATCTGATGGACACCATCGTCCATTTTAGTATAGGCATACTTTCTTTGTTCACAAAAAATTAAAAAAACCTAAATATTCGTTTTTCTCTGCATGACCACAGATGGAGCCTCTTCCACTCTGCCATGTCGGTTTCGCTGATGGTGCAAGCCGTTGGTCTCCCAATCTTGCCTCCGCAGCTTGGGTAATATAGTCCCCTTCACATGAGTTAATTCACATTGACGGAGTATGTTTAGGTGCCGCCACCAATAATCAAGCCGAATACGATGCCGTGACCGGTCTCCTGGCCGCAGCTCTCCAAATGAGCATCCGTCACCTCAACATTTTCTTGGACTCACAGCTCCTAGTTGCCCAGCTTAACAATGATTACCAGGTACGTGATCCCTGTCTTTTCAGAAAATTCCTGTGCACTAAACAAATGGTTAGACAGTTTGAATCCATTTCATTCACACATATCCCAAGACACCTCAACAGTGTAGCAGACAATATGGCCAACAATTTCCTCGACTGGCACACCAATCACATCATGTCATATCCATAAGCAAAATGCATCCACGTGCATAACATGTGCCTCCACGGGCATAAAACAAATAACCAAATAATGCATCCACGTGCATAACATGTGCCTCCACGGGCATACATAAATAAACAAACATACTGCATCCACGTGCATAATAGGTGCCTCCACGGGCATATACAAAAGAAAAATGTGCATCCACGTACATATGCGACAATATATCCAAAATATATATCCACATATATATATATAAACCATAATAGTCAATATGTCATAGGTGCCCTCAACACCCGATATACAAACATACATCAGTCATACAAAATGCTTCCCCATATGCTCATACGCATTTGGGGGCAGATACAATGTCATCTACTCATTTGGATCCCTAGGATCCTCCGGCTCCTCCTCCGCTGGCCCCGCCGGGTCATGGCGAGCCCGAACTCTCCGCTCTGCCGGCCTCGCTGGATCGTCCCGCAGACGTATCCTCCTCTTAGCCGACCCTGCCGGATCATCTCGTCTACCGTCCCTGTGCCCCGCCATGAACACCGTCGTCCTCAATAGGAGCGACTGCCACTCAGGCGACGCACCGAAACAACCCTCCAAAATATCCCGATCCAGGTCTCTCCAACCATCCTCGGGGACTCCAGCTAGGATCTGGGCAAAGGTCTATCTGACACCCTCTATGGCGTCATCGTGAGGGCCAACCCCTCGCCCACGAGCCGCAAAGCCTCCACCACGCGGAGGGGGTACCGCTGCAGGTGGATGGGCGACCACCATCGCCCGCCCCTGAAGAGCCACGTAGTCAGGCGGTGGCACTGGACCCACATCTGCACAAAGCAAGTAAGCCATCACATACTATACAACAATAATCCTCAATGATAAATCAAACAACATATGATATAATATCAAATAAAACACAAAACATACCGTCTAAACTCCAGGCCTGTCCTGGGGCACGAGGCATCTCTGGGTCACCTCGATAGTCCATGCCGACATAAGGGTAGTCCTCAATAACCAGAGGCATCTGCTCCCACTGTTGATAAAAATCCTCCTAAAAGAAGCTGCGGACACCACCGCCACCACGAGGCATCATCTGCCCCCATCTCATCATACGAGGCTCACTCACGAGACCAGCACGAATGGGTACTCGTGGCCGCAAGGTCGGCACCCGCTCGAAGAAAAAACAACATAAAAATGAAGCATAACAAAACTCACCTCCCTCTCGAACGACCTTGTCCAGATCTCTCCGGACACCCGCCAGAAACATCTGCCCCCAGGCATAATATGTCCCCCGAAGAACGGATTCCACCATCATCGTCTGTCCCCCAGACATACGATGTGGCGCGAGTAGCACCCAATATCCGCAGTACACATGCCCCAACAACTCGCATATCCCACTCACGTAGGGATCGCAGACTAATAGAGTTGTTCTGCAAAACAACATCATCGACACAGAAAGTCTGTAACAGGTCCTCCATATCTACACCTGGAGGGATCCTAGGTAAGAGATCGCCCACCTCACCCAAACGAGGCAACCCAGTCAAAAAATAGACATCCGTGAGAGTGATCTCTAACCTCGCACCCCCAATAATAAATGCACCCTCCGCCGGCACCCACCAACGCACAAGCTTATTCAGGAGCCGTCTCACTGAACGAACAGGTGGGATCTGAGCGAACTTCAAAAGTCCTCTCATAGCCAGAGTCTATCTCACCCCTGCATCAGTCTCAATCCTCGCCATAAGATCATCATCGATCTCTCGCTCCCGCCACGAGGACTGTGGTCTCCTCAACATCCTGCCAGAAAACAGAAGAAATTTTTAGCCCCAGCATAAAATTATTTTTGAAAAAATCCCATCGCGGCTTTTACATAAAAAGCCGCGATGCCCATCGCGGCTTTTCCGCCAAAAGCCGCGATGATCATCGCGGGATCCATGCAAAAACCCGCGATGAACATCGCGGGTTTTGGCCAGACAGTCGCGATGAACATTGCGACTATCCCCCATGAACTTGCGATGAACATCGCGGGTTCCAACCTCGCAGTCGCGATGAACATCGCGACTGTCAGCCTAAAACTCGTGCGGTTCATCACGGGAACAGCCCCGAAACCCGCGATATTCCACGTTGGAGAGTCAACATGGAATTTCGCGGCCTTCGGGGGCCCGCCGCCAAACAAAAAAGACATAATTGACAAGGCTAAGGAAAATAGAGTTACCTGCAACTCGTTGAATCGAAAACCAATGGTGAAATCTCCCGGAAATCAAGAAATAGCTCTGATAGCTCTATCAAACTCGCACGTAACAATGACAAGTCATTTGGGCCCCACGCCCTATTTATAGGAATTCCACCAATTTTCCAACAACCATTGCGGTATCATACGAAGTCCATTTCTCAAACCGTTGGTACCATTGGAATCAGCACAGCGAGAACTTCATGCAGGTTCCTTCCTTTTCCCGTTTTCACGGGGTCCATTTTTTGACCATTTTTTGGCCTCTCTCGTGGCATCGGTTTGCGTGCCACATCGGCCGTTCTCCATTTTGGACGTTCCATATGTCACCGGATCCAGTTTTCTGCACTGAGGATGATGCTTGAGATCATTTCTCGCTGTCACGTCCCGATTGTCAGGGCATTTTTTCCATGCCCCCTCCTCACCTCGGTTTGCGTGCCACATCGACTGTTCTCCGTTCTGGACGTGTCATATATCACCGGATTCAATTTTTCGTGCTCGTGATGATGATTGAGATCATTTCTCGCGTCACGTCCCGATTGTCAGGGCATTTTTTCCATGCCCCCTTGTCACCCTCGATTTGCGTGCCACATCGGCTATTCTCCGTTTTCGACATGCCTTATATCGCCGGATTCAGTTTTCCACGCTCGTGGTGATGATTGAGATCATTTCTCACTCTCACCTTTAGATTTTTCGGGCATTTTTTCCATGCCCCCTCGTCACCTCGGTTTGCATGCCACATCGGCCGTTCCCCGTTTCCGACATGCCTTATATCGCCGAATTCAGTTTTCCGCGCTCGTGATGATGCTTGAGATCATTTCTCGCTCTCACCTTTAGAGTTTTCGGGCATTTTTTCCATGCCCACCACATAGCCTCGGTTTGCGTGCCACATCGGCCGTTCTCCATTTTCGACAGTCCTTATGTCACCGGATCCAGTTTTCCACACTAATGACGATGCTTGAGACCTTTTCTCGCCCTCATTAATCCATTTTTGTTCAGTATAATTTTATCCCTTTTTCGGGCCGAGCAACCCCTTTTACGAAACAGGCACTTAGGGAGATTTCTGTTAAGCTCTTTTCTGACTCCTAAAATAATGAAAAGATCGCCGAGCAATCTTGCTTCCTTTCATGCTCGCTAAACATATCTGAAAGGGCGTCTACCTGGTATAAGTTTAACCCTTTTCCGGACCTCGTAGACTAATTACGAAAAAGGTATACTCTAGTCACATCGGCTAGAAGAGTTTTCCATCCGCATCATTTTATGCTTTTTCGGGCCTTGGAGACTAAACTTACGAAAAAGAAGCACCAATAGAGTCCACTTACCGTTTTCAGACTCTCTAAACATGAAAGCAACCATGAGCATGAGTCGTCCTGGGCTCACAAAATCCACAGGACCGTACCATTTCAGAGCACACTTTTATCCCTTCTTGGAGCTCATTAAAACTACGAAGAAGGAATCAATGGTGCCTCTTGGCGCCACAACAGATCACATCTACTCATATGGCAGCTTCCCCATTTTGGTCGCCTTTGTTCAGAGTATTCTGCAGTATGTCACCTTGACAATCCCTCAACAGCACCTATCAGCTCGTCCTCCCCCCCAGAGTCAATATATACCATTCAGTCAAAGCAATGATCCCCACACCTACAAATCAGTTCCCCACACTGCCAGGTCAACCATGTCATCATGCTCTGAACAAAGGAAGTTTGAGTCTACCAACTTTTTGACCCAGTTATTTCCCATCCCCAAAAGTATGTCAGTCCTACCATCAGTACTACAACACTTCAGTTCTACACCTCGTGCTCCTATCAAGAAAAAATCATTTCCTTGTTAGTTGCTGGTCTCCCTCTGTCGACAACAACCACATTTATTCCAGAGGATAGACCTAGAGGTCCCTGTGTCTTGGACTCATACCATTTATGATGAATGCCTACGAATCATTTCGAGAGGAATCCTCATTGCCTCTCCAAATGGTTGTTTCTCACATGCTCGACTTCAACACCTTGATCGCATCGTTGAGACTTGCACAGGACATTGATCCTTTTAGTTATTAGTCGAAGACCCCGGATACCTCCTGACTCCTCCACATTTGAGAATCTTCCTATGGAAACCAGTTACACTTTTTCTATAGATATCTGGGTTACGCATGGCGACAGTATTCAGATGTACCCTAGTTTCATACTCCCTTGAGTACACAGTTACATTAATTCTCAGAGATGACTCATAATCTTTGAGTCCCTACAGATGTTGGACACCTTCAGTTTCAGCAGTTCACCAGTTATTCCAGTGTATCAGTTATTGAGATCAGTTGTGATCAAGAGTATATCTCGAAATAATGTCCCCCCTGGACCATTATGATGTACCAGTAGATTCTTTATGTATTAGATCCCCCTTCTTGGGACTAATCGTTATGTATATGTCTTCATACGAGCATGGGAATGCCCGCCTCGTCCATTATCAGAGATTATACCTCATTCATATTGAGGCCATGTAATATGTTTTTTTTTGGCAGCTTCCAAGGGTCGTGGCTCCAGTCTCCAACCGGTCTCTTCTCTCCACTAAAACCCCAGAAAAAGACAAATGAACTATGATGTCTATCGGCCATACGATGAACTCCTTCCCTCACACATCAGGGGGCAATCTGTTAACACCCAAAAAGTGCTCACTAGCTCATTTCGCTATTCACATGACCCATTTGTCCACTTTTTTCACCATCTGAGCCCCTGAAACCGACAAAAGGTCACCAAAAGTCCTGAGTACACCCCTTTTTCCATTAAAAAAGATTATTTTTTCCTGAAAAGCATAAAAAACCCTCAAAAAGGGTCCAAATTCCCAAAAATATTAAAAAGGGAATTAAAATATTAATTTTATTCAAAAAAGGAAAAAGGAGGGAAAAGTACCTAAACCATGTTGGTCAATACCATTTGGTTTCCACAAAACCACAAATGGTATTCCCCACCACCAAAACCTATAAAAAGGTGTTAGGGGCTCCTCATTTCACATCCATCCATTATCTCATCCTCCTGCTGCCGAAATCTCCCTTGAGCATTTTTGGCCATTGTAAGCAACCTTGGAGAAGGAGACCTCTTGGAGCTTGGAGCTACTCATCTTGGGAGTTGCTCAACATCAACCTTCACCATTGAAGGTATTATTGCAAGCACTTGCTTGCCCCCCACTTTTCAATACAAATTCATTCTTTAATATTTTCTTGTTCTTGTTTTTTTTTAAGTGTTTACACTATTTGCTTAAATTATTGCATAGATCCATGATTAGTTTCTTGTTTAATTCTATTTGAAACTGCTACTACTAGTTAGCAGGTGCCCATAGCACTAAGCCTGGTTGCAAAACCAGGCCAACAGGAATGTTGATCCATGTCCCACGGTTGTCAGATCCAAGCTGCAAGACCTATCAAGAAAAGAATCAAGAGAAACCAGTAAAAGACATCTATACAATAAGCTATCTAAGTAAACAGTTAAGCAGGTAAACTACACAATATCATTGCACATGAGAACAATATTGGTGGAAAGCATTTGTATTACTGTAAATAAAGGAGTACATGATAGAGATATAGAACTACAACCAAAAACTTAACGTAGTAGCCCTTCTCCGACCAAGCCAATTGCCAAGTTCTTCCAAGGAAGTATGAGCTCTTCAATAGGTGAATGGAGATGTCTCAAGAGAGATTTCTCGAGCATGTAGATACCATAGTATTCCTCTCTTTGGGATGGAAGTGAGCCTCACTTATATAGGACTAAGTGGATAGGGTATGGATATGATAGGTTGAGAGATGATAGGAGAGAGATAGGGGATCCTCCCAAAGAGTTAGGGGTTGAATACCAGCTCCCCTGGAGGTCAGGGATAAGCCCCTAAATGGGCAAGTTTCGAGAAGGATCTAGAATAGGCTATTTTTCCCATTAATAGACCTCGTCACACCTTGTAGTGGAGAAAGCTACGACGTCGCACATTGCTAATGTTCAATTTGCGATGACCTCTCAAAAGATTGCAGAAATGAGTGCAAATCCTCCCAGATGACAATACTTAGTCCAGGTAACTTTAGGGATGCATACAATGAATCTAATGATGGGTAGATTTTAGGTGTAACAACACTCAAGGCCGGATATTTCTTATGCCATGAGTGTTGTACCAAGGTATATGCAATAGCCCCATGAGCTTCAATGGTGGGAAACCAAGTGGATCTTGCATCATGTGCAAGGTAGAAGACATTTTGGCATACATTATGCTGCAGATTCTGAGCTAGATTTCATTGGTTTTACTAATTCAGATTGGGTGGGTGATAGCATAGATCGAAATTCCACTTCTGGATATGTTTTCATGATTGGCCATGGCCCTATTTGATGGTCAAGCAAAAAGAAGGAAGTCATTGCACTTTCTTTAGCAGAGGCAGAGTATCGAGGGGCAGTCAATGCCTGCATTCAGGCAGTTTCATTGCAAGGTATTCTTTTCGAGATTGATTTTGGTAGCACTACTTCAACTGTCATATTTTGTGACAATCAAAGTGTTATTAATATCTCCACAGATCTAGTTCAGCTGTCGAGGACCAAACACATTGAGATTCATATGCACTATATCTGAGAGTTGGTGCATGATCGCACCATCATTCTGCAATATTTCCCTACTGATGAGCGAATTGCAAACATCTTCACCAAGAGATTCACTGCGAAGAATTTCTCTTAACTCCGTTCACTATTGGGGGTGAGTTCCATCATGGTGGAGACAGATTAGATCCATTTTATCTTTATCTTGCGGGGGGGATTTCTTCCCATTGGGTTTTTCCTCTTTCCTCTCTTAGCTTATTTTCAACATTTTTGGATTATTGTATTGGGGTGACCTTTGGTCTCAGTAACTAGGGCCCTACATTTTATTTTTTATATCATAGTATAGCTTGAGGGGGGGTGTTAGGATATCTCATCATTCAGTATGTACTTTTCATGCATCTACATGCATCCGCATGCTACCTAGTCACCAGTTTGATTCCTCCAGCACCTACTCCCTAATCTGCCAACACCCGGGAGCTTCCTTCCACTTAGTTTTAGCCCTCCTAGTGCTTAGTGCACTTAGCATGCACCTACCACCTGAGAGGGGCACCTTTTCTCACATACCACTCCAGTTCACTTCAGTTAGCTAGTTGTCTTTCCTTGATTTGAGGCTAGACTGACTCCTAACTATTGTTATCATTCCAATGGACCTCCAATGAGACTTGAATACCTATTCTCAGTCCTGTTAACTCCTCATGCGCCCTCCACTAAACCTCCTTCCCTACATTAGTGCCATTACCATTATTTATACTTATTACACTCAGCTAGACTCAATTGGACACTTGGCTTACAGTTACTTTTGCATTGATGACCACCACTGATTGATGATGAGGACTCCTAGTTGGAGCCAAGCTATTCCATGTAGTATATTCAAATTACCGCCTTGTCTAATTCGAATTTCTCACTCATTGCGACAGTATTGTATTGTAATTCTACTATTATGGATTATAGAGCACTGATGCATCTCTCTTGCACAATTTTTACTCCAATTTGTTTTACAACATTGTGATTGATTTACTTGTTCAATAGATCTACCGTGACTAATTTTAAAGGGAAGGGGAAATTTTTTTGCAACATCCTAATTTAGAATTGCTTTAGGGAAAGCAATATTGGGTGGGGAGGACTGTAATGTCCCCATCTAAAGAAATCACTAGAAGGGAAAATTCCACCAATCTACTAGTTCCCTAGGTTGGGGTGGAAACATTTGGATTTGGAATAAGGGAGGTAATAAACCCCAAATGGACATTAGCTTGACATTAATTTATGAAAATTGGATAAATAAATATTTACTATAGAAAAATCAGGTGGCACTTGGTCATGAAGTCACATTGGTGTTGTGGGACCCACACAAAGCAAGATTCCTCATGCCACATGGAATCCTATTGTCACCCATTTGAATCGAAGGTGGATTCTAATGTTCTTGGTGGATTTGGATGGTCATTATACTTGGCATGACTCATTGAAGGTTGAATTGGAGTGGAAGAGTAAATCCCATGGAAAAGGAAGAGGCATCTTAGAGATATTGAGACACTTGGGCTAGATTCCCTAGCTTCTATGACAACAATGATGAAGATGCTATGACACTTATCAAAAGAATCAGACGTGATTGCTGACATATGAACTATATGAAATGTTAGGGCTAAAAGTAGCCTCAAATAAGGCTCTCAAGGGAGTTAGTGAAGCCAAGAAGCTTCCCCTTTCAAATTGGTGGAAGATGGAGACTAGGAATTCTTGGACAAGTGGCACACATTGGAATCTCTTCCCAACTCGAGTTGGCATGAATATTTTAGAAGGAATTAGAACCATGGATGGATTGGGAAGTTTATAAAATACAAGAAAAAATAAGAAGAGGGGATTTTTATCATTTATCATTTTGCAAATTGGAGAGCATAGCTTGTCCATACTAGTGGAGTGTTTACTCTACTTGCCTTAGAACAAATTTCGAGGGTGAAAGATTCCCATCCTAATTAAAAATTGGAGAGGCCATTCAGAACCTTCATTTAGAGCTAAAATGGATTCATTTGTTGTAGGTTGAAGTTACATGGCTGCTCGTGATCTTCTTTTCTTCAACTTGCTTCCACACCTCTCTCACATTTCTCTTCATATTTTTGCTCTTGGAGGAAAGACGCACTTTGTGAGATTATCATATATTTAGGGGAGACTATGGGGACCCATTAATTTTTAATAATATGTATTTACTCTATATTTTATGCTCAGAAGAACTTCAGGTCGAAACTCCAAAGTGAAACTCTGTAAAAATTCCAAACTGTGTATGAATGGTGCCATTTTCCCCTATATCTTGTTGTGAGAACTTGAAGTTACTTAGTTTCGATTTGTTTCAATAAATATATGTGATTTTATTGGTATATAGAGAGGAATGAATGTATTGAATAATTTTCATAAACATTATATAAATCATTGGAACAATTATCTCAAAATTCATAGCAAGATGTGGAGTTTTTCTATCATTTCCCCCTATGTGAAAGCATGTCTACAAACCTCTTATTTATGGGAGCTGCAGAATCCTTTAGGAACTAATTAATGATGAATTTGGGTTCCCATTTAAGTCTTACAACTATTCCATTTCTCTATTATGAAATTTTGGATGGTCGTACTACATTTTGGAAGCCATTTGTGTCTTCTACCCTTCGGGGTTTGAACCTCGAAATTACTAGTAAATTTCCCTATTTTATCTAGAACTTAAATGAATGTTGCAGAAGTATTTTGAGAGTGTTCAAGGATCCATCAAATTCATTTTTATGTCTTAATACCTTTCAAACACCTTCAGACCCAATTCGGAAGCATTTTGATCCATTTGGAAGCGTTGGAGTCATCACTAGTCTAAGGGTCGAATTGGCCAAAAATTACAATTTTTCCCAATTTTTCCAAATTTAAAAAAATGGACACTATAGGGTTTCAGCTGCCCCCCCCCCCCAACATGACTTGACTGCCACAAAACGGTGCTATTGTGCCATCTACAAAACTAGGGTTTTTCCCAGTGA
This sequence comes from Larix kaempferi, assembly GCA_027924585.1. Taxonomy (NCBI): domain Eukaryota; kingdom Viridiplantae; phylum Streptophyta; class Pinopsida; order Pinales; family Pinaceae; genus Larix; species Larix kaempferi. The sequence goes on along the minus strand of BSBM01001595.1, from coordinate 1,103,935 downwards.
AGGCCATTCCAATTTTGCTCAAGGGGGTCAATTCTCAACTGAAGGCTCTTGGGCATGTGTGGCCATTGTGAACACGTCCATAATGGCCATGTGCATGTGTGGGATCTAGAGGAACCCAAGTTTGCTGGCTGGTTTGGGTTTCGTGCCCCCGGAGCAATTCCTCAAAGTGTCCTTGAATGACCACGGGGTGCCTAACCAAAATTCATGTAGCACCAAAAACGTGACTCTGATCACAAATCTGTCAATTCTGGTAGATTTGGGGCATCGGGTTCTAGCTGGGGGACCCCCCACACTATTCCTCGAATGCCTACAAATGGTTTTATTGTGCCATATATGGAGCTAGGGTTTTTTTAAGTGAAGGCCATTCCAATGTTTCTCAAGGGGGTCATTTCTCATCCTAAGGCTCCCAGGCATGTGTGGCCATCGTGAACATGTCCAAAATGGCCATGTGCATGTTTGGGAGCTTATGGAACCCAAGTCTGTACATCAGTTTGGGTTTCATGCCCCTGGAGAAAATCTTCAAAGTGTCCCTTAATGGCCACAGGGTGCCTGACCAAAATGCGTGTAGCATCAAAAACATGACTCTGATCGTGGATCCATCAATTCTGGTGGATTCGAAACGTTGGGTTCTAGCTGCCCCCCCCCCCCCCCAACCCTCTCTCCAATTCCTGGAAATGATTCTACTGTGCCATATCCGGTGTTATGGAGAAAAATTTCCTATGTTATGGGGTAGAGCACAACAGGAAGATGACTGCTAGAAACCAACTCAATTCTCAAAACAATGCTTTATAAATGAAAATGCTAAGATATGGAGAATAATACCAACCTTCAACTGGATGTTCAAAGTAGATCCCCATTAAGATTTCAATCTCTACACTTGACCCTGCAGATTAGTCTCAACAACCAATATAAGCAAGTGCATATAATATATGAAAGACATTAGCAGAATCAATAACATGGTCCATGATATAACAAGCAAATATAACCCAATGTACTTTAAACAACATTTACAATATCAATTGGACGAGAAAATGAGTATTTCTATTAATGATAACGAGAAGTACATGATACAACCTCTTGCAGGAAACCCATCTGAACCAAGAACTAGGTCCCTCCACTTGTCCCTCCACCACTTCAATTCCCCCATGCAGTGAAAAAATCAAACTATGAAGGAGTTTGGTAGGTGAACATAAGAATTTCACAACAACAAGGATCAATGGATGTAGACTCAAGTCATGAAAAAAATCCAATATAGCTATGGTGCTCTCTCTTTCTCCTCCCTTCCATACACCATAAGAGATAAATAGATAACCCTCCAAAGGTAGGTGAAAGGTTGAATCGAGTCATTTTGGGATGCATGGAGGGACAAGGGTAACCCTAAGACCTCTTTTTTGTTAATTTTTCAGAATTTACTTCAATATGATCTAGGATCTTAACTGAGAGAACAACATGTACAACACATCAATCATGGACACAATAATGCAAGCACACAAGAGACACAGAGTTTAGTTGAGGAAAACCATAAAGGTGAAAAACCCCAATAAATTCCTCAGAGATAGATAGATCAATGATACAACCCAAGCATAAGAGATAGCCATCTCCTAGCAGTAGCTTCTCCTCCTCCACAAGTCCGCCACTCTCCCGAGATTGTGAGAGAGAATATAATGATGAAATAGAGTGTCTCCTACACTCTATTTATACTTGACTTGACTTGCTTAATAACCTTTACCAGGTCGGCCCTAACTTAACCACATAACATAATGATGACTGGGACGACACCCAATAGGGTGGTCTAATAACCCTTTGACCCACATGTCCGACCACCAATAGGGTGGTCTAATAACCCTTTGACCCACATGACTTATACAGGGCCAACCCCAACAAGGTGGTCTAATAACCCATCAAGTGTAAGTTATGACACTTACAATATAAATGATGACACTTCCGTATAGAGGAATAATAACATATCTATAGGAATACAAACACTTCCGTATAGAGGAATAATACCATCTCTATAGGAGTACAATATACATATATGAAATACATTCCGAAGTTACATATACATCAACACTCCCTCTTAACTAGTAACGTATTTCTCGACACAGGTCTTCTAGCACAAGTCTTCTTCTCTGGATCATCGTCACTGGATAATCGTCATCGAGTCATTGTCATCGTCACTGCTATTGCTATCTCAATTAATCTCTGAATCTAATTGTCATAGGAAGTTCTATAGAGCCAGTCCTTTTTCATACTGGATGTAGGCCCACCACCTACAGGCCTTCATCATCACTGGCCATACTGTGAAAATCTCAGGACCTATTACGTGCATCACAAAACCTTAAAAGAGTCTCTTGGCTAGAAAGAACCCTAAAGAGCAACTGAGGCCTTTGTCATCCTGTCCAGATCTCCAGGACTGATTACATGTGACTCCACCACAAAACCTTGAAAGAGAATCCCAAGACTAATTATGAGCACACGGCTCAACTTATCGGATCTCCCGAGGCACAAATTACATGTCATAACCACAAAACCTCGAAAGAGCATCCCATGATTGATTACGAGAACATGGCTCAACCTATCGGATCTCCCAGGGCACAAATTACATTTGGTCATGGCAAAACCTCGAAAGAGCATCCCAGGACTGATTACGGGAACACGACTCAACCTATCGGATCTCCTAGGGCACAAATTACATGCCATAGGACAAAACCTCGAAGGAGCATTTTCCAGATATCCCAGGGCACAAATTACATGCCATAGGTAAAACCTCAAAAAACTATCTACAAATCTCCTAGGGAACAAATTATATGTCCTCCCAAGCAAAACCTTGAAAGAGCATTTTCCAGATATTCTAGGGCACAAAATACATGACATAGGAAAAACCTCGAAAGACTATCTACAAATCTCCCAGGGCACAAATTATATGCTTATCTACACATGTGCTCCCTCTTACTCTTTGCTTCCTTGCAGGAACAATTGGAGTGTGCTCCCCTCTTGATCTTTGCTTCCTTGCAGGAACAACTGGAGTGTGCTCCCTCTTGATATTTGCTTCCTGGATTACCTATCCTTGAAATTTTATCCATCCTTAATCACTATGCATGCTTATTAGTATTATCATTGTGTTATCCTCGAGGTCTCATACATAATCACACATTCATTAGTATAATCTTAATACTATCAAAACAAAATAATCTTAAACATGTATAGTCATGATCATTTCAAACACAGATAATAAACATTAGTATTCAAGGTTTTAGGGAAGTCTTCTTTTATTCATGCACATTTTTATTTGATCATAGGACTCTTATGGTTAGTTAAATCATCAATCAAGATAAGAGACATAATATGCATAAACCCTTGATTACTTACATTTCTAACTTTATGAATAAACATAACCAATCATACCAAGTATACTTATATAAGGGATCCTAACACAAAGTAAGATTCTAACTTGATATAGGAAAAACATACCTGGATTACTATGTTAGCCAGTTATGTCTAACATACCCCCATGATGTCATCTGGTTCTCTTCAATGACTTGTGCTAGTAACCTACATGTCTCATAAGTTAACCATTGTAGGACCAAGTTATACATACCTCGTAAGTAGATCTTTTATGTGATCCACGACAATGGATGAATCTTTGTCTTCATGTCACCATGATCATATGTTCTTGAAGTAGAACATGATTTGTCTTTCTTGGTGTACCTTTTATGTTAGCAAACAACATAAACCTCATACAACATCACCATGCATTAGTACAATCATAAGTGTCAAAACCTTAATCAATGAATATCTTCTTATCAAGTGATACGACAAGTCTAGTAATTAATCAAGATTGTACTAACCATAATGATATGAAGACAAACATATCATAAACTCAACCATGAACAGAATTCAAAACATACCTGTAAACCATACCTGTCAAGACTGCTTGTAATCTTCTGATGTAAGGCCTTAGCCTCATCTCCCTCTGAAATAGCAACTTCTTCACTTATGCAAGTGACCAATCCATTCTCTTCTAGGATTAACCTAATCCACTTGATATGCAAGAACTGGATCTGGAGCTGGATTAGGGTTTGTCAGAGAAACCCTAAAAATGCAAACTTTGAATTTCAAACTTACGAAAGGATAGAAATATGCGCCTTGATGAGATGATCAAGCTGGTATACTCATAATTTGAAAACTGCAAAGTTTCACCCCTCAAATTTGCCTTTGAAACTTCTGGATTCACTAAACATGACCCCTAACTAGGGTTTGATAAAGCCCACCCTTCTTCCCAATCAAAAGGTTTGATCCAAAGCTCTAAGCTTCTATTTTTTGAGGAGCTTCCAGCTGTGATCACAGATTTAAAAAATTTCCATTTTTGAAGAAGCCCTAATTTTCCACTTTTCTGATCAAAGTCCCGAATTAGGGTCTGATCAAGCCCAGCCTTATGCCCAACCAAAAATTTTGATCTTAATCTGTAAATTCTGATTTGGATGAGTGGCATTCAGCCGTAGTCTCTGATTACAAAAATTTCAACTTTCTTCGAAACCCTAAATTCTGGAAGCCATGAATGAAGGTGCTCAAAAATAATTCTGTTTTGACAGAAATATGTACCTGATTGTTTCTTGTGTAACTCCAAACTTTTCGATCCACAAGGTCTGAAACATTTTTTTTTTTAATATTCTGACCTGTCATATTTCCAACCCCATAGGTCTTACCTCAAATGGATTCTCGGAGAGAGAGTTATGCCACGTGTTGCAATGTGACCAGTTTATGGGATAAAATAGGAGAGCGAACTTGTACGACGTGACACGTGTTACTGGTTCCGTTTCGGCCTCTAAAAAAGTTACCTAATAAATTACAGTATGTGCACTACCTGTCACATTTTATGAAATTTCATTTGGAGCTTCCTAGCCCAAGTTATGACCTTGTTTCCAAGGTCACCTATTTATGACTAAGATCTGGAAGAGGCAAAAACCCTATATTATACAGATCATAAATCACAAAGTACAATGAATTAGAGGTTGTCCTTTGGACACAAGGTACATGGGGATCTTAGATTCGCCCTGTACTATTTTCAGACCCTGAAACCTCGCCAAATTTATTTATAGCCCTAGCTTTTTTCTGAAAAAGTGCTACGATGACTGGTTTTTTCTATATCAAGCCCTAGCTTTGCAATTGCAACAGGTGTCATACATGCCATACCATGCCTTCTTTTAGGCTAGCTCTGATACCATGTTAATTTTTTAGAATTTACTTCAATCTGATTTAGGATCTTAACTAAGAGAACAACATGTGCAGCATATCTACAGCATATCAATCATGGACACAATAATGCAAGCACACAAGAGACACAGAGTTTAGTTGGGAAAACCATAAAGGTGAAAAACCCCAATAACTTCCTCAGAGATAGATAGAGAAATCATACAACCCAAGCATAAGAGATAGACATCTCCTAGCAGCAGCTTCTCCTCCTCCATAAGTGCGCCACTCTACCGAGAGTGTGAGAGAGAATAGAATGATGAAATAGAGTGCCTCCCGCACTCTATTTATACTTGACTTGACATGCTTAATAACCTTTACTAGGTCGGCCTTAACTTAACCACATAACATAATGCTGACTGGGCCGACACCCAATAGAGTGGTCTAATAACCCATTGACCCACATGGTCGACCCCCAATAGGGTTGTCTAATAACCCTTCGACCCACATGACTTATACAGAGCTGACCCCAACAAGGTGGTCTAATAACCCATCAAGTATATGTGACGACAATTACAATATAAATGATGACACTTCCGTATAGAGGAATAATAACATCTCTATAGGAATACAAACACTTTCGTATAGAGGAATAGAGTTTTTACTAATTTTTTACCATATAACTTGATGTAAAAATAGAGTTCTTACTGTTTTTTACCATATAACTTGATGTACGTGAGCTAGATTGGGATAGACTGCGTATACGCTAGGTATAGTGGAACAACTAGCATACAGGAACAAAAATAGGGAACAATGGTTCCTGAAGGGAAAATAATGGATCTGATTCAATACAATGGATATTGAAGGCCAATAGGTGCTGATGCTCACAAGGTGGAAAAATACGCTGTAACAGATGCCCCCTAATGTGTGTGTTAACACCCAAAAAGTGCTCACTACCTCATCTCCCTCATTACATGATTAATTTGTCTATATTTCCTACCATATTTGCCCCCAAAACCTTAAAAAAACCATTAAAAAGCCTCCAAAAGGCCAAAAAAACCCCCTTTTTTCTCCAAAATAATTTAAATTCCTCCAAAAATAGCAAAAACCCTCTAAAAGGGCCCTAAATTCCCAAAAATCAAATAAAAGGGAATAAAAAATACAAAAAAGAGGAAAAAGAAGGAAAAAAGGAAGCAAAAACCCTATACAATTGACCTAAACCATATGGTTCTGAAAACCATGGGTCAACACTCCATGACTAAAAACCTATAAATAAGTGATGGAGGCTCCCCATTTCATATCCACAATTTCTCCCATCCTTATGCTGCCAAAAATTCTCTTGAAACCCTAGTTCTCCACTTAGAGATAATTTCCCACTTGAGAACCCCTTTGGCCCATATCCAAAACACCTTGGACGAAGGAGAAGGAACAACACTGGAGCATTGGAGAAGCCCCTAGACTACTGCAAAGGCTCCAACAACCTCAACATATGAGGTAAAATTAATACAATGCAAATTTTCATTATCTTTTTGTTGTCTTTTTATGCACATGCTAGAATAGTTTACTGTTTTTATTTACTGTCATATTTTACTGTTTTATTGAACTGCTACTAAGGAGTCCCTTCTCCTTAGTAGGTGCTCATTTGCACAAGCTAGGGTGAAAACCCTAGCTACTATTTTGGTGACTCCAGTAGTGTTCCTTTGAGTTTATGGTTATAATTTTTAGAAGTTTAGTTTTCTGCAAGTATTTTTATGTTTTCCCCTTTCGGCTGTCCCTTTCGGCAGTTGGGTTTGCTGAAGTAAATCGCATATTTTTTCCCCACAGCTGCAATCCAACCGCGGCTTTCAGTCTGCTTCCTGCAATCCGACTACGGCTTTCAGTCTGTTTCTCGTGATCTCCCTGTGGTATTCAGTCTTTCTCCTACGATCTGACCGCGGCTTTTAGCCTTGTTCCTGTGATCCGACCACGGCTTTCGACCTAGTTCCTGCGATCCGACTATGGCTTTTAGCCTAGTTCCTGCGATTCGACCGTGGCTTTCAGCCTCTTTCCTGCAATCTCCCAGTGGCTTTCATCCTATTTCCTGTGATCTCCCTGTGGATTTCAGCTTGTTTCCTACGATCGCTCCGCGGCTTTCAGCCTGTTTCCTGCAATCTCCGCGCAACTTTCAGCCTGTTCCTTGCGATCTCCCTGCAGCTTTTTGCTTGTTTCCTGTGATCTCCCCATGGATTTCATCCTGTTTCCTACAACCTCCCCATGGCTTTCATCATGTTTCCTCCGATCTTCCTATGGCTTTCGACCTGTTTCCTGCGATCTCCCCATGGCTTTCAGCCTATTTCCCGCGATCCGCCCACATAGTTTTGCCATAGACCCGCGATCTGTTTTCTGCACTTTTTTACCCTGTTTTGAACCAAGCACTTTGCTGCAATATTTTCTGCACCTGCACAGCCAACTGTCCTATCTGCAGCCATACTTCCCTATAGCCTCTTTCTGCAGTTTGCTTTTTATTCCATATCCAGATTTTTTTAAGTTTAAGCATTTCAATTGAAAAAAGAAAATTTTGCATTACAAGTTTAATTTCTGCATTGTTATTATTAGTTAGGAAGTTGCCCACCCCATGGCAATTTTGATTGGGTTCATTACCTCTCACACACACACTCTGTCACGTAATTCAAGTGAGCCCTAAAATACTACTTAACACAACCAACATTCTAACCCCACTTGGGGAACACATAAGAATATTGTAGTTAGGTAGGACAGGGGGGATAGGCATCCAAATAACACCCCTCGGTCGCTTACACTTGAGACATGGTTGTTGTCCATTAGGGAACCAAAATTCGATGGTATTTTTTGGCATGGTCACAACCAGTTTATCAGAGGGCCTCTCCCTTAGGAGGGTTGAAGTAGCCAAACTGGTTTCGGAGGCCTGAGTGGAATACCGAAATCCATTCAGTAACCGAAGGCTACCTACTCGTTGGTCTGCATGTGGTGTTCTCTTTAGGTCCACACAGTGATAAGACCAGAGCTGCAGATTCACCTTTCATGAACGTGTCATGAACGGGGTATCTTAGTTGCCTTTCTTCTAGGATTGTCTTACCCAGTGTCCCTCTTGGTAGGGGGATATGTTTAGCCACTTGGCTCTACTATCCATATTGTCTGACTTGGATTTCATCACCTTGCAGAGGATATGTCTGGTTGAGTCAGAATACTATTTAGCTAGGTGTTTGCATGCTCCCTTACCTCCCTTTGGTCTAGCGAGTCCACTATTTTTATTTTTTAGGAAACCTGTTGCATGTTGGTATTCTAACCATTGTTGTTGACGCTTTGCTTATTGTAGCACAACTATTATAGTGAGTGTTTTGAGATGGTTGTTGGCCTGAGTGCCATATTTTTTGTGCTCTCCTTCTCCACACTCGGCTACATTAGGGTTTTTGAGCTGTTTTTCACTCGACACAACCCCCAGATACTTGACACCATTTGTCACCATTGAGTCCTCGAGACATTCTCGGTGCCTCCAGCATGAGCCCCCGCAGCATGGTTCACTTGACATCACCCATTCTATATGTATATCTTCATCACTTGACACCACTCGTCATAGACCTAGAGCTTCATCACTCAACTCCATTCGTCGACACCATAGAGCTCAGTCACCCTACCCGGACGCCCCTTATTTCACATCTGATTCTGAGGCAGAGTTCGAGAACCCCACTTATATTGCACCAACCAGCCCCATGGATGGCATGACTTCCAACACTTTCTTTGTAGGAACCATTGGTGGAGCGTCCACCACCACCCCAGCTACCACACTCGCTTTGGGTATGCCCTTGATGGGGCTCACACCCACCATTCCGGTCACTGTTTCAATTCCAGTGGCTAGCATACCCAACCCAACCCCACTAGTGACTCCCACTACCCTTGGTGGCGCAGGACCATCCCTTACCACCTTCGTTCCTCTCCCTGGCAACATCCCCAACCTGAACCTAACCCCTCCACTTGGGAGCATTGGCCCCAACGTGGCCACAACTACCAGTATGTCACATCCTTCTACTAGTTTTCCATTCATGGCTAGTCTCAACCTTCCTGACCTGGCCAGACTAACCAACGATCCCATCAGACATGACCTTGCGTGGCCTCACATTCCCACCAAGCTCCCATCAGACATCCCTAAGTTCTAGGGCAAGGCAAGTGAAGACCCCAAAACCACATTATGTCCTTCCATCTATGGTGTTCCTCCAACTCCATAGTGGATGACTTTGTCTGACTCCATCTGTTACAACTCACCCTCACTGGCTCTGCAGCCAAGTGGTACATCAAGCAGCCCCATGGGACCCATGCCACCTTTAATTCCCTTGCCTCGACCTTCCTGTAGTTCTTTCAGTTACCTGTCCACTATGACGGGGGAGTTGAGATCCTACTATCTTGCAGACAGAATACAGCCACCCACATCACTGACCACATTCATGAGTGGCGGTGAGGCCGAAGCCTTTGCAAAATCAAGTTAGATGACCGTATCTTCTTAGATTGGTTTCTAAAATCTCTCCTTCCTGTCATTACCAAGGATGTGGCATCCGAACGACCCCAGTCAAAGGAAGAGGCCATCCTCAAAGCCCAACAATTTGAACTTATTTACGTCTAGTCTGGTTACCTCTATACCATCATAACTGATGCCCCTTGCGGTGATTCCTCCTAAAATGATGTGACGGGGGCATCCCATGCCACAGATGGAATCATTGGCCGTATTGCCTCGCATAAGCAGCCCTTTTCCATAGCACATACTATCCCTGGCCCCGACCTTTCGCCGGCTACATCCCACTCTGGAGAAACCAATTCGTATGCTCTCATGGCACATCACCACCATTCCCACGGACCCTCATGCCCACCTCAGTGCTTTGGCCATGCATCCCCCACTTGTGCCCCCCTGGTCGCACCTCAACCATATTACCCCCCGCTGGTCGTGCAAGCTCCTGTGTCTTCCCAAGCCCCCGTTGCTTATTATCTGCCACAGGCCACACCTATGGAAAACCCACAACCCGTTACACAGAGGTATCAGCAACCCCTACAAGGGTTGGCACCTGCACCACCTCCACCCACTTATTATCCACCCCAGCCTGCTCCAGCACCTGCATAACCCCAGAACCCACCTGCTTCCCAAGGAAAAACGTATGCCCAACAAAATTCGTAGCCCAACCAAAATAACCAATGCTAACAAGGGCAGCAAAACTGCGGCAAAGGACCTAACTTCGGGAACAACCCCCCTCTAGAGCAAGGCGGACAACCTCCTAATCCCCCGAACAATAATAACATGGCACTTTCCAACCAAAACCCTTACAGGCCACCCAAGCAAGCCAAAAATCCTAATGCGAACAAACCATCCTTGTTCTATTTGTGAGGTCTATGGCCATTACACACATGCTTGCCCACATTTGGAGTGAGCTTGACAACTTTGGACTGATGATGCCCACAGCCAAGGGCACGCAGCTCCTCAGGTGCCACCTAACCCGCCATCACCTTAGACTCAACCCTTGGTGTTACAGAACCCTTTACCAACCCAACATGTGGTGAAAACTCAACCATTGGCTCCCCCTCAAGGAAACATGCCACCACAACAACAAATCACTTATGCCGTACCTGATCAACCCATGATAGACTCAGGTACCCATAACTTGTTAATGATGTCATCCACCAATGCCAACCTTCAAACCCATCGAAACCAATATGGCTCCACCCCTAAAGCCCCTCCCACCAATAAAAACACCAACGCTCTTCCCACCGATCAGTCATTATGAATACCTCCGGTTCCACTAGATGGCGCCTCCAAAGCCCCTCGCTTCCCACTTCGTCGCATCAACAATAACCCCAATGCTCGTGCTGTGTCTAATTACAACATTGTAGATGATTTAGCTCAGTCCCTCGTAGCCATGTCTATGTTGGGGGTCTTAAAAAAATGTCCTACACAGCGCAAGACTTTGCTCTCAGCCATTGGTGCTATTGACCCAACTGATTCACGAATGATGGCCTTTGATTTGGACCAATCTGAACCATGCCTTCCTTCCACTTTAGCATTCCAAGTTTCTTTACCCATTCAGAATCTTGTCATCTATCAGTGTATCATCTATGAGGGTGCCTCTACATGCGTTATGTCCACATTCATTTGGAAGAAGTTGGGATCTCCTACTCTCCAGCAGTCCACAACTGCGTTGTGAGCCTACGATGGTTGTTTGGCTCAACCCTAAGGTCTCTTAGCTAATGTCCCCATCTAGTTGGATCGTAAAACAATGCTTATTGATATAGAGGTCATCAATGCCCAACTTGATTATAACCTCTTACTTGGCTGCAGTTACATGTATGCCATGTGGGTAGCTGCCTCATCCATTTTTCATACCATCATGTTCCCTTATGATGGACACGTGGTCAAGGTCGATCAACTCACCTATTATGATCCTAATGTCCTCACTACACTCGAAAACATTCTCCCCATGGTTGAACAACCAGTTTGTGGTGCATCTACCTCATTGGTTTCCCCAGTGGGATACAGAGTTTACTCAGATACGCTGATGACCTCAACATTCTAGTCCATTCCACCACCGTCACCAGCGACCGACATATCTAACTTATGTACCCTTTAACACAATACACCAACACCCAACCATCAACCGGCCCTACTACCCCAACCACCATTGGCACCTATTCATGTTGGTGTTACACCCATCCATACAATCCCCTTCCTATTCCCCCTTCCGGAGTAGTAAGCGCCCCGGTTATGGATACCCTCAGCCTCCCCAGTTTATCTTTAGGATTACCTGTATGGTACATCAAGCCTCTCGTTTTCCCCCTGACACCAAATGTCATCCTACAACTGGTGCAACCCATCACCACTACTAGTCAACCACTTCCTGGTGTCACTACTCCTTCCTCATCCACTAACCCATCCCCTCTTATCAAGCACATTGGGGGCAGAGGCCCACAACTATACACTGCTTTACCCCCTCCCAAAATGGTTAAAACCCCCCCCATGTTTCGCACTCCTCCCAAATGTTCATTGTGTGATGAGTTGAGCCATGCTACGCATCAATGTGCACAATTACCTGCATTACAGGAGCACATGCAAATGCTTGACGATGACCCCAACATCTCGGTTGTCCAACTAGACCATACTCTTAAGCCTCGCGATAAATCACTGCGTACCAATCACCCTTGTGCAATCTGCAGTATTTACGGCCATTACTCACATCACTGTCCAGATCTCCCAGATTACAGAGGAGCTCTATATGAGAAGAATAACTTGGACCTTGAGACGGCTCACCCCACCATTGAAGAGATCCATCCCCCAGCATCCCCACCAACCGGAGAGATTAATACCATTTATATGATCTCTTCTACTAGCACTCCCTCATCAATCGATTTGACAACCCAAAGTTTCGACAATGATGAGGAGATTATCGAGGCTCTTATTGCACCTGATTACCCCTGGGAAGATATGCACCATCGTTCCTATTTCCTCCTCAAAGAGTCCTCCCCCACCATAGCCACCCAATTTTCGGTTGAGTCCAAAGATTTCCTCCCCACCAAAGTTGACTCGTTTAAAGAGTCCATTCCTACTCCTGATACCTTTGAGGAAGGTAACATGGCCAATATCTCACCCATAATCCACATTGATATCTCTGCCCCAGCCAGTGCTCCTAAACTCATTTTGTTAGGAGCCTCCTACACTGAGTACGAGATCGGAGAGTACATAAAACTTTTCCAAGAGTTCCACGATGTCTTTTCCTGGTCCTATACCGAAATGCCTAGTCTTGACCCCGCTATCATAGAGCACCACATTGACACATGGCCAGATGTACCCCCCATTTGCCAGAAACAACGTCCCATACACCCATCAAAGCTCCCCACCGTTAAAGTAGATATTGAGAAACTTCGCACAACAGGATTCATTTATCCTATTGCATATACCACTTGGGTTTCTAACCGCATCCCTGTTAACAAGAAACAAGGCACCATCAGAGTATGTACTGAATTCCGCGATTTAAACCGAGCATGTCCCAAAGACAACTTCCCCGGGCCATTTATTGACCAACTCATCGATGCGTGTGTGGGGCATGAAGTCCTATCCTTCATGGACAGTTTCTCTGGATACAACCAGATTCAAATCCGCAAGGAAGATCAATACAAGACTACCTTTACCACCCCATGGGGCACCTTTGCCTATCGTGTCATGCCTTTCGGCCTTAAAAATGTTGGCGCCACCTTCCAGCGGGCCATGACCTATTGTTTTCATGACTTGGTCCATATCCTATTAGTCTATATTGACGATCTCACAACATGTTCCAAGAAATGATCAAACCACCTTAACGACCTCCGGAAGTCTTTCTGCGTTGTCACAAGTATCAGATCCGCTTGAACCCACTCAAGTGTGTCTTTTGTGTTCCGGCAAGCTGGTTGTTGGGTTTCATTGTTTCCCATAAAGGAATCATTGTTGATCCTTTCAAATTCAAAGCCATCAAAGACCTCCCCGCACCATGGATGCTCCGACAGCTACAGAGCTTACAGGGGAAATCTAATTTCCTTCGCCGCTTAGTTCCTGATTATGCCACCATAGTTCATGGTTTCTTACGTCTGCTTCATACTCACATACATAGTGCATCCTACCTTGGACATGGGGCATATATTCTAACTGACTCAGAAGGCCACGCCTTGCACAACCCCCGTAATTGGTTGTATCTTAAACACTTTTATCCTTAACAATCCGGCGGACCTGTTACACCAAAATTTTGCCACCCTTGTGCAAGTATCATAAGTGTCGCAAATGTTGCAAGTGTCGTCGTCATGACCTAGTGTCGTCATCATGACCATTGCAAGTACCGTCATTATGACCAAGTGTTGTCATCATGACCATTGTGATAATGTCGTCATCTTGACCATTGTGATAATGTCGTCATCTTTACCATTGTGTATACATCGCTGAAGTCATCTGGACCAAGTGCTCATTTGGCGGATTTGTACTCAATTTGTACACCCTTTTGAGAGGTCATCGCAGGTTGCACACTAACAACATGCGACGTCGCAGGTTGCTCTATAGCAGGGTGCGACGAGGTCTGTTAATGGGAAAAAATATCCATTTCGAGATCTTTCTCGAATCTTGCCCATTTGGGGGCTTATCCCTAATCTCTTGGAGAGCTGGTACTCGACCCCTAGCCTGTTGGGAAGATCCCCTATCACTCTCCTACCATCTCTCATCCTATCCTATCCATAACCTCATCCACTTAGTCCTATATATATGGGGATCACTCCCATACCAAAGGGAGGAAGACTATGGTATCTACATGCTGGTGAAATCTCTCTTAGGACACCTTCACTCACCTCTTGGAGAATTCATGCTTCCTTGGAAGGGCTTGGCAATTGGCTTGTGTGGAGAAGGGCCGCTACAGTAAGTCATTGGTTGTAGTTCTATATCTATATCATGTACTCCTGTATTTGCAGTAATACAAATTTTTTCCACCAATATTGTCTCTTATGTATGATGATGTTGTGTTGTTTACTTGCTTCACTATTTACATAGATCTCTTATTGTATAGATGCTCTTTACTCGTTTCTCTTTTCTATGTGTTGACAGGTCTTGCAGCTTGGATCTGACGACCATGGGACGTGGAGAAACATAGCGGGAGAAAGGATAGAAAATCAAAGAGGTAATACATATAGTACTTTATCCTTAAATAGATCTAGGAAACACATTTGTAGTCTGTTTTATTTGTTCTAGACTCACATTGAGCTAGGGAGATCCGGCTCGCCTCTGGTCGAGTGGATTGTCCGTCAACAGGACCCGCTAGTCTGTATTGTACAGTTTGATTTCTTTTTTTTTCCAATTTGTTTTCCAAACAGTTTCCACCATTGGAATCAGAACGACGAGACCTTCAAAATGGTCGACCCGGTTTCTCGTTTTCTCCGAACCCATTTTTTGGAATTTTTTTCCGTGCATGTCGCCACATCGACCATTCTCAGTTTTTAGCATTCCTTATACCATCAGATTCAGTTTTTATAACATTTTCATATTAGTAGCCAGGTTGGTAGTTGGGTTAGCAAGCATCATTTTCAGATGAAATGAAGCTTGGGGGGCATGCCACATGTCGTATTGTCAACAATCATGTTGAGGGAACACTAACATGTTAAGCCACTAGCAATCATGCTGGGGGAATTTTCCAACCTCTAGGAATCATGTTGGGAAGGAACCCGTCAATGGGCCTTAACCTATGAGCATAGTTCCCTTTCTATGTCAAGCTCTTTAAAAAATGAAACAAGTCTTTTGAGTAGAGTTCTATTCCTGTGTCAAGCTCGTTAAAAAATGAAACATATCCTTTCCATTTGAGTCAAGTCTCCTCGTAGACTTAGTACCTGAACCTTCTTTTCACCCACCTATGCCTTAGGAGAATGAAATGAAAATTGGGGGCATGTCTTCAACCTCTAAAAGTCACGTTGAAGTCAACTCGACCACCTCTCTACACCACGTTGGAGCTAAGTCACTTACTTCCAACAATCATGCTGGGGGAACTCACCACCCTTTGGATTCCATGTTGGGTAAAAGTTCACCATTGGGAACATTTTCGAGCATACTTTCCCTTTTTAGGTTTTAAGCTCATTAAACCATGAAAATTATGCTGATCATAGTTCATTTTATGTTACAAGCTCGTTAAAAAATGAAGCAGACATCATGAGCATTCTGCCAACCTATCTTCGAGCTCGTTAAAAACAGTAAGATAGTATCTGAGCTTACTTTTTCACTTTTTTCATGCTCTGGTTGAAACATGAAAAGTGGTTTGAGCTTGGTTTTTACTTTTTTGTGCTCTGGTTCAAATATGAAAAAGATTCCGAGTGCTTTTGATAACATTATCGTGCTCATTAAAATTTTGAGTAAAAAGGTGTGTCTAATGAGTATAGGTTTATCACTTTATCTGGCCTTGCTAGACTATTTACGGAAAATAAATTGTTCCAAGTTTACTTTTTCCTTTGTCATACTTGGTCATCAACCATGACAAAGTTGTTCATGGAGTCCTTTTTAAGCTCTTTTCAGACTTCCTAAATAGGAAAAGATTTCCAAGCGAACTTGATGCTTTCACGCTTGTAAAAGCATTTGAATGATCGTCTTTCTGGTGATAGTTTACCCCTTTTTCAGACCAAGAAGCACTATTTACAAAAAAGAAATACTCCAACCAACTGGAAGAGTCCTCTCCTGCATTGTTTTACCCTTTTTCGAGTGATGAGGCTAACTTTACGAAAAAGGACCGTTGGAGTCTCCTTTAGTTCTTTTCACTATAAACATGAAATGACACCGAGTTTTCCTTCTTTGGACTCGTTAAATTTTAAACATTGAAGGCCCCATTATGGGACGAATTCCTCCTTTCCTAGGTTCATAAAATGTTTAGTATTGGACTTATCTATGAGATGAGCTATACTGAGCATCTAGTTACCCTTATCAAGCTCGCTAAAAAACAAGTGAGGCACTCATCATTCATGATGGCGAAAAAGGAAAGTGTTTGTGTTACATACATTAGTGGCAGTATATAGTCATTCTTGAACATGGCACTCATCTGCATTTGCATACTGATACTTGGGTCATTTGTTTTTCTATGAGTCCCCGCTTACTTTCTGAGTCTTGTTACTTCTCTGAGTCATTCGAAGAAAGCTTCCACTATCAGTTGCATTAGAATTTTGCGTCATTCTCATGTCAATACTACGAAGTCATGCCATGCCCATGTTCAAGAACACATTCACTCATCATTTTTGGTTAGTACACACGTCGTCATGCCGTTGTTACTTTGAGTTAGTCTCACATGTTATTGTACCATCCGATCCACTCTACGCATTTTTGTTGTGTTTCATGTCGATTGACGGGGGATTCATCATGGCCCTCCTTCGATGGATTCATCCTTGTCGACTTCAACTCATCGTTTAGGGATTGAATCTAGAAACTAGTTAAGTACCTTGGTCCTGCATGCCTTAATGGTAGGTCACCTCGCTTTCATCATGAGTTTACATCATTGACTCTTGATTGAAATATTTCATCTTGCATTCGATGTCAACTCATTTATTCACACTTGATGATATGTACTGTGATACCTTGGGAATCATTGACATTAATGGTGATCTCCCTCGTGCTTTTTAACGGTTTACATCAATGATTGGTAATCAAGTCATTTCTACCATGTTCGACGTTAAGACATTTGTAATCACATGGATAGATTCGTATCATTGCAGGTTCAGCTTGAAGACCCTGGGGAGTCATGATTTACCCAAGTTGCGATGGAGTTTGTATTGAGTCATATTACATGGATCCACTTTTGTATTGGTCGTGGCTGTGTTATCATCACATCATGGATCTACGCTTGTGTCTCATAGCCATGATTGTGTTCAATTGGTCATTTCTCCCATGGATCTGCAATGTATTGGTCAGCAGCCATGTTGTACTACATATGAGATTGTCAGTTCAGAGTCAATTGTACTGCAGCAGCGTCCTTCATCCGACAAGTCTTTTGCCATTTTTTCTATCAAAGCACTTCACCTGTACATCCTTAATAGCTTCATGCTTTGGGGGGCATTCTGTTACACCAAAATGTCGTCACCCTTGTGCAAGTGTCACAAGTGTCGCAAATGTTGCAAGTGTCGTTCTCATGACCTAGTGTCATCATCATGACCATTGCAAGTACCGTCATTATGACCAAGTGTTGTCATCATGACCATTGTGATAATGTTGTCATATTGACCATTGTGTATACATCCCTGAAGTCATCTGGACCAAGTGCTCATTTGGAGGATTTGTACTCAGTTTGTACACCCTTTTGAGACGTCATCGCAGGTTGCACGCTAGCAACATGCGACGTCGCAGGTTTCTCTATAGAAGGGTGCAATGAGGTCTGTTAATGGGAAAAAAATAGCCATTTTGAGATCTTTCTCAAAGCTTGCCCATTTGGGGGCTTATCCCTAATCTCCTGGAGAGCTGGTACTCAACCCCTAGCCTTTTGGGAAGATCCCCTATCTCTCTCCTACCATCTCTCATCCTATCCTATCCATAACCTCATCCACTTAGTCCTATATATATGAGGCTCACTCCCATACCAAAGGGAGGAAGACTATGGTATCTACATGCTGGTGAAATCTCTCTTAGGACACCTTCACTCACCTCTTGGAGAATTCATGCTTCCTTGGAAGGGCTTGGCAATTGGCTTGTGTGGAGAAGGGCTGCTACGTTAAGTCATTGGTTGTAGTCCTATATCTCTATCATGTACTCCTCTATTTGTAGTAATACAAATGTTTTCCACCAATATTGTCTCTTATGTATGATGATGTTGTGTTGTTTACCTACTTAACTGTTTACATAGATCTCTTATTGTTTCATCTTGCGTTCGACATCAACTCATTTATTCACGCTTGATGATATGTACTGTGATACCTTGGAAATCATTAACATTAATGGTGATCTCCCTCGCGCTTGCTAATGGTTTACATCAATGACGAGTAATCAAGTGGTTTCTACCATGTTCAACGTCAAGACATTTGTAATCACATGGATAGATTCATATCATTGCAGGTTCAGCTTGAAGACCTTGGGGAGTCATGTTTTACCCAAGTTGCGATGGAGTTTGTATCGAGTCATATTACACGGATCCACTTTTGTATTGGTCGTGGTTTTGTTATCATCTCATCATGGATCTACGCTTGTGTCTCGTAGCCATGATTGTGTTCAGTTGGTCATTACTCCCATGGATCTAAAATGTATTGGTCAGCAGACATGTTGTACTACATATGAGATTGTCGGTTGAGAGTCAGTTGTACTGCAGCAACGTCCTTCATCCGACAAGTCTTTTGCCATTTTTTCTATCAAAGCACTTCACCTATACATCCTTAACAACTTCATGCTTTGGGGGGCATTCTGTTACACCAAAATGTCGTCATCCTTGTGCAAGTGTCACAAGTGTCGCAAATGTTGCAAGTGTCATCGTCATGACCTAGTGTCATCATCATGACCGTTGCAAGTACCATCGTTATGACCAAGTGTTGTCATCATGACCATTGTGATAATGTCATCATCTTGACTATTGTGTATACATCCCTAAATTCATCTGGACCAAGTGCTCATTTGGCGGATTTGTACTCAGTTTGTACACCCTTTTGAGAGGTGATCACAGGTTGCACACTAGCAACATGCGACGTCGCAGGTTTCTCTATAGAAGGGTGCGACGAGGTCTGTTAATGGGAAAAAATAGCCATTTCAAGATATTTCTCAAAGCTTTCCCATTTGGGGGCTTATCCCTGATCTCTTGGAGAGCTGGTACTCGACCCCTAGCCAGTTGGGAAGATCCCCTATCTCTCTCCTACCATCTCTCATCCTATCCTTTCCATAACCTCATCCACTTAGTCCTATATATATGAAGCTCACTCCCATACCAAAGGGAGGAAGACTATGGTATCTACATGCTGGTGAAATCTCTCTTAGGACACCTTCACTCACCTCTTGGAGAATTCATGCTTCCTTGGAAGGGCTTGGCAATTGGCTTGTGTGGAGAAGGGCTGCTACGTTAAGTCATTGGTTGTAGTTCTATATCTCTATCATGTACTCCTCTATTTGTAGTAATACAGATGTTTTCCACCAATATTGTCTCTTATGTATGATGATTTTGTGTTGTTTACCTACTTAATTGTTTACATGGATCTCTTATTGTTTCATCTTGCGTTCGATGTCAACTCATTTATTCACGCTTGATGATATGTACTGTGATACCTTGGGAATAATTGACCTTAATGGTGATCTCCCTTGTGCTTGTTAATGGTTTACATCAATGAACGGTAATCAAGTGGTTTCTACCATGTTCGACATCAAGACATTTGTAATCACATGGATAGATTCGTATCATTGCAGGTTCAACTTGAAGACCTTGGGGAGTCATGTTTCACCCAGGTTGGTATGGAGTTTGTGTTGAGTCATATTACACGAATCCACTTTTGTATTGGTCGTTGCTGTGTTATTATCTCATCATAGATCTACGCTTGTGTCTAGTATCCATGATTGTGTTCAGTCGGTCATTACTCCCATGGATCTGCAATGTATTGATCAGTAGCCATGTTGTACTATATATGAGATTGTCTATTCATATTCAGTTGTACTGCAACAATGTCCTTCATCCGACAAGTATTTTGCCATTTTTTCTATCAAAGCACTTAACCTGTACATCGTTAATAGCTTCATGCTTTGGGGGGCATTCTGTTACACCAAAATGTCATCAACCTTGTGCAAGTGTCACAATTGTCACAAATGTTGCAAGTGTCGTCATCATGACCTAGTGTCGTCATCATGACCATTGCAAGTACCACCATTATGACCAAGTGTTGTCATCATGACCGTTGTTATAATGTCATCATCTTGACCATTGTGTATACATCCCTAAAGTCATCTTGACCAAGTGCTCATTTGGAGGATTTGTACTCAATTTGTACACCCTTTTGAGAGGTCATCGCAGGTTGCACACTAGCAACATGAGACGTCGCAGGTTGCTCTATAGCAGGGTGCGACGAGGTCTATGAATGGAAAAAACTAGCCATTTCGTAATCTTTCTGGAAGCTTACCCATTTGGGTGCTTATCCCTGATCTCTTGGAGAGCTGGTACTTGACCCCTATCCTATTGGGAAGATCCCCTATCTCTCTCCTACCATCTCTCATCCTATCCTATCCATAACCTCACCCACTTAGTCCTATATATATGAGGCTCACTCCCATACCAAAGGAAGGAAGACTATGGTATCTACATACTGGTGAAATATCTCTTAGGACACCTTCACTCACCTCTTGGAGAATTCATGCTTCCTTGGAAGGGCTTGGCAATTGGCTTGCGTGGAGAAGGGATGCTACGTTAAGTCATTGGTTGTAGTTCTATATCTCTATCATGTACTCCTCTATTTGCAGTAATACAAATGTTTTCCACCAATATTGTCTCTTATGTATGATGATGTTGTGTTGTTTACCCGCTTGACTGTTTACATAGATCTCTTATTGTATAGATGCTCTTTACTTGTTTCTCTTTTCTATGTCTGGATAGGTCTTGCAGCTTGGATCTGACGACCCTAGGACATGTAGCAACATAGCGGGAGAAAGGATAGCGAATCAAAGAGGTAAGACATATAGTACTTGATCCTTAAGTAGATCTAGGAAACACATTTGTAGTCTGTTTTATTTGTTCTAGACTCACATTGAGCTAGGGAGATACGGCTCGCCTCCGGTCGAGTGAATTGTTTGTCAATAGGACCCGTTGGTCTGTATTGTACAGTTTGATTTCTTTTTGTTTTCCAATTTGTTTTCCGAACAGTTTCCACCACTGGAATCAGAACGACGAGACCTTCAAAATGGTCGACTCGGTTTCTCGTTTTCTCCGAACCCATTTTTTGGAATTTTTTTCCATGCATGTCCCCATCTCGATTTGTGTGCCACATCGGCCATTGTCAGTTTTTAGGATTCCTTATACCATCAGATTCAATTTTCTGAGCCCGTCATGATGCTTGGGATCATTTCTTGCTCTCACACTTAGATTTTTCGAGTATTTTTTCCAAAACACCGCCCGTCGCTTCGGTTCGTGTGCCACCTCGACCGTTATCCCTTTTTGACACTTTGTATATCGCCAGATTCAATTTTTCGTGCTCATGATGATGCTTGAGATCATTTCTCACTCTGACTAGGAACAGTTTCAACATTGTGTCCCAACACCTTGTTTTCTCGGTTTGCGTGCCACATCAGATTGTTACACATTTTTACATGAGGCATTCACTCCATTTATAGTGCAATTACTTCATTATTTTTCCACCATTCATCATCCCGCAAGGAGGCCCACCACTGTCCTAGGCTCGTACAAATCCACACTACGGTACCATTCCATTATTTCAGAGTCTTCTTATCACTTTCAGACTCCTTAAAATTGAAATCAATCACAAGCATGCACCGTCCTAGGCTCATACAAATCCACTCCACAGTACCATTCCATTATTTCAGAGTCTTCTTATCCCTTTAAGACTCCTTAAAATTGAATGCAATCATGAGCATGAACTGTATTGGGCTCATATAAATCCACACAACAATACCATTTTGAGCACATTTCTTCCAGCTCCTTACAAACCATAAAGAAGTCCCCCCCATGCCGTTCAGCACTATGATCAATCATCTCGGCAGCACCCCCAATAAGGTCACCTTTGTTTAGAGTAGTTTGTAGTCTCCTACCATCTTCCACCAACTTGAGTATCACTCATCCCAGTGACCCTCCCTGATCCATTACAGCTATGATCCCCTTCCCACCAGTCAGTTTCATATGCTGCCCGATCACCTCCAGCATCATACTCTAAACAAAGGAAGTTTGAGTCCACCCACTCTATTTTCCCAGTTATTCCCCACCTCCACAATATGTCGGTCCTACCATCAGTACTCTCACACTTCGGTTCTCCACCTCATGCTCCTATCAAGGAAACATCATTGCCTTGGTAGTTGCAGGTTTCCCTCTATCGATGCCAACCCATCTGTGGTGAGTGCCTATGGACCATTTTGATAGGAGTCATCAGTGCCTCTCCGAATGGTTTCTTCTCACATGCTCGATTTCAACACCTTGATCGCATCGTTGAGAATCGCACAGGGTATATATCCCTTTGGTCATTGGTCGAAGACCCCGATTTTCCCCGACTCTAGCACATTGGTGAGTCACTTTGGAACACCCAGTTATATGTTCCCATGGATGTCTGGGTTGCGTTGGTGATTGTATTCGGAATCCATCTAGTTATATGCTTCCTTGAGTACCCAGTTTAGTTCCAGTTTAGCTCCAGCCCAGTGTACTATTGAGGGTATGACTCCCCGTTATTATGATCCAGCAGCTCATCAGTTCCTCTGGTACCATACATCCATGAGGATATGTATCATCATAAGGTAAAGGAATATGCTGCTACAATTTTAAATAATGAGGTTCTCTATTCAGGTCATCATCAAAAGGAGAGGTAGGAGTTTCATACCCCTCATGTGGCACCACTAGAGAAAAACCTTTCACCCAATTTTCATCCCAAAGTGATGTGGCTGGAAAAGAAGTGTGGGAGTGAAGAATTATGAACCAACTTTAATTCTTTACAACTCTTACCCATTGAAATATTTAATTCATCTTCTCCATAATTGGCTGGTCCAACTATTGTGAGATCATGTACCTCTTCCAAGGCTTTGCAACTCTCTCCATGAGGCAACTCATAATCCCTTTGAACAAGGACAAGTGCTTGTCCTTCTTCTTGTTTCAGTGTAGCATCTTCAAGAACCTACATATCAACATGTACATCATGTTCCACAATTACAGTAGGTTCCTCTTTTGTGACATAAATTATTTCATCCTTTTCCTTGAAAAGAGAACCATTACTCATTATTTTTCCCGAGTTGCTTCCAAGTTCACTAAGCAACAATTTGAACTCTTGAAAGAATTGCCTCAACTTGTCTTCAAAGGAAGGTTTCAGTAATTTTCTAAACTCCTCATTCTTCTCTAAGGTTCCTTTCCCATCCTTACTCATGGTGACCAAGGAATGCACTTCTTCTCCTACTTCTTCCCTTTCACCAACGTGCATCCAGTTTTAGTTTCTAAGGGTGGTGGCTTATTTCTTTGACTCCTAGTCTTCATTAATGTTCTACCACATTAGGTGCCAAGACCATGCTCTGATACCATTGTTGTAGCTAGGGTTTTACCCCTAGCTTGTGCGAATGAGCACCTACTAAGGAGAAGGGACTCCTTAGTAGCAGTTCAGTAAATGGTAAATTAAAATGCTAAACAGAAATGTAAATTATTCTAAACATGTGCATAAAACAGAAAAAACAAAATGTAAAGAATGGCTTTTGTATTAATGTTACCTCCAATGTGAAGGTTGGTGAAGCTCTTGCAATGATCCAAGAGGGTTGCTCCAAGCTTCAACTTGCTCCTTCTCTTTCTCCAATGGTGGGAATGGGCCAAAAGGGGCACTCAAGGTGAAAGTAGCTCAAGCGTGAGCTAGGGTTTCAAGAGTGATTTTGGCAGAGTGAGGGTGCATATGATTGTGGATGTGGAATAAGGGGTCTCCATCACCTATTTATAGGTTTTTGGTGGTGGAGTGCTGACCCATGGTTTTGGGAACCATATGGTTTAGGGCAGCTGTATAGGGTTTTTTCCTCCTTTTCCTCATTATTTTATATTTTTCTTTCCTTTTTAGGGGTTTTTTTCTATTTTAGAGGAATTTTGGATATTTTTGGAGGAAAAAGGGGTTTTTTAGCCTTTTTGAGGCTTTTTTGAGGGTTTTGTGGCCTTTTGGAGGCATTTTTGGCCTTTTGGAGGCTTTCTTGTGGGATTTTCAGGGTTTTTGAGGGAAATATGGTAGGAAAATAGACAAATGAGCCATGTAATGAGGTAGATGAGGTAGTGAACACTTTTTGGGTGTTAATAGATTGCCCCCTGATGTGCGAGGGCAGGAGCTCATCGTATGGCCGATGGACATCATAAGTCATGTATGGTTTTCCTGGGGTGTGGAGAAGAGAAGAAACAAACTGAAGCCCGAAACAACGATCCCGAACAAACTGCAAGAACTCAAAGTACATAACCTCAATAATGGATGAGGAATCATCTGATCATATGGACGAGGCGGGCATTCCCATGCTCGTATCAGGATATAACATAATAATAACAATGGGGTCCAAAAATGGGGACCTGACATATACATGACCTCAAATATTGACTGAGGAATAATCTCAATATATGGACAAGGCGGGCATACCCATGTTCGTATCAAGATACATAAAAATAACTGTGAGGCCTGAAAAGAGGGACCTGTAGGATACATAGAAAACCACCGTGTACATCATAAGGGTCCAGAAGGGACACAAATATGGGACATACTGCTGGGCTGACCATGTCTGAGCTGAAAAAACTGGTGCACTAAAGGGACAGCAGTGCTACTGAATGTGGTACCAAAGGAACTGAGGAGCTGCTGGATCAGAGTGACAAGTGTCATACTCGCAATGGTACACTGAACTGGGACTGAACTGGGACAGAACTGGGTACTCAAGGAAGCATAGAACTAGATGGCTTCCGAATACAATTGCCAACGCAACCCGGACATCCACAGGAACATATAACTGGGCGTTCCGAAGTGACTCACCAATGTGCTAGAGTCGGGAGAAATCCGGGGTTTTCGACAAATAATGGAAAGGATGTAAATCCTGTGCGATTCTCAATTATGCAATCAAGGTGCTGAAGTCGAGCATGTGAGAAACAACCATTCGGAGAGGCAATGATGACTCCTCCCAAAATGGTCCGTAGGCACTCACCACAGATGGTGATGGGTCCAAGGCGTAGGGACCTCTGGGTCTATCCTCTGGAATAGAGGGGCTATCGTCGACAGAGGGAGACCTGCAACTATCAAGGCAATGATGTTTCCTTGACAGGAGCGCGAGGTGGAGAACCGAAATGTGATAGTACTGATGGCAGGACTGACAAATGGGGGGGAATAACTGGGCAAGTAGAGGGGGTGGACACAAATTTCATTTGTTCAGAGTATGATGGCAAGGATGATCGGGCAGCATATGAAACTGACTGAGGGGAAAGGGATCATAGCTGTAATGGATCAAGGATGGTGACTGGGCCGAGGGAGACTCAAGCTGGTATAATATGGCAGGAGACTGCAGAATACTCTGAACAAAGGCGACCTGATTGGGGGTGCTGCCGAGATGATCGATCACAGTGCCAAAAGGCACGGGGGGGAACTTCTTCATGGGTTAAGGAACTAGAAGAAGTGTGTGTAAAATGATACTGTTGTGTGGATTTATACGAGCCTGGGACAGTTCATGCTCGTGGTTGCTTTCAATTTTAAGGAGTCTGAAAGCAATAAGAAGACTCTGAAGTGATGGAATGGTACTGTCGTATGGATTTATACGAGCCCAGGCCAGTTCATGCTCGTGGTTGCTTTCAATTTTAGAGAGTCTGAAAGCAAATAAGAAGACTCCAGGGGGTTTCTTTTTCGTGTGTTAGTCTCCAAGGCCCGAAGAAGCATAAAAGGATGCAATGAATAACTCTTCAAGCCGGTGTGACTAGAGTATTCCTTTTTCGTAATTAGTCTACCAGGTCCGGAAAAGGGTTAAACTTATACTAGGTAGACGCCCTTTCAGGTCCTTTAACGAGCATGAAACGAAGCAAGATTGCTTGGCGATCTTTTCATTGTTTAGGAGTCAGAAAAGAGCTTAACGAAAACTCCCTAAGTGCCTTTTTCGTAAAGGACTTGTCCGGCCCGAAAAAGGGATAAAATTATACCGAACAAAAGGAATGGCCAGGCAAGGAGGAAGTGTTCAATCAAGGAACAGTAATGATGACCAAGAACGAGGGTAGGGAGGAACACTTGTGGGCCTCCTTGCAGGGTGAATGAAATGGTAGCAAAATAATGAAATATTTGCAGTATGACAGGAGTGGAGGGCTCATGTAAAAATGTGGAACAATCCGATGGCGGCCGATGTGGCACGCAAACCAAGGTAGCAAGGTGTTGGGACACAATGTTGAAATTGTACCAGGTGAGAGTGAGAAATGATCTCAAGCATCATCACGAGCTCAGAAAAATGAATCCGGCGATATAAAGGGTGTCAAAAATGGATAACGACCGATGTGGCACGCAAATCGAGGCGACGGGGTGCATTTTGGAAAAATGCCCAAAAAATCTAGGGGTGAGAGCGAGAAATGATCTCAAGCATCCTCACGAGCTCGGAAAAATGAATCCGATGATATAAAATATGTGAAAAACGGAGAGCGGCCGAAGTGGCGTGCAAACCGAGGCGACCAGTGGTGTCTTGACACAATGTTGATATTGGTCCTGGTGAGAGCGAGAAATGGTCTCAAGCATCATCACGGGCTCGGAAAAATGAATATGATGATGCAAATGGTGCGAAAAATGGAGGTCATAAGGACTCCGAAATGGTCAAAGGAAAGAACTATGCATATCAAATTAAATCAAATATACAAGTGATTCGTGACCTAAAAAAATGGTTGAGATCACAAATGTGAAAAAGTGAGCAGGGTTAATGACCTGCCCACATGCTATGTGCATAGGGTTGGTGATTATGGATCACATATATGTGGGTTTGAACAATGGGTTTATTGATGTGCTGAGATAGAGGTGATGGGGAAGGTTCAAAATGATTGATCACGCCCCCTATCCCAGGGTCGAGGGAATCTATTATGCCCCTTGACTCAGAGGTGTCAAAGTGGTGCTCTATGATGGCGGGGTCAAAACCGGGCACTTTGTTATAGGACCAGGCAAAGACATCACGGAACTCTTGGAAAATTTTTTCATTCTCTCCAATCTCATGTTCGCTACAGGAGGCTCCTAAGGTGATGAGTTCAGGGGTACCTCCTAGGGGAGCAATATCAATTTGGATTGTGGGTGAGATGTTGGCCATGTTACCTTCCTCAAAGGCATCAGGAGCAGGAATAGGATCATTAAACCAGTTGACCTTGGTGGGAAGGAAATATTTGGATTCAACTGCAAATTGGGTAGTAGTGCTAGAGGAAGATGCTGCTCGGAGGAAATACAAAGGATGGTGCATGTCATCCCAGGGATACTCCGGGGCAGTGGGTGCCTCAAGAATCTCCTCATCAGAATGAAAAGTTAGAGTTGTCAAATCGGTTGATGAGGGAGTGGTGGTGGAAGAGATCATATAAATGGTATTAATCTCTCCAGAAGGGGATGAGACCGGGAGGTGGATCTCCTCAATGGTGGGTGGTGTCGTCTCAAGGTCCAGATTGTTCATCTCATAGAGAGCTGCTCTGTAATCTCGGAGATTGGGACAGTGATGTGAGTAATGCCTGTAAACACCGCATATGGCACAGGGGTGGTTGGTACGCAGGGATTTATCTTTAGGCTTGGGGGTGGGGTCTAGTTTGACAACGAGAATATTGGGGTCATCGTCAAGCATCTGCATGTGTTCCTGTAATGTCGGTAACTATGGACATTGATGAGTCGCGTGGCCTAACTCATCGCACAACGAGTATTTGGGAGGAGCACGAAACACTGGGGGGTTTTTTACTATCTTGGGAGGTGGTACAACAGTGTAAGGTTGGGGGCCTCTGCCCCCAGTGGATTTGGGAGTAGGAGGGGGATTCCTGGAGGATGAAGGGGTAGCGACACCAGGGGGTGGCTGAGTGTTAGTAGCCATGGGTTGCACCAGTTGGAGGACGACGCTTGGTGTCGGCGGGGGAACGAGAGGCGAAAGGTACCAGACGGGTAATCCCAAGGTTAACCCAGGGAGGCTAAGGGTAGCCATAACTGGGGCGCTTACTACTTCCGATGGAGGGACTAGGAAGGGGATTGTATGGATAGGTGTAACACCAATGTGGCTAGGTACCAATGGTTGTTTAGGCAACAAGGGTGGTTGATTATTACAAGTTTGGTTATCGTGGGACAAGGTACATAAGTCAGACACGTCGGGCGTAGATGCCGGGGGAGGAATGGATTGGAAGGTGGATGTCATCGACGGGTCTGAGTAAACTCCAGGTCCCAAGGAGGACACAAACAAGGTAGCGGCACCACTAACAGGTTGTTCAACCATGGGGAGAACATTTTTGGGTGCAGCGGGGGCATTTGGATCATAGTAGGTGAGTTGGTCAACCTTGACCACGTGTCCCTCATGGGGAAACATCATGGTGCAAAAAACGGAAGAGGCAACCGCCCGCATGGCATACATGTAGCTGCGGCCAAGTAAAAGGTTATAATCCAATTGGGCATTGATTACCTCGATGTCAATGAGTACGGTTTTTCCACCTAACTAGATGGGGACATTGGGTAGGAGGCCTTGGGGTTGGGCCGACTGACCGTCGTAGGCGCGTAATGCAGTGGTGGACTGCTGTAGAGTAGGGGAACCCAACTTCTGCCATACGAATGTAGACATAACGCATGTGGAGGCACCTTCATCGATGATGCACCGATGGATGACAAGATTCCGAACGTAAACAGAAACTTGGAATGGTAGGGTGGAAGGCAGGCATGGTTCGGACTGGTCCAAATCAAATGCCATTAAATTCGAATCATTTGGGTCAATAGCCCCAGTGGCTGAGAGTAAAGTCTTGCACTGGGAAGGGCAGTTTTTCAAGACTTCTAAGGCAGACATGGCTGCGGGAGATTGGGCTAGGTCATCTACAATGTTGTAGTTTGACGCAGCGCTAGCATTAGGGTTATTGGTGATACGGCGAAGTCGGAAATGAGGTGCTTTGGGAGTGCCGTCTAGTGGAGGTGGAGGTATACGTAACACTTGATTGGTGAGATGAGCATTAGTGGGTTTATCGACGGGAGGGGCTTCAGGGGTGGAGCCATATTGGATCCACCGGGTCTGGAGGTTGACATCAGCAGAGGACATCATCAACAAGTGGTGGGTACCTGAGTCAAACATGGGTTGATCAGGAGCAGCGTAAGTGATTTGTTGTTGGGGTGGCGCGTTGGCTTGAGGGGGAGCCAATGGCTGAGTGTTCACTACGCCTTGGTTTGGTAAGGGGTTTTGCAGCACCAAACGTCACTACTGATGTTGTGGGGGGTTGGGCGGTGCTTGAGGAGCCGCATGCCCTTGGCGATGGGCATCGTCAACCCAGAGTTGTCGAGCTCACTCCAAGTGTGGGAAAGCATGTGTGTAGTGGCCATAGACCCCACAAATAGAACAAGGATGGTTTGTTCACAAATTGGGGTTTTTAGCCTGCTTGGGCAGGCGGTCAGGGTTTTGGTTAGCAGGGGCCGCATTGCTATTGTCGGGGGGATTAGGAGGTTGACCAAATTGGTCTGTAGGTTGGTTGTTCCCACGATTACAGCCCTTGCTGCGGTTTTGTTGGCCTTGGTTGCGTTGGTTGTTTTGGTTTTGCTGTGGATTGTGTTGGGCATAGACTTGCCCTTGGGCAGAAGGTGGATTCTGAGGTTGCGCAGGTGCTGGAGCAGGCTGCGGTGGATGATATATAGGTGGAGGCTGCGCAGGTGCAGCAACTTGAGGGTGTTGCTGATATGGCTGCAGAGTGGGTTGTGGGTTTGCTGCAGGGGCTGCCGGTGGTGGGTAATAAGCGGGTTGGGCTAGTGAAGGCGCAGGAGCTGGTGCAACCTGCTGGTGGTAGTAGGGATGAGGTGCGACCAGGGGGGCTGTTAACACCCAAAAAGTGCTCACTAGCTCATTTCCCTATTCACATGACCCATTTATCCACTTTTTCACCATCAGAGCCTCTGAAACCAACAAAAGGTCACCAAAAGACCTGAGTACACCCCTTTTTCCATTAAAAAAGATTATTTTCCCAAGAAAAGCATAAAAAACCCTCAAAAAGGGTCCAAATTCCCAAAAATATTTAAAAGGGAATTAAAATATTAATTTTATTCAAAAAAGGAAAAAGGAGGGAAAAGTACCTAAACCATGTTGGTCAATACCATTTGGTTTCCACAAAACCACAAATGGTATTCCCCACCACCAAAACCTATAAAAAGGTGGTAGGGGCTCCTCATTTCACATCCATCCATTATCTCATCCTTATGCTGCTGAAATCTCCCTTGAGCATTTTAGCCATTGCAAACCACATTGGAGAAGAGACCATTGGAGATTGGAGTTGCTCATCCTTGGAGCCATTCAACCTCATCATTAGAGGTATTGATTCCGCAAGCACTTGCTTGCCCCATTCTTTCAATACAAATTCATTATTTTACATTATCTTGTTCTTGATTTTAAATTATTTTTGTTATTTGCTTAATATCTTTGCATAGATCCATGGTTAGTCTTGTTTAATTAGTTTATTGTTATTTATTTCCATTGAAACTGCTACTACTAGTTAGCAGGTGCCCATAGCACTAAGCCTGGTTGCAAAACCGGGCCAACAGTTTTTGGCGACTCCGCTGGGTTTTGAACAATAGATCTCTAGTTTTGCTTTTAATCTTAGTTTTTTATTTAGTTTTTAACCTTTAGATCCATAGATCTGCCATCTTAGACAGCAGATCCATTGCTGCTCTAAGTTTTGGCCTCATCTATTGCCATTAACAGCCCAGAATTCTTAATTTTCGGGTTCGTTTTTCGGCTTCCGTGCACGGCTTTCGCCTCGCAGTTTTTAGCCTGACAGTCGCGCGGTCCATCGCAACTTTTCGGCTTTTTTCCGCGCGGTTCACCGCGGCTTTGCGGCCTGTTTCCGCGCTGCACATCGCGGCTTCGTGGTCAAAACCCGCGCGGTCCATGTGATTTTTTGGCCGCGCAGCTCAATTTTCAAACGACCATATCTCCCTCTCCCGAACTCCGTTTGAAATGATTTGTTTTTTCAAATTGGGTGTTTTCGATCAAAGAATCCAAATATGCTATTAGATTTAAGAAATTTTCCATAGAAATTTATCTAATATTGTATTTTAGTGTTATTTATCACTTCAGTTCACCCATTTTGGCTCATATTTTACAGTACTAAGATTCCAACATTGTTTACAGCCATAGGAACATTTTACTATTTAGAATGCACATGTGAAAGAAGTCTTTTTAAAAATTTTCATCAATTGAAAGAAAGATATATTTTTGCATTTTTATCTAGATTAAAAAAAATTTTGTTTACTTCTTTAAACTCTTACCCTTAGCAATTTCCTTGAAAAAAGAAATCCATTTATTTCTTTTAAAGAAGTCTATTATTTGCTTTCATAATTCAAAAGATCCTTTGTTTTTTGAGTTGATATTTGCAAAGCAATTTAATTTCCATTTATTTGAAAAAGTCATAAATATTTGCTTTTTATTTTCAAAAGCTCCTTTGTTTTTTGAAAATTTCCTGTAAAGCATTTACCTTTTTCAAGTTCAGTTTACAATACCTCACGTGCACTCACTCGATCACTTAATTGAACTAAGCCTTAAAACGTACCCTAATTTCAACACACTTTTAAACCCCACTTGGGGAACACTAAAAGAACTTTGTAGCTAGGTAGTATTGGGGGGATAGGTGTTCCAATAACACCCCTCAGTTATTACATCTGAGACATAGAAGTTGTCCAATTAGGGAGCTAAAATCTCTTAGTACTTTTTGGCGCGGTCATAACTGGTTTGTGGGAAGGCCTCTCCCTTAGGAGGGTTGAAGTCGCGAGGATGGTTCCGGAAGCCTGAGTGGAATACCGAAATCCATTCAGTAACCGAAGGGCTACCATTCGCAGTTCTCGGGATATCCCTGTATAGGGATATTGCGAACAAAGGACCAAACGGCAGATTTACCTTTTCTCGACGCGTCATGAACGGAGTATCCTAGTAGCCTGTCTTTAGGATTGATTACCCGGTGTCCCTCCCGGTAGGGGGATATCTAGCCGTTGTCTCAACAATCATATTGTCTGACTTGGATTTCATCACCTTGCAGAGGATATCGATTGTTTGAGTCACAATACTTTTAGTTAGGTGTTTTCATGATTCAACCCACCTTTGGTCTAGTTACACCTATTTTTTCTAGAAGCCGTTTGCATGTTGGTACTCTGACCATTTGTTGCTTTCCTCCACTTATTGTAGCACAGCTGCTAGAATAAGTGCCTTTTCTGAGGTTGATTTTTTGGCCTGAGAGCATTCTTTTTCACTCCCCTTCTTGCACCCTTGGTTGCATTAGGGTTTTGAGTCTTTTATATATATATCACCACCTGATACTTAAACACATTTTTCACACAGAAACCTAATTCTCACCATTGAGAATTTTAGACGCTCTCATCATCTACAGGGCGAACTCCCAGAGTTTGATCCACTTGGCTCTCCACGTCACGGACGTAGAGCCTTGTCCCTTGATTCGACACATCGTCAATCAGCTGGACAGTCATCCGATTCTGACACACCTCACTTCACATCTGATTTGGAGGTAGAATCTGAAAACCCCACAGAGTTACCACCAACCACCATTATGGCTGGAACACGATTTGATCCACTCTTTACCAGCACCATAGGAGAGACGTCTACAGACCCTTCTACTACAGTGCCGTCCACGGCAGCAACCACCCCCCTGGGTATGCCCAATATGGGCAACACTCCACATTTAGGAATCCCCAACACAGGGCCATCTCCTGTTATAGGAATTCCCAACACAGGTCCACCACCTGTTATGGGCATGCCCAATATAGGGGTCACACCCCCTCTGGTTCCCACAAACCCTATCCCAGGAATCCCCACTGCTATTCCTAACCCAAGTGTAACCCATGTTGCACTTGGAGGCGCTGGCCCATACCAGACTACACCTATTGGAGGGCACATACCTTCCATACCTAGCATACCTTTAGGTGCTACTGGACCCCACACCACGATGACTAGGCATATCCCAGTTCCAGTCCCCACATCCGCTAGCTTACCATACATGGCGAGTCTAAACCTGCCAGACTTAGCTAGGCTCACAAATGACCCCATCAGACATGATCCTGCGTGGCCTCACATGCCCACCAAACTCCCCTCTGACATCCCTAAGTTTGAGGGTAAGGCGGGTGAAGACCCCCAGAACCATATCATGTCCTTCCATCTATGGTGTTCCTCCAACTCCATAGTGGACGACTCTGTCCGCCTCTGGCTCTTACAGCGCACCTTCACTGGCTCTGCAGCCAAGTGGTATATTGAGCAACCCCATGGGATGCATGCTACATTTACCTCCCTGGCCTCGACCTTTCTACAGTTCTTTTAGTTACCTTTCGACAGAATACGGCCACCCACATCACTGACCACATTCATGAGTGGCGTCGACGTCGGAGCCTCTGCAAAATTAAGTTAGACGACCGTATCTTTTTAGATTGGTTTCTAAAATCCCTCCTCACGCTCATCGCGAAGGATGTGGCATCTGAAAGACCCCAGTCTGAAGAAGAGGCCATCCTCAAAGCCCAACAGTTTGATCTCATCTACGCCAAGTCAGGTTATTTATACACAATCATACCAGACGCCCCACGATGCGACTCTTCACGCAGCGATACGCCGGGGGCATCTCATGCCGCCGATGGCATTATTGGCCAAATCACACCCCAAGCTAAACCTTTCAGCATGGTGAGCACCATGCCTGCCCCAGACCTCTCTAGGGCTACATCCAGTTCCGGAGCGACAACTTCTTATGCTCCAACAAACCAGACCCATCACATTCATGGGCCCTCTTGTCCACAACATTGCTATGGGCAAGCGCCATCAGCATATGTACCTCCTACATACTATACTCAACCTCCCACACATACCCCCATGCAGTTCCCACAACAGCAGATGCATTACCCACAACCAGCTGCACCAGCTAATCTCGCACCTCCAACAGTTCAGGGGTACCAACAACCCCAACAGGCAGCTGGACCACCTCCAGCTCCACCTGCATACTACCCAACGCAACCTGCTCCCGCACCTGCGGCTCCCCAGAATCCCCCCAATGCTCAAGGGCATGTGTACGCACAACAACATCAGCCCCAATACCAAAATAACCAATGCAACCAGGGTGGGAAACCAAACCGAGGAAGAGGACGTAATTGTGGAAACAACCAAAACCATAACCAAGCTCCACAACCTACCCATCCTCCGCAAAACAATAACGTGGCGCCTGCTCATCAGAATCCTTATCGGCCACCTAAGCAAGCCAAAAATGCTAATTTACGAACAAACCATCCTTGTTCTATTTGCGGTGTATATGGCCACTATACCCACGCTTGCCCACATCTGGAGCGAGCTCGACAACTATGGACAAATGACGCCCATCGTCAAGGGCAGGCGACTCCTTAGCCACCACCCAACCCTCCACAACCTCAACAACAACCTTTGGTGCTTCAAAACCCTTTTCCAACACAAGGAGTGGTGAACACTCAGCCGTTAGCCCCCCCACAGGGCAACGTACAACCACAGCAAATCACTTACGCCGCTCCTGATCAACCCATGTTTGATTCAGGGACTCACCACTTATTGATGATGTCCACTGCCGACGTCAATATCCAAACCCACCGGAACCAGTATGGCCCTACCTCCGAAGCCCCCCCCACCAACAAGGATACTAATGCTCATCCCATCGATCAGTCGTTACAGATACCACCTCTTCCACTTGATGGCGCATCTAAAACACCTCATTTCCCACTCCGCCGTATCAACAACAACCCCAATGCACGGGCTGCGTCAAATTACAACATCGTAGATGACCTAGCTCAATCTCCCGCAGCCATGTCTGCGTTAGAAGTCTTGAAAAACTGTCCTACTCAGCGCAAGACTTTACTTTCCGCCATTGGGGCGATTGACCCAAATGATTCGAAATTGATGACCTTTGATTTAGACCAGTCTGAACCACGTCTTCCTTCCACCATAGAAGTCCAAGTTTTTGTTTCTATTCGGAATCTTGTCATCCATCGATGTATCATCGACGAGGGTGCCTCCACATGCGTCATGTCCACATTTGTTTGGCAGAAGTTGGGATCCCCTACTCTCCAGCAATCCACCACTGCATTGCGGGCCTACGACGGCCGGTCAGCTCAACCTCAAGGTTTACTACCCAAGGTCCCCATCCAATTAGGTGGGAAAACTGTGCTCATTGACATAAAGGTCATTAATGCCCAGCTCGATTATAACCTTTTACTCGGCCGCAGTTACATGTACGCCATGAAAGCGGTCGCCTCATCCGTTTTTCGCACCATGATGTTCCCCCACGAGGGACGCGTGGTCAAAATCGACCAACTCACATACTATGATCCCAATGCCCCCGCAGCACCCGAAAATGTTCTTCCCATGATTGAACAACCAACTTCTAGTGCAACTACCTCCTTTATCTCTTCTTTGGGACCCGGACTTTATTCAGATACACCAATGACCTCTACATTCCAGGCCATTCCACCACCGTCAGTGGAGACCCAAGTCGCAAACCTCTGTACTCTTTCACAGAATACACAAACATCCGATAGTCAACCACCATTGATCCCCAGTCACATTGGTGTTACACCCATCCACACCATCCCCTTCCTATTTCCTCCTTCGGGTGTAGTAAGCGCCCCGGTTATGGCTACCCTTAGTCTACCCGGGTTAACATTGGGATTACCCGTGCGGTATATTCCACCTCCTCTTCGACCACCGACACCAAACGTCATCCTCCAACCGGTACAACCTATTGTTACCACAAATCAACCTCCTCCTGGTGTCGCAATCCCTTCGTCGTCAACGACACCTCCTCCTAGCCTCAATATCCCTTTGTCGTCAACAAATCCTCCCCCTCCTATCAAGCCCACTGGGGGCAGAGGTCCACAACCATACACTGCTATACCACCTCCTAAGGCAGTTAAACCCCCACCGGTGTTTCGAGCTCCCCCTAAATTCTCATTGTGCGATGAGATAGGCCATCCAACTCATCAATGCCCATAGTTACCAGCACTCCAAGAGCGTATGAATGTGTTGGATGATGACGCCGGCATCCCAGTCGTTAGACTTGAGCCACCACCTCAACCCCGCGACAAATCACTGCGCACCAACCATCCTTGTGCCATATGCAGTGTTTACGGCCATTACTCTCACCATTGTCCCGATCTCCCTGACTATAGAGCAGCATTGTACGAGTTAAACAATGTCAATTTGGAGATATCTCCTACCCTAATTGAGGAGATCCACCCCCCGCCATCATCCTCGTCGGAAGAAGTCAATACAATATATATGATTTCAACAACTTTCAAACCAGAACCCCTTGATTTATGGTCTGACTACTTCAATACTGATGAGCAAATTTTGGAGACACTCACTGCACCCGACTATCCTTGGGATGATATGCATCATCGCTCGTACTTCCTCCCGGAAGCATCTACATCCACCGCATCTAACCAGCTATCAGTCGAATCGAAAGATTTCATACCCACTAAGGTCGATTTGTTAAAGGACCCCATCCCAGCACCGGATGCCTTTGAAGAAGGGAACATGTCAAACATTTCCCCCACTATACAGATAGACATTTCCACAACACTAGGGAAACCTGAGCTCATCTCGCTGGGCGCATCTTGCACTCAAGCAGAAACTCAGGCGTACAAAAAACTCTTTCAAGAGTTCCGTGATGTCTTTGCCTGGTCCTATACCGAGATGCCTGGTCTCGACCCTGCAATTATAGAACACCACATTGATACATGGCCTGAGGTACCCCCTGTTCATTAGAAACAGCGACCCATTCATCCTTCCAAACTCCCCGCTGTTAAAGCTGAGGTCGAGAAACTTCGCAAAGCAGGATTCATTTATCCTATTCCGTACACCACCTGGGTGTCGAACCCCGTTCCCGTCAACAAAAAGCAAGGCTCCCTTAGAGTATGCACTGACTTCCGCGATTTAAACCATGCTTGTCCAAAAGACAATTTCCCCACGCCATTCATTGACCAACTCATTGATGAGTGTGCGGGCCATGAAGTCCTATCCTTCATGGACGGGTTTTCTGGATATAACCAGATTCACATCCGCAAGGAGGATCAATACAAGACTGCCTTCACCACCCCATGGGGCACCTTTTCCTATCGCGTCATGCCATTTGGCCTTAAAAATGCTGGTGCCACTTTCCAGTGAGCCATGACCTATTGCTTTCATGACTTGGTCCATATCCTGCGAGTCTATCTTGACGACTGTTGGAGTCAAGGTCGTAGCTACGGTAAAAGCTGCGAATTTTGGGAAAAAAGCACAAGTATGGAAGGAAAGTGCTAATTTTGGGACAAGCACTAAGTTTTGGGCAAGAAGGAGACGGTGCGCAGTACGGTGCCAGATAGACAAGCTCAGCGAAGATCATGGACCGGAAATCGCGGAGCTCGCGCGCACGACAGAAGAGAATGAAGGCTGAATAGAAAGTTCAGCTACCATAATAAATAAGGCGATGGAGTAGAGGGCTCAGCTACCCTCATTTAAAGGCTTAGTACAGAAGTTATGGTTGCTCGGATCAAGGAGGAGCAACGGACCAGAGCATTGAAGGCGAAGGACAAGCGCCCATACCCACAATCTGCGCTGAAAGTCAAGGAGCCTGCAGGAAGCGGCGACGTGACTGCAAGCGGCGCCTACAGTACACCTAGCCATGTGCGTGGTTAGGGTTTTTGGGAATCACTGTTGGGAAAGGCCCACAGTTTTGTAAAGGTGTGACCGCCATGGCCACCTATATATATGAACAATTGTAATGGATAGATGTTAGTGAGTTAGTGAGTTAGTGAGTTAGCGAGTTAGCGAGTTAGTGAGTTAGTGAGTTAGTGAGTTAGTTAGTTAGAGTTAGAGAGCAAGAGTTAGATACTCTTGGGATAGATTGATGTTTAGACTGCTAGATAGTCAGTCTCGAGGATAGATCATGTGTTGATTATCCTTTTTTAAGTGTTCTACCGAGTCTGTAGAACTAGAGAAGAATCGGATAGCCGAGGAGCTAATCCCCGAGTTGCCAGACAGTCTGTGTGACGTCTGCGCCTTTGTAATCTCTATAGAGAAGAGACTAGATTGAGAGAAGGGCTCCTAGCTGTGTGCGTGGAGTTTCCTGTAAGAATCTAAGACTGCAGCTGTGTGCGCAGCATATTGTATAAGTCTATGGTTTTCTTGTTAATATAAACTCCCGTGGACGTGGTTTTCCTCGAGGAGAAGAGCTTCACATATTTCCCCTTGTTATAATGTTTGCGTGAGTGATTAACTGTTTAAGTTCATTACATGTGTATGCAAAACTCTTGTATTACCTTTGCGAACGTTGGATTGAGTTTGGGAAGGTCCATTGATAGCCATCAGTGTTAAGGACTGAAGAAGTGGTGGAGCGCTGTCGCTGCAGCGATCGAGGACTGTGATACTTCGCTAGTTGCGCAGGGCGAGGAAGTGCTTAACGCTCTGAGCAAGGATTAGTTGCCGTCTGCGCCAGAGAGGAAGGAATCCGCGCAGTTGCACCGAGGGGCCTGCGGGAAAATCTGACCGCTGATATCTGAGGAACCAGAAGAGGAAAGAACAATCTTCGCGTCACCACGGTTGAGGAAACCTGATTCCTTAGCCCCCCCATAGCCACTTCGGGTGAGACCTCGAGCTGCTGCGCAGCTCATTGCCGAGAGGGCCAGTGCGCCAAGGGGTTTGTTGCTGCGCTTCATTAAAACCCGGGTCTGCCCAAGAAAGCAGCCAACAAATGGTTCCGTTGCCTTATGACTTTTTGATCACGTCACTTCCGTTGCTCTGAACCTTGTTGTTGAGCCAACAAATGGTTCCGTTGCCTTATGACTTTTTGATCACGTCACTTCCGTTGCTCTGAACCTTGTTGTTGAGCCAACAAATGGTTCCGTTGCCTTATGACTTTTTGATCACGTCACTTCCGTTGCTCTGAACCTTGTTGTTGAGCCAACAAATGGTTCCGTTGCCGCGTGACTAAAACTTGTTATTTTTGCGACGTAGAAGGTTGTTGTTGAGCCAACAAAGGGTTCCGTTGTCTTGCGACTTGTTGCTGTGAGACTTATTATTTCCGATACGTCTGAGATCGTTGCTGAAGCCAGCAAAAGGTTATGTTACACTGAGACTTGCTCAGTTGACAAATGTGCTACTGGAATCCTACAGCTAAAGAAATTGGAGACTGGTTTGATTTAAAGGCTAAAGAGTTCGCTGAACAAGAAAATAGAAGCTCTACGCTCCAAACAGAAGACTGGTTACAGAAGTATATTTATACTGACCTTCACGAAATTTTCTTTGTTACATTTGCACTAGAATTGCACGCTTGGATAGCCAAGTTAGCAGACTCCAGACCTACTGTGCGTATTGATTGACCCGTCGCTTGGATGCCTGAGCTAGTCAGTATTGTGAAGCGGATAGACAATCCTGTGTCCCGCGCAGTCGACTTTTGGTTGAATAGTCTACTGAAAGGTTTCATCACCGAGTTTGCAGTAGATACAAGAAAGAGTTTCAGTGAAGCTGAGAGGAATTTCTTCCAAGTACACAGAGGTAAGTTCTTAAATTCTCTGAACTTATGGATTAAAATGCTTCTGTATGAAAAAGGAAAGCTATGTATTACTTCTGATGAATAGCATAGACAAGTAATGTCCGTAGATTCTGATAGTGATCCTGAACTTATTGGTTGCACTCGTAGTGGAAAACGATATAAAGTAGGCCTTGACCAATATTCTTTTGAGTCTAGCCCAGACAATAGCCAAGCCCCTGGACCAAGCCATATAGAAAGACAAGGAAGTGCTCATATCCCTTATCACCCTTTTACACCACAAAAACCAGACAAAGCTCAGTATAACCCTACAGTAACACCTTCAAGTAGCCCACACGGTACTTCTAGCACCTCTGTACCACCTTTATTTAACCAGCCCAGAAGCACTGCTACAGCAGCCTCACCTCAACCTACCACAAGAAGGATGGGTGATGACATGAAGCTACCAACTTTTAGAGGAACGGGGATAGAAGACCCTGAGCAGCACTGGTTCTTATGTGAAGCCATTTGGACAATTAAGCAAATTAATGATGATGCTGTTAAACTGGTTCAGTTAGCAACCACACTAAGAGAAAGAGCCTTGAATTGGTTCATGAAATACTTAGCAGCACAGAACAGAACGCTTGCTGAGGTAAGAAATGCCATGATTCGGGAATTTAAGAAACCTAAATCAGAATCACAGTGTATAACAGAACTCAAAGACATCAAACAGTTACCTACAGAATCAGTATGGGACTTTGACCAGAAGTTCAAAGCCTTGATAGATCAAGTAAGCTTCGAGTTTGCACCACAGCAGCATAAAGAATGGTTTATTGCTGCACTGCTTCCACACATTAGACTTCCTCTTATGCAACAGAATCTCAATACTTAGGAACAAGCTCTAGAGATGGCTATGAAACTAGAAGCTTCGCCAATTGCGGGAACAAGCAGCGATGTTGCGCATTTACAAAACCAATTAGCAAACTTAACCTTGCAAGTGCATGATATTAAGAAAGGCAAGGAGATTAAGGAAGAAATTTGGTGTACAAAATGTAAAGCCCAAGGTCATTCAAAGGACCATTGCCCCGTTTTCATAGACTATATTGCAACTGGAGCACCTAACCCTTTACCACAGGCACAAGGGCCTTGGTGTGAAATCTGTAGAACTAGAGGTCATAGACCACAAGAATGTCACTTACTTCAGAAATATGTACAAACTCCAAAGAACCTATATTGTAA
Source organism: Larix kaempferi (assembly GCA_027924585.1). NCBI lineage: Eukaryota > Viridiplantae > Streptophyta > Pinopsida > Pinales > Pinaceae > Larix > Larix kaempferi. The sequence continues at coordinate 1,062,644 of BSBM01001595.1, read as the reverse complement.
TTTATGTAAATCAGTAGGTCATGATGAGAACAGTTGTAGAGCATATGATCTTATGATAGAAATAAAGCATGATGTTTATAGGGTACAAGCAGAGACACAAGGACCCACAGCAGGTCCACCGTATGACCAAACCCGCGACGCCCGAGCAGGAAATTACAGGGGACGCGGACGCACAACAAATTTTGGTCGTGGAAGAGGACAGATCACTTGTTATAATTGCGGAGCACAAGGTCACTTTGCTAGGGATTGCCAAAATCCTACAACCCTCTGCAGGTATTGTAAATCTTCTGACCATATCATTGAAGAATGCCCTCAGTTACAGGCTAAGATGCAAGCAAAGACCCCACAGGTCAATCAGAATATTCAGTTGATTGCAGCAGAAAAAAGAGAACCAGACCCTACAGTTAATATAGTGACACGCAGTGGAGCAACCACTGGTGCGCAAGAGATGGGAATAGGAAAGCAAGCGACGCAATGGGTGCGTCGCGCTAATATTAAACCAGCCCCACTTAACCTGCATAAGCAAAAAGAAGCATTCAAGCAAGCTCAAGAGTATTTCTCAGATCCGAGAGCTTCAAGTTCTGCCGCAATTCCGCCGAACAATATTAGATCGCAAGTGCTAAGACAAGACAACCTTGTACAAGAACAGGCCACTACAGCTGGAAGACCTGACGAGGAGCATGCACTAGGCAGTGTTCATGCATTCCTGCGACAATGTTTAAAATTGTTGCGCAATGAAAAGGCAACTCTAGAACTCCAACACCTGTTGGATCAGTGCCAACAGTTTGCTTCAACAAACACACCGCAGTGTGCTGTTCACCAGATTAGGAGTCACATTAGAACTGGAAAAGAGATGAGACTCACAGCGCAGATTGGAGCATTTGAAATGGACGAAGTCATGTTAGATTTGGGCTCAGAAGCCAATGTTCTCACTATGCAGACATGGGAACAGATGGGAAGCCCTCAGCTTACAAGATCCCCTATCCAGCTAAGACTCGCGAATCAGCAACGAGTCTCTCCATTGGGCAGACTACCCAATGTACCTATTGATATTGAAGGAGTCAGAAGCTCTGCAGATTTTGAAGTAATCAAAATCATGGATGATAGTAGACCATACCCAGCACTTCTAGGAATAGACTGGGCATTTGATAATTTGGCTTTCATTAACTTGAAGAAAAGACAGATGACTTTTGAGGATGATCAGATTAGGGTCATCGCACCACTTGATCCTATTCAAGGACCAAGGTATATAGAACCCATTCGCGCAGAAGAGGAACCGCGCCACATGGAAAGTTTGTACCAAATGACTACTAACCACAGTGACTATGTCAACCCCACAGCAGATGGCCATATCAGCTGGCGATGCGATAGCTCGTGCACATCAGACTCAGATGCAGGATTGGAAAACTGGCAGAATCGTTTACATGAGGTTTCTGCAAGACGTTGCGCTATGATGACTAAATCCATTCGATGGATTGGCACAGAATTAACTGACACTCCAATTTTTGATGGTTCAACTGAAGTAACTAAATTCATACAGGAATATGAACAAAAGCTTCCAGAACCGCAGCGCATACAGGCACTGGACGTAGCATTGCGCGCCACACCCGCAAGATGGTGGGTTGCGCATAAGGAGAATATTCATACATGGCAAGACTGTCGCAGACTGATACTGCGCAGATTTCAGGACACCACAGCCGAAGTCCTACACAAGTATGAGGGACAGAGTGACCCCAGGTCACACATTGAAGCATGTATTCAGCAATGGTCAGATATTCCGTAAGATGAATGGGTTCACCTATTCATCCACACATTGGATACAGTTCCAAGGAACTGGTATACTGAAACAGAATTGCGCAGAGGCACTCTCACTTGGCCTCTAATGATAGAAAGTTTTCAACTTACCTTCAGTTTTGAGTCAGAACATCCAAGTATTGATCAGGCTCTGAAGTGTATTAAAAAGAAGGTATTTGAACCATGTCTAGTAACAGAATATTCCCAACCAGATTGGGCTGTCCAGATAGAACATGCCCTGGAATGCTATAACTTCACCGCTGAAGATGAGGAGGACGATCCTCGCAACATCAATATCCCAGAATCAGAAGGGACGCGCAATATTGAAGGTCCTGAGCTTGATATTCCTGCCATCACAGAACACATCAAGCTCAAGAAGATTAACATTGGTACAGAAGCTGAACCAAAGTTTGCTTCTATAGGAGATTATTGGGATGATGAAACTATTGGACATGTTTCAGAATTATTGCGTGACTACCAGGATATCTTTCCTACCAAGTTCATAGAAATGAAAGGCATCCTAGGAGACTTAGGCGTGATGCGCATACCTCTGAAACCAGATGCCAAGCCAGTAAAGCAGCGCCCATACAGGTTGAACCCGCGCTATAAAGAAAAAGTCAAAGAAGAAATTGATAAGATGCTTGCAGCAGGTATTATTGAGCCAGTAGAGGAAAGCGATTGGATTAGTCCTATGGTGGTCCAAGAAAAGAAAACGAAAGGTGAAATAAGAATCTGTGTCGACTTGCGCAAACTCAATGATGCATCAGCGCACGATCCATTTCCCACTCCTTTCACAGACGAAGTACTTGATAATGTTGGAGGACAAGAGGCTTACTCTTTCACTGATGGTTTTTCGGGATATCATCAGATCAGAATTCATCCGGACGACCACCACAAGACTACTTTTGCAACTGAATGGGGCTCATTCCAGTATACGGTAATGCCCTTTGGTCTTAAAAACGCACCTGCTATCTTCTCTCGAGTTGTTGTTGCTGTTTTTAAAGAATTTATTCACAAGTTTCTAGAAGTCTATTTTGATGACTGGACTGTATTTGGCCTATTAAAGAACCATATTGCAAATCTGCGCATGATGTTAGAAAAATGTAGACAGCATCAGATTTCCCTTAACTTGAAAAAATGTATCTTCTGCGCGCCCTTTGGTATTTTGTTGGGACATATTGTATGCAGACAAGGACTCCTGATGGATCCTGCGAAGGTGGCCATCATTGCTAATTTACCTGTGCCCAACTCAGTTAAACAATTGCGCACTACATTGGGACATACAGGATACTACAGAAAATTCATCAAGGGTTATGCAAAGATCACAGCGCCTATGGAAAGATTGCTCAAAAAGGATTCGAAGTTCCAATGGACAGAGGAATGCCAACAGAGTTTGGACACACTTAAAGAAAAGATGATCACAGCGCCTATTCTAGTTTTCCCGGACTGGAGAAAACATTTTCATGTTCATGTTGATGCTTCTTCCATAGCATTGGCGGTTGTGCTTACACAGCCTAGAGAAGGAAGTATTGACCACCCGATTGCTTACTCCAGCAGAAAGCTATCTACAGCTGAGAAGAACTACACCACTACAGAAAGGGAAGGACTAGCTATGGTGTATGCCTTACATAAATTCAGACACTACCTATTAGGCGCTCATTTTAAAATGTATACTGACCATTCTGCTTTGAAATATTTGGTCAATAAACCAGTGTTAGGAGGAAGAATTTGCAGATGGCTACTGCTCTTTCAAGAATATGATTTCGAGGTCATTGTAAAGCCAGGCAGATTGAATGCAGGGCCTGACCATCTATCCAGGATAGAGTCAGGAGAGGAACCTACAAGTCTGGAGGACAATCTACCTGACGCACAGTTGTTTTCTATTCAAGCAGCAGACAAATATTATTATGATATTCTTGAGTTTCTCACTACTGGGCAAGCGCCGGCTGAGTTTACAATCCAGCAGAAGAAGCAACTTGCTGTCAGAGCCGCAGACTTCACTTTGATAGCAGGCCAGCTTTATAAGTTGGGCCCTGACGAAGTTTTGCGCAGATGTATCTTACCACATGAAAAGAACGTTATCATCGCAGAAGCGCATTCAGGTACTGCAGGAGGCCATTTCGCAGGAAAGCCAACCGCGCAAAAGATATTAGCCGCAGGTTCTTGGTGGCCGACATTGCACAAGGATACTAAGGAATTCTGTAAATGTTGCGATGTGTGCCAGCGCACAGGAAAACCCTCAAGGAGAGATGAAATGCCGCTAAGACCCCAGATTACACTGCGCGCTTTTGATAAATGGGCCATTGACTTTGTAGGACCTATTAACCCACCAGGAAAAAGAAATGGCGCAAGATACATCATTACAGCTACTGAATACCTCACCAGATGGGCTGAGGCGAAGCCAGTTAAGAACTGCGATGCTGCTACGGCCGCGCAGTTCATTTTTGAAAATATTATCACTATATTTGGATGTCCAGTGATTCTCATGAGCGATCAGGGTACACATTTCCTCAATGAGACTATAGAGGCCCTTACTGAAGAATTTCAAATTAGTCACCATAAGAGTACACCCTACCATCCTCAAGCTAATGGTACGGTGGAAGCATTCAATAAGATTCTTGAGAATGCCCTGACGAAGATCTGTAATCAACAAAGAGATGATTGGGACCTTAGAGTCACAGCTGTATTATGGGCTTACAGAACCACTTGCAAGAAACTAACAGGTCACACACCTTTCAGTTTGGTGTATGGACAAGAAGCAGTTATGCCCATGGAATACATTATTCCCAGCCTCAGAATTGCGCAAATTACAGAAATGGCAGATCCTGATACTATGAATGAAATACTTTCGCAACTGCTTGCCTTAGAAGAAGACAGACTCTTAGCCGGATTCCATCAACAGGTACAGAAGGCAAGACAGAAAGCTTGGCATGACAGGCATATTAAGAATAAAGTCTTTCAGGAACGAGACTTGGTACTCCTCTATGACAGTAAATTTACCAAGTTCCCAGGCAAGTTTCGTGTACACTGGTTAGGCCCTTTTCAGGTGATAAAAATAACAGACGGAGGCGCAGTTCAGCTTGCAAAGCTTGATGGAGAATTACTACCTACAATGATCAACGGGAGTCGGCTCAAGCTTTATCGCGACGGCCACTCCGCTCTGTCGACCTAATATAGAGCTAGAGATGTAGATGCCCAGTGTAGTTGAAAGAGGCACCGCATTCAGTCTACACGGAAGTTGCGAGACACTCAGTCTCCGGCTTCCTGCGCAGTTCCTAGAAACATCCGTGCATGTCTAAAGTTTGGTTGGAGCGAACATAGTTGCGCTCTTGTGAAGCTCCTCCCCGGACCGATGAACTATCGCTCTTGCGGAGTTCCCTTTGATAATTTGCAGCTTGAAAAAGTTTTGTTGTGGACCCTTAGAGGCACAGTTCCCTAAGTTGAAATGACCCGCCGGAAATTTTGAATTACAGCAGTTATGTAGCCGCGTCGGAATAAATGAAGGATAAGTCCGCTATTTAAGTCTAGCCGTTGTGACGGATTCGGCTTGATCTCCGAAAGATTTGCATTTAACTCAGGCGCCGAAAGCATTCGCTTCTCCCGGAAGACTGTCAGAGCCCGTCAATCACACTAAATGCACCCCTACGGCAAGGAGGATAGCGTGTTGTCAACTCATCTATAGCCGCCTATAGCTACGTTACCCCACTTGGTCGCATTTACTCACCTCTGGCTATAAATACCTCACACTTGTATAATTTTTGGGTTACTTTCCTCGAGTTGCTAGCTTGTTTACGAATCCAAGTTATTGTTTTCAGAGCCGAGTCGTGCAGAGTATTTTCCCTTGTTTTCAGCGTCCATATCCTACGAAGGTCCGCCATTTGCTGTCCAGAGTTTTGTTCCCTACATCAATTCAAGACGGAGAACCTGTCAACTGAAGAAGTTATTCGTCAATTCCTGCGCCGAGGCTTAGATTTCGGCATGACTACTCCAGTCACGGCTTCGACTTATGTACATATTGGTTATCAGGATCCCAGACAGTCTCCGGCTACAAGAGCGTCGCCATCCCAACCAGAAGAACCTGTTCCAGAGCCGTTGGCGACCATGGCGAACTATATTCCGCCGCGTCCAGATGATGCGCCAGAAGTACAGATCCCGAAGAATGCAAAGTATCCCATTCCGCTACCGCCACTACCGGCTAGTGTGCGGGTAGAAGGGCAACTGTTGGGACACATTCCACTGGTCAAGTTCTCTGATTTCAACCTCAGAGACTATAAGACATACCCTCAGTTCCAATTAGATAGATATCTGAATGTTGTGCATAATCCCACCAGACAGGTTGACGAGTTTATCCCGAAGGATTTTGCAGCAAATCTTGAGCGCCCTGGACTCCTGAATTTGTTGAAGCTACAGCACTTTGGGCGTAGCAATGAAGTGAACGCAGTCGTTAAAACACTACTCTCATGCGTTCATGGAGGTTACCTTTGGCTCGGGAGGCCAATTGATCTAAATGTTGATTTAATTCACCGCATTACTGGTCTATCTAAGGCTGGTAAGGACCCCAATATTCATTTTGTGGGAAAGGACAAGGACAGAAAATTGACTGCACAGGTGGTGCAGAAGTATAACTTAACAAGAGGAGGTCAGGCTTATGACCTCACTGCAGTAGAAGATGAGGCACTTCGATTTACAGGAAGTCTGCTTGCAGGCAGACTTCTCACCAAGTGCCGACCAAAGGAGGTCACTGGAGCTGTCGTGGAGCTCGCCATCGCAGCTGCCGAGGGAGAGCAGTACAATTGGTCTCTCTTCCTGCTGAATTCTTTCTTGGCTGATTGCCTGACTGTGCAGGACAATGCAGCCCAAGCATTTCATTTTTCATGGCTTCTAATTTTATGCGCTCTCGTTGGGTGGAAGGAGCCCCCGAATACTCAGTTCCTTCCGCGCCACGCAGGAGAGGTTGCCGGCATGCGCTACATCAACCTCTGGGATTCCCCTAATCCCGCGAAGCGCAAGATGAATCGCGCTGTCTTTTGTGAGTACTACTTTCTCCTCCGAGATACCATTCAAGAAATGCCAAGGCTGAGCGAGGAGACAGCCAAATTATATGAAGGAAAGTTGGCTTTTACTGCCGACATACATCAACTTTACCTCCACCCTTGCGGCATTCCAGACGAATGGGCGCTAGGCCTTTACAGAATGACTACCGAGGATGTTGAAGAAACAATCAAGTCTTGGTCCGATGAGTGGAGGGAGGCCGCCGATCTCGCATCCGCGCTGCCAACCACCGCTACGAAAGAGAAGGATAAGGGCAAGGAAGCCCGTGAGCAAAGAAGTGATGAAGGATCCACAGAACCGGCCACCAAGAAGCAGAAAGTGTCGCATCCCGCTGAGGCTATTCCCTCGGGGATCGACCAGTACATACACGAGCAATTTCGTGAGCTGCGCAATGCGCATGCTCACATCAGAAGTGCTTTAGATTTGCAGTTCGTAGAACTGAAAGGTCTCGCAGGAAGAGTTGCGCAGACCCATGCGCCAGCATCTACTTCGCAGGCGCCACAAGAAATTCCAAGTGCCGAGTGAGTTGAAGAACTCATAGAAAGGCATACTGTCGTGCATATTCCGACTACCAGCATGACACTTCCAGATCCGCTAACTGCACTACAGGTAAGCGCAGTTGGGCCCGTTGAAATTAATTTGTCTCTAATTCCTATAGGGACTCTACAGCTAGTGCATGAGAAAGTTTCTCTTGAGTTGAGAGCTAGAGAGCTCTCTACATTTCAGGAAAACCAATGACTGCAATCGCAGGAGTTAGAGTTGAAGGCAATCCATCAGAATACCTCTGAGAACCTTGCACTCTATGAGGCGCAAGACATCGGTATCAGAAATGCAGTGGATGAGATTGCCCAGTTATTACCGGCCTGTGAGATTCAACCAGACCTCCCTCTGGTTTCAAGAGTTCAAATTATTGGCGAAAGGGCGAAAACCCTGGAGCAAGAAATAGTTGCTATGGCTGAAGGCCATAGAACCCAGATCGCTGAGCTAGAAGCTCGCGTTGCTGCGCATCCTACGGATGATGCGCAGGTTCAATTTGAAGCACTGAACAGAACTTCCACGCAGATGAGGGATCGAGTACAGGAAGCTGAGAACCTGATGAACCAAGCTATGGAAGCTTGGACAGAGCTTGTGAAGCTCCCTTTTAAAGTTGGACTGTCAGAACAGGTGCAAGCTGCAGAACAATCTCTCACTGTTCTGAATGAAGAAGCTAAGGCCTTAACAGGCTTACCAAAAATGAAGAAAATGGGCGAAGTGCGCAAAATGCAGCAGCAACTGCACAAGCTCAGAACTGAAGATGAGAAGCTCACCAACAGCATTCAGCCATTCATGGATGAGTATGTTGAAATCATTGCCTAGGTTGAGACAAAAATCAAAGAGATTGCTGAATCTCAGGAGATCATTGATACCATCACTCTAGACGAAGCAACCGCAGAAACAGTACAGACAACTGTAGAGTGTGTCGATGAATTGGACTCCGCTATTGCGAAGTGGAAGAAAGCATTCGCGGAGACACAAGCAAAAGCAGATGCGCAAATCAAGCGACCACACGCCAGTGCGAGTGGCTCGAGGGTGAGCCACAAGTGAGTGTTAGGGGCCTGTTGGAGTCAAGGTCGTAGCTAGGGTAAAAGCTGTGAATTTTGGGAAAAAAGCACAAGTATGGAAGGAAAGTGCTAATTTTGGGACAAGCACTAAGTTTTGGGCAAGAAGGATACGGTGCGCAGTACGGTGCCAGATAGACAAGCTCAGCGAAGATCACGGACCGGAAATTGCGGAGCTCGCGCGCACGACAGAAGAGAATGAAGGCTGAATAGAAAGTTCAGCTACCATAATAAATAAGGCGATGGAGTAGAGGGCTCAGCTACCCTCATTTAAAGGCTTAGTACAGAAGTTATGGTTGCTCGGATCAAGGAGGAGCAACGGACCAGAGCATTGAAGGCGAAGGACAAGCGCCCATACCCACAATCTGCGCCGAAAGTCAAGGAGCCTGCAGGAAGCGGCGACGTGACTGCAAGCGGCGCCTACAGTACACCTAGCCATGTGCGTGGTTAGGGTTTTTGGGAATCACTGTTGGGAAAGGCCCACAGTTTTGTAAAGGTGTGACCGCCATGGCCACCTATATATATGAACAATTGTAATGGATAGATGTTAGTGAGTTAGTGAGTTAGTGAGTTAGCGAGTTAGTGAGTTAGTGAGTTAGTGAGTTAGTTAGTTAGAGTTAGAGAGCAAGAGTTAGATACTCTTGGGATAGATTGATGTTTAGACTGCTAGATAGTCAGTCTTGAGGATAGATCATGTGTTGATTATCCTTTGTTAAGTGTTCTACCGAGTCTGTAGAACTAGAGAAGAATCGGATAGCCGAGGAGCTAATCCCCGAGTTGCCAGACAGTCTGTGTGACGTCTGCGCCTTTGTAATCTCTGTAGAGAAGAGACCAGATTGAGAGAAGGGCTCCCAGTTGTGTGCGTGGAGTTTCCTGTAAGAATCTAAGACTGCAGCCGTGTGCGCAGCATATTGTATAACTCTATGGTTTTCTGGTTAATATAAACTCCCGTGGACATGGTTTTCCTCGAGGAGAAGAGCTTCACATATTTCCCCTTGTTATAATGTTTGCGTGAGTGATTAACTGTTTAAGTTCATTACATGTGTATGCAAAACTCTTGTATTACCTTTGCGAACGTTGGATTGAGTTTGGGAAGGTCCATTGATAGCCATCAGTGTTAAGGACTGAAGAAGTGGTGGAGCGCTGTCGCTGCAGCGATCGAGGACTGCGATACTTCGCTAGTTGCGCAGGGCGAGGAAGTGCTTAACGCTCTGAGCAAGGATTAGTTGCCGTGTGCGCCAGAGAGGAAGGAATCCGCGCAGTTGCACCGAGGGGCCTGCGGGAAAATCCGACTGCTGATATCTGAGGAACCAGAAGAGGAAAGAACAATCTTCGCGTCACCACGGTTGAGGAAACCTGATTCCTTAGCCCCCCCATAGCCACTTCGGGTGAGACCTCGAGCTGCTGCGCAGCTCGTTGCCGAGAGGGCCAGTGCGCCAAGGGGTTTGTTGCTGCGCTTCATTAAAACCCGGATCTGCCCAAGAAAGCAGCCAACAACGACCTCACAGCTCGTTCCCGAAAACGATCAGACCACCTTAACGACCTCCGGCAAGTTTTCCTGCGTTGTCGCAAATATAAAATCCGCTTGAACCCAGACAAGTGTGTCTTTTGCGTCCCGGCAGACCGCTTATTAGGTTTCATTATTTCCCAAGATGGAATCACTGTCGATCTCCTGAAAGTCAAAGCCATCTTAGAACTTCCGCCTCCTCGCACACTTCGGCAACTCCAAAGTCTATAGGGGCAGTCCAATTTCCTTAGGCGCTTCGTTCCTAATTATGCAACCAAAGTTCATGGTTTCTTACGCTTACTCCATACCCACATACCCTTTGTTCGGGATGAGCAAGCAGACACGGCATTCGAAGCCCTCAAGAAAGCTCTCACACAAGCCCCCTTGATATCCCCACCGGATTTCTCTCAAGACTTCATCCTTTATGTCTCGGCATCTGAACATGCTGTGTCAGGAGTTTTGGTCCAAGAAGATGCCTCCCACCAAGATAATGTGATTTATTACGTCAGCCAGACCTTGTCTAGACCGCCTCTGCGTTACCCATACGAGGAAAGATTAGCCTTAGCCGTAGTCTTTTCCGTACAAAAATTGTGACACTACATCCTACTTAGTCATACCATGGTCGTGGCCGACACGAACCCTATGGTCTATCTCCTAACCCGGCGACTCCTACAAGGTCGTGTCGCGAAATGGGTCATTATCCTCCAGGAATATGACCTCACTTTCAGAACCCCCAAAAGCACCAAAGCCCTCGCGCTTGCTCACCTCATCACCGACCTCCCATCCTCTTCAACATCACCCGTTATCCAAACGGACCTGATTGACGAGCAGATCTTCATCATTTCGTCCGACGACCCTTGGTACGGAGACATTTTGACTTACCTTCGTACGCAAAAATTTCGACCACACATCGATCGTGATGGACGCCGTCGCATACGACACCACGCCCCCCGATACCTCCTGATAGGGGATGTACTTTACCGACGCGGCGTTGATACCATCTGACGCCGCTGTCTATCCCATAGTGAGGCAGAACAAGTCCTCAATGATTGTCATAGCGGTGCCTGCGGAGGCCATTTCTCCGGTATGGCCACCGCCCAGAAAATCATTCGGGCCGGTTATTTTTGGCCATCATTGTTTACTGATTGCATCACCGCAGTCAAGCATTGCCAGAACTGCCAGCTATTTGCCCCCAAAGCAAGAACCCCCCCCCGCCCCCCTTCATCCAGTCATCACCGTTGGACCATTCTGCAAATGGGCCATCGACTTCCTCGACTGCAACCCCACGTCAGCTGGCGGTCACAAACACATCGTTGTGGCTGTAGATTATTTCACCAAGTGGGCAGAAGCCATGCCGACCTATAATTGCAAAGCCGACACTGCAGCATGGTTTTTCTTCAACCATGTTATCGCTCGTTTCGGAGTGCCAAAGCAACTAGTCTCTGACCACGGCTCTCACTTCGAAGATGCTGTCTGGAAGTAATTATCAACCATGTTGAAATTTGAACACCATTTCTCTTCCGCTTACTATCCCCAAGGAAACGGCCAAGTCGAAGCGATCAATAAAATTTTGAAGACCATTCTTCAACGTACTATAGACAAGCACAAATCCAATTGGCACCACATGCTCTTCCCGGCACTATGGGCCTAACGCACCTCAACCAAAACCACCACCAGTTTTACCCCTTTCCATTTAGTTCATGGTGTCGAATCCGTCCTCCCTATTGAGTGCCAGATCCCAGCCTTACATATCGCCGTTGAGCTCCTACCGGACACTTCCCCGATCGAGCAACATTTACTACTCCTAGAGCAGGCCGATGAAGATCGGTGCACAGCCATTCAAAACATGGAAGCAGCTAAACAACGATCGAAACTAAGTTACGACAAACACGTCCACCCAAGAACCTTTTCTGAGGGAGACCTTGTCCTTGCTTATGATCAGGCTCATGATAAAACCGGGAAGGGAAAGTTCATATCTATGTGGCAAGGCCCCTATATCATACACACCTGCCTTGGGCAGGGGGCATACATTCTGACCGATTCAGAAGGAAATCCCCTACGCAACCCACGCAACGGGTTGTACCTTAAAAGATTTTACCCATAGAAAATCTGATGGACACCATCGTCCATTTTAGTATAGGCATACTTTCTTTGTTCACAAAAGATTCAAAAAGCCTAAATATTTGTTTTTCTCTGCATGACCACAGATGGAGCCTTTTCCACTCTGCCATGTCGGTTTCGCTGATGGTGCAAGCCGTTGGTCTCCCAATCTCGCCTCCGCAGCTTGGGTAATATACCCCCCTTCACATGAGTTAATTCACATTGATGGAGTATGTTTAGGTGCCGCTACCAATAATCAAGCTGAATACGATGCCGTGGCCGGTCTCCTGGCCACTGCTCTCCAAATGAGCATCCGTCACCTCAACATTTTCTTGGACTCACAGCTCCTAGTTTCCCAGCTCAACAATGATTACCAGGTACGCGATCCCTGTCTTTTCAGAAAATTCCTGTGCACTAAACAAATGGTTAGACAGTTTGAATCCATTTCGTTCACACATGTCCCAAGACACCTCAATAGTGTAGCAGATAATATGGCCAACAATGTCCTCGACTGGCACACCAGTCACATCATGTCATATCCATAAACAAAATGCATCCACGTGCATAACATGTGCCTCCACGGGCATAAAACAAAAAACAATATTGCATCCACGTGCATAACATGTGCCTCCACGGGCATAAAACAAATAACCAAATAATGCATCCACATGCATAACATGTGCCTCCACGGGCATATACAAAAAACAAAGGTGCATCCACGTGCATACACGACAATATATCCAAATATATATCCACATATATATATAAGCCAAATAGTCAACATGTCATAAGTGCCCTCAGCACCCAATATACAAAAAATAAAAATACATCTGTCATACAAAAAATGCTTCCCCATATGCTCATCAGCATGTGGGGGCAGATACAATCATCTACTCATCTGGATCCCTAGGATCCTCCGGCTCCTCCTCCGCTGGCCCCGCCGGGTCATGGCGAGCCCGAACTCTCCGCTCTGCCGGCCCCGCTGGATCATCCCGCAGACGTATCCTCCCTTGAGCCGGCCCTGCTGGATCATCTCGTCTACCATCCCTGTGCCTCGCCACGAACACCGCTGTCCTCAATAGGAGCGACTGCCACTCAGGCGGCGCACCGAAACAACCCTGCAAAATATCCCGATCCAGGTCTCTCCAACCATCCTCGGGGAGCCCAGCTAGGATCTGGGCAAAGGTCTGTCGAACACCATCTATGGCGTCATCGCGAGGACCAACCCCTCACCCACGAGCTGCAAATCCTCCACCACGTGGAGGTGGTACCGCTACGGGTGGATGGGCGACCACCATCGCCCGCCCCTGACGAGGCACGTAGTCGTCCGGTGGCACTGGACCCACATCTGCACAAAGAAAGCAAGCCATCAAATACTGTACAACAATAATCATCAATGATAAATAAAACAACATATGAGATAATATCAAAACATACCGTCTAAGCTCCAGGCCTGTCCTGGGGCACGAGGCATCTCTGGGTCACCTCGGTAATCCATGCCGGCATAGGGATAGTCCTCAATCACCAGAGGCATCTGCTCCCACTGCTGATAAAAATCCTCTGTGAAGTAACCGCGGACACCACCGCCGCCACGGGGCATCATCTGCCCCCATCTCATCATACGAGGCTCACTCGGAAGACCAGCATGAATGGGTACCCGTGGCCGCAAGGTCGGCACCCGCTCGAAGAAAAAACAGCATAAAAATGAGGCATAACAAAACTCGCCTCCCTCTCTAATGGCCTTGTCCAAATCTCACCAGACTCCAGCCAGAAACATCTGCCCCCAGGCATAGTAAGTACCCTGAAGAACAGAGTCTACCATCATCGTCTGCCCCCTAGACATACGATGTGGCGCAGCAGCACCCAGTATCCATAGAACGCAGGCCCCAACAGCTCGCATATCCCACTCACGTAGGGATCGCAGACTAATAGAGCTGTTCTGCAGAACATCATCATCAACACAAAAAGTCTGTAATAGGTCCTCCATATCTATACCTGGAGGCAACCTCGGCAAGATATCACCCACCTCACCCAAGCGAGGCAATCCAGTCAAAAAATAAACATCCGTGAGAGTAATCTCTAACCTCTCATCCCCAATGATGAAGGCACCCTCTGCTGGCACCCACCAACTCACGAGCTTGTTCAAGAGCCATCTCACTGAACGAATAGGGGGGATCTGAGCGAACTTCAAAAGCTTGCTCATAGCCAAAGTCTGTCTCACCCCTGCATCAGTCTCAATCCTCAGCATGAGATCACCATCGATCTCTCGCTCCCGCCACGAGGACTGAGGTCTCCTCAACATCCTGCCAGCAAACAGAAATTTTTTTTAGCCCTAGCATAAAAAAAATTTATGAAAAAATCCCATCGCGGCTTTTGCACAAAAAGTCGCGCTGCCCATCGCGGCTTTTCCACAAAAAGCCGCGATGACCATCGCGGGATCGATGCAAAAACCCGCGATGAACATCGCGGGTTTTGGCTGGACAGTCGCGATGAACATCGTGACTATCCCCCATGAACCAGCGATGAACATCGCGGGTTCCAGCCTCACAGTCGCGATGAACATCGCGACTGTCAGCCCAGAAACCGCGCGGTTCATCGCGGGTTCAGCCCCGAAACCCGCGCGGTTCCACATTGGAGAGTCAACGTGGAATTTCGCGGCCTTCAGGGGCCCGCCAACAAACAAAAAAGACATAATTGACAAGGCTAAGGAAAATAGAGTTACCTGCAACTCGCTGAATCGAAAACCAACGGTGAAATCTCCCGAAAATCGAGAAAAAGCTCTGACAGCTCTATCAAACTCGCACGTAACAATGACACGTCATTTGGGGCCCCACGCCCTATTTATAGAAATCCCACCAACTTTCCAACACCCATTGAGGTATCATACGAAGTCCATTTCTCAAACCGTTGGTACCGTTGGAATCAGCACAGTGAGAACTTCATGCAGGTTCCTTCCGTTTCGCATTTTCATGGGGTCCATTTTTTGAGTATTTTTTGGCCTCTCTTGTGGCCTCGGTTTGCGTGCCACATCGGCCATTCTCAGTTCGGGGCATGCCTTATATCGTCGGATTCAGTTTTCCACGCTCGTGATGATGCTTGAGATCATTTCTCGCTGTCACGTCTCGATTTTCAGGGCATTTTTTCCATGCCCCCTTCTCACCTCGGTTTACGTGCCACATCGGCCATTCTCAGTTCGGGGCATGCCTTATATCGTCGGATTCAGTTTTCCGCGCTCGTGATGATGCTTGAGATCATTTCTCGGTCTAACCTTTCGATTTTTTTTCTCGGTCTAACCTTTCGATTTTTTGACCATTTCTTCCATGCCCCCTTGTCACCTCGATTTGCGTGCCACATTGGTCGTTCTCAGTTCGGGGCATGCCTTATATCACCGGATTCAGTTTTCCGCGCTCGTGATGATGCTTGAAATCATTTCTCGCTCTCACATTTAGATTTTTCGAACATTTTTTCCATGCCCTTCACATAACCTCGGTTTGCGTGCCACATCGACCGTTCTCCGATTTCGACAATCCTTATGTCACCGGAACCAGTTTTCCACACTGATGACGATGCTTGAGACCTTTTCTCGCCCTAATCAATCCATGTTTGTTTGGTATAATTTTACCCCTTTTTCAGGCCGAGCAACCCCTTTTACGAAAAAGGCACTTAGGGAGTTTCTGTTAAGCTCTTTTCTGACTCCTACAAACAATGAAAAGATTGCCGAGCAACCTTGTTTCCTTTCATGCTCGTTAAACGTATCTGAAAGGGCGTCTACCTGGTATAAGTTTACCCCTTTTCCGAACCTTGTAGACTAATTACGAAAAAGGTATACTCTAGTCACATCGGCTAGAAGAGTTCTCCATCCGCATCATTTTATGCTTTTTCGGGCCTTGGAGACTAAACTCACGAAAAAGAAACACCAATAGAGTCCACTTACCATTTTCAGACTCTCTAAAAATGAAAGCAACCATGAGCATGAGCCATCCTGGGCTCACAAAATCCACAGGACCGTACCATTTCAGAGCACACTTTTATCCCTTCTTGGAGCTCATTAAAACTACGAAAAAGGAATCAATGGTGCCTCTTGGCGCCACGACAGATCACATCTACTCATCAAGCAGTTTCCCCATTTTGGTCTCCTTTGTTCAGAGTATTCTGCAGTATGTCACCTTGATAATCCCTCGACGGCACCTATCAGCTCGTCCCCCCCCCCAGAGTCAATATATACCATTCGCTCAAAGCAATGATCCCCACACCTACAAGTCAGTTCCCCACACTGCCAGGTCACTATGTCATCATGCTCTGAACAAAGGAAGTTTGAGTCTACCCATTGTTGGACCCAATTTTTTCCCATTTCCACAAGTATGTCAGTCCTACCATCAGTACTACAACACTTCAGTTATACACCTTGTGCTCCTATCAAGGAAACATCATTGCCTTGTTAGTTGTTGGTCTCCCTCTGTCGACGACAACCACATTGATTCCAGAGGATAGACCTAGAGGTCCCTGTGTCTTGGACTCATCACCATTTATGATGAGTGCCTACGAATCATTTCAAGAGGAATCTTCAGTGCCTCTCCAAATGGTTGTTTCTCACATGCTCGACTTCAACACCTTCATCGCATCGTTGAGACTCGCACAGGGTATTCGTCCGTTTCACTTATTAGTCGAAGACCCCGGATACCTCCTGACTCCTCCACATATGAGAGTCTTCCTATGGATAACACCAGTTACACTTTTTCTATAGATATCTGGGTTGCGCATGGCGACAGTATTCAGATGTACCCCAGTTTCATACTCCCTTGAGTATACAAGTATATTATTTCTCAGAGATGACTCATAGTCTTTGAGTCCCCACAGATGTTGGACACCTTCAGTTTCAGCAGTCATCAGTTATTCCAGTGTATCAGTTATTGGATCAGTATTGATCAGCAGTATATCCCAAAATAATGTCCCCCTGGACCGTTATGATGTACCAGTAGATTCTTTACGTATTAGATCCCCCTTCTTGGGACTAATTGTTTTGTATATGTCTTGATACGAGCATGGGAATGCCCGCCCATCCTTTATCAGACATTATACCTCATTCATATTGAGGCCATGTAATATTTTTTGTTTTTGCAGCTTCCAAGCACCGTGGCTCCAGTCTCCAACCGGTCTCTTCTCTCCCCTAAAACCCCAGAAAAAGACAAATGAACTATGATGTCTATCGGCCATACGATGAGCTCCTGCCCTCACACATCAGGGGGCAATCTGTTAACACCCAAAAAGTGCTCACTAGCTCATTTCCCTATTCACATGACCCATTTATCCACTTTTTCACCATCAGTGCCTCTGAAACCAACAAAAGGTCACCAAAAGACCTGAGTACGCCCCTTTTTCCATTAAAAAAGATTATTTTCCCAAGAAAAGCATAAAAAACCCTCAAAAAGGGTCCAAATTCCCAAAAATATTTAAAAGGGAATTAAAATATTATTTTTATTCAAAAAAGGAAAAAGGAGGGAAAAGTACCTAAACCATGTTGGTCAATACCATTTGGTTTCCACAAAACCACAAATGGTATTCCCCACCACCAAAACCTATAAAAAGGTGGTAAGGGCTCCTCATTTCACATCCATCCATTATCTCATCCTTATGCTGCTGAAATCTCCCTTGAGCATTTTAGCCATTGTAAACCACATTGGAGAAGAGACCATTGGAGATTGGAGTTGCTCATCCTTGGAGCCATTCAACCTCATCATTAGAGGTATTGATTCCGCAAGCACTTGCTTGCCTCATTCTTTCAATACAAATTCATTATTTTACATTATCTTGTTCTTGATTTTAAATTATTTTTGTTATTTGCTTAATATCTTTGCATAGATCCATGGTTAGTCTTGTTTAATTAGTTTATTGTTATTTATTTCCATTGAAACTGCCGCTACTAGTTAGCAGGTGCCCATAGCACTAAGCCTGGTTGCAAAACCGGGCCAACAGGGGCGTAAGCGGGAGTTGCATGACCGAAGCACTGAGGTGGACATAAGGGTCCATGGGAATGGTGGTGACGTGTCATGGGAGCATACGAGTTGGTTGCTCCAGACTGTGAGGTAGCCCGTGAAAGGTAAGGGCCAGGGTTAGGATGTGCTATGGAAAATGGTTGAGGATGTGAAGAAACACGGCCAATGATGCCGTCTGCAACATGGGATGCCCCTGACGCATCATGCTGGGAGGAATCTCTGTGAGGGGCGTCAGGTATAATGGTATAGAGATAACCCTATTGGGCATAAATGAGGTCGAATTGTTGGGCCTTAAGGATGGCCTCTTCTTTAGACTGGAGTCTTTCGGATGCCACATCCTTAGCAATGACAGGAAGAAGGGACTTGAGGAACCAATCTAGGAAGATACGGTCGTCTAATTTGATCTTGCATAAGCTACGGCGTCGATGCCACTCATGAATGTGGTCCGTGATGTGGGTAGCCGTGTTTTGTCTACAAGGTAAGAGGATCTCAACACCCGCGTCATAGCGGACAGGTAACTGGAATAACTACAGGAAGGTCGAGGCAAGGGAGGCAAGGGTGGCATGGGTCCCATGGGGTTGCTCGATATGCCACTTGGCTGCAGAGCCAGTGAAGGTGCGCTGTAACAGCCGGAGGTGAACAGAGTTGTCCACTATGGAGTTGAAGGAACACCATAGATGGAAGGACATAATATGGTTTTGTGGGTCCTCACCTGCCTTGCCCTTGAACTTAGGGATGTCAGAGGGGAGCTTGGTGGGCATGTGAGGCTACGCAGGGTCGTGTCGGATAGGATCGTTGGTCAATCTAGCTAGGTCGGGCAGGTTGAGGCTAGCCATGAATGGCAAACTGGAAGAAGGATGTGACACAGTAGTGGGTTGGACCAAGTGGGGGCCAATGCCCCCAAGTGGAGGGGGAACGAAGGTTGTATAGGAGGGTCCTGCACCACCATGGGTAGTGTGAGCCACTGATGGAGTGGGAATAGGTATTCCCGCTGTGGGAATAGGTGTCGTAAGGGGAACGGTAGATGGGGGGCCCATGGAGGGCATACCCAAAGTAGGTGTGGTAACAGGTGTAGTGGTGGATGTGCCACCAATGGTCCCTACAACAAAAGGAGTGGAAGTCGTGCCAGCCATGGGGCTAGTAGGGGCAGTGTAAATGGGGTTCTCAAACTCTGCCTCAGAATCGGAGGTAAAGTAAGGAGCGTCAATATCTGGTGACGGAGTCCTATGCTGCTGACAAGTCGAGTCAAGGGACAAGGCTCGAGATCTATGATAAGTGGTATTTAAGTGATGATGATCTGTGGTGATGACGGGTGGTGTCAAGTGAACCGTGTTGTGGGGGCTCGCCCTTGAGGTGTCGAGAATGTCTCGGGGACTCAATGGTGATAGATGGTGCAAATCTCTGTGGGTTGAGGTGAGTAAAAAATAGCTCAAAAACCCTAATGCAACAAAGTGTGCAGAAGGAGAGCTCAAAAAACATGGCAATCAGGCCAACAACCAACTCAAAACACCCACTACAATAGGTATGCTACAATAGGTGGAGTGTCAACAGAAATGGTCAGAATACCAACAAGCAGCAGGTTTCCTAAAAATAAAAAATGGTGGAATCACTAGACCAAAAGGAGGTAAGGGAGCATGCAAACACCTAACTAAAAGTATTCTGACTCAACTAGACATATCCTCTGCAAGGTGATGAAATCCAAGTCAGACAATATGAATAGGAAAGCCAAGTGGCTAAGATATCCCCCTACCGGGAGGGACACCGGGTAGTCAATCCTAGAAGAATGGCAACTAAGATACCCCATTCATGACATGTCCAGAAAGGTGAATCTACTATTTGGTCCTTTTACCGCAATACCCCTATACAGGGATATCCCGAGAACTGCGAAAGGTAGCCCTTCGGTTACTGAATGGAGTGCAGTATTCCACTCAGGCCTCTGGAACCAGTCTCGCGACTTCAACCCTCCTAGGAGAGAGGCCCTCTGGTAAACTGGTCATGACCGTGCCAAAAAGTACTAGGGGATTTTGGTTCCCTAATTGGACAACAACTATGTCTCAAGTGTAAGTAACCGAGGGGTATTATTGGAAGCCTATCCCCCCGATCCTACCTAACTACAGAGATTCTTTTGTGTTCCCCAAGTGGGGTTAGAATATTGGTTGAGTTAAATAGTTTTTAAGGCTCACTTGAATTATGTGACAGAGTGTGTGCTCATGAGGTGATGAACCCAAAATAGAGGTGCCACAAGGGGGGCAACTTCCTAACAATAATGCTGAATTCAAAACGTTAACATGCAAAATTTTCTGAATTAAAATGCGGAAATTTTAAAAAGATTCTGTAAAGGGAACATAAATTATGTTGCAGAAAAGGATGTAGGGAAGTAGGGCTGCAGGTAGGACAGATGGCTATGCAGAAAATATTGCAGCAAAGGGGGCTGGGTTCAAACCAAGGAAAAAATGCAGAAATCAAATCGCGGGTTGATGGCGAAACTGAGCAGGCGGACCGCGGGTTTGAGGGAAACAGGCGTGGATAGGTCACGACTTTTTGGCCGACAGAGGCAGTTAGACCGCGGGAAACAGGGAAAAAGACGCATTTGGGTCGTGAAAAAAAGGCTAACAGATGCGGTCGGGTCGCAGCAAACGGGATGAAAGCCGCAATTGGGATGCGGGAAAATGGCTGACAGGTGCAGTCAGATCGCAGCAAACAGGATGATTAGCCATGGTCGGATCTCAGGTAACAGACTTGAATCCGCCGTCAGGGCACTAGAAACAGTCTGAGAGCCACGGTCGGGTCACAGGTAAAGGCCTGAAAGACGCGGTCGGGACGCGACTGCAGAGGAAAAAGATGCGGTTTACGGCAGCCGAAAGGGATAGCTGAAAGGAAAAAATGGGAGATTATTGTAGAAAACTAAAAAAATTTTAAACGAAAACCAAAAATTCAAACCTAGGGGAGTCGCCAAAACTGTAGATATGGTTTTACCCCTAGCTTGTGCGAATGAGCACCTACTAAGGAGAAGGGACTCCTTAGTAGCAGTTCAGTAAATGGTAAATTAAAATGCTAAAGAAAAATGTAAATTATTCTAAACATGTGCATGAAACAGAAAAAACAAAATGTAAAGAATGTCTTTTGTATTAATGTTACCTCCAATGTGAAGGTTGGTGAAGCTCTTGCAATGATCCAAGAGGGTTGCTCCAAGCTCCAACTTCCTCCTTCTCTTTCTCCAATGGTGGGAATGGGCCAAAAGGGGCACTCAAGGTGAAAGTAGCTCAAGGGTGAGCTAGGGTTTCAAGAGTGATTTTGGCAGAGTAAGGGTGCATATGATTGTGGATGTGGAATAAGGGGTCTCCATCACCTATTTATAGTTTTTTGGTGGTGGAGTGCTGGCCCATGGTTTTGGGAACCATATGGTTTGGGGCAGATGTATAGGGTTTTTTCCTCCTTTTCCTCATTATTTTATATTTTTCTTCCCTTTTTAGGGGTTTTTTGCTATTTTAGAGGAATTTTGGATATTTTTGGAGGAAAAAGGGGTTTTTTAGCCTTTTTGAGGCTTTTTTTAGGGTTTTGTGGCCTTTTGGAGGCATTTTTGGCCTTTTGGAGGCTTTTTAGTGGGATTTTCAGGGTTTTCGAGGGAAATATGGTAGGAAAGTAGACAAATGAGCCATGTAATGAGGTAGATGAGGTATTGAACACTTTTTGGGTGTTAACAACTGTAATGTCCCTTGTTAGGAATTTTATTAAAATGGCAATTTTCCACTTTTTTTCCCTAGTTCAACCTTTGACTAGTTTTGATCTCTAGGTCCCAAATTTGCCCCAAATGATATGAAATATTTTGAGAAGGTATATGAATGATATTAGAACATAAATATGTGTTTCAAGGATGCCTTTGTACCTTTCAAATGCTTCTTCAAATCCTCTTTCAATTCTGGTCAATGTAGGTAACTTTACTAGTGATTTCCCTTTGACTAGTATTGGTCTCTAGGTCTCAAATTGACTCCAAATTACTTCAAATATTCAAGGAAGGTGTATGAATGATATTAGGACTTGAATATGATGTTAAGGGATGATATATTTCCACCAAAATACCTCTGCAAACTCTCTTAAGATTCTGGACCAAGTATGCAATTTTACTAGTAATGTGGGGTTCAAATTTCCCTGGGGTAAGTACTGGAAATGCCTTCCCAAATGCCTCCAAAGCCACTCAAATTTATTAACAGAGGTAGGAAATGTATTAATTATTTTATTAAGGTCTCATTTGCGTCAAAAATTGATTATTATATCTGTTCCAACCCTCTCCCATTCAACTGCAAAAATCACCAATTCGACCCTTGGGGAAATGACATGATTTCTTCTCCCACTGCAATTAAACTGAGTAAAAATACTTCAAATGCTCAAGTACAGTACATGAAACTTGTAAAATAAATCCATGGCATTCCATTAATCAAAAATTCATCATAGAATCATCCATTCATTCGAAATCATCATCAATACATTGGTTCACAACAAGGTAGTGGAGAAATTGCATTGTTCTTCCATTAAAAATGAGATTTATACATTTATACTTAGAATTTTGACATGAAACTTTATGGAGATGAAGAAAAGAGTATTTTATTCATATTACAAAATAAATGGGGCATTAGAATCTCCCCCAAATAGTACAATATCTCACCAAAAATGCCCTCCCTCAAGGATCAAGAATATGCCATCAAAACTGGAAATGGTTGAAGGAGTGAGCTGGAATAGAAGAAACCATGAGCTTCCCTGTAGCTTACACCTACAAATAAAGACTCCATTAAAGCTCCAAATTAAAGGCCTGAATGGAATTTCCAATTACCAACTTGTATGGGAAACGTTCACCCTCAAAATTGGCTAAGGCAAGAAACTAGTCATCCACTAGCTCTCCCTCTTCACAAATGCAATTGCAAATTCTACAAATGATCAAAAGCTGGTTTCATTATTTTTTATTGACATTTATAAATTTATAATTTCCTCCATGTGTCAAATTCCTTCCAAGAGACTCATGCCAACTCAAGTTGGGAAGAGATTCCAAAGAACGCCACTTGTACAACAATTCCTAGTCTCCCACTTCCACCAAATCACATGTGGAAGCATCTTAGCTGCCCTAACACCCTTGAGTGCCCTCTTGGAGTATAGTTTTAGCCCTGACATGTCATATATGTCATATGTCAACCTTCAGGTCTGATTTGTGTCATAGGTGTCATAGCATCTTCATCATTGTTGTCATAGAGCTAGGGAATCTAGCCCAAGTGTCTCACTAGCTCCAAATTGCCTCTTCCTCTTCCATGGGAGTTACTCTTCCTCTATAATTCAACCTTGGATGATTCATTCCATGAATAATACCTTTTGGAATCCCCCAAGTATGTTACCATTCACCTTGAATTCAAATTGGTGAGAGAATGATGCCAAGTGTAGTGGGGAAATCTAGCCATATGTGGGTCCCACTTCCTCCATTTGTCTTCATGATCAAATGCCACTTTGATTTTCATTTGTATATATTTATTTAGCCCCTTTATTAAATATTTATGCCACTCTAATGTTCAAACATCATTTATTATCCCCATTATTCCAAATCCCAAAGCTTTCACCCCAAACCTAGGAAACTAGTAATTTTCCTCCTTGGCAATCATTTGACCTTTAACATCAATTTTACAAACTCTAATGAATATGGCCAATGTGATTAGGCCATTGTGACCCAATTCCAAGCTTGGGACATGACACTTTTTATGCACATGCTAGAATAGTTTACTGTTTTTATTTACTGTCATATTTTACTGTTTTATTGAACTACTAATAAGGAGTCCCTTCTCCTTAGTAGTTGCTCATTTGCACAATCTAGGGTGAAAACCCTAGCTACAGTGTGAGGTCAGAGAAGGTACTATGATGGCCAAAATACATTATAATCTTATAAGTGGAGTGATGGAGACACAACTCGAAGGAGTATCCCACTCGTCATAATACAATAATATCTATGGATAAATGTTGGTACAATACAACAATCTGATACAATGGCCATGATAGGCAGTACATAGTGAATACATGTCATAGGTAGTCATAATCATGACCCATCTACAGTAAGATATGGTCTCCTATTGAAAAGGAAACAATTGGTGGAAACTGGAAGTAAAAACTGCTGATGTATGAGAAATGATATCTCATAAGTACAATCATGATCATGAGTAGCATACTAAATGCCACTAACATCTGGGGTCTTCTACACAAATAGTCTACGGTGCAAGTCCCATCAAGTGAATAAAGGTGTTGGAGTCGAACTTGATGTGACATCCTCTTATTACTGGTCAATGATGCATACCATTAACAGACACGAGATAACCCACCAATAATTAAAATGGGCATCAAGGCACAGAGTACAATCATCAAAGTGTGAATAGATGTGTTGAGGTCGAACAATAAGATGAATCCATCGATCAGGGTGCATTGATGTATTCCCAAAACTGTCGATGGTGAGAGAACCTACCACTAATTACTGCAAGCATCAAGGTACTCAATGGAATCTAAGTCTCAATTCCAGAATAAATTAGTTGAAGTCAATGGAATGAAACTCACTGGAAAGAGGGCGTTAATAAACCCCCCATCAACCAACGTGAGGTAATAGCTACGCTGAAAGATTTGGAAGAACTCAGACAAACGGACTGACTCAATAAGGATGGTCGACATGCAATAGTCAAGAGATCTGAGGAGTGGCTGACTATGCTTTCAGGACTTTCTTTGAACAATAGCATGAGAAGATGGATAGACTCAGGCAGCATAGACTCAAGTACTAGATGATAATAACACTGTGCGATGTAGGAGGCATCAACATTAAAGGGATCCATAATGACTGGAAGCTTAACTAGCCGGTGGAGTAAAATCTGAGAAACGACTATAGCTCCTAGGGTCCAACTATAGTCTCGACTCATAATGAATGGAGTGGAGTGAATCCTATGTTCAAAGGCAACACAACAGTTGCCAACAAGAAGTAGTACAAATTTTCCCATCCTGCTTTTTCAGTTTTTTTTTATTTTTTGGTCTTTTTCATATTTGAAAAGCTTGAAAAAGAATAAAATTGCTTATAGTACAATAGGTGAAGGAATGAGCATCGAATAGTGAGAAAACTAGTCCCAATCGATGGAACATACCTATGATCAATGCAAGAAAGCATGTGCAGGATGTGGACACTCGGGGGGGCGTTCCCTCAGGGTAAACGGTCATCAAATTGTGAAAGGAAAATGAAAGCTTTGCTTGGCTCGAAATGGAAAATGCTCAGGCACATGGCTAATAATTGAGTAAGCAGGAGCCAGCACAAGGCTCAAGCGACAATAAGGATGATGCAATGTAATCAAAACTCGATAAAAAATGGGGGAGTCCTTATGGGAGATGGCCAGCATAAGACAAAGTAGAGTATGAGTCTTTATTGCAAAGTCATGGCGTAACTACAAAGGACTCCCAATCCTAAGGAGAGACAACAGCATGAGATCCAAAAGGCATAAAAAGGATCTAACTAGGGCACCCATGTTCAAACAAGATCTACTGCCAAGTAATGACACTTCTATAATAGTGTGAAGTCTCCGTGTTAGTTAAAAAGCGGGGTCACACCTAGGGTTAATGAAAAATGGTGAAAGGTCAAATGCACAATGTAGGCGAAAATGACATCTAACCTATATGATGGGTGTAAAATTTACCTATCGTAGGCACGAAACGGTCAAAAAAATATACTCGCATCAAGAAAATATGTCCAAAATGGTACTCCAAGACGACATATTAGTCCAAAAATAGTTCAAAACAGAAAAAGCTATATGAAAGTGGGTTTGAAAAAATATAAATAGTAAAAAGAAATTACTATTACCATTTCATTTTCACATTTCACCCAAATAGTAGTTTTTGGTTAGCTTTCACCTCAATCTTTAGTTGTTGATTCTGGGAGCTACGGGCGTCAGATCCACAAGCTGTCAGGAGCAAGTTGGTAGTCTCATCCTACTCTTCCAATTTATAGATTTTATTTCAAGTTTTTGTGGTCAAATTTTTATATTTTCCAAGCCCTACATATTCTTAGCATTGTACGCGAGCTATAGCTCTGCGGGTCATGGGTAGGTCATCCTAGATGCGGTCAACGCATGCCTTGAACACATATGGATGGGACTGTCATAGTGTTTGACCACGTACAGGGCTACGAGGATGGCGTTTAATGGATGAATGCTTAAAAATTTCTTGTGTTTGCCTCCAGGATGGTCCTAGAGTGGACAGAGTGAGAACATGATGCTATTGATGAACAAGTACGCAAAGATTTACTCGCCTAACAAGCATTACAACCGTGTTGTCTCTACAAGTTTTGGAGCATTGGGGGTTTAAGGGCCAAAAACCAATTGCTCCGTAGGATGATAAATTATTGGGAGGCAGATGCACAGCACTTTGACCTGGATGGTCAACCACTTCCACTAGAGGTGGATGATATCTATTTTATCATAGGGTTGTCCTACCAAGGGGTTGTGGCTAGCCTCAGGTCCCGTACTGTAGGTGGTGGGATCACCATTTCTGACTACGTAGACCGGTATTTCCTTCCTGGTACCATAAAGGTGGGCAGTTAGATTCCCATTGAGTCCATTGTGAGCTTGAGTATGAAGATAATAGTACTGACGCTCGGGAGAATATCAGGTTCAGCTGCTCTACATCAAGATTCAAGGCCATTGGTATTCTACGCAAAAACATGTATGAGACCTATAGTGTACGACTAGTGCATAACGTTACTAGTTACTATGAAGAGCCAGTTAACAAAGTGCAAGCTTGGACAAGCCAAAAAATTCAGTTTTGGTAGCGTACTCTACAATTGATTCTTTGAGAGAGTTCGAGGATTAATTCCGAGGGTTGAAGTCCCTCCACACAGTCTCCAGAATCCAGCATAGACCCAGTGGGATAAGGTACTGATGCAATAGGGTAGTGGCCGGCAGGCCTCCCCATATTCTAAGGAGTTATTCCACTGGTGGGCACAGTAGGTCATCCCCATCAATGACTACCCATAGGAGGCGATAGACTACGGGGCGACTGTGACATGCCGCTCCCTCTAGGGCCCACATCAGAGATATCAGTATGTTACTCTTTTTGGAATATTTATTTTTTTTGTATTTTTTATTATAATTAAATGCAAAAAAAAAATTGGTATGGTATCAAATATTGACATAGGACTGTTTGCTCGTAGATGCTGGTCTATGAAGACCACAGGGCTTCCTGAAACATTGTCGTCAAGGCAGGGGTGGTGAGGTGGTTGGCATTGCAACAAAGCGCATGCTAGAGACAGTACGGGTCAACTTGACCTGCATGACTACTAGAGTACCAGTGATAAAGGTGGAGCATCTCCTAGAGTCGATGCAGTGACATGTTGTAGGAGTACCGGGTTCCTAGGTGTGATTACTGCGGCACATAGCCAATGCAGTGCATTACTATGTTCAGGCACACCCTGCCGAGACACCGAGGCCTCCGTGTAGGGATTAGATGCCACAGAGTCCTATATTTTTGTATCGATTATGTATATTTTTGAGAGCTATGGGCTCCAGTTTTATACTGTGACACCACATTTTGGACACATTATTTATAAAAAACTATGATTCTCTGCTTCTACTACATGTGTATGTACAAATGTATGAGTGAATGTTTATTTGTGTGCTTCTTTTATTGATGAGACAAATTCCAATCTAGGACATAATTAGCATATGCATCAGATACATGATTAAAACATCTCAGAACATGAATGTATGTAATGGAAACAAATTGACACTCCAAGAACCTTACCCTTAAGAACCTCCATAGTAATGTAGGATCCCTCACACGATACTAGCCATTCAATTGAGACACAACCAGTTGCGAATCCAGGAGGACTTCTAAAGACTGGATACCATGCGAAATGGCATCACGAAGTAGCTCAATAAAGGCACTATACTTGGTGACATTGTTGGATGTAGGACCGAGACAAGCACCTCCCTAAGACAGAATTTGATGGTCAGGTGAATAAATAACCCACGCAGTAGAAGCGAGTCTCTGCATATGTTGTCTAGCACCATTCGCAAATCCCAAGAACACTGGAGATTCCACTAACATCTGTCAACCAAATGGAAGTGAATCAGCAAATCCAGACAATCAAAAGAAATGTAAACTATGTACAGAAACAACTATAGAATATTATACAAAAGTATCAGCTCGAGCTAGAAGCTCAAGCATAATACTGCTTGAGGTAGAGCCCATTTCTAGGATCCTTCAAGGTGTTTCCCTCATAGGCTTCCAACTCGTAGGATCCTTTCTAAAGGACACGCCTCACTATGTAAGCACCATGCCACATGGGGTTAAACTTCCCTTCCCCCAGGGGTTCCTTAGCTTTATCATACAAGAGGACTGTTTGGTGTTATTTATGTCTATTAAATCTTCAACCAATATTTAATTATCGACTAGCATTTGTACACTTAGAGTTGTCCCAAAATATATGTTGAGGTAGAAGGGAAACTAAGATATTGGCTATGTTGATCCTAGAAATGTTTAATAACTTAAATATCTTTCAAACTAAAAAGCTTAGTCAAACTTAAAAATATAATTATCAAATAGATTAGACCTAACCTAACAACTTGGGTAGGCTATACTGATTCCAGATGCAGAACTAATCCTAACCATCAATTCAAACCTATGATATTATATCCTATGAACAAGAACTAAGATTGCAAAATACAAGGAAAATACTAGTCTGGGATATAATGCTTGACTGAAAACAAACTACTCTATGGAAGTGAAAACTACTAACCAAACATTAAAACCCTAATCTAGGAATTGGAAAGACTATCTTACTATTCAGAACCAAAGATTTAACTATGGAACAAGTTCAGAAACCTAACTACAAAACAATTCAATTTGCAAACTAACTACTCAGAAACAAGAGGCTATGTTATCTTGATAAAGCAAACTAGCTAAATAATCTATGAAATTCAATTCAACTATTTAACTATGAATTCATAAAAGCAAGATGAAGTACTAGCCTAGGGTTCATGTGTGCATTAACAACAATAAATGTTCATAAGTAAACCTACCTAATTCTAATCTTCTTGAAGAACTATATATAAGTGACTCACAAAAGCTAGGGAGATGCAAAATGGAAATAAGTCTAATTTAACTTCTACAAAAATATGAAAACTAAAAATAGACCAATTACAAGAAAACTTGAACATTGTAACCTACTACTCATCCATAATCAAATGGCATTTGAAAACTAGCTACAATACTTGGAATGAAATATTACTAATCAAAACACAAATTCTAAGTTATCTGACCTTTAATGACTACTTTGGAATTAAAACATGAAATACTTATCTAACTCATGGAAATGCCTATCAACATCCAATTCTATCTATCAATACTTCAAACTAGTTCATTAAACATGAATTAAAAAAAACAAACTAAACTTGGAGTTCAAGCAGACCTAAGTACAAAGCAAGAATTCAATAACTTGGAAACAATCTTTAACTTGTGAACAAAACCTATAGTAGAAAACAAAGTGCTCGTATGCTATCTCTACTGCAACTAAAACCATAAACTAAGGAATCTTGCTGAACTATGCAAATGTAATGTAGTTGATCTATAACTGAGAAGTGAACCTATACTAAACTGAGTTATGTGGGCTTTTAAAATCAAACTTTAAAACATTGTGAACTAATGCATCTTTGAAATCCAAATGAGACTATTAAGTTTGAACTTGAAATAGATTTCTAGACTATTATACCTACTGAAATGAAATAACTTGAAGAAATGTAACTAACAAATTCTAAAGAAATGAGATGCTATGTAAATGGAAATGAAAGACTGATTATAAATTTAAATGAGAACTGAATATCAAATGCTGAACCTATTTCAGAAATGAGATAAACTGATAATTTAATAAAATCTATGATAACATATTAAGCAAGCTTAGGCTATTCTAAGTTCTAGGCATGAGAATAGATGAAAGTAGATCATAAACTACCTAAATCATAATCAAAAGAAAACTACACTGCTTCTACTAAAACCGGAACTTTTCTTATTTACACAGTAAAATATATTTTTAATGTAAATGGATTTCATCATAATTAAAATTGAAATAACTAATCTATGTGTGAATATGAAACCAAATATGAAATATTGATGGATTCGAATCCCTTGTCTGATGGCTTGGAGTGGACGACGTAGGTGGATGCAAGGGATGTAGGGGATGCGACTAGATGGACTCAGAAAGGATGAGAGTGATCAGAGTGTTAGGAACCCGTGTCAACCCTTTTCTTTACTATGTTAGTATATTCTTGTTGGACGCATATGCTTTGTAAGTCATCCCATAGTATTTGTTGATCCATAGTTTATATTAGCCCATAGTATTGACCCATAGTATTGGACGCATATGCTTTGTAAGTTGTCGTGTAGTATTGTATGTGCCATGGTTTTGACTCATAGTATTGGGCATAGACTTAGTATATAAGTGTGTGTTGAGGTCATTGAAGGCAATGTGAAGTTAATTGTTTTAAGCTTGCTCAAAGGAGGTTGCCCCCTCGAAGTGCCCTGTGATCAATATAAAATTGATTCTGAGTTCTGTTATTTCTGATATCTCATGTATTTGCATTAATTAATTATTGCAGGTTCATGACATCTGGTATCAGAGCACTTTCTTGGGCTCATTGGGTGGAATTCTGCCAATTTTTTTTTTTTTTTGCATCTGTTGCAAGTTCGGATCTGGGAATAACCCATATCCGCTTAACTATGGGAAGTACTTGGGCATAAGCCCTAAAAATCATTATTAGGAGTACCACAGGAACCCTCAAGTAGCTGACCCATTGAGAGGACTTGCTAGGGAAAAGGGCAACAACCCCTACCTAGTTGACTAGTTCCCACCCGTGAGGTAAACCAAGAGCTGTCGTTTGTGGCAAAGCGGTTATCAGTTTTACCTGAGCCGTGGAGTGAGGGGTACTGCCCCAATACGCAAGCCATTAGATAACATTGGTGGCTGAGTGAATCCCTTGAACTGATAGGAAGCCCCACATACCTTGGGTCCATATCTATTTTTAGCTGAATTGTTGACGATCACTTCCTCTCCAGATCTAGTCATTTCATATCTATTCTGAAAGTCGTTCCAGATCCAATTGCCGTTTCAGATCCAGCCATTTTTTATCCCTTCTGCGCCATTGCAGATCCATCTGTTGCGGATCCCTTCCACGCCGCTGTTGCCGATCCATTTCTGAAAATTAAAAAAAAAAATTTCTGTTTTTCGGCCATATCTCCCTTGTTTCAACTCTGTTTTCCCTGAAACTTCACTGACATCCCTCCAATCCTATTCTGCATATTTCATTCCTGAAGACCCTATCCCAAATTCCACTCCCCAAGACCAGGAATCCCACATTTGTCTATTTTTAGGGTTTGCCATAACTCCTTCAATTTTCACCCAAACACCTTCAAATTTTGCCATCGTGTTCCTTTCCTAATTCTGCTTCTTTCTCCCTCTCTACCAATTTTTCTCATTCTTTCACCCTGCTTCTGAAATCCCCATTTTTTGCTGCCCTGTCCATTAGAAAGTGTCCAAAACCTAGTCAAATTCCAATTACCCATTCGAGTTTTTCCCAAATCCAAATCTTCCTTTACTAAATAAGCTTTTGTTTGTGTTTTTCTATCCATTTCCAAAAAAAAAAAAACTCTTGGTTGTGGTTGTCACCTGCGCAGGAGCAAAAACCATGGAGGAAGCACTTGCATCTATCCAAACCAAACTCCAAGATCTGGATGAAAAATTTCTCAGCCTCCATCTTCAGCATTCAGCCATGAACAATAACCGACAGCCAGAATCTTTTGCAGCCACCGGGTTCTCTTCTTCCAGCAATTTTTGTGGGCCGAAGCTTGACTTTCCTCGCTTCAATGGTATTGATCTGGCTGGATAGATATACCACACAGAACAATATTTCAGTCTGCATAATACTTTTGATGTCCAGAAAGTTCCACTTGCATCCTTTCATTTGGAACAGGAAGCCCTTCAATGGTACCATTGGTACATCACAGCTCATCCCGAGCCAAACTGGATAGATTTTTGCCAACTCCTTTTGCCATGATTTGGTCCTAGTGCTTTTGACGACTTCACAGGAGCACTCACTAAACTTCACCAAACTAGTACAATGAGAGAGTATCAGACAAAATTTGAGAAACTCGCCAATCACACAGAAGGATTATCTAATGAATTTTACAGGAGTTGTTTTATCAGTGCTCTTAAGGATGAAATCTAGTTAGAGGTTAAAATGTTCTTTCCCAACACAATGATCGAAGTCCTAGGTTTGGCTAATTTGGTAGAAGACAAGCTTGCAGCCCAACAACGCTCCAAACCCACTTTTGTTCCCTTCCAAAATATGGGTTCTCAACAATCTCCCATCCCGCTAGCTCCTCGACCAACTCCTATCAAGCATTTTTCTGAAAATGAGATGCAGTTACACCGAGAAAAAGGGCTTTGTTATAATTGTGATGAGAAATTCACTCGGGGACATAGATGTGTTCAACAAAAGCTCTATCTCTTTGATGTGGATTCTTTTCCTACCTCTGAACTTGGTGAAGAAGCTCCAGATACAGTAGATGATCAGGTTGACATTCAGCACTCGCCTGTTGACACCCCATCTCAGGACGACCCACTCGCGATCTCTCTCAATGCTGTAACTAGTGTCACAACCCTGCAAACAATGCAGGTCAGGGGATACTTCAAGAAGTCCTTCAGATTCTGCAGCACTTTCCCCAACTAGAGGTTTGGGGACAAAGCTTTTTCTAAGGGAGAGGGGATATTAGGAACCCGTGTGAACCCTTTTCCTTACTATGTTAGTATATTGTTTTTGGACGCATATGCTTTGTAAGTCGTCCTGTAGTATTTGTTGATCCATAGTTTATATTATCCCATTGTATTGACCCATAGTATTGGACGCATATGCTTTGTAAGTCATCGCGTAGTATTATATGTCCCATGGTTTTGACTCATAGTATTGGGCATAGACTTAGTATATAAGTGTGTGTTGAGGTCATTGAAGGCACCGTGAAGTTAGTTGTGTTGAGCTTTCTCAAAGGAGGTTGCCTCCTCGAAGTGGCCTGTGATCAATATAAAAGTGATTCTAAGTTTTGTTATTTCTGATATCTCATGTATTTGCATTAATTAATTATTGCAGGTTCATCACACAGACTTAGGGTGAAGATCAAGCAGGCATCGGTTTAAAACACTCTCCATTTGAACATTTGAATGATTATGAGGTCAAAATTTAGCACGTTTGAACGATCAGGCCATCATTCAAAATTTGAATCGTGTGCCATGATAAAGGTGCATGCATTAATGAACTCGTATGTTTGTAAAATTTTTGACCATGTCCAAAGTAAACTTTAGACAAGTTGAAAGAAATTTTTCATCATGGATTTATAACATGAGGTGCATTAAAAATCATGATGATCTTTGATTAATAAAATGATGTCTTGCTTGATGAACAATTTGATGAGAAATGAAACTATATGAGAGTCAGATAAAGATTATGGAAATTGCATTGATGCAAGGTTAATCAATTCGTTTTGTGGAGTCGAAATGAGTCAAAGAATGAGATTGTAGTGTCTTCATAAGCATAGGGATAAGACTTGATAGATCTTGATATGGTTAATCAATTGAATTCTCTGTTTATGATCAAAATTCAAAAATTGAATACCTTGGCATACTTAGTCATGTTGTTATAAAGCTATGGTTTCATTTAGATTGTCATTTGACATCCTATTTCATTCGCTTCATTTAGCCCTTCATGCAACATGGCATTCAACATGGCATTCGACATGGCATTCGACCCTTCATACAGACCTTTTATCTGTACAAGATGTGCTTGCTGGATTTGACTGACTTCTGATTATGCAGAGAATTTTTTGAAGCTGCCAAGAATGAAATTGCCGCTATTATGATGACTTCTTTCAAAAGGACAATGTAAACCTGCTCTTTTTTCTGAAAACATCCTGACTGATGAACTACTTTAGTCGCTCTTCCTTTGTTCAACATGGATCGGAACAGTCTTTTCTTTTGTTACTTGCATTATTCTTGAAACAACAGATCATTTTATAAGAGATAAATGAACATTCAATTGTTTTATAAGTAAACAAAAAATAGAAACAATTTTGAATCCTCCCCCAAACCAAAAATATGGTGTGTCCTCAAGCCATCAAATAAAAACTGATTGGTATTCAAATACTTCCAATTAACAATTAACAAATAACTCTAGAATGTTGTTGTTATTGTACGAAAAAGGAAATATTAACTAACTATAAAAAGAATGATCCATACATGTATTTCCATCAATAAGCAATTTGATAAAGAACCCATACATGAAGACCATGTAAGTGATGATAGATAGTCATCCAATGTACTTCAGTTTACAAAAATAAATATGCCTCTCTTCATCAAAGACTTTTTAGATAATTATAGTGACCCTTGTATAAAATTAAGAGAATATCAAACTTAATCAGATTTCCTCGTCAAAGATGCTCATAGGACTCGATCAAAATTCCCTACAGTCCAAGAATCACAGTACATAGAGAAATCCTATCGAATTTCACATTCAGGTCCCTGGAAATCTTAAGTATATGGCCCCACTTGGAAAGATAAGAAATATTTAATCTCATGTAGGTTAGATAACTAGTCTTAAGACAATCTTGAAGCTATTTTCTCTTTCCTAATTGATGAAGTTCATTACCTTAACTCAACCATACATACTTTTCTTCGATTAGACTTTCAACAACATATAGTAGAACCATTAAAGATTTTTTTCTTTACACAATTTTTTAATAAACAAGATGTCCTCCCTAGGAAGATTCCCCTCTATCAGTCGGGCCTGTTTAGTACATCGTTAAGTTTACCTGGTCATACCACAGGCCGGTACCCGCTGCCAGCAATCCTGTTCAGTACTCTGGAGGGTTAGCCTCTTGAACCCTTTTTGCATCAGAGGATCGTGTCCCAGTGTTTCCACACTCTATAGATATTCGACAGTGAATTTCCTAAAAGTGAGTGGATGGGGGAACAACTCTAAAAACCATGCTACAGGATGGGATGATATATGGGTTGGAAGACAATTGTTCTTATATATACCAAGTGAATAAAAAAAAGGTCTTTCGAATCAAAGATACATATGGTTTTGTTGATGCACAGAAAATTGTAGCATCTATCAGCAAGGGATTCTCCCTGGTAAGCAAACCCAATTAGATCGCTCACTATTTGGTGTGGAGAATCCATCTGGTTAATGGTTCAAGCTACCATGTAAGATTTAAATATTTACTTCCTTTGCACCGGTTGCGGCCCGATCCACCATTTATGTATTTTAATTTTAAAGATGAGATGCAAGTGCTGTAATCTAAATGCAGGCTCTAAACAAATCTAATCTAAAACTGTTTTAAGCAAATTCAATCTATCCTCGTAAGGAGAAAAATTAAAGAATGAGTAATAAACTGGAAATGTAGCCAGGAATCACACAGATAACTGTTAGATTGAAAGGAAACATTTGCAGTAGAAAATAAAGATTACCAAAGATAGCTTTGATAGAGGAAACACATTCTATTACCCATTTTACACAGAAATATTGCATGAGATAGTGAAATCATTCAAAGCAAAGAAGTAATTCAGCAAGTTTAGAACGATCTCACAGCAAATAAATGAATAATGCAGAAGTAATTCGACCAATAATTCACACATTCCCATAACAAAACTCCATGCAGGATTCCATTAGGAAAAAAAACTTTCTTTATTGATGTAGAAAAATAATTCACATACAACATAAGTCTGTGCTTTCACCTGCCAAAAGTCCTTTCTCATTCATCTATCTCTATATTTATAGATTTTACCAATTTGTCTCTTCTCAAAAACCTAACGCTAGGACCAAACAAAAGTTTGTCTTCTAGTCCCTAAAAAGAAAAAAACATTTCCAGTTGTCATTTAATATATTTATACAATACACAACTTTCCATCTATTTTCCTCAAAATATAATAAGACAAATTACGACCCAGATGGCCCTACTGCCTCATTGGGTCATTCCTCCTCTGCTAATTTGTTCTCTCGAACAGGATCACTTGCTTTTGTTGATTTTTCCACCTCTTGAATTTAGGTTTCCCACTAGCTAATCTAACTTAGGATGGTTTTTCCTCTCGCCAAAATTGTCACCTTCCGCGGTATCTTGTGCTTGCACAAGCCTGATTTGATACTCGTGGAGGACCTCCATCAATTCATTGAGCAAACTGTTGTTCATAATTACTTCCATGGTTATAACCTCTATCTTCTTTATATATTCTAACTCTACGTTCAAGTTACTCCACAACTCTGACAGGCACTGCTCTCTTTCAAGAAACTCATAAAGGCTCTGAAGTAAATCCATGTGACATTTCTCGTGACCCTACCAGACTTTGGAGTAGACAATGTGGCATTTTTTGATGGTCTTTCGGATCTCAAGACTTAATTTGTGACCACAGTCCTTGCAAAATTTGAGGACTCCTGTGACCATGTCGAATTCCTCAGCAGTTGTAGCACGCAGGTTCGAGGGAAAACTAGATTTTCCTTTCCTCCATTCGAACTGCTCTTTGATTTCTACCACATGCTGCGCATACTTATCCTTTATTTTAAGAGCCTCAACCTCAATATATGTCATCCTTGTTATCATTTCCTTCATGGAAGAGACTTCTTTAGAAATAAACACTAGCAATTGATAAGTTTTCTCTTGCACATCGGAGGCTCACTTGTAAAATGTGGCTAGATCTTCCTTCTTTTCATTTGCTTCTTTGATCTGCTCTAACAATCCTTCCTTTTCTCACATTAGCCTTTCAAACTGCGGCTTGAAGAAATCAATTTGCTGAACCCTATTGGCCTCATGATTTTCCAACTTTATTATGCGAGCCCTAAAGTCCTTTTGCTCATCTTCTGAGATTGCCAACTGCATTTCTAAAGTATTCTTTTCATTTTCGAGCTGCCAGATATTCAACGTTGTTTCTTCTCTTTCTTCTGTAAGCTCCTCATACTTCTTTTTCAATTCATTTCTCTCTAAAACCTCCTTCTTTCTTTCAGCTTTTATCTTGAAACATAGTTCTCGGTATTTCTTGACATCTTCAACTAGACGATCGACATTGTCTTTGCTTGCTTGGGCTGCAGCTACTGAGCATGATGTTGTGAATCTAGGTTCGATGTCAGTCCCTTGGACAAGTGTGTTTTCTGATACTCTGAGTTCATATAGGTCTTAACCAATCTCCATTTTCTTCATTGATCTGTCAATCATGACCTTCTTTTGCTAATGATAGTAAATGGAATACAGGTTGGCCACTTGGCGCTGCTTTCTAGGGTTGTATGGGGTAAGTGCTAACCCTTCAGTGGTGACAACCCCTTCAGCTATCCCTTGTTGGTTCATTATTCCCAGGTCCAAGTCCATGTCTCGTGGGCTCCACCCTCCTTGTTCCACAACTTTCTCGGTTTCTTCTTTTTCCTGCCTTGCTCCAAGCTCTGCTAACTCTGCTTGTGTTGATCTTTTATCCTTTCTCTCAGGGCAGACCCGGGCTGGCGGTAATCTTTTAGACCAACAGAACCCTTAGCTCACTAGCCCTTTCGGCAACAGGTCGCAGAAGCAACCTGAAGTCTCACCCGAAGTGATTCTAATGGGAGGCAGAAGACTCAAGTGTCCTCAGCCAAGTTCCAAGGCATCCAGGGTGGGTAAACCCTCCTTAACCCCTTTCACCGAAGCTGTCTATCTCATTCCATTACTCCGGCTACGCCTCTGTCTTATCGCAGTACGCAGGGAATGCGATAAGTCTTCCCCTATGTGAAACCGTCTAGCGATACCCAAGATATCGTAGGTGCGATATCTTCCCCTTCTAGTTCCTGCGGCAAGCGAACTTTGACCGCTTCCTGGATTAACAGGTGGTCTTAGCTATTCTTATCCTGGTACTGCAGTTAGCAACAGCATTCAGCCTACAAGCCTAACCCTCACTCCTGAACTCGACCCTTGATATCTCGCAACACGTAACTAGGTAGAACGTTACTTTGCGCAATGTCTAAATAAACCATTCATGCCTCATATTCAGTTCTTATTCGCACATTAACCTCTGTTTAACAATTATCTAGTTCGCAAAGAGGTTAGCTACGATTATCGCACTTGTTATACATCATTCAGAAGTTAACTGACGACCATGTACATTACTTATAACAGATTGAAGCATTCATATATAGCATAAACACGTGAATGAGAACAATGGCTACACAATTACAATAGTGCTACTTAGATAAGCACATTGATACTCCCAGGGCAAAGACTACGCCCAGGGGAACTGCGGTTCTTGTTTACAACTCTGGGGAATGAACACAGCCCCGTTCCACTCTTTACAATAGGGGTCTTCTGGGAAACTCCACCTCAGTGGGATCCCTTCTCTATAGACCTCTTTTCTCTTCTTGCCTTTACAGTGCACTCTCTTCCTCTCGCAATCCCTGCGGATTGCACTATCTCTCAACAGGTCGGCCCTTGTATTCTCAGGGATGTTCAGACTTGCAACAACAAAAGACTTGACTGGCATCTACCTGATGTCTCTATCGCTATGTGGCCAACCCCTTATCCTATAAAAAGACTACTATATATAGATGGCCCGAAGGTCTCATCGCAGTTACAAAACTGTGGGCCTTATCCCAACAGTGACTCAACCCTAACCACTTACAGTCAACTGGCTGTACTTCCATGGCCGCCTTCTGTCTTGTCGCCGCTTCCTGCAGTCCTTAGTCTTTAATGCATCGGCCCGTCGCTTCTTCTTGGTTCAAGCAACGCCGACTGTGGTCCTTCTTCTTTAATGAGGGTAGCTGAACCCTCTCTTCATCTCCTGTGCCTTTATTGCGGTGGTTGAGCTCTCCCTTCGGCCTCTTCTTTGTACCACATGCTTGACTTTTCTGTACCTATCGCCGTGATTCCCGCCGGAATTTGCGCTACGGCGATATCTTTGTCTTACCGCCAAAATTGGTACTTTCCCTCCAAAATTAGTTATCCTTCCCAAAATTAGCAGCTTCCTAACTGCTGCGGAAGTTCTCTCCAACAACTCCCCTAACACTTACTTGTGGCTCGTCCCCGAGCCACTTGCAACAACAGCCTGATTCATTTGCCTAAGCTTATCCTTTGTTGCTCGTGAGATTGCTGCGAATTGTGCCTTAAGCGCTTTAATACTTTCATCCATGTGTGTTACTTCTTCCTGCGCTGCGCTGAGCAGCTCAGCGGTTACCAAGGAGTCCTCTGTGCCCTCAATGACTCCTTTACTTGAGGTGAAGCTTTTCACCTTTTGCTCCAGTTCATCAACCAGATGTGCGATGTTGCTTTCATGCGGGCTAACTTCGTTAGCCAGGTTGATCTGCTGTTCTCTGTATTTCTGCACCTGCTGCTGAATTTGTGTGATTTCTCCTTTCTTTCTTATCTTCGCAAGAGCACTCAAGCCCTTGTACTCTTCTTCAGCTCTTGCTATCGCATCTTCACAGTGCTTAATGTGCTGATCGAGCTGGGCTTTCTGTGGGAGCTCCTCTAGCTCCAGCCATGTCTTTGATGCATCTTCCAGGATGGCCTCTGCTGCTTCCACCCGACAGTGCATCTGTGTCTGTACAACTCTGAAAGCTTGCATTCGTGCTTCTTGGATTTCCTCTGGAGTGGGTGGCTTATTTGCTTCAAGTGCAGCAATCTTTGCTTCGTATTCTTCCTCCATCTTTCTCTTCTCTTCATCTAGAGCCTTTGCTCTTTCCGCTATTTTTCTGATCTTTTGAGTTATTTCTAACTCAGGCCTGATATCGCACTGCGGAAGCTCTGCTGCGATATTCTTTAAAACAAGAGAGACATCCTGCTCTCGCTGAACATATTGCGTCAACTGGGCACTCTCTGCCTCATGCTGCGCAATGAGCTGCACATTGTCGTGAGACAGCAAAACATTTTGCTCATATGTGACTTGTTCTCTGTGCCTCAGCTCCGTGCCTATCTGCTGGAAAATTTCATACAACTGATCCATAGGTACTTCTGGTAGGTTCACCTCAAGAGGATGAACCATCTGCACTTCCATAGGTACAGGGAACTTAATACTTCCTGGCGGTATACGAACAATGTTCGTGCGGTCCTTTGCAATGCTTTCTTCTCTGCTCTGCGAAGGGGGCTGCGAACTTTCTGCGACTGTAGTTGGAGCTGGCTGAATCTGCATGGAAGCAGTCTTCTCAGTGATTGCCTTCAACTCTCGCAATTTGTTGTCAAGGCTGATGCGCATACGATCCTGCGATGACTGAATCGCAGCGAATTTATCCCGCATCTTCTCCTGTATTCGGCTGGCGATGAGATCATACTCATCCTCTGTCATGACTGGTGCCTGCGGTTCGTCGGAAGTAACCGCCTTTGTTCTCTTCTTCTTTGCTCGCACCGGAGAAGGGCCTTCAATAGCCTTTCTCTTAGAACCCATTGGTTCTTTCTCTTTGTCTTTAGGATCTACCTCCTGAACATCTTCTGGATCCTCAGCTGGGGGATCAACTGGAACTAGGCCAGAGGATAGATCATCATACATTTGTTTCATGTCCTCGTCGAAACAGTTCTTAATGGTATCTTCGACCTGCTGGATTTCCATGCGATATGGGCCGGGGGCCCATTCGTTATGTTTCCTGAACCCTTTGGGTCTGATGTAGGTTTTATCCCTGTCGACTTTAAATTCCAGCTTGGACTGATAAAGATCAACGACCGGCGAGTCGACACGCGGAATCGTTGCGACGGATTCAAGCAATAGCGTATAATATTCATGGAATACCATTGCGTTATTCTTGTGCTTCTCTGGGTGATTACTCGCCCAAAGATTGGAGTACCTCGACCCTCTGCACGCCCCTGGCGCCAGCTGTGGAAACTGCGAATTGGGCGGCTCTTTCCATCCAATGAAAGCCATAAGGATCAGCAGCCACGAGAAGTGGAAGCTGTGAAGTGGATCCTGCTGCGCCTGCGCACAGTCTTGAAAGAAACTATTTAACAAAAATAAACTCCAGTTGTAAGGTTTACCGTTTATGACTTCGATCGCTAGGCGGATAACTGAGCCTGTGACCTCCTTCGGCCTCACCTTGAGAAGGAGTTTTCCGGCCAACAGACTAACAGTAAACCGCAAGGCGTCATCCTGTATTGAATTGACATCGTAGGCGCGACCTCCTCTTTGCAGCTTATACTCCGCAACCTGCTTGGTTGAGAGCCTGGTATCCTTTGTGGCGCCATCAATATTTATCTGTGGGTCAAAACCAGTCTTCGACAGACCGGTAATGCGGTGAATGAGGTCAACATTGACATCTATTCGGTTACCCAACCATAAGTAACCACCATGCACACATGAAAGTAGCGTCCGCACCACAGCATTGACCTCCGGGCCCCGTCCAAAGTGTGGGATCTCCAGGAGATTGAGCAGTCCCGACGGTACTAAATGGCTTACATGGTCCATGGGGACGAACTCATCGTGCTGTGTCCTTGGGTTCCTCTGAATCGTCATATAACGATCGCGGCGGAATTGTGGGTACAGCGTATAATCTCTCAGATTATAATCAGTAAACTTAACAGCATGCATATTCCCCCACAAGTTACCTTCTTCCTTCACTCGGTTATCCAGCGGCGGGAGTATGAGTTCATATTTAAAGTCTCTTGGAAGGACGATCGCTGGCGCATTCTCTACTCTCGGTGGGAAGTATATGGTAGTGACTGTAACTTCTTCCGGAAGTTCCTGCTCCGGTTCTTCTGACTCTGTGCTATTCAGGGTCTCGCTACGTTCCATATTAGCTAAGGTTCTCGGCGACTGGCGTATGGTCGAAGAGCCAGCAGCAATTTTCTTTCCTTTCTCCGCCACAACTGAAGTCATAGCGCACTCAATTCCACCCCTTTGGAATCTCTGCAACACGTCTTCGAGAGGCTCATCTGGCGCGAGGCGCCTTCCCCTGTGGTACTCTAGACTTCCTATGATTGCTAATCTTAATGCAAATCAGAGTCTGCAACTGTTTCTAGTTTCCCTGCTCAGGACTCTGCTAAGAATACGCTTGGCTCGGCTCAACTGCGCTCAACTCTTTTAGTGAAAATGACCAAGTAGCCCCGTGCTTTGAATAGAACGTGTATTTATCATAAGGCGGAATTTCAAATGGCAACGGACCAGTGACTGGACCCGTTGGCGGTATTTAATGCATAGACAAGACAGCACCCCGCGCCTATTTATTGCAAACACCGTTTGAAATTTCGCTGGGAAACTGTGCGCCGGAGTGATGTCGCATCGGATTTTCCAAATCTAGAAGAATCGTCGTACTGCTGCCAAATCTTAGTACAACAGATACTTGTCAGCCGTGCAG
The DNA here is from genome assembly GCA_027924585.1 of Larix kaempferi. Lineage (NCBI taxonomy): Eukaryota > Viridiplantae > Streptophyta > Pinopsida > Pinales > Pinaceae > Larix > Larix kaempferi. Next base: position 1,020,220 of record BSBM01001595.1, on the reverse strand, counting down.
TTAATGCTTGTCAGATGGCGAAGTGACTAGCCCTCTGATCAATTCAAAATTTGATATCGCATCAATCTGTCTTCTGTCCTCTGCGATAAGATATCGCATCGTCTGGAAGTGGAAAACTGGCTGCGAATTCTTACCTGAAGTATTTCCCGGTGTAGACTCCTTAGGGTGCGATGCTTCATTTCAACTACAATGAACATCTGCACCATTTGCTTCCTTTTTGGGCTAGGGCTAGGAGGTGGCATGGCCTTCGCGATATAGCACCTCATAGTACGAAGCTGTATAGCACCTCCATCTGTTATTTGCTGGATTTGATATGGTCCTAACCAATGAGTTTTGAATTTTCCAGGGAACTTTATAAACTTACTGTCATAAAGGAGTACCAAGTCTCCAAGCTGAAAGGTTTTGTTCTTGATATGCCTATCATGCCAAGCTTTTTCTCGTGCTTTCTGCACTTTTTGATGGAATCCTGCGATAAATCTGTCTTCCTCCAGATTGAGCAGCTGTGCCAATCTCTCCTCTAAAGTATCAGAATCAGCCATCTCTGTAAGCTGAGCAATCCTTAGACTGGGTAAGATGTATTCCATAGGCATAACAGCCTCTTGTCCATATACCAGGCTGAAAGGTGTGTGCCCTGTTAGTTTCTTACACGTGGTCCTGTAAGCCCATAATACAGCATTAACTCTGAGGTCCCAATCATCCCTTTGACTGTTACAAATCTTTGTAAGAGCATGTTCTAATATCTTATTGAAAGCCTCCACCGTACCATTAGCTTGAGGGTGGTAAGGTGTACTCTTATGGTGCTATATTTCAAATTCCTCTGTCAAGGCTTCTATGGTGCTATTCAAAAAATGTGTGCCTTGATCACTCATCAAAGTCACTGGGCATCCAAATCTAGTGATGATGTTTTCAAAAATAAATTGTGCTGCTGTAGCAGCATCACAATTCCTGACTGCTTTTGCCTTAGCCCACCTGGTGAGGTATTCTGTTGCTGTAATTATATATCTCGCACCAGTTCGTTTTCCTGGGGGGTTAATAGGACCCACGAAGTCTATGGCCCACTTATCGAATGCGCGTAGCGTTATCTGTGGTCGCAACGGCATTTCATCTCTTCTGGAGGGCTTTCCTGTCCTTTGGCAGATATCGCATGATCTGCAAAACTCTTTACTGTCTTTATGTAATGTAGGCCACCATAGTCCGGCTGCTAGGATCTTCTGAGCGGTCGGCTTCCCTGCGAAATGGCCTCCTGCGATGCCCGAATGTGCTTCCTTAAGAATGGTCTGTTTCTCGTGGGGCATAACGCATCTGCGCAAGATTTCATCTGGTCCTAACTTATATAGGTGTCCTGCAATCAGGGTGAAGTCTGCTGCTTTCACCACTAATTGTTTCTTTTGTTGCTTGGTAAACTCAGGTGGTGCCCACCCTGTAGTAAGGAATTGAATTATGTCTCCATAATATTCATCTGCGACCTGAATGGAGAATAATTGCGCATCAGGCAAGTTGTCCTCTAAATTACTTGGTTCTTCACCTGAGTCTAGCCTTGACAGGTGATCAGGTCCTGCATTTAGTCTTCCTGGCTTAACAATGATTTCGAAATCATATTCCTGGAACAACAATAGCCATCTGCATATTCTTCCCCCTAACACTGGCTTATTGACCAAGTACTTTAATGCAGAATGGTCGGTGAACATCTTGAACGGGGCACCCAATAAATAGTGCCGAAATTTCTGTAAGGCATACACCATTGCTAACCCTTCTCTCTCTGTGGTGGTGTAATTCTTCTCAGCTGTCGATAGTCTCCTGCTCGAATATGCGATAGGGTGGTCAATACCCCCTTCGCCTGGTTGCGTGAGAATAATGCCCAGTGCGATGCCAGATGCATCCACATGAACATGAAAAGGCTTGTTCCAATCTGGAAATACCAGAATAGGTGCTGTAACCATTTTTTCTTTTAGAGCGTCGAGACTCTTCTGACATTCCTCATTCCACTGAAATTTGATATCCTTCTTCAATAATTTCTCCATTGGTGCGGTAGTCTTGGCATAACCTTTGATAAACTTTCTGTAATACCCAGTATGACCAAGTGTAGTTCTCAGCTGCTTTACTGAGTTAGGTGCTGGTAAATTGACGATGATGGCGATCTTCGCAGGATCTACCATCAAGCCTTGTCTGCACACAATGTGACCCAACAACGTACCAAAAGGCGCACAAAATATACATTTTTTTAAGTTAAGGGAAATCTGGTGCTGTCTACATTTTTCAAACATTAATCGCAGGTTTCCTATGTGCTTCTTGACTAGTCCAAATACAGTCCAATCATCAAAATAAACTTCTAGAAATTGATGGATGTATTCCTTAAAGACAGCAACAACTACTCTAGAAAAAATTGCTGGGGCATTCTTAAGACCAAAGGGCATTACCGTATACTGAAAGGAGCCCCATTCTGTCGCAAATGTGGTCTTGTGCCTGTCGTCTGGATGGATTCTTATCTGGTGATAGCCTGAAAAGCCATCAGTAAATGAATAGATTTCTTGTCCTCCAACATTGTCTAAGACTTCATCAGTGAATGGTGTCGGAAATGGGTCATGCAGCGATGCATCATTCAGTTTGCGCAAGTCGACACAGATCCTGATGTCTCCTTTTGTTTTCTTTTCTTGTACTACCATGGGACTAACCCACTCACTTTCTTCAACAGGTTCAATGATGCCTGCTGCTAGCATCTTATCTATTTCATCTTTTACTTTTTCTTTATACCGCGGATTCAACCTGTATGGGCGTTGCTTAACCGGCTTAGCGTCCTCCTTAAGCGGTATTCTCATGACTCCGAGGTCACCCACTATTCCCTTCATTTCTGTAAAGTTGGTAGGAAATAGGTCCTGATACTCATGTAATAGGTCTGTGATTTGGCCAATTGTCTCATCATCCCAATAATCTCCAATAGAGGCAAACTTAGGGTCTGTTTCTGTGCCAATATTGCTCTTTCTAATCTTGATTGGTTCTGTTACAGCTGGGATTTCTAAGTGCGGGCCTTCAACTTCACGTGTACCTTCTGTTTCTGCGATATTGATACTGCGAGGATCTTCATCCTCATCGCTTGAGTCTTGTGCGCAGTTGTAACATTCTAGTGCATGTTCCATCTGGATAGCCCACTCGGGTTGCGAATCCGCTGGTAATGGGCAATCCTCAAATATTTTAGTCTTTATGATCTTCAAGGCCCGATCAATGCTTGGATGCTCAGATTCAAAACTGAACGTGACCAAAAAGTTTTCAATCATAATAGGCCATGAGATAGTTCCTTTTCTTAGCTCTGTTTCTGTATACCAGTTCCGTGGAGCTGTATCCAGTGTATGGATAAACAAATGAACCCATTCTTCTGCTGGAATCTCTAGCCAACTCTGTTCACAGTTCATAATGTGTGCTCTGGGATCACTCTCCCCTGTATATTTCCGCTGTGTACAGTCTCTTTCTTTAGAGAATCTAATGCGCATCAATCTCTTACAATCATACCATGATGCGATATGTTCCTTGTGTGTGTACCACCATCTTGCAGGTGTGGCTCGAACTGCAAGGTCAAAAACCTCCATCCTCTGCTCTTGAGGAATCTCTTGTTCAAACCGCTGCAAAAAATCATTGACATCTGCTAATCCATCAAAAGTTGGAATATACCTGCTTTTTGTCCCAATCCATCGCAGTGATTTAGTCATGAATGCGCATCTGCGAATAGAGACTTCGTGGAGTCTATTTTGCCAATTTTCTAAGCCAACATCTGAATCTGATGTGCAAGAGCTATCACATCTCCAGCTGATATGTCCATCAGCTGTAGGATCAATGTAGTCTGTCTGATTAGAAGTCATTTGGTACAAATTTTCCATGTTATGCACCTCCTCTTCTGCTTTGATTGGCTCAATGTAGCGAGGACCCTGTAAAGGGTCTAATGGTGCGATAACCCGGACTTGAGCATCTTCAAATGTCATCTGTCTTTTCTTTAAGTTGATAACAGCCTTGTTATCAAAAGCCCAATCAATACCTAATAGAGCTGGATAGGGTTTGGTGTCACCAATAATTTCTATAATCTCAAAATCGGCATATGTGTGAACTCCGTCGATGTCCACTGGGACATGCGATAGGCGACCCATCGGTGATATTCTCTGTTGATTAGCTAGTCTGAGATGGATAGGGGATCTGCTTAGTTTTGGACTTCCCATCTGTTCCCATGTCTGTTTAGTCAAGACATTTACTTCTGAACCTAAGTCTAGGATAACCTCATCCATTTCAAATAGTCCGATCTGCGCTGTGAGCCTCATCTCTCTTCCTGTCCTTGTATGGCCCATTATATGGTGAATGGTGCGCTGTGTATTGCTCACAGAAGGGCTCTGTTGACATTGGTCAATAACTTTCTGAAGTTCCTCTACAGCTTTCCCATTTCTTAGAAGTTTCAAACAACTCTGCAAGAAGGACTGTACACTCCCGGTCAATTCCTCTTCGTCGCATCTGCCAGATGTGCTAGCCTGTGGTATCTGCGTAGTACTAACATCCTGCGGTGGTTTCCGTGGTATACCCTGAGATGGTAATAATAGTGATCTGGGCGGTGTCTGTTCAGCAAAGGAAGTCTTAGTTTGTTGAAATGCCTCCTTATTCTTCTGTAGATCAAGTGGGATAGGTTTTCCTGGAGCTTTGCGCACCCACTGCGTTCCTGTCGTTTTTTCCACGTCCTGCGATATGTTGCTCGTGGAGAGGCCACTGCGAGTTACAATATTGACCCGTGGTTCGGTTTCATTCTGCTCAGCAGCGATAAACTGGATAGTCTGATTGGTTGCTGGCTTGGCGTCCTTGATCTTAGCTATCAGTATGGGACATTCCTCTATTGTGTGATCATAAGATTTACAATACTTGCACGTTGTAGTAGGGTTCTGACAGTCTCTAGCGTAATGTCCTGTGCCTCCACAGTTATAACAGGTGATAGTTCCACGGCCACGGCCAGGTTCATAGCCTCCTCCGCGTCCTCGGCCTCTAAAATTTCCTCCACGGCCTCCCTGATTCGGATCAGTTTGTGCACGTACTGCTGGTCCGGATGCTTCTGACTGAACTCTGTAGAGGTCATGCTTCCTTTCTATCATTAACTCATAAGCTCTACAATTATTTTCGTCATGTCCCACAGATTTACAGAAGTTGCAATATAGGTTCTTTGGTGTCTGCACATATTTCTGAAGGAGAGGGCATTCCTGAGGACTGTGTCCTCTGGTTCTACAAATCTCGCACCATGGCCCCTGGTTCTGCATCAACGGGTTAGGGGCTCCACTGGCGATATAGTCAGCAAAGACAGGGCAGTTATCCTTACTGTGTCCCTGCGCTTTACACTTAGTACACCAAATTTCATGCGCAACCTCCTTTCCTTTCTTAATTTCATGCAGCTGTAAGGTGAGGTTAGCTAGCTGATTTTGCAGATTAGTGATACCGGTGCTAGTTTCTGCTAGAGGTGAAGCCTCTAGTTTCATTGCCATTTCTAATGCTTCATCTTGTGTATTTAATTTCTGTTGCATTAGCGGAAGTCTGATGTGTGGTAATATTGCTGCGATAAACCATTCTTTATGCTGTTGAGGCGCAAGCTCAAAGCTTACCTGATCAATGAGGGTCTTGAATCTCTAGTCAAAATCCCAAACCGTCTCCGTAGGCAATTGTTTAATATCTTTAAGTTCTGCTATGCATTGTGACTCGGATTTAGGTTTTTTAAACTCTTTAATCATAGCAGTTCTAACCTGTGCAAGCGTTCTGTTATGGCCAGTGGTATACTTCATATACCAAGTTAATGCTCTTTCTCTAAATGTGGTGGCCAGCTGGACAAGCTTGACATTATCATCTTGTATTTGCTTAATGGTCCATATGGCTTCGCATAAGAACTAGTGTTGCTCAGGGTCCTCCGACCCTGTACCTTTGAATGTTGGTAGCTTCATATCATCTCCCATTCTGCTTCTAGATGGTGGGTTCTGGTTTGCTGTATGACTACCACTCGGCCGTGTAGATGTGGAGGGTGTAGCGGTAGTATTCGCTGTATAAGAGCTACTGGAAGGGGTTCCTGCGGGATTATTCTGTGTTCCGACTGGCTTTTGAGGAGTCCTAGGATTCTGACTCTGCTGTCTCGGGTGATCTGAACTGTCTTCTTCAGAAGAAGATGACTCGTTGACTCTATATCTTTTACCACTACGTGTATGTCCAAGATACTCGTAATCACTTTCAGAGTCTACTGACATTACAATATCATGCTACAATTCATCTGAGAGTATATCCAGTACTCCTTTTTCATATAGTAATTGCTTAATGGACAGACTTAGAGAATTTAGGTACTTACCGCGATAACCCTTGAAGAAGTACCGTTCTGCTGCGCTGAAACTCTTTCTCTGATCAACCGCGAACTCTGTGATGAAGCCGTCCAGCAGAATCGTAAGCCAGAAGTCTACTGCGCGTGAGATGGGGTTATCGACACCCTTCAAGGTCTGAATCAGCTCTGCTGTCCAGACAACTTCTCGACTCTTCTTGACACCGCTGTTGTCAACAAGCTTTGATAACCAACCATATAACTCAATAGCATAAGTTACGAAGAATATCTCGTGAAGATCTGTAAAAATGTGCTTCTGTAGCCAAGCCTCAGTGCTCAGTCTAGGATTCTTGTTTTCTTTTGCAGCAAACTCTCTTTCTTTTGACTCAACCCACTGGTTAAGTTCTTGCTTGGTAGGATGCCAACAGAACATCAGCTCAATGTGTTCAAATCGGCAACGGAACCATTTGTTGATCTTTTATCCTTTCTCTCAGGGCAGACCCGGGCTGGCGGTAATCTTTTAGACCAACAGAACCCTTAGCTCACTGGCCCTTTCGGCAATAGGTCGCAGAAGCAACCTGAAGTCTCACCCGAAGTGATTCTAATGGGAGGCAGAAGACTCAAGTGTCCTCAGCCAAGTTCCGAGGCATCCAGGGTGGGTAAACCCTCCTTAACCCCTTTCACCGAAGCTGTCTATCTCATTCCATTACTCCGGCTACGCCTCTGTCTTATCGCAGTACGCAGGGAATGCGATAAGTCTTCCCCTATGTGAAACCGTCTAGCGATACCCAAGATATCGTAGGTGCGATATCTTCCCCTTCTAGTTCCTGCGGCAAGCGAACTTTGACCGCTTCCTGGATTAACAGGTGGTCTTAGCTATTCTTATCCTGGTACTGCAGTTAGCAACAGCATTCAGCCTACAAGCCTAACCCTCACTCCTGAACTCGACCCTTGATATCTCGCAACACGTAACTAGGTAGAACGTTACTTTGCGCAATGTCTAAATAAACCATTCATGCCTCATATTCAGTTCTTATTCGCACATTAACCTCTGTTTAACAATTATCTAGTTCGCAAAGAGGTTAGCTACGATTATCGCACTTGTTATACATCATTCAGAAGTTAACTGACGACCATGTACATTACTTATAACAGATTGAAGCATTCATATATAGCATAAACACGTGAATGAGAACAATGGCTACACAATTACAATAGTGCTACTTAGATAAGCACATTGATACTCCCAGGGCAAAGACTACGCCCAGGGGAACTGCGGTTCTTGTTTACAACTCTGGGGAATGAACACAGCCCCGTTCCACTCTTTACAATAGGGGTCTTCTGGGAAACTCCACCTCAGTGGGAGCCCTTCTCTATAGACCTCTTTTCTCTTCTTGCCTTTACAGTGCACTCTCTTCCTCTCGCAATCCCTGCGGATTGCACTATCTCTCAACAGGTCGGCCCTTGTATTCTCAGGGATGTTCAGACTTGCAACAACAAAAGACTTGACTGGCATCTACCTGATGTCTCTATCGCTATGTGGCCAACCCCTTATCCTATAAAAAGACTACTATATATAGATGGCCCGAAGGTCTCATCGCAGTTACAAAACTGTGGGCCTTATCCCAACAATGACTCAACCCTAACCACTTACAGTCAACTGGTTGTACTTCCATGGCCGCCTTCTGTCTTGTCGCCGCTTCCTGCAGTCCTTAGTCTTTAATGCATCGGTCCGTCGCTTCTTCTTGGTTCAAGCAATGCCGACTGTGGTCCTTCTTCTTTAATGAGGGTAGCTGAACCCTCTCTTCATCTCCTGTGCCTTTATTGCGGTGGTTGAGCTCTCCCTTCGGCCTCTTCTTTGTACCACATGCTTGACTTTTCTGTACCTATCGCCGTGATTCCCGCCGGAATTTGCGCTACGGCGATATCTTTGTCTTACTGCCAAAATTGGTACTTTCCCTCCAAAATTAGTTATCCTTCCCAAAATTAGCAGCTTCCTAACTGCTGCGGAAGTTCTCTCCAACAGCTTGTAACCTTTATGCTTCTTCTTGTTTGGTTTTCTCAACGTCTTCCTACTACAGTTTGGCTACTTGTTCCAGCAAGATCCTTTATTCTTCTTCTTGCTGCAATTTGGTAGCCTGCTCTTGTAGGATTCTCTATTCCTCCTATTTTCGAGTCTTTTCTTCTTGCTCCTTCTAGATTCTAGCGGCTTCTGCATCTTGCTGCTACTTGACTTCCTATTCCTTTTGGAGCCTTTCCTCTTCTTCTTGTTCCTTCCTGGTTGACCCCTCTGACTGAGATGTTGTTGATTCTTTCTCTTTCTGTATCAACTCGATAGGCTTAGGGTTGGAACCCTTTCCACTTTTATGGTGGTAGAGTTCTCCTAATTCAGTTAAGGTCCTGTCACTTCGGAAAAAATCATCATCTTGGTCAATAAGATGCATGTATTCATAAGTGGTTTTGACATCAATGCAATGCTCAGGAACTTTGCCATTAGGATCATGTCTCCTAAAATACTTTGTGCCGAAATGAAACACTTCTAAGCCTTGAGCAAATTTCTCTCCCTCTCTTGCTCTCGAGTGGCTGTATGCACTGATGGTAAAGGGCATTTGGTGGGTATATACCTTTCTTCCTCTCTGTAAGGATCTTGATGATTCCACCAGTATCGAAGAGTTGCCTTACAGCTTCCTTTTGCACTACAAAATCTATAACATATCGGGGAAATAAAAAGGGAGCTTTAGATCCTCCACTCATTCGGATATATGTGCCTTCGGCAGAATAATAGTAGTATCCAAAATATTCTATGATAGGCATGGCATTCTTGGACATGCAATTTGGCTCTTTTATAAAAATAAGCTAATACAAGGGCATGATGAATTTCTTGCAAATTTGCTTGTAGTGGTTTGCGTATTTGCTTTCCCATGTGGGTTGGTAAGCTACAAAGAGAGGAGTCTCCTTTCTATTCCATGTGCAACCCAAATCCGGGAAGGTGTGCTTGCTTAACAGGAAATCTATTAAATAAGAAGACATGAAGAAGTCTGCCTTCTTATGAGTCAGTCCTTCTTGGCCATCAGTTAACTACGAGACCAAACTATTTGAAATTATATCAACCCAATTGAAAATGGTATCGAACATGGCCACATGGACTATTACTGGTACCCATCCAAGCTTGAAAATATTTCCATTTGGCATGCCGAAAATCCAGCTTAGCATTAATATAATGAGTCTATAGGGGGTCTTTAGAAGGTTACTTTCATATTCATTGTTGTTCCTTTGTCTGATTTTCCTGTCACTTATCATCATCTTTTTAGCAGACTCCAAAGGGTCCAGAGTTTGTTTTGCTATCCATTCATCATACAACCAAGTTCTTCCATGGGGAAACTTGTAAGTAGCTGTGATATGTTCAGGTGCAAAAGATGCGAGATTCATCCCAGCCTTGTCATTAATGAACCTTGTATCAGTTTTAACGTGAGGGATTATCCAGCCGATGACCTCAGAGCATGGGAATAACTCAGGATGAGTTGCTGCCTTATGGAGGTAGGACCTCTTAATGTTTGAATAGACCATATTGTTTTCTAAGGGAGCTTGAGGGTAATTCTGATCTCTGATAAACCTGTATAAGTCACCCCACTAAAATTCTAGGGTAGAGCTTCCTGGGGCTACTCTGGTGATAGCTTGTGTATCACTGAACATGGCTTCAAGCGATGTGTCTAACAAAATCTCCATGTCTGAATCCGATTCGACAAGCTTAGTTTTTCGCCTGGCAGACTTCCTATGCATGTCAAACCTGCGAAGGTGGGGTATCACGAATAAGGAGTTTGATAAATTTTAAAGTAACTTATCATTAGTAAACAAAACATATCGCAAGGTTCATGATATTCAAGTAGAAATTGAGCATGCAAAAATTAATCTTAGAAGCATTTAACATGACTTAACATGCAATATGTTACCCAATAGGAAACTACTTAACCAGCTACTTGAATATTTCATGATACAACCATTACTTCATTGTTATCACCTTTTGAAGGAAAACATAGCTATGTAAAGCATTATTTTTGAGGGATATAGAGGGTATTATCAAGGCTTACATGGCTTTATGGCTTTAACGCATGGCTTTATTGTTTGGAGCATGTCTTATTGCCCACAGTGGTGAGTGCGGTTTGGCATTTCCCAGTGTTAGCAAATGTTCGCTACAAACCAGGGTGTGTGCTAACACACAATTTTCGGCTTTAAAGCTGTGACAGGGGTTTCTCGGGATTAGCCATTATCAGAAAAACCAATGTGGGGAAAACTTTCCTAAAATACTTGAAAACAATAGTTGACAAGCCAGAATGCATATGCACATAAGGTAGATTTTCTGCATCATTGTTTTTGGGTAGACACAAGAACTTTGTGCTTTTATTGGCTTTAAGGGAGGTTTTCCCATTCGACAGAAGGATTTCCTTATATCATAGTAAACTGACGGATAAATCGAGTGCCTAAAAGCTTTAAACGGGAAGAAGAGCTTCAAAACGGGGTTTTCTTTGGATAAAACAAAAGGAAGGAGGAAAAAACCACCTACCTTTTAAACTTGTATTGGCTCTTGGTGGTTAGCGTGCGTCCGTAGATGAGCGACTGTAATGTCCCTTGTTAGGAATTTTATTAAAATGGCAATTTTTCACTTTTTCCCCTAGTTAGACCTTTGACTAGTTTTGATCTCTAGGTCCCAAATTTGCCCCAAATGATCCCAAATATTCTGAGAAGGTATATGAATGATATTCAAACATAAATATGTGTTTCAGGGATGCCTTTGGACCTTTAAAATACTTCTGCAAATCCTCTTTCAATTCTAGTCAATGTAGGTAACTTTACTATTGATTTCCCTTTGACTAGTATTGGTCTCTAGGTCCCAAATTGACTCTAAATGCCTTCAAATATTCAAGGAATGTGTATGAATGATATTAGAACTTGAATATGATGTTCAGGGATGAAATATGGCCACCAAAATACCTTTTCAAACTCTCTTAAGATTCTGTACCAAGTATGCAATTTTACTAGTAATTTGGGGTTCAAATGTCCCTGGGGTAAGTACTGAAAATGGCTTCCCAAATGCCTCCAAACCCACTCAAATTTCTGAACAGAGGTAGGGAATTTATTAAGAATGTTATCAAGGTCTCATGTGCACCATTAATTTATTAGTATATATTTTTTAACCCTCTCCCATTCAACTGCAAAAATCACCAATTCGACCCTTGGGGAAATGGCACTATTTCTTCTCCCAATGCAATTAAACTGAGTAAAAATACTTCAAATGCTCAAGTACAATACATGAAACTTATAAAATATATCCATGGAAGTACATTAACCACAAATTCATTAGAGAATCATCCATTCATTCTAAATCCTTAGCATTACATTGATTCACAACAAGGTAGTGGGGAAATGGCACTGTCCTTTCATTAAAATTGAGATTTATACATTTCTACTTGGAATTTCGACCTGAAACTTTCTAGAGATGAAGAACAGAGTATTTAATTCATATTAAAAAATAAATGGGGCATTAGAATCCCCCCCAAAGAGTACAATAGCTCACCAAAAATGTCCTCCCTCAAGGATCAAGAATATGCGATCAAAACTAGAAATGGTTGAAGGAGTGAGCTGCAATAAAAGAAAGCATGAGATTCCCTATAGCTTACACCTGCAAATAAATACTCCATTAAAGTTCCAAATGAAAGGTCTTAATGTCCTTTCCAATTTCCAACTTCGATGGGAATCTTTCACCCTCGAAATTGGCTACGACAAGGAACTAGTCATCCACTAGCTCTCCCTCTTCACAAATGCAATTGCAAATTCTACAAATGATCAAAATCTGGTTTCATTCTTTGTTATTGACATTTATAAAGTTCTAATGTCCTCCATGGGTCAAATTCCTTCCAAGAGACTCATGCCAACTCAAGTTGGGAAGAGATTCCAAAGAATACCACTTGTACAACAATTCCTAGTCTCCCACTTCCACCAAATCACATGTGGAAGCATCTTAGCTGCCCCAACACCCTTGAGCGCCCTCTTAGAGTCTATTTTTAGCCTTGACATGTCATATATGTCATATTTCGTCCTTCAGGTCAGATTTGTGTCATAGGTGTCATAGCATCTTCATCGTTGTTGTCATAGAGCTAGGGAATCTATCCCAAGTGTCTCACTAGCTCCAAATTGCCTCTTCCTCTTCCATGGGAGTTACTCTTCCTCTATATTTCGACCTTGAATGATTCATGCCATGAATAATACCTTTTGGAATCCCCCAAGTATGTTACCATTCACCTTGAATTCGAATTGGTGAGAGAATGATGCCAAGTGTAGTAGGAAAATCTAGCCATATGTGGGTCCCACTTCCTCCATGTGTCTGCATGATCAAATGCCACTTTGACTTTCACTTGTATACATTTATTTAGCTCCTTTATTAAATATTTATGCCATTCTAATGTTCAAATGTCATTTATTATCCCCATTATTCCAAATCTCAAAGCTTCCACCCCAAACCTAGGAAACTAGTAGTTTTCCTCCTTGGCAATTATTTGACCTTTAGCATCAATTTGACAAACTCTAATGAATAGGGCCAAGGTGATTAGGATATTGTGACCCAATGCCAAATTTGGGACATGACAGCAACAGTCCAAACAACTCTTCGACGTCGATTGGAAAGCTATGTTTTCGTTTGGTAACAGTGGAATGACCAAAAGTCTTTTTCTACACATATATATAGGGAGAGTAATAAAACCATATGGGGTGGCAGGTTGGCACATTAATGAGCATGGGTCTTAATGCAATGTGTAATTAACTCCACACGGGATGGTCATAAAACAATTCACCGACTTCATAATTACACACATACCCAAAAAATGGGCCACGCTATGGCGGTGAACGAATTGTTAGCTTAGGCACAACGGGCGGCGAATTTAGGCTTAAACCCTACGATCAAGAGTTGTGCCTACGGATTGGGGCTTCATCGGGAGTTTTAAGGTTAGAAGCGGGGAAACGGGTGGTGATTTTATCCCTAATTCAGCGACCAAAATGTTGCGACGAAGGAGGAGAGGCGCATCTACCAGGAAGGTGATGTAACTTTAGGATCTACACCAACTAGCGTGAAGTCAAAGTTTTGGAAAATGCGCAAAGGGGCGACAATTTTAGACTTAAAATTTGTGCAAAGGCAGAAAAATTAAAACTTAAAAAAGTGATGACTTGAGGAAAGTTAAAGACAACAACTCTTGGTCGACGATTTTAAGGTTAAATCCTGTGCTATAATCGGCCAAAGATATGTTAAAAATCTGCACTATTGTCGCAAATTGTAATGTTAAAAATTGCACCCAAAGTTAAAAGATAAAATTTAGCCTTAGTAGAAAAACCCAAAAAAAACATTGGAGGAAGAAGAGAAGGAAGAAAACTTGCCAAGTTTGAACAAAATAAGCTTCAAAAATCAAAAGACTACTTCAAAAATAGAGGGAGGGGCCCCAATATTTACAAAAATTTGGGGGGGATGTTGCAGCAACAACAATTGGCGATTTTCTAGCGAACATAGATCTCTGAACAAATTCTCCTCATGATCAGAAAAAACTCTTAAACTGATAGCTCCAAATGTAACAAAATCTCCTCATAGTTCAGCTTCTAAGAGTGCAGTGATCTCTTTATCATATTGGTCATTTGGGAAATGGGAACTTAGATCTAGAATTCCTTAAAACTCTCTAAGGGCCAGAGTGTGGAGTTCATTTCTTAGGATCTATCTTTCAGGTGTTTTAACTAAAAGAGGACTCCACAGGATCGTAACAATATCTCACAGGTATATTCGTTTGTTCCTCATTCCCATGCAATTTGCATCCTTTTGGATGTTTCTTTAATTGACAGCTTTTGCCATTTGAGCCTTCCATAAATAGATTTCTTCAATTTTCAATACTTTGATTTGGGTTCTTCAATCCATAATTTCCTTTTGAGTGAGAAAGAGATTTTGTCTGATTATCAAGCTTCATCGACGGAGAAAAAACTTGCTGAGCTGAATTATCTGAACAACTTTCTCGGTTGAACACTTTTGCTTCTCTCAGTCGTGCTTTAATTGAGGCGAGAATTTAGGGAAATCAAACTCGTTGATGTAAGCTCTTTGAGATTTTATTTTAAATACTGGACACCTATGAGGCATGATTCCTTTTCGTTGGTCCATAGTAGCAAAAAAAAACCTTTGAGATAGGCATTAATGTTAAAGTGAATGGAGCCTCAAGATAGTGAGAAAGAAATGCTGAATCATCAGTTATTTAACTAGGGTTATTTTGACAAAAATAAAAAAGATCTCTTCACTCCCAAAGGATTCCCAGTGAAAACAAAGTCACGGAGATACACCTCCTTTATAAGTGAAAATCTTCTTTTCAATATTTTGAGATTTGATCGGAGTCCTGTCCTACCACTAAACCAATAATTGAGCTAGGTTTTATTAAGGAAAGAAAGAGAAGACTCAGGTAGAGAGCAAGATAAAACAAAATCAAACCCGACTGCTTAAAATATACACAAAATTAAAACAAGAAAACAAAGTTTATTTATGTACAAAAAATTCAACGGGACTATGCAAAGTACTGCTTTAATGTGAGGCCATTGAGAGGGAGAATTACTTCCTCTCCTTGTAGGTCTTTCAATTTGTAAGTGTATGAGCCAAGTTTTTCCGAAATTTGATAATGGCCAACCCATAGATGTTGAAACTTTGTGTGCATTCCATTACCATTATGTGGATGGTCCCACTTCAAAACTAAGTCACCTACTTCAAACTCTCTCTTGCTAGACTTTGTTGAAATATTGTAACTTCTTAGAATATTATATTTGTACTTTATTCCAGAGATGTTTCATTCCTCCGTGAATACCTTATTGTATATCCGGAGATGTTTATTCCTCCATCGAAATGTGGTAACTTGGGTCATTAGACTTCCCTAGTAGGTTCGGCCCAGAGTTAGTTGTAATGGGGTGTTTAACCCAGTGGTTAAAGTTGGGGCCGACCTAGTTAGTGTAAAAGTCAAGTCGGAGTTGTGTATAAATAGAGGAGGTGTGTTCCTCATTTAACACACATTGCACTCACTTGTGATTGGCGCATAGGTGAGGGAGAGATCTTATATGGAGGAGAAGGAGCTCATGGTTGAGGATTACATCTTTATATTTGTTGGTCATGTATATTGAGGAAGCTTTGCTGGGTTTTCTACCCCATGAGGGTTTCCCAAGATAAATCTATGTCTCTTGTGTTTATGCTGTGCTTGTTGTTTTGTCAGTGATCCTGTATATGCTATTGTTGTAAAATGGAATGCAATGCTGATGTTTTCTACCTTAGCATATTAAATCTTAACATGGTATCAGAGCTAACCTGAAGGAAGGCAATGTATGACACTTACGTCAATTTGAAGGTTAGGGTTTTGTATAGCAAAAACTAGTCATCGTGGAACTTTCTCTATAAATCCACTTTAACGAAGGTTCAGGATATGAAACCTCTACAGGTCATATATTACATCCCCCTATACCTTGTGTCCAAAGGAAAACCTTTAATTCGTTGTAATTTGTGATTTATGATCAGTAAAATTTAGGGTTTCTTCCTCTTCCAAATCTAAGTCATAAATAGGTGACCTCGGAAAAAAGGTCACAACTTGGGCTAGGAAGCTCCAAATGAAATTTCATCAAAAGTGATAGGTAGAGAACGGACTGTAGTTTCATAGGTAACATTTGTAGAGGCCGAAGTGGAATCGGTGACTTGTGGCATGCTGTACAAGTTCGTTATCCTGTTTTATCCCATAAACAGGTCACATTGCAACACTTGGCATAAATCTCTCTCAGAGAATCAAATTGAGGTCAGACCTGTGAGGTGGGAAATATGACAGGTCGAGATACCATAGAAAAAAGTTTTAGAACCTTTGGATTTTTAATTTTGGAGTTATACCATAAGCAATCAGGTGCATATTTCTGTCAAAACAGATTTGGATTTTGATCACCTTCATTCCTGAATCGTCACTGCTATGGGAATTTAGGGCTTCGGAGAAAGTTGGAATTTTTGGAATCGTAGTCCACAGCTAAATGAGCCTCATCAAAATCTAAATTTAGAGACCAAGATCAAAATTTTTTGGTTGGTGAGAATGGTGGGTTTGAACAAACCCTAGTTCGGGATTTTGATCGGAAAGGTGAAAAATTAGGGCTTCTACAAAAGTTGGAATTTTTGAAGTGTGTGACCATGGCTGGAAGCTCCTCAGAAAAATTGAAGTTTAGAGCTTTGGATTGAACCTTTTGATAGGGAAGAAGGGTTGGCTTCATCAAACCCTAGTTCGAGATCCTGTCTAGAAGATACAGAATTTTCAAAGGCAATTTTGAGGGGTCAAATTTTGGAGATTTCAAAATTGAAGTATGCTAGCTTGATCAGCTCAGCAAGGTGCATCTTTCCATCCATTCAGAAGTTTGAAATTCAAAGTTTGAATTTTTAGGGTTTCTCTGACAAACCCTAATCTAGCTCGAAATCCAGTTTCCGCAAATCAAAGTGGTTTGGGTTAAAATCAATCCTGACAGGTATGACTTGAGGAGATATAGGTATGTGTTGAAATATGTTCATGATTAAGTTTATGTTTGTCTTCATATTATTTAGGTTAGTACAATCTTGATTAATGCTAGACTTGTCTTATTACCCTGGTAAAAGTAAGAATGCATTGGAATGATAGAATACATTTATTGATTAGGGTTATGACACTTATGATTGTACTAATGCACCTGTGGTGTTGTATGAGGATGATGTCGTTTGCTAACAAGATACAGGTACATCAAGAAATACAAATCAGGTTCTATGACCATGATGACATGAAGACAAAGACTCATCTATAATGTTTGACCATATAGAATCTCTACTTACAAGTTATGTATGAATTTGTTCTACTATGATTAACTTATGAGATATGCAGGTTCTAGCACAAGGTCTCTAAATCATTGAGGAGAAAAAAGAAGATATTGTTTAGGTATGTTAGACATAACTAGGCATGTATACTAATCTAGGTATGTTTTCCTATGTCAAGTTAGAATCCTACTTTGTGCTAGGATCTTTGTATACCCATGTATTGAATGATCATGACCATACATATTCAATATTACTGAGAATCATAATGTTGTGATAATATTGAGCTTATACTAATGAATGTATGATTATGTATGAGATCATGATGATGACACTAGTGCACACTTAAGCATGCATAGTGGTCAAGGATGGATAGAAGCTCATGACATGGAAGGGAAGTAGAGACCAAGAAGGAAGCAACCTCACAAGACATAAAAATATACGTATTTGAATTACTAAGATATTTCTTGTAATAGTTGTATGCATATTTGTATTCCTAGAATATATCATGGTAAGTATTCATACATCATTGAACAGTATACTACTAATATGCATATTATTGGTAAGTTGGAAAAACATTCCATTATTGCTTGTCTAGAATGAAACCTCTTTGCTGACATGCTAAGAGTTGTGCACACTCTCGATAGTATGTTCTGGTAGAGATGGAAGGCATATAGATAACCATTGTATGCATACAGAATATGGAAAAGTGTTGTGCCAAAGTATTGGTCAAAATAGTTGCATAACCATGTGAATCATATTTGTATGCATAAAAGGTTATCATGTCAACATGATTTGATGATTATGAATTATTACTAATCATGGAATTAACTTTGATTTGTAGGAAAGATCATGAAGAATGATGAACACCGAACAAGTGATGGATGTTCAACAAGAAGATTTACAAATCAAACATGCTATAGAAGGCTCATGGCTAGAAGACTCTCTTAGAAAGAGGAAGAGGATCATGATGAGCTGGTTGCTCCAAGTGGCTAGATAAGACCATTCTCTTAATGGTGTAATTGAAGAAGAAATGTGAATCGAGAAAACTCCCAGGATTCAAGAAAGCTCTATACGGGTACCCAGGATTGATAGTCTTAATGATCAACATGAGTGATGCGGATTTCAACCTTTGCTACAAGGTTGAAAATGGTTTCTATATACATATGACATTCTTCTCTTAGATAGATGCAAGAAGGAACTCACCACAAGAGTTCGAATGATATTGAGGCTCATATCAGCAGACCCATCTGACGAGAGATGGCATGGATAGATATGCGGAAGATCACTCATAGTAGGAATGATGTTCAGTCACAGAGGGAGAATTGATAGCTTCTTGACAAGCTTGGGCTTTACCAAAAGTAAAGCTGATCCTAACCTTTACCTTAAGGTTATGGATGATACTAGTATTATATGTGGATGATCTCTTTCTAATAGGGAATGAGAAACATATCATGGAAAGCAAGTGTAGCTAGGGTTTTACCCCTAGCTTGTGCAAATGGGCACCTACTAAGGAGAAGGGACTCCTTAGTAGCAGTTCAGTAAATTGTAATGTAAAATGCTAAAACAGAAATGTAAATTACTCTAAACATATGCATGAAACAGAAAAACAAGATATGAAAAATGATTTTTGTATTGATTTTACCTCCAATGTCAAGGTTGGTGAAGCTTTTGCAATGTCCAAGAGGGTTTCTCCAAGCTCCAACTTGCTCCTTCTCTTTCTCCAAATGATGGAAATGGGCCAAAAGGGGCTCTCAAGGTGAAAGTAGCTCAAGGGTGAGCTAGGGTTTCAAGAGAGATTTTGGCAGAGTAAGGGTATACTTGATTGTGTATGTGAAATAAGGGGTCTCCATCACCTATTTATAGTTTTTTGGTGGTGGAGTGTTGGCCCATGGTTTTGGGAACCATATGGTTTAGGGCAGCTGTATAGGGTTTTTTCCTCCTTTTTCCTCATTATTTTATATTTTTTATTCCCTTTTTAGAGGGTTTTTGCTATTTTAGAGGAATTTTGGATATTTTTGGAGGGAAAAAGGGTTTTTTAGCCTTTTTGAGGCTTTTTTGATGGTTTTGTGGCCTTTTGGAGGCATTTTAGGCCTTTTGGAGGCTTTTTAGTGGGATTTTCAGGGTTTTTAAGGGAAATATGGTAGGGAAATGGACAAATGAGCCATGTAATGGGGTAGATGAGGTAGTGAACAATTTTTGGGTGTTAATAGATTGCCCCCTGATGTGTGAGGGCAGGAGCTCATCGTATGGCCGATGGACTTCATAAGTCCTGTATGGTTTTCCTGGGGTGTGGAGAAGAGAAGAAAGAAACTGAAGCCCGGAACAACGATCCCGAACAAACTGCAAGAACTAAAAGTACATAACCTCAATAATGGATGAGGAATCATCTGATCATATGGAAGAGGCGGGCATTCCCATGCTCGTATCAGGATAAACATAAAAAATAACTAGGAGGCCCGAAAATGAGGACCTATAAGATACATAGAGAACCATTGTGTTCATCATAAGAGTCCAGAAGGGACACCAAATCTAGGACATACTGCTGGGTTGACCATGTCGTAGCTGAAGGAATGATACACTGGAATGATGGCAGTGCTACTGAATGTGGTACCAAAGGAATTGATGAGGTCCTGGATCAGAGTGACAAGGGTCATACTCGCAATGGTACACTCAACTGGAACTGATCTGGGATGGAACTGGGTACTCAAGGAAGCATAGAACTGGATGGCTTCTGCGTACAATCGCCAACGCAGCCCGGACATTCACGGGAACATATAACTGGTTGTTCCGAAGTGACTCACCAATGTGCTAGAGTCGGGAGAAATCCGGGGTCTTCGACAAATAATGGAAGGGATGTAAATCCTGCACGATTATCAATGATGCGATCAAGGTGCTGAAGTCGAGCATGTGAGAAACAACCATTCGGAGAGGCAATGATGACTCCTCCCAAAATGGTCCGTAGGCACTCACCACAGATGGTGATGGGTCCAAGGCGCAGGGGCCTCTGGGTCTATCCTCTGGAATAGAGGGGCTGTCGTCGACAGAGGGAGACCTGCAACTATCAAGGCAATGATGTTTCCTTGACAGGAGTGCGAGGTGGAGAATTGAAATGTGATAGTGCTAATGGCAGGACTGACAAACTGGGGGGGCAAGTAGAGTGGGTGGACTCAAACTTCCTTTGTTCAGAGTATGATGGTGGGGATGATCGGGCAGCATATGAAACTGACTGAGGGGAAAGGGATCATAGCTGTACTGGGAAGTGACTGGGATGAGGGAGACTCAAGCTGGTGTAAAATGGAAGGAGACTGCAGAATACTCTGAACAAAGGTGACCTGATTAGGGGTGTTGCCAAGATGATCGATCAGAGTGCCAGGAGGCATGGGGGGGACTTCCTCATGGGTTAAGGAACTAGAAGAAGTGTGTGTAAAATGGTACTGTCGTGTGGATTTATACGAGCCCAGGACAGTTCATGCTCATGATTGCTTTCAATTTTAAGGAGTCTGAAAGCAATAAGAAGACTCTGAAGTAATGGAATGGTACTGTCGTGTGGATTTATACGAGCCCAGGACTACTCATGCTCATGGTTGCTTTCAATTTTAGAGAGTCTGAAAGCAAATAAGAAGACTCCAGGGGGTTGCTTTTTCGTGTGTTAGTCTCCAAGGCCCAAAGAAGCATAAAAGGATGCAATGAAGAACTCTTCTAGCCAGTGTGACTAGAGTATTCCTTTTTCATAATTAGTCTACCAGGTCCGAAAAAGGGTTAAACTTATACCAGATAGACGCCCTTTCAGGTACTTTAACAAGCATGAAAGGAAGCAAGATTGCTCGGCGATCTTTTCATTGTTTTAGGAGTCAGAAAAGAGCTTAACAGAAACTCCCTAAGTGCCTTTTTCGTAAAGGACTTGTCCGGCCCGAAAAAGGGATAAAATTATACCAAACAAAAGGAATGGCCAGGCAAGGAGGAAGTGTTCAATCAAGGAACATTTATAATGACCAGGAACGAGGGTGGGGGGGGAACACTGATGGGCCTCCTTGCGGGGTAATGAATGGTGGCAAAATAATGAAATGGTTGCAGTATGACAGGAGTGAATGGCTCATGGAAAAAAGTGGAACAATCCGATGGCGGCCGACGTGGTGCACAAACCAAGGCAGCAAGGTGTCAGGACACAATGTTGAAATTGTACCAAGTGAGAGCGAGAAATGATCTCAAGCATCATCACGAGCTCAGAAAAATGAATCTGGTGATATAAAGAGTGTCAAAAACAGAGAACGACCAATGGGGCATGCAAACCAAGGCGACGGGGGGCGTTTTGTAAAAAATGCTCGAAAAATCTGGGGGTGAGAGCGAGAAATGATCTCAAGCATCATCACCGGCTTGGAAAAATGATTCCAATGATATAAAATATGTGAAAAACGGAGAGCAGCCGAAGTGGCACGCAAACCGAGGTGACTAGTGGCGTCTGGACACAATGTTGATATTGGTCCTGGTGAGAGCGAGAAATGATCTCAAGCATCATCACGGGCACGGAAATATGAATCCAGCGGTGCAAATGGTGCGAAACACAGGGGTCATAAGGACTCCGGAATGGTCAAAGGAAATAGCTAGGTTAAAAAATAAAGGTGAGCCCACCAAGCGAAGGATGCAGTGGTGGGGAAAAATGATGACCCGCGGGGGTAGAATACTAGGTGTATCAAATCAAATCAAATCTACAAGTGATATGTGACCTCAAAAATGGTTGAGATCACAAGTGTGAAAAAGTGAGAAGGGTTAATGACTTGCCCCCATGCTATGTGCATGGGGTTTGTGATTATGGATCACATATGTGTGGGTTTGAACAATGGGCTCACTGACGTGCTGAGATAGATGTGATGGGGTAGGGTCAAAATGGTTGATCATGCCCCCTATCCTAGGGTCAAGGTAATCTATTGTGTCAATGTGGTGCTCTATAATGGCGGGGTCAAGACTGGGCATTTCGGTATAGGACCAGGCAAAGACATCACGGAATTCTTGGAAGAGTTTTTTATACTCATCAATCTCATGCTCACTGCAGGAGGCTCCTAAAGTTATGAGTTCAGGTGTACCTCCTGGGGCAGCGATATCAATTTGGATGACGGGTGAAATATTGGCCATGTTACCTTCCTCAAAGGAATCCGGAGCAGGAATAGGGTCCTTAAACCAGTCGACCTTGGTAGGAAGGAAGTCTTTGGATTCAACCGCAAATTGAGTAGCGGTGCTAGAGGAAGATGCTTCTGGGAGGAAATACGAACGATGGTGCATGTCTTCCCAGGGATACTTCGGGGCAGTGAGTGCCTCAAGAATCTCCTTATCAAAATGGAAAGTCAGAGTCGTCAAATCAGTTGACAAGGGAGTGGTGGTGGAAGAGATCATATAAATGGTATTAATCTCTCCAGAAGGGAATGAGACTCGGGGGTGGATCTCCTCAATGGTGGGTGGTGCCGTCTCAAGATCCAGATTGTTCATCTCATAGAGAGCTGCTCTGTAATCTGGGATATCAGGACAATGGTGTGAGTAATGCCCGTAAACACCGCATATGGCACAGGGATTTATCTTTAGGCTTGGGGGTGGGGTTGAGTTTGACAACGGGCATATTGGGGTCGTCATCAAGCAGTTGCATGTGTTCCTGTAATGTCGGTAACTGAGGACATTGATGAGTCGGATGACTTAACTCATCGCATAATGAGCATTTGGGAGGAGCACAAAACACTGAGGCTTTTTTTACTATTTTGGGAGGGGGTACAGCAGTGTATGGTTGTGGGCCTCTGCCCCCAGTGGGCTTGGTAAGAGGAGGGGGGTTTGTGGAGGACGAAGGGGAAGCGACAGTAGGAGGTGGCTGAGTAGTAGTGACAATGGGTTGCGCCGGTTGCAGGACGACATCTGGTGTCGGTGGGGGAGCGGGAGGCGAAAGGTACCACACAGGTAATCCCAAGGTTAACCCAGGGAGGCTAAGGGTAGCCATAACTAGGGCACTTACTACTCCCAAGGGAGGGATTAGGAAAGGGATGGTGTGGATGGGTGTAACACCAATGTGACTA
This sequence comes from Larix kaempferi, assembly GCA_027924585.1. Taxonomy (NCBI): domain Eukaryota; kingdom Viridiplantae; phylum Streptophyta; class Pinopsida; order Pinales; family Pinaceae; genus Larix; species Larix kaempferi. The sequence goes on along the minus strand of BSBM01001595.1, from coordinate 996,990 downwards.
GGTACCAATGGTGGTTTAGGAAACAAGGGCGGTTGATTATTAGGAGTTTGTGTGTTATGGGATAGGGTACATAGGTCAGACACGTCAGTGGCGGGTGACGGGGGTGGAATAGATTGGAAGGTGGAGGTCATCGGCACGTCTGAGTAAACGTCGGGCCCCATAGAGGAAACAAACGAGGTAGTGGCACCCGACACAGGTTGTTCAACCATGGGGAAAACATTTTCGGGTGCTGCGAGGGCATTGGGATCATAGTAGGTGAGTTGGTCGACCTTGACCACGCATCCCTCATGGGGGAACATCATGGTATGAGAAACGGAAGAGGCAACCGCCCGGATGGCATACATGTAGCTGCGACCAAGTAAGAGGTTATAATCAAGTTGGGCATTGATTACCTCAATGTCAATGAGTACAGTTTTACCACCTAACTAGATAGGGACATTGGCTAGGAGGCGTTGGGGCTGAGCCGAATGACCGTCGTAGGCACCTAATGCAGTGGTGGACTGCTGAAGAGTAGGGGATCCCAAATTCTGCCATACGAATGTGGACATAACGTATGTGGAGGCACCTTCATCGATGATTCATTGGTGGATGACCAGATACCGAACGGAAACAAAAACTTGGAATGCTAAAGTGGAAGGCAGGCAGGGTTCGGACTAGTCCAAATCAAATGCCATCAAATTTGAATAATTTGGGTCAATAGCCTCAATGGCTGAGAGTAAAGTCTTGTGCTGGGAAGGGAAGTTTTTCAAGACTTCTAATGCAGACATGGCTACGGGAGATTGGGCTAAGTCATCGACAATGTTGTAGTTTGACGCAGCGCGCGCATTGGGGTTATTGTTGATACGGTGAAGTGGGAAACGAGGTGCTTTGGGAGCGCCATCTAGTGGAGGTGGAGGTGTACGTAATGCCTGGTCAGTGGGATGAGCGTTAGTGGTTTTATCGAGGGGAGGGGCTTCAGAGGTGGAGCCATACCGGTTCCGACGGGTCTCGAGGTTGACATTAACGGAGGACATCATCAACAAGTGGTGGTTACCTGAGTCAAACATTGGTTGGTTAGGAGCGGCATAAGTGATCTGTTGTTGGGGTGGCGCATTGGCTTGAGGGGGAGCCAATGGCTGAGTGTTCACTATTACTTGGTTTGGTAAGGGGTTTTGCAGCACCAAAGGTGGCTGCTGAGGTTGTGGGGGGTTGGGCGGTGCTTGAGGAGCCGCATTCCCTTGGCGATGGGCATCATCAACCCAAAGTTGCCGAGCGCGCTCCAAGTGTGGGCAAGCATGTGTGTAGTGGCCATAGACCCTGCAGATAGAAGAAGGATGGTTCATTCACAAATTAGGGTTTTTAGCCTTCTTAGGCAGGCGATCAGGGTTTTGGTTAGCGGGGGCCGCATTATTATTGTCTGGGGGATTAGGAGGTTGACCACCTTAGTCAGGAGGAGGGTTGTTCCCACGGTTACAGCCCTTACCGCGGTTTTGTTGGCCCTGGTTGCGTTGGTTGTTTTGGTTTTGTTGCGGGTTGTGTTGGCTGTAAACTTGCCCTTGAGCAACCGGTGGGTTTTGGGGTTGTGCAGGTGCTGGAGCAGGCTACGGTGGGTGATATGTAGGTGGAGGCTGCGTAGGTGGGGCACCCTGAGGGGGTTGCTGATATGTCTGTGGAGCAGGTTGTGGGTTTGCCGCAGGGGCTGCCTGTGGCGGGTAATAAGCGGGTTGGGCTTGGGAAGGTGCAGGAGCTGGTGTAGCCTGCTGGTGGTAATAGGGTTGAGGTGCGACCGGGGGGGTGTAAGTGGGGGGTGCATGACCAAAGAACTGAGGTGGACAGGTGGGTCCATGGGAATGGTGGTGATGTATCATAGGAGCATACGAGTTGGTTGCTCCAGACTATGAGGTAGCTCGCGAAAGGTCGGGGCCAGGGTTAGGACGTGCTATGGAAAAGGGTTGGGGATGCGAAGAAACACGGTCGATGATGCCATCTGCAGCATGGGATGCCCCCGACGCATCATGCTGGGAGGAATCACTGTGAGGGGCATCCGATATAATGGTATAGAGATAACCCGACTCTGCGTAAATGAGGTCGAATTGCTGGGCCTTAAGGATGGCCTCTTCTTCAAACTGGGGTCTTTCGGATGCCACATCCTTAGCAATTATAGGAAGAAGGGATTTGAGGAACCAATCTAAGAAGATACGATCGTCTAATTTGATCTTCCAGAGGCTGCAGCGTCGACGCCACTCATGAATGTGGTCCATGATGTGGGTAGCCGTGTTTTGTCTGCAAGATAGGAGAATCTCAACTCCCACGTCATAGCGGACAGGTAACTAGAAGAACTGTAGGAAAGTTGAGGCAAGGGAAGTAAAGGTGGCATGGGTCCCATGGGGTTGCTTGATGTACCACTTAGCTGCAGAGCTAGTGAAGGTGCGTTGTAACAGACGGAGGTGAACAGAGTCGTCCACTATGGAGTTGGAGGAACACCATAGATGGAAGGACATAATATGGTTTTGAGGGTCCTCACCTGCCTTACCCTCGAACTTAGGTATGTTAGAGGGGAGCTTGGTGGGCATGTGAGGCCATGTAGAGTCGTGTCTGATGGGATCGTTAGTCAATCTGGCTAGGTCAGGCAGGTTAAGGCTAGCCATGAATGGTAAAGTGGAAGAAGGATGTGACACATTAGAGGGTTGGACCAAGTTGGGGCCAACGCCCCCAAGTGGAGGGGCAGGGTTTGGGATGTTGCCCCCAAGTGGGGGAACTAAGGTGGTATAGGATGGTCCGGCACCACCATGGGTAGTGTGAGTCACTGTTGGAGTGGTGGTAGGTATGCCAGCTACGGGAATGGGTACAGTAACTGGAATGGTGGTCATGGCCCCCATCGAGGGTATACCCAAAGCAGGTGTGGTAACTGGTGTAGTGGTGGATGTGCCACCAATGGTCCCTACAAGGAAAGGGGTGGAAGTCGCGCCAGCCATGGGGCTAGTAGGGGCAGTGTAAATGGGGTTCTCAAACTCTACCTCAGAATCAGAGGTAAAATAAAGGGCATCAAGGTCAAGTGACGGAGTCCTATGCTGCTGACGAGTGGAGTCAAGTGACAAGGCTCGAGATTGATGATAAGTGGTATCAAGTGATGAAGATCTGTGTCTATGACGGGTGGTGTCAAGTGAACCGTGCTATGGGGGCTCACCTCTAAGGCGCCTAGAATGTCTCAGGGACTCAATGGGGACAGATGGTGTCAAATCTCTGGGGGTTGAGGTGAGTAAAAAATAGCTCAAAAACCCTAATGCAATCGAGTGTGCAGAAGGAGAGCTCAAAAAATAGGGCACTTAGGCCAACAACCAACTCAAAACACCCACTGTAATAGCTGTGCTACAATAGGTGGAGTATCAACAGAAATGGTCAGAATACCAACAAGCAACAGGTTTCCTAAAAATAAAAAATGGTGGACTCACTAGACCAAAAGGAGGTAAGGGAGCATGCAAACACTTAACTAAATAGTATTCTGACTCAACTAGACATATCCTTTGCAAGGTGATGAAATCCAAGTCAGACAATATGGATAGGAGAACCAAGTGGCTAAGATATCCCCCTACCGAGAGGGACACCGGGTAGTCAATCCTAAAAGAATGGCAACTAAGATACCCCGTTCATGACACGTCCAGAAAGGTGAATTTGTCGTTTGGTCCTTTTACCGTAGTACCCCTATACAGGGATACTCCGAGAACTGCGAAAGGTAGCCCTTCGGTTACTGAACGGAGTGCGGTATTCCACTTAGGCCTCCGAAACCAGTCTGGCGACTTCAACCCTCCTAGGGGAGAGGCCCTCTGATAAACTGGTCGTGACCGTGCCAAAAAATACTAGGGGATTTTGGTTCCCTAATTGGACAACAACTATGTCTCAAGTGTAAGTAACCAAGGGGTGTTATTGGAAGCCTATCCCCCCAATCCTACCTAACTACAAAAATTATTTCGTGTTTCCCAAGTGGGGTTAGAATATTGGTTGTGTTAAGTAGTTTTTAAGGCTCACTTGAACTAGGTGACAGATTGTGTGCGCGTGAGGTGATGAACCCAAGTAAAAGTGCCACGGGGTGGGCAACTTTCTAACTAATAATACTGAATTTTAACATGCAAAATTTTCTGAATTAAAATGCTGAAATTTTAAAAAGATTCTGTAAATGGTAAAAAAAATTATGTTGCAGAAAAGGCTGTAGGGAAGTAGGGCTGCAGGTAGGACAGATGGCTGTGCAGAAAATATTGCAGCAAAAGGCGGTGGGTTCAAAACAGGAAAAATGCAGAAATCAGACCGCGGGTCGTTGGAAAAACCAAGCGGTCAGGCCGCGGGAAAGAGAGGAACAGACGCGGGTAGGTCACGGTTTTCAGGCCGAAAGATGCAGTTGGGTCGTGGAAAACAGAGCAACAGACGCGGTCGGGTTGCGGGTTTCTGGCCAAAAAAGCTACAGTCAGGTCGCAGGAAACAGAGCAACAGGTGCGATCGGGTCGCTGGAAAAGGGCTTAAATCCACGATCGGGACACCGAAAAAGGGTTAACAGCCACGGTCGGATCGCAACAAACAGGCTGATTAGCCACAGTCGGATCGTAGGTAACAGACTTGAATCTGCCGGCAGAACACCGGAAATAGTATGAGAGCCGCGATCGGGTCACAGGTAAAGGCCTGAAAGACGCGGTCAGGATGCGACTGCAGAGGTTAAAGATGCGGTTTACGGCATCCGAAAGGGACAGCCGAAGGGAAAAGACTGAAAATTATTGTAGAAAACTAAAAAAAATTTAAACTAAAACTAGAAATTCAAACCAAGGGGAGTCGCCAAAACTGTAGCTAGGGTTTTATCCCTAGCTTGTGCAAATGGGCACCTACTAAGGAGAAGGGACTCCTTTGTAGCAGTTTAGTAAATTGTAATGTAAAATGCTAAAACAAAAATGTAAATTACTCTAAACATATGCATGAAACAGAAAAACAAGATATGAAAAATGGTTTTTGTATTGATTTTACCTCCAATGTGAAGGTTGGTGAAGCTCTTGCAATGTCCAAGAGGGTTGCTCCAAGCTTCAACTTGATCCTTTTCTTTCTCCAAATGATGGGAATGGGCCAAAAGGGGCTCTCAAGGTGAAAGTAGCTCAAGGGTGAGCTAGGGTTTCAAGAGAGATTTTGGCAAAGTAAGGGTATACTTGATTGTGTATGTGAAATAAAGGGTCTCCATCACCTATTTATAGTTTTTTGGTGGTGGAGTGCTGGCCCATGGTTTTGGGAACCATATGGTTTAGGGCCGTTGTATAGGGTTTTTCCTCCTTTTTCCTCATTATTTTATATTTTATATTCCCTTTTTAGAGGGTTTTTGCTATTTTAGAGGAATTTTGGATAGTTTTGGAGGGAAAAAGGGTTTTTTAGCCTTTTTGAGGCCTTTTTGAGGCCTTTTTGAGGCATTTTAGGCCTTTTGGAGGCTTTTTAGTGGGATTTTCAGGGTTTTTAAGGGAAATATGGTAGGGAAATGGACAAATGAGCCATGTAATGGGGTAGATGAGGTAGTGAACACTTTTTGGGTGTTAACAGCAAGAAGAATCTAGCTACAAAGTTCAAGATGAAAGATCTCGGATTGATGAATTGCTTCCTAGGACTGGAAGTATGGCAAGGGTTAGAAGGAATCTTTCTCAACCAAGGAAAGTATGCTGTGGAATTCTTGAAAAGATTTGATATGTTGGGATGTAAAGCCATGGCGACTCCCATGGATTCCAACCTAAAGCTGTTAGCAGATGACTCATCAGAGTTAGTGGAGGTAACTTTGTACAGACAGATTATTGGGTCATTAATGTATCTGACGAACACTAGGCCAGATATCTACTTTATTGTGAACACCTTGAACCTAGATGTGTTCACATGATAGCTGCAAAGCATGTGATGAGGTACCTAAAGGGTGCAATAGATTTTGGTCTACATTACCTTGGAGATCATGACTTCAGATTGTATGGATACACAAATGTTGATTAGGTAGGAAGTGTATTAGACAAAAAGAGTACATCAGGAGGATGTTATTGTCTGGGATCTGCCATGATTGCGTGGTATAGCAGGAAGCAGTCTAGTGTGGCTCTCAGTACAACTGAAGCAGAAATATATAGTTTCTTGCTCTACTAGTTGTGAAGCAATATGGCTTTGAAACTTATTATCAGGACTATTTGACTTAGAAATGGACCCCACTGTGATCCTGTGTAGAGTTGTATCAAAATGACATAGAATCCAGTGTTCCATGATAAGTCAAAGCACATAGAGATATGATATTTTTATATACTGGATATGGTGTAGAAAGGAGCTATCAAGCTCGAGTATGTGAGCACTGACGAACAAGTTGCAGATGTATTGACCAAACCTCTGTCTCGAGTAAAGTTTGAACATTTTCGAGACGAGCTTGGTGTATTTCAGAAGGACCCTCCTCAAAAGGGGGAGTGATATGGTCGACGATGATACTTGGATACTGGTATCAGTGTGGATACCTGTATCGATGATGAGATTTCCTATATTGACAGTAAGGTCAATGATGACGATACCTGTGTTGATGTGGATACTGTATTGATGAGGATACTTGTGTCAATGATGTGGATACTGTATTGATGAGGATACTGTATCGTTGATGTGGATATTTTATTGATGAGGATACTTGTGTCGATGATGTGGATACTATATTGATGAGGGTATTGTATTGTTGATGTGGATACTGTATTGATGTGGATACTTGTATCGATAATGAGGTAACCTATTTCAACGACAAGGTCGATGGTAAGGCTACCTGTTCTAACGATGTGGTCGATGAATGGTCCCTAGTGGATGAGAGAGGATTGTATCATCCATGCACTTCAATCCTAAACTAATCCACAGACAGATGTCTCCGAGAGTGAGAGGATTGCAACATCCCTGGACTTCAGTCCTAAACTGATCCGCAGACAGATGTCTCCGAGAGTGAGAGGATTGTATCATCCCTGGACTTCAGTCCTAAACTAATATACACATAGATGTCTCTGAGAGTGAGAGGATTGTATCATCCCTGGACTTCAGTCCTAAACTGATCCATAGACAGATGTCTCTGAGAGTGAGAGGATTGTATCATCCCTGGACTTCAGTCCTAAAGTGATCCGTAGACAGATGTCTCCGAGAGTGATTGGATTGTATCATCCCTGGACTTCAGTCCTAAACTGATCCACATAAAGATGTCTCCGAGAGTGAGAGGATTGTATCATCCCTGGAATTCAGTCCTAAATTGATCCGCAGATAGATGTCTCTGAGAGTGAGAGGATTGTATCATCCCTGGACTTTAGTCCTAAACTGATCCACAGACAGATGTCTCTAAGAGTTAGAGGATTGTATCATCCCTGCACTTCAGTCCAGTTGATGCCTCGGGGGTGCAGGGTAAGTGAAAAGTGCTGGAATGGGTTCCAAGGCACACAACAAGGGATGAAAACCCAGCCAAAGGCTTCAAAAGAACCTGCACAAGGGAAATTCTATCCTCGAGCTGTTTGGTGTGGTAATCACCCACAGATATATGACCTCCGCTGGCACTCTATGAGTAAACGTTTTGATCTTGAAAGATCAATTTTCCTATCAAGGAAAACTAAGTGTGAAAGCTTGTTACCAAACCTAATTTAACCTACCTAAGGGAAGAATCTATTCTAAGTCAGATCTAACCTGAAAGGAAGAGTTGATGTTATGTAGATCAGATCTGAAGTGTAATGAACAAGTGGTTAAGTACCTTAAACAGAAATGTTCTCGGGTTCTTCACTTGTTAATTTAAAGTATTATTAGTTAATGAAAATTAAGTGATAATTCTTCAAAGTGTTTAAGACTATTCAAATATCTGATCTGTAATCAGTGTGTTAATTGAAAAATTAACATTTGATTATACATATTTATTTGCATCAAATCATTTGCATAAATATAAAAATGAAAACGTTCAGTAAAAGAAATTTAATAGAACAATTTTGAGCATAATCAAGACATACAGAGAAATCAATATGAGAGATCTTATTTATTAATAAATGTCGTGCAAAATATTAAACACATAACCAATGAAAAATTTGAAACATTAACTCAGCAATTCTCAAAGAAATTTGAAGAACAATAGAAGGTGGATTAAAAGATAACTTTCTTGAATAGAGAAGTTTTGTAAAAAAATTACAATGGCTCTGATAGACAGAGTATCTTCAGTCCAATCTCCTGCTGAATTGCAATTCCAAAATTCCCAACCCCTTACTAAGGGAAACATTCCTCCTTATATACTAAATTTACATAAGAGTTCCAAAAGGAGAAATTCTACAAAATAGGGATTACAAAATCGGATCTAACCATCGATCCAAGAAATCTTGCTATTTTTAAGCTTAAAATATTTTCTGCCACCTTTCACAAAAGAAAGACTTGTTCTTTAATAAGATAAGGTCTCATGGCACCATAAAAATTCAATCATAGATTGTTCACTATCATCGACAGGTGGTGTGGCTTGCAGAGCATCCGCTGTAGGAAATTTGGGGTCGGGAATCCACTATCAAAAAATAGAGAAATCCATTAGAGGATTTATTTCAGGAATGATAGTCGGCACCTCAGGTTCTTCATTGATTATAAAGTCCTATATGACATCAGTATCAAGAACAGTTTATTCTTCCAGAATTTTCTTCGTTTTTTCTTCGGGGTTTTGCATGTAGGCATACAAAGTTTCGAAGTCTTCTTTACTGCTACCGCTGATAAGATCAAGAACACCTGCATCAAATGGTGGTGACAACATTTCTTGATACAACAAGGGGTAGAGTTCTTCATTTTCAACCTGAACATTAAAAAATTCACCATCTGCATGAATATTACTCATTCTAAATGAGTCTTGGATAGTAGGACGCAGAAAATAACACACAGAGTCTTACATCTTCCAGAAGGAAAGGGATGAAATGGAGATTTCATGTTAGTTTCTATTTAAAGGCCAACAAGCAGGTCGATGATAATCGGGTGGGGAAATATGCAATGATTAAACTTGTCCAGTCAATTCATTGTAATTACTTCAATTGTAATGAAAAGAGCCGAGGTATGTGCCAGTCCGATCAAAGCTTGTGCAAAGTATGAGTTCAATTACTACTTGCATGATTTTGAATTGCCTATACAATCACATCACTAGAAGCAATCTTCCATCAATAATTATGACTGCTAATTAATAATGGAGATGAAAGTTAAGGTGATAAAGTTTATTTGCAAAAAATCTCGACTAGGAGTTCCAGTACACGAGCTATCAATTCTTCGCACGTAACAAATCCGATCGATCTGACCCAACTTCCACGAGAATGATGAAATCTTTTAGGTCGGGAATAAGTGAAAGGAAATGACCTTTAAGAGGTGGAACAAAAATGTCAAGATGTCAAAGCTCGAGTCTAGACATTGCGAACTTAAGGCGGAGAGATGGCGTCCATCCAACATGAAGTAACTGATAGACTTGTATTAGTGTCTACTGTCATGGATTACATAGAAAAATGATAATTTGGCAGAGCTAGCTTTCAAAAGACAAAATGGAAAAGCCTGAATTAACTAACTACCCAAAATCAACATAACGATGAGACCATAACAGACGGATGACTAAGATTAACCAGAGCAGGATGCGGAATCGGGTTCAAGTATGTTCATGAAGCTTTTATTCAAAGACCCCGCAAGCCGAAACTCAAAAGTACAGATTTGCAGGTTGTGGGTGTGCAAAATGGAAGTAAAAAAAAAAGGATTTCCAAAAGCCGAAAACCCACTATGTGGGTGTCGGGCTTCAGAATGTGAAACTGTGAAGGGAAATAACCATCTCGAAAGCCGCATCCCGAAATTATGGGTTATCGGTTTTGGGAGGAGACACCAAATAAACCAAAAAAACCACAATCCCGAAAGCTGAATGCCGCCATTGCAAGGTTCGAGTTTCGGGGTAATTATTTCTCAATCTTATTGAAGAATGATTCTGCAACCCACAGCCGTTGGGTTGTGGGTTTCGGAAATAGCAAAACCAAAACTTAAAAACAACAGTCCCGCAACCTGCACCTGTCGGGTTGCGGGTTTTGGGTTCTCCAAATGTCGGATTTCGGGATGATGATAACAGTCAACAAAATACTCAAAAATCTTGGCTTTTCCCAAACCAAAACACTTTGGAAGAAATAATCAAACACTTGCAAACAAGCAAACCAAAAGCATGGGTGAAGAATTTCAGAGGTAAAATCAAAATCTGAAATTTTCAAGATGACTCACCCAAACACCTTTGTGTTTATTAAAATTGTGGGCTCCCGTGCTTAGCTAAGCATGTGATTTGTTGTGGCTACAACAAATGGCAACTGGCTGGGAAGAACCAGTTATCTCTGCAATCAAATCCATCTAAAGACAATATGTCAATCAACCGATTTCTTGAAACTCAATTCAAAGAAGATACTCAAAAGATAACAGCCATCAAACAATGAACATGAAAATGGATAGATCTCAACAATGACCATTTTAAAGATAACACTCATCCGATAAGGAGATTTAGAGAGTAATACCAAATCTTTACCATGATGTAATCATTGAAAACCAGCTTATGTTGAACCTGGGCACAGTCTTAGAAATGCTCATGGATATCCTAATTATAGATCCCCTTGGTTTATTAATTATATGTATATTTAGTGATCCTCTATGGATTATATATATACTCCTTTATCTTTTCTTTTGTCTTTCTTTCTCTTTTTTTATTTATTTATATTTTGTCCCTTTTTTTATTTTTATACATAAAACCTTGTTGATACGAGACCACTGTACTAACTTGGTGATTAGATGAAACAACGTCATTCACAGGCCTGATCCAGAAACTGGTCAAGCTAGCTCGATGATGAGACTCCTTGTCTTCTAGCTACAAGACCAAAATAAATTATCATGGCTTGGTAACCATATTGTGATAACTCGAGTTCAAGATCAAACCCATGATCATAGTAGGGCTAGCTTGTGATAAGACCCCCCTGTTCTTGTATACAACAAAAATCCCATAATGAAAGACAAAGCAATTTATTTTGGCATAGGCTACAAGGCATTACCATGGCTTGGTGACCATATAATGATAATGTTACTCACCAATGCTTTGCAGATTATGAATGGACCGACCTGTAATAGGATCTTCCACCTTCCAACAGAACTGAAAGTCATGTTCCAAGTGTGGTGGCTTGATGTGAAGATATCATTCCACTTTAAACACCTATGAACCTAATGGGATGGATTGATAACAAGACCACCCACCTTGTAACTTATAATTTTAAACAAAATTCATATACAAAGTGATTGTAAAAGGATCCATGAGCAATCAGAACTGGTCAGGTTATTATGATATGTTGTTCAACCATGAAACACGAGATAGAGAAATGATGACCATCCTCCATACCTCAATTACACAAATAAAGCATAGTGAAAGATAATGATCAAAGTGAAAAGTATCCAAAGGCACTGCACTTATTTGACTGTTTATTCTTCAGAGCAAATTCTAATAAAAAACCACAAAAGTAATATTGATAGCGATGTTGAAACTTCAGAAGCAATTGTTGCTAAGGAAAGTGATCATAAGCCATTACCAAAAGTGTGAAGCCTTATTAATAAAAACCAAAACAAAACAAGAAAACCAATCAAAATGTCAATGCAATAAAACAAATGATTGAAAAACAAACCACACCTATGTGCAAGTGCACCTGATTGTTGAAACAAAATACTTCTTGAGAAGAGACACATTCACTGGGAAGGTGTCTACAAATCCCTCTAGCGTCTGTAATCGAATAGTGCCAGGACCAATCTTTTCTATAATAATGAAAGGTCCTAGCCAAAGGCACTGAAACTTGCTGTACTGATTCTTATCTTTACGTTGCTTATCCCACCTTAGAACCAGGTCACCAGCAGAAAATTCCCTGTCAGATGAATATTTTTCATCAAACCATCTCTTCACCATCTGCTGATAATGATACAACTTGTTCTTGGCTATTTTCCTATCCTCATCTAGCTTCAAGAGGGTGTCAATTCTTTGTTGGAGGGGAGAAGAATCATCTTCTTGGACAGACTAGGCCAATTGTAGCGAAGGAATGGTAAGATTAGTGGGAAGGATGGCTTCTTTAACATAAACTAAACAGTAGGGAGAATTTGGAATTGCTGCTTTTGGGGTAATTCGATCTGCCCATAATGCATTATACAACTGCGTGTGCCAATCTCTGTGATGAGAAGCTACAGTCTTCTTGAGAATGTTTATCAGGTTGTTGTTCGATGACTCAGCTAAACCATTATCTTGAGGATAATAATTGGCAGAAAACTTAAGCTTAATCCCCATCTCAAAGGCATATTCAGTTATATCGATTGAAGAGAAGTAGAATGTATTATGAAAAACTAAGTACTCTGGAGCGCCAAAGCGTGTGACAATCTGGCTATCAAGGAAAAAGATTACTTGCACAACGTTACATTGTTTAAGAGGAGTTGCCTCCATCCATCTAGTGAAAGAGTCTGTGGCTATGAGGATATACTTATGTTGGAGGGATGAAGGAGGGTTTATAGGCCCAACAAAATCCAGTCCCCATTGTTGAAATGGAAACTGAATGTAACCGGCTGTAGAGGAAATGCAGGTTTCCTAAACTTCCCTATGCATTTCTGGCATGTCTCGCACTTCCTCACATAATCATAAGCATCTTTAAACAATGTGGGCCAATAATATCTGGCCCTAAGAATCTTGTGTGCTGTAGTCTCTCCTAAAAAATGGCCTCCAGCAGGACTTGCATGAAATTGAAATAGAATGTCATTAGTTTCACGTTTTTCCACGCATCTGAGAAATACTCCATCATATTTTTTTCTAAAAAGAACTTGATCAATGAATTGATAAGGAGCAGATTTCAGTCTTAAAGACCTTCTTTTCTTAAAATAAAGGGTTTCCGGAGCAAACCCATGGTTCAGGAAAAATCTGATATCGTCGTACCATTTCGATGTCGAGGCATCGATAACGTTAACAACACCTAGGGGAATTTCTTCCTCATGATCCCATTCGGACTGCTGTTGTGCGGGGTCATTGGATTGCACAGTAGAAGACAAAGACCTTGTCCTTTGACAATTTTAGCCGACCTGATCTCAAGATCATATTCTTGTAGGGCGGTCATCCAACGGGCCCTCTTTTCCCCCAATTCTTTATGGATGAGGACATTTCTGATAGCATAATATGGAACAATGACTTTGGTTCGGGACTTTAGCAAGTAGGGTCTGTAATGTTTGACGGATTTATAGACCACATAGGCTTTCTTATCGATCTGCGAGTATTTAAGCTCTGCACCTTTGAATGTTGAGCTCATAAAAGAGATCGGGATTTCAGTATCATTGTCATGTTTTTGAATTAAGACAGCTGCATAAGAAAAGTCATTGGAAAGAGTATAAAGAATGAAATCCTTATCAAAATCCGGGGACATGAGAGCAGGAGCTTCTGCAATGGCCTTTCAAATTCGGATAAACGCATCTCTCTCTTCCTGCACCCAAGTAAACTGCACATCTTTCTTGACCAAAAGTTGTAGTGGTTTAACAGTCTGGGCAAAATTTGGTACAAATCTACGTACAAAATTAATCTTACCTAAGAAGGATTGCATTACTTTGCGCGATCCTAGTAAACCAATCTTTGAAATAGCCTATGTACGTTCAGGATCAATAATCATACCCTCTTTCGAAACAATGAAGCCTAGAAGCTTTCCATCTGTTACTTGAAAAATAGATTTCTTCGGGTTGAGAGAAATACCAAATTTCCTGCAGTGATCAAAAACTTGTTTCAAAGCAAACACATGTTCATGTCGTTTTTTAGAGTAAATAGTGATATCGTCAAGGTAAACTACAACAAAATTATGCATTATCCCTTGGAAAGCTATATCCATAGGTCTCTGAAAAGTAGCTCCTACATTGATCAGCCTGAATTGCATCCATCTGTAGAAAAAGTACCCCATGGGGTCCTGAAAGCTATTTTCAATTGGTCGTCCGAGGCAACCATAACCTGGTTATACCCTGAAAAACTATCTAGAAGGGAAAACATCTCTAACCCAGCTACCTTTTGAAGAATCTGCTCCATTGGTGGAACAGGATAGTTGTCTTTCTCAAAAGCCCTATTTAGGTTCCTAAAATCGACACATAGTCGAATTTCCCTACTTTTCTTACGGACAGGTACTAAGTTAACGATCCATTGAGTGTGCATAACTGGAAAGATAATTCGAGCAATGAACAGCTTCTCCAACTCCTTTTTTACAGAAGGCTCCAAACTGGGGTGCATCTTCCACAGCTTTTGTTGAAATGGCTTAACCTCTGGTTTCATGGGTATATTATGAAACATGACACTAGTGTCAAACGTTTTCAACTCGTCATACATACAGGCGAAAACATCCTTATAGTGTTTAGACAATGAAATAATGGCCTTGTGTTTTTGAGGGGTACAATCAACTCCCAAATTGATGAAATGCGGTTCATGTTCGGTGCTTAGGTTGACCCGCTCATAGTTCAAGGATGAGATTTGAGTTTTACAATTACTTTGAGATTTGAACTTGTCCTGTAAATCATAAAACTTTTCTAGATTGATCACAGACTTCGGGATGACGTTTGAGGAATGAGTGAGAGACTTTTCATGTACTGCTTCATCGATGGCCATGTCTTGAAACGTATCTTAAGCAGTGAGGAAGTTGAGTATCTGTCGTTCATCATCAAACACTTTCCAATTAGTCACATTCTCCGGAATGGATGGTCTGTACATCAATTTGATAGAAAAATTTTGAGGAGACAGACCTTCTGGCGGGATCAGTCTAGATGTTGCATTTGCTAATAGGTCTGCATCAAAATTTTGTGACCTGGGAACTGATTTAATATTGAATGCCAAAAATGATTTGGTTAGATCCCTTACCAGCTTTCGATAATTATCCAAATGTGGAGATAAGCAATGTATTTTATTCCTGACTTGCTTGACTATAATTTTAGAGTCTCCATAGCATTCTATTGCTTGTACACCTAAATCAATGGCCTTCTTGAGCCCCTGCACAAGAGCTTCATATTTGGCTACATTATTAGTGCAATCAAATTCTAACCTGCAAGCAATCATGATTTTCATTCCTTTAGGATTAACAAGAACACAACCCACTCCGGCTCCCTCCTTGGAGTTGGAGCCATCAAAAAATAAGGTCCATGAGCCAGGGTCTAATCTAAAATTCATATTCACATTATATACATTATGCACAATTTCACCAGAAAAAGGTACAGAAGTGACCTGAGTGATATGTGATTCATTTTGGATGCTTTCTTCTGGTGAGACAACAGATGGGAATTCACCGAAAAAGGTATCTAATGTAAATTTCTCTACACGAGAGGTGAGATAACCAATAGGTTCACTTGAATCATTAAGATCAGTAATTGTCTGTTTCATAAAATGTTCTCTGTTGATCTTAATTTTATTTGGTTGACCATTGTAAGGAAACCATAAATGGGACCAGTCGGTTGCAAAGTAACGTGTAAGTTTCTCCAACCAATCCCTGCTTAACCACATCCGATAGGATTCTGGGATGTGAGCTATCACAATGTTAACTGTCTGATGGATCTTGGGATCAGCTGACAGCGTGAACATAACGTTTCTCAATTTTCCAACGACTCTGACTTTGGATCTATCAAGTCACATAGTCTATGTTGGAAAGAGTTCCCATGTTGCATTCAATTTTATGCAAACAGAGAGGGGCGTCACATTTGATGATGCTCCCGAATCTATCATATAGTTGTGTACATTCCGGTTAAAAATCTCAAAAGTAATCAAGAAAGGGAGAGTTCTCTTACTTGCTGGTTTTTTATCATCATTTCTAGTGACACAGTCTAGATTATTATTCTATGACTCTCTAGGCTATTTGAATATGATGTTTTTAGGTAAAGAATCCCTCATAGCAGGAATGTTGAGTAGCTCAAATAGAGAGATGTTTGCTTTGACTCTTTTTAAGTCTTCAACTAGGTTGTACTCGATTTGAGGGAGGATTGTATCCTTCTATGGGACAGTCTTATTTCTTGTGGGAACCGGGGGAGAAGATGAAGGTTCTTGAGATAGTTGTGGTCTCAACCTTGTATTATAAAGATGTTGTGTGTTAAACATCGCCTCAGGTTCTTCTTCTTCTTCACACATAGGAAGTTCCAAAAAGAAACCCACAGCATCAACCTGTGGATCATCTTCTGCTTCTTCTTCAGGTAGTGGAGCATCCGGGATAGTTTGATCGTTGGAACTGTTAGGGATGACTTGATATTTTGCTGCGAATGCTCTAAAAATAGAAAAGAGTTCATCGTTTGTGAGTGCATCTGTTGGATTTTTTGGTGGTGGATTTTGTGGAGGCTGGTAAGGACTCCTAAACGGTGGCCTTACAAAAACTCTGTTCTAATTCTGATTATCATTAGTGTTCTTCTTCAAATCCACCATCTCATTTAACATCTTTTGAAGGAATTTTTTCATGTCAGTCATATCAAATGGATCCTTCTTCTGAACTGTGGGTTTAGGGACAATCTCAATTTTCTTCTTGGAAGTGGAAGGTTATCCTTCTGAAGCTTCAGGGTTTTCTTCCAGACAAAAGATGTCCTTCTCAACTTGGATTGTTTCATCAAATGCTTTTAGTAAAGTACCTTTCTGTGCCCTTTTGACCCATATTGCGATAGGGGGAGGCAGACCCTTTTCATAATAAGCTACCAACAATTCTTCAGCAAGAAGAAGATTGGTAGGAATTCTATTTTTGAGATATGAAAAACTTTGATTAAAGTCTTTTACCCTTTCTTTTCCTTTGATTTTCATGGAGGATAATTCTAAGACAAGATCTTGCGGTGTTTTTTCATCCCCGAATTTCTAGGTAAAATGTTTCTCGAATTCATCCCAGGAAGTTATAGATTGGGCCGGTAAAGCAAAATACCAAGTGGCCACTCTACCCTCAAAGGTGTATGGAAAGAGTCTGCATACTACATCCTCATGTACCACGCTTCTAAGCCTGATTGCCTGCATGAAAGTTTTTATGTGATCCAACGCAGGTATCTTATCATCAGGGTTGTATTTAGGCAACCATTTCTCAGGATTCTTTTGTAATCTATGTTGATCACCTAATATGAAAACTGCACCTTGGTCAAGCCAAGGTTTGTTTTGACCTTCTCCAGCCATTGGAGGTTCTCGTTCTTCTTCTTCAAATGACAAACTAGAAGAATTCTCTTCGTCTGAGGAAGATGACGAAGATGAAGGAGGGGACGGTGGTGGACCATCGGCTCCAAGATTTGGTTGACCTTGTGTTTCTACGAGAGTGGCCTCATGGTTTTATTTAGGAGAATCCGGTCGATTAACCAGTTCTTGGTTTTCAGATTGTTGATCAATTGTATGTTGATCCTCTGTGTTAAAACTATTGGTATGTTGAACTTGTGGATCACTAGTCTATGATATGGGAATTTGTTGATCTTCGTGACCACTGGCTTGCAGAGTATCTTCTAAGTTTAAAGCTTCCAGGCCATGTCTTCTTTGATCGGTAAGTCATTGTTCTGCTCTTAAGGCCCGATCAGTAGATGTTTTCAATATCTTCTCTAATGAGATGGGTCCCATTGTGGGTGATGTGAAAATGAATTCTCCTTTGTTCTCCTGTTGTATCACAGGTGTAACGGGTATAGCCGCAGGTTGTGTAGACGTGACAGGGAGAATTGTAGGTTGTGTATTAGTTGGTAGTTCAGATGTTGAAGCCCTAGTCTAGCTTCGGGTTTGAACCGTTGAAGTACTTGCTGGAGGAGGTTTATTAGTAGTATGCTTAGGCATTTTTTACTATTGGCCCTCCTTCTAGCGCCATTTGTTGATGACTCAGGGGTGCCGAGTAAGTGCAAAGTGCTGGAATTGGTTCCAAGGCACACAACAGGGGATGAAAACCCAGCCAAAGGCTTCGAAAGACCCCACACAAGGGCAGTTCTATCCTTGAGATGTTTGGTGTGGTAATCACCCATGGATATTTGGTCTCTGCTGGCACTCTATGAGTAAAAGTTTTGATCTTGAAAGATCAGTTTTCCTATCAAGGAAAACTAAGTGTGAAAGCTTGTTACCAAACCTAATTTAACCTACCTAAGGGAAGAATCTATTCTAAGTCAGATCTAACCTAAAAGGAAGAGTTGATGTTGTGCAGATCATATCTGAAGTGTAATGAACAAGTGGTTAAGTACCTTAAACAGAAATGTTCTCGGGTTCTTCACTTGTTAATTTAAAGTATTATCAGTTAATGAAAATTAAGTGACAATTCTTCAAAGTGTTTAAGCCTATTCAAATATTTGATCTGTAATCATTGTGTTAATTGAAAATTTAGCATTTGATTATAGATATTTATTTGCATCAAATCATTTGTAGAAATATAAAAATGAAAACGTTCAATTAAAGAAATTTAATAGAACAATTTTGAGCATAATCTAGACATATAGAAAAATGAATATGAGAGATCTTATGCATTAATAAATGTCCTACAAAAGATTAAACACATAACCGATGACAAATTTGAAACATTAACTCAGCAATTCTCAAAGAAATTTGAAGAACAACAGAAGGTGGATTAAAAGATAACTTTCCTGAATAGAGAAATCTTGTACAAAAATTACAATGACTTTGATAGACAGAGTATCTTCAGTTCAATCTCCTGCTGAATTGCAATTCCAAAATTCCCAACCTCTTACTATGGGAAACATTCCTCCTTATATACTAAATTTACATAAGAGTTCCAAAAGGAGAAATTCTACAAAATAGGGATTACAAAATCGGATCTAACCATCGATCCAAGAAATCTTGCTATTTTTAAGCTTAAAATATTTTCTGCCACCTTTCATAAAAGAAAGTGATCCGGATTTATGTGGGAACGAAACAAAAGATAGCATATACAGAGATATATTGAAAATAACACAGTGATACAGTAAACACATATTCTATTAAATAGCGGAAATAGAACAGACTGTAAAATACAATAGCTAGAATGGTGGTAGCTATCTCTGAGAAGAGATGTGGCCGCTATGCTCATTCGTGCCAAGATGAATACAAAGAGAGGCCGAAAGGGCCTATTTATCATAATCATGAGGGAAAGAATCCCAAACATCCAAAAACCTAACCCTAGGAGATGAAGCGCCAAAAGTCATGTGGGCCCCGTTTGGGTAAGTCAGTACATCAACTTCCCGGGGTCGTAACTTTTGCATACGATCTCCGTTTGGGGCGCTCGGTAGCCCGTTGGAAAGGTCTATCCGAGATTTACAACTTTCGACTGGGCCAAATGTATGCCAAGGGAAACCATTTGGCCCCCCAAATTGCCAAAAAAGGTCGTTTAGGGCCTCAAAATGGCCTCGGAAGTTCAGGACCCAAAAAACTGCTAAAAATAGTAATTTGCCAAAATTGCCAGAAGACTGTTTTGAGCCAGTTGGAAGAGGTGGGCCGCCACCGATATCCACCTGGATCAGAAAGACTTGTTCTTTAATTAGATAAGGTCTCATGGCACCATAAAAATTCAATCACAGATTGTTCACTATCATCGACAGGTGGTGTGGCTTGTAGAGCATCCGTTGTAGGAAATTCGGGGTTGGGAATCCACTGTCAAAAAACAGAGAAATCCATTAGAGGATTTATTTCAGGAACGATAGCCGGCATGTCATGTTCTTCATTGATTATAAAGTCCTGTATGACATCAGTATCAGGAACAGTTGATTCTTCCAGAATTTACTTCCTTTGCTCTTTGGGGTTTTGCATGTAGGCAGACAAAGTTTTGAAGTCTTCTTCACTGCTACTGCTGATAAGATCAGGAACACCTACATCAAATGGTGGTGACAACATTTCTTGATACAATAAGGGCTAGAGTTCTTCATTTTCAACCTGAACATTAGAAAATTCACCATCTGCATGAATATTACTCATTCTGAATGAGTCCTGGATAGTAGGACGCAGAAAATACCACACAGAGTCTTACATCTTCCAGAAGGCAAGGGATGAACTGGAGATTTCATGTTAATTTCTATTTAAAGGCCAACAAGTAGGTCAATGATAATCGGGTGGGGCAATCTGCAATGATTAAACTTATCCAGTCAATTCATTGTAATTACTTCAATTGGAATGAAAAGAGACGAGGTATGTTCCAGTCAGATCAAAGCTTGTGTGAAGTACGAGTTCAATTACTAATCACATGATTTTGAATTGCCTTTACGATTACATCATTAGAAGTAATCTTCCATCAATAATTATGACTGGTAATTAATAATAGAGATGAAAGTTAGGGTGATAAATTTTATCTGCAAAAAATCTAGACTAGGAGTTCCAGTACACGGGCTATCAATTCTTCGCACGTAACAAATCCGATCGATCTAACCTAACTTCCACGAGAATGATGAAAGCTTTCAGGTCGGGAATAAGTGAAAGGAAACGACCATTAAGAGGTGGAACAAAAATGTCAAGATGTCAAAGATCGAGTCCAGACATGGAAAACTTAAGGCGAAGAGATGGCGTCCATCCAACATGAAGTAACTGATAGACTTGTATTAGTGTTTGCTGTCATGGATTACACAGAAAAATGATAATTTGGCAGAACCAGCTTTCAAAAGACAAAATGGAAAGTCCTGACTTAACTGACTACCCAAAATCAACATGACCATGAGACCATAACAGATGGACGACTAAGATTAACCGGACCAGGATGTGGAATCGGGTTCAAGTATGTTCATGAAGCTTTTATTCAAAGACCCCGCAAGCCAAAACCCAAAAGTATGGATTTGCGGGTTGTGAGTGTGCAAAATGTAAGTAAAAAAAAAAAAAAAAGATTTCTGAAAGCCAAAAACCCACTATGTGGGTGGCGGGCTTCGGAACGTTAAATTGTGAAGCGAAATAACCATCCCGAAATTACGAGTTGCGGGTTTCGAGAGGACACACCAAATAAATGAAAAAAACCACAATCCCGAAAGTCGAATGCCGCCATTGTGGGGTTCAGGTTTTGGGGTAATTATTTCTCAATCTTATTAAAGAATGATTCTGCAACCCACAACTGTCGGGTTGTGAGTTTTTGAATTAGCAAAACCAAAACTTAAAAACAACAGTCCCGCAACCCACACCTGTCGGGTTGCGGGTTTCGGGTTCTCCAAATGTCGGATTTCGGGATGATGATAATAGTCAACAAAATACTCAAAAATATTGGCTTTTCCCAAACCAAAACACTTTAGAAGAAATAATCAAACACTTGCAAACAAGCAAACCAAAAGCATGGGTGAAGAATTTCAGAGGTAAAATCTAAATCTAAAATTTTCAAGATGACTCACCCAAACACCGTTGCGTTTATTAAAATTGGGGGCTCCCATGCTTAGCTAATCATGGGATCTGTTGTGGCTACAACAAGTCCTAAAATAGATCCGTAGACAGATGTCTCCGAGAGTGGTCCTTAGACTTTGTCTAAGTTGACGAGTGGACTGCATCGTCCCTAGACATGATATGGTGTCTTAAAAGGATCATGTGTGTTGTAGGGTATGCTGCTATTGTACTATTGATCAAGAGGATCCAGTTGATGATGGTGATGCTGATCGTGTGATGACGATGATGTTGATTGTATGATGATGATGATGTTGATCATGTGATGACGATGATGCTGATCGTGTGATGACGATGATGTTGATCGTGTGATGACGATGATGCTGATCGTGTGATGACGACGATGTTGATCATGTGATGATGATGATGTTGGTCATGTGATGATGATGATGATGATGATCTAGATGACGATGTTGTTGATCGTGATGATCTAGATGACAATGTTGTTTATCGTGATGATCTAGATGACGATGTTGTTTATCGTGATGATCTAGATGACAATGTTGTTGATCATGATGATCTAGATGACAAGGCTTTTGATCGTGATGATCTAGATGTTGATGTTGTTGTAGCTATTTAAGTGATGCAGAAGATGAAGATTCAATGCTGAAGATTTTGATGTTCCAGTATTGAAGATGTTACAATAACTATTTGAGTTATTGATGATGTATAAAGAAAGCTTCCAATGATTTATGGATGTATCAATGTTGATGTAGTTGATGAATCCTTTCTCATGCAGATGTTGTTATAACATCCTTCTTGTTAAGGGGGAGTTTTTAAAAATTGTAACTTCTAAGAATATTATATTTGTACTTTATTCCGAAGATGTTTCATTCCTCCATGAAGACCTTATTGTATATCCAGAGATGTTTATTCCTCCATTGGAATGTGGTAACTTGGGTTATTAGACTTCCCTAGTGGGGTCGGCCCAAAGTTAGTTGTAATGGGGTGTTTAACCTAGTGGTTAAAGTTGGGTCCAACCTAGTTAGTGTAAAAGTCAAGTCAGAGTTGTGTATAAATAGAGGAGGTGTGTTTCTTATTTAACACACATTGCACTCACTTGTGCTTGGCGCATAGGTGAGGGAGAGATTTGCTATGGAGGAGAAGGAGCTCATGGTTGAGGATTGCATCTTTGTATTTGTTGGTCATCTATATTGAGGAAGCTTTGTTGGATTTTCTACCCCATGAGGGTTTTCCAAGATAAATATGTGTCTCTTGTGTTTATATTGTGCTTGTTGTTCTTTTAGTGATCCTGTATATGCTATTGTTGTGAAATGGAATGTAATGCTGATATTTTTTGTCTTAGCATATTAAATCTTAACAGACTTTCCCTTATCAAACCATCTTTTGACTATGTATTGATGTTGGTGGAACCTGTCTTTGGCTTTAAGACGAGATTCTTCAAGTTTTAGCAGGGTATCAATTCTCGATTGTAGAACCTGACTAGTGAACCCTCGAGAACCTTGGGCCAATTGAAAGGATGGGAGTAGAACATTTGGAGGGAGGATGGCTTCTTTACTGTAGACTAGGGTGAAAAGGGAGACTCCTAAGGCATTCTTTGGTGCGACTCTGTCTACCCATAAAGCATTTGGAAGAGTTGTATGCCAGCTTCTTTGATTTTCAATCACTGTCTTCTTAAGGATTCAAATGATATTATTATTGATAGACTCAACTAAACCATTTCCTTGGGGATAATAATTGGCTGAGTAATGTAATTTAATTCCTTTCTCATAATAAAATTCATTTATCTTCAAAGACGAGAAATAAGTAGCATTATCAAAGACTAGGGAAATTGGAACCCCAAACCTGGTTATGATGTTTTCTTCTAGTAATCTGATGACTGCATCTTCGTTTAATTTGCGCAGCAGGATAGCCTCTTCCCATCTTGTGAAATATTCTATAGCTGTCAGGATATATCGATGATGCAATGACGAATTTGGGTTGATCTCCCCAATAGAATCTATGCCCCACTGCTCGAATGGTTCAAATATGATAACCAGCAGCATGGGTCCTTTGGATTTGGGTAATTTCCCGACACTTCTTTGACATACATCACAATTTCAGGCGTAGGCATGAGCATCTCTGAATAGGGTTGGCCAATAATACCCAACCCTGAGAATTTGATGTGCTGTGGTGTCTCCCAACTAATGTCCCCCAGCAGGGCCATCGTGTAACTCCTTGACCACACTATCAGCATCTTCGGTCTATAGACATCTAAGGAAAATCCCATCATAATTTCTTCGAAAAAGCACCCAAGCAATGATTTTATAGGATGCTAATTTGAGATGTAATGCTCTCCTTTTCTTAGAATTCCAGTGCTCGGGCAAATATCCCTATTGAAAATAATGTACTAGGTCTCTATACCAAGATTCAGGAGCTGTAACAATAGGACATACCTTGGCTATATTCAGCTCCACTTCACTTTCCCAGTCCAAATATTCATCAACTGGATGCTCAGTGAGTAATTTACATAGCCCTTGACCTTTGATGATGGTAGCGGGTTTGAATTCTAGATCATACTCTTGGAGAGCTGTTACCCAATTCCCTCTCTGTTCTCCCAATTCCTTCTGAATGAACAGATATCTGATAGCGGGGTGACGGACTATGACTTTAGTCCTGTTCTTTAAAATATATGGCCTGAAATGTTTTACCGCTTTAAACACTACATACACTTGCTTGTCTACAACAAGATAATTCAGTTCAGCGCCTTGCAGACGAGTGCTCACAAAAGAGATTGGGTATTCGTCTCCTCACTACACCTTTTGCGTAAGCATAACTACGAGTGAATCATCTGAAGCAAAGGTGTACATAATGAAATCTTTATCAAAATATGGGCTTCTTAAATAAGGTGCATTAGCTATAGCAGCTTTGATTTCCTTAAATGCCACTTTCTCCAAGTCGGTCCACTTGAACTATACACTCTACTTGATCATTTGCTGCAGAGGTTTAATGATTTGAGCGAAATTGGGAATGAACCTTCGAACAAAATTAATAGTGCCCATAAATTATTGCATAGATTTCTTGCTGTGAGGCATATGAATCTGATTGATAGCCTGGACCCTTTCTGGATGTATTGAGATTTACCTTTTTGAAATGATGTGACCCAAAATTTTGCCTTCAAGAACAACAAAAACACTTTTCTTGGGATTCAAAGAGATGCCATATTTCTGTTGAATATTGTAACTTCTAAGAATATTATATTTGTACATTATTTATTCCGGATATGTTCCATCCCTCCGAGGTGATTCTATTATGTATCCGGAGATGTTTATTCCTCCGAGGAGTTGTGGAAACTAGGGTTATTAGACCCACCATGTGGGGGTCGGCCCAGTCAGTTATAATAGGGTATTTAACCTAATGGTTAAATACGAGCCTACATGTACTTGTGTAAAATATATGTCAAAGTAGTGTATAAATAGAGGAGGTGTGTTCCTCATTTGATACAGTCACACACTTGAAAAGAGGAGCACTTGTCTGGGAGATTTGCTAAGGAGGATTAGAAGGAGGGAGCACATCTTGTATTTTGGTTTATCATCTTATTGAGGAAAGCTTTGCTGGGTTTTCTACCCCATGAGGGTTTCCCAGGATAAATCTGTGTCTCTTGTGTTTATGCTATGCTTGTTGTTTCTTCAGTGATCCTGTATATGCTATTATTGTGAAATAGAATGTAATTCTGCTATTTTCTTTCTTAGCATATTTAATTTTAACATGGTATCAGAGCTAACCTGAAGGAAGAGAAGGTATGGCACTTACGACACTTGCTTTACTTACGACAATTTGAAGGTTAGGGTTTTACATAGCAAAAACCAGGCATCGTGGAACTTTTGCTATAAATCAATTTCTGCGAAGGTTCAGGGTCTGAAAAGTTTACAAGTCAAAGAAAACATCCCCAGGTACCTTGTGTCCAAAGGGCACCCTCATATTCGTTGTACTTTATGAGTTACGATCAGTACAAGTTAGGGTTTCTGCCTCTTCCAGATCTCAGTCAAAATCAGGTGACCTTGGCAAAAAGGTCATAACTTGGGCTAGGAAGCTCCAAATGAAATTTCGTAAAAAGTGACAGGTAGTACACAGACTTTACTATCTCAAGAAACGTTTTCAGAGGCGGAAGATGAACCAGTGACACGTGGCATTCTGTACAAGTTCGCTATCCTATTTTATCCCATAAACCGGTCACGTTGGGACACTTGGCATAACTCTCTCTCAGAGAGTCCAATTGAGGTCAGACCTATCAGGATGGAAAGCTAACAGGGCGAGCTATCTCAAGAAAATTTTTCAGAGGCCAAAGATCAAACAGTGACACATGGCACGCTGTACAAGTTCGCTCTCCTGTTTTATCCCATAAACAGGTCACGTTGCGACACTTGGCATAACTCTCTCTCAGAAAATCCAATTGAGGTCAGACCTATCAGGATGGAAAGATGACAGGTCAGGCTACTACAGAAAAAAGTTTCAGACCCTGTGGAGCAAAAATTTCATAGTTATAGCAGAAGCAATCAGGTGCATCTTTCTGTCAAAACAGAATTATTTTTAGCACCTTTATTCATGGCTTCCAGAATTTAGGGTTTCGGAGAAAGTTGGAATTTTTTGAAGTCTGTAACCACGGATGGAAGCTCCTTAGAAAAATAAGATTTTAGAGCCTTGGATCGAACCTTTTGATTGGACAGAAGGGTGGGCTTCATCAAACCCTAGTTCGGGTTCCTGTCCAGAAGATCCAGAAGTTTCGAAGGCAA
The DNA here is from genome assembly GCA_027924585.1 of Larix kaempferi. Classification (NCBI taxonomy): domain Eukaryota; kingdom Viridiplantae; phylum Streptophyta; class Pinopsida; order Pinales; family Pinaceae; genus Larix; species Larix kaempferi. Next base: position 970,914 of record BSBM01001595.1, on the reverse strand, counting down.
TTTTGAGGGGTCGAGTTTGGAGATTTCAAAATTGAAGAATGCTAGGTTGATCAACTCAGCAAGACACATTCTTCCTTACCTTCAGAAGTATGAAAGTCAAAGATTGAATTTTTAGGGTTTCTTTATCAAACCCTAATCAAGCTCAAGATCAAGTTTCAGGGGGAGTTGAGGCTAAGGCCTTACATAAGAAGACTACAAAAAGTCTCGACAGGTATGACTTAAGGAGGTTCAGGTACATTACAAAAGACAAATCAAGTTCCATGACCATGACAACATGAAGACAAAGACTCACGAGGTATGTATGACTTTGTTATATTATGTTTAACCTACGAGACATGCAGGTTCTAGCTCAGGATCTCTAAATCATTGAAGAGATTGTTTAGGTATGTTGTACATAACTAAGCAGGTATACTAATCCAGGTATGTTTTCCTATGTCATGTTAGAATCTTACCTTGTGTAATTATACTTGGTATGATTGGTTAGTAATCAAGGGTTTATGCATATTATGTCTCTTATCTTGGTTGATTATTTAACTAACTAGATCAAACAAGAATATGCATGAGTAAAAGAAGACTTCCTTGAAACCCTGAATACTAATGATCATGACTATACATATTTAAGATTATTTAGAATTAGAATGTTTTTGATAATATTGAGAATATACTAATGAATGTATGTTTGTGTATGAGATCATGAGGATGACACTAGTGTACACTTGAGCATGCACAGTGGTACAGAATGAATAGAAGTTCAGAAGACATACAGAAGATCAAGCGGGAGGCAACCACACAAACATAAAAGATAAGTATTTGAGTTGTTATTAGAAATAGTAAATGATATCTGTATGCATAATAGGTTATCATGATTTGATGATTATGAAGCATTACTAATCATGTACTTAATTTTTATTTGTAGGAAAGATCATGATGAATGATGAACTCTGAACAAGCGATGGATGTTCAACAAAATATTTACAAATCAAACACACTATAGAAAGCTTGTGGTTAAGAGATTCTCTTAGAAAGAGGAAGATAATCATGATGAGATGTTTTTCTCCAAGGGACTAGATAAGACCATTCTCTTAATGATGTAATTAAAGAAGAAGTGTGAATCAGGTTCTGTGTGGGTACCCAGTATCGGTAGTCAATTGATGAGCGTAATGATCATCATGGGTGATGTGGATCTCAACCTTTGCTACAAGGTTGAATATGGATTCTATACATATATGACATGGATGTAAGAAGGAACTCACCACATAGTTCGAATGATTTTGAGGCTCATATTAGTAGACCCATCTGACGAGAGATGGCACAGATAGATATGCAGAAGATCATTCAATGCAGAGTGTGAATAATGGACAATTGACAGCTTCATGACAAAGATTGGGATTTACCAGAAGTAAATATGTTCCTAACCTTTACCTTAAGGTTGTGGATGATGAACCTATCATACCATTATTGTATGACGATGATCTCTTTCTGACAAGGAATGAGAAACAGGTCATGAAAATGGCTGCAGAAATGAAAATGAAAGATCTTGGATTAATGCACTACTTCTTAGGTCTAGAAGTATGGCAAGATCCAAAAGGAATCTTTTAAATCAAGGTAAGTATGCTGTGAAGTTTCTAAAAAGATTTGATATGTTGGAGTATAAAGCCATGGCCACTCCCATGGACTCCAACTTGAAGTTATTAGTTAATAACTCATCGTATTTAGTGGACCTAACCCTATATAGACAAATCATTGGGTAATTGATGTATTTAACAAATTCTAGGCTAGATATATGCTTTGCTGTAAATACCCTAAGTCAGTATTTAGTAGAACCTAGAAAGGTTCACTTAATAACTACAAAGCATGTAGTGAGGTACCTAAAAGGTACATTAGATTTTGGTCTATATTATCTTGGAGGTCATGAACTCCGTTTACATGGTTACTCAGATTCTGATTGGGTAGGAAGTGCCTCAGACAGAAAGAGTACATCAGGTGGATATTATAGTCTTGAATCTGCCATGATCTCATGGTTCAGCAAGGAACATTCTAGTGTGGCTCTCAGTACTGCTGAAGCAGAATATATATATAGCTGTCTGCTCTGCGAGCTGTGAAGCAGTGTGGCTTCAAAAGCTATTATATGGAGTGTTTGACTTAGAAATGAATTCCACTATGATTATGTGTGACATTCAAAACTGCATCAAGATAGAAAATATTGTATTCCACAATAAGTCAAAAACACATAGAGATCCGATACTTCTGTATACGAGATATGGTGCACAGAGGAGCTATCAAGCTCGAGTATATAAGCACTGAGGATCAGATTGCTAATATCTTGACTAAACCTCTGTCTCGAGTAAAGTTTGAATAATTCCGAGACAAGCTTGGTATAGTCCAGAAGGACCCTCCTCGAAAGGGGGAGTAGCGTAGTATCTGATAACAAGTTTGTCTCATCAATGATGAGGTTACCTATTTACTGCACCTAGTTACTTAGAATTATTTAGATTTAGGAATCTTACATTTTTTTCTTTTGATGATAGATGTATACATGCTTTTGATGATAGATGTTATGCCTGTTTTGATGAGGAGGATACATGTTTTGTTATACATGTTTTGATGATGAGGATACATGTTTTGCTATACATGTTTTGATGATGAGGATACATGTTTTGTTATACATGTTTTGATGATGAGGATACATGTTTTGATGATGAGGATACATGATTGACACATGTTTTGATGAAGTTCTTGGTAAAAATGTGAGGGGATTGGATCATCCATGGACTTCAATCTGAAAGAAGAGCCGTAGACATATGTCTTCGAGAATGAATTCCTTGGTGGACTTGAGGGGATTGGATCATCCCTGGACTTCACTCCTAAAGAGAGCCGTAGACGTATGTCTTCAAGAATGAAGTCCTTGGTGGACTTGAGGGGATTGGATCATCCCTGGACTTCAGTCCTAAAGAGAGCCGTAGACGTATGTATTCGAGAATGAAGTCATTGGTGGACTTGAGAGGATTGGATCATCCCTGAACTTCAGTCCTAAAGAGAGCTGTAGACGTATGTCTTCGAGAATGAAGTCCTTGGTGGACTTGAGGGGATTGGATCATCCCTGGGCTTCAGTCCTAAAGAGAGTCGTAGACGTATGTCTTCGAGAATGAAGTCCTTGGTGGACTTGAGGGGATTGGATCATCCCTGGACTTCAGTCCTAAAGAGAGCCGTAGACGTATGTCTTCGAGAATGAAGTCCTTGGTGGACTTGAGGGGATTGGATCATCCCTAGACTTCATTCCTAAAGAGAGCCGTAGACGTATGTCTTCGAGAATTAAGTCCTTGGTGGACTTGAGGGGATTGGATCATCCCTGGACTTCAGTCTTGAAGAGAGCCGTAGACGTATGTCTTCGAGAATGAAGTCATTGGTGGACTTGAGGGGATTAGATCATCCCTGGACTTCAGTCCTAAAGAGAGTCGTAGACGTATGTCTTCGAGAATGAAGTCCTTGGTGGACTTGAGGGGATTGGATCATCCTTGGACTTCATTCCTAAAGAGAGCCGTAGATGTATGTCTTCGAGAATGAAGTCCTTGTTGGACTTGAGGGGATTGGATCATCCCTGGAATTCAGTCCTAAAGAGAGCCGTAGACATATGTCTCCGAGAACAAAATCCTGAATGAATAGGTAAGGGGATTGGATCATCCTCGGACTTTAGTCCTTTGAATTGAGTCGTAGACAGGATGTCTCTGAGAACTAAATCCTGAATGAACAGGTAAGGGGATTGGATCATCCTCGGACTATGGTCCTTTGAATTGAGCCGTAGACATGAGGTCTCTGAGAATTGAATGATAGGACTGGATCGTCCCTGGACTTCGGTTCAAAAGGTACATGATAGGACTGGATCGTCCCTGGACTTCAGTTCAAAAGGTACATGATAGGACTGGATCATCCCTGGACTTCGATTCAAAAGGTACATGATAGGACTGGATCGTCCCTGGACCTCAGTTCAAAATGTACATGACAAATCCTAGAATTGTTCTAGGTTACATCCAGCATGAAACAGGGCTGGCTCTGTAGATGTGATACATCCAGCATGAAACAGGGCTGGCTCTGTAAATATGATACATCCAGCATGAAACAGGGATGGCTCTGTAGATATGATACATCCAGCATGAAACAGGGCTGGCTCTGTAGATATGATCCATCCAGCATGAAACAGGGCTGGCTCTATAGATGTGATACATCCAGCATGAAATAGGGCTGGCTCTGTAGATGTGATACATCCAACATGAAACAGGGGTGGCTCTGTAGATGTGATACATCCAGCATGAAACAGGGTTGGCTCTGTAGATGTGATACATCCAGCATGAAACAGGGATGGCTCTGTAGATGTGATACATCCAGCATGAAACAGGGCTCTGTAGATATGATACATCCAGCATGAAACAGGGCTGGCTCTGTAGATATGATACATCCAGCATGAAACAGGGCTGGCTCTGTAGATGTGATACATCCAACATGAAACAGGGCTGGCTCTGTAGATGTGATACATCCAGCATGAAACAGCGCTGGCTCTGTAGATGTGATACATCCAGCATGAAACAGGGCTGGCTTTGTAGATATGATACATCCAGCATGAAACAGGGTTGGCTCTGTAGATATGATACATCTAGCATGAAACAGGGCTGGCTCTATAGATGTGATACATCCAGCATGAAATAGGGCTGGCTCTGTAGATGTGATACATCCAGCATGAAACAGGGTTGGCTCTGTAGATGTGACACATCCAGTATGAAAAAGGACTGGCTCTGTGGTGGTAAATCCTAGATCTGATCTAGGTCACATCCAGTATGAAAAAGGACTGGCACTGTGGTTGGGATTGGATTGTCCCTAGACATGAGACTTGTCTTAAAGAGATAAGGATTGATCATCCTGGAACTTGATCTGGATTGCATCATCCATGGACCTATGTCCTAAAGAGAGCAGGATTGATCATCCTATAATATGATCGTGTGATGATGATGCTGCCGATCGTATGATGGCGATGTTGATCGTGTGATGACGATGCTGCTGATCATGTGATGACGATGCTGATCGCATGATGATGATGATGATGATCGTGTGATGACGATGCTGCCGATCGTGTGATGACGATGTTGATCGTATGATGACGATGTTGCTGATCATGTGATGACGATGCTAATCATATGATGACGATGCTGATCGTATGATGACGATGCTGCTGATCGCGTGATGACGGTGCTGATGATCGTGTGATGACGATGCTGATGATCGTGTGATCGTGTGATGACGATGATGATGATGATGCTGATGATCGAGTAATATCAACTCTGATGATGTTGATGTTCCAGTAACTAGTTGAGTTACTGATGATGATGAATTAAAGAAAGCTTCCGATGATATATAGATGATGTAGTCAATGACTCCTTGCTCCTACAGATGTTGTTATAATATCCTTCTCGTTAAGGGGGAGTGTTGAATATTGTAACTTCTAAGAATATTATATTTGTACATTATTTATTCCGGAGATGTTCCATCCCTCCGAGGTGATTCTATTATGTATCCGGAGATGTTTATTCCTCCGAGGAGTTGTGGCAACTAGGGTTATTAGACCCACCATGTGGGGGTCGGCCCAGTCAGTTATAATAGGGTATTTAACCTAATGGTTAAATACGAGCCTACATGTACTTGTGTAAAATATATGTCAAAGTAGTGTATAAATAGAGGAGGTGTGTTCCTCATTTGATACACTCACACACTTGAAAAGAGGAGCACTTGTCTGGGATATTTGCTAAGGAGGATTAGAAGGAGGGAGCACATCTTGTATTTTGGTTTATCATCTTATTGAGGAAAGCTTTGCTGGGTTTTCTACCCCATGAGGGTTTCCCAGGATAAATCTGTGTCTCTTGTGTTTATGCTATGCTTATTGTTTCTTCAGTGATCCTATATATGCTATTATTGTGAAATAGAATGTAATTCTGCTATTTTCTATCTTAGCATATTGAATTTTAACAATTTCTTGCAGCGATCGAAAATCTGCTTCAAGTGAAAAATGCGGTCTTCTCTTTTCTTCAAGAAAAATGTCACATCGTCAAGATAAACCACGACACATTCATATCCCAATCCTCGAAAGGCTATGTCCATTGCTCGTTGAAAAGTGGCTCCCACATTTATCAAACCGAAAGGAATCCTTCAGTATGCAAATGTTCCCCACTTTGTACGAAACGTAGTTTTGAGCCGATGATCTTCTTTTGCTACTAGGACTTGATTGTAACCAGAAAAACCATCTAGTAAAGAGAAAAGCTTTGAGCCTGACACCATCTGCAATATTTGCTCCATTGGGGGCATGGGGTAATTATATTTATCTGAATCTTTATTTGGGTTCCAAAAATCTACGCACAATCTAATTTCACATGATTTCTTCCTGACTGGGACTAGATTAGCAACCCATTCTGAATGGCTGACTTTAAAAATAATCTTTCCATCCAATAATTTCTTCAAATCCTTTTGTATTAAAGGCTCAAGAGTCGGATGCATTCTCCTCAATTGCTACTGGAATGGTTTAACCCTAGCTTTCATCGGTATTATGTGCTGAAGTATGAGAGTATCACATGTCTTTATATCTTCATAAGTCTAGGCAAAGACATCTTTGTATTGCTGAAAAAGTTTGATGAACTTATCTCTCTCACCTGGCGAGCAACATCTACCAAGATTGATGTATTTCGGTTCATCTTCCGTACCCAAATTTACTAATTAATGTTCAATGCATGGAGGAGCTATGAGTTTTAGCATTTACAGGCCTTTTGAACTTGCTCTACAAATCAAATAAACTTTCCAGAGATCTCACTCCCTTGGGCATGAAGTTTCCTTTATCAGTATCTTTACTTTGCATATCTACATCGTGCTTTTCTTCATCTATTATGGCTTCTTGGAATACTTCTTCATTTGTTAAGAAGGTGATGATCTGATCATCGTCATCAAACACCCTGAGATTTGTAATGTTATCCAGAATAGAAGGCCTAAAAATTAATTCAATAGAACATTTATTTATAGTAGGCACTAACCTTAAAGCAGAAGTAGCTAACAAATCAGCTGCGACATTTCTTAATCTAAGAATGAGTTAAAATTAAAATCATCAAAATGTGAAACCAGATTCAAAACCTCTGATTGATAACATTTCAAGTGTGGTGAAAGGCAATGAATTGTGTCTCACTTGCCTGATAACTATCTCCGAATCACCAAAGACTTTCAAATATTTACAATTTAAACTAATAGCTTTTTTTAAACCATGGACTACAGCTTCATATTCAACAGTATTATTAGTGCATTTGAACTCTAATATTCATGCTAAAAAGTGTTTTTTGGCTTTAGGGTCTATTAAAACACACCCATCTCCGGATCCCTCTTGGGTCTTGGAACCGTCAAAGTATAAAGTCCAAAAAACATTTTATGTCTTAAATAAGTTAGTGTCATTACAACCTAAGTCATTAACTAACCCTACTATGTTACAATCAATATCATCAGTCTGAGAGAATTGAAGGATATCAAACTGTTCATCTGATTCATGGCTAACGTCTTCCACTTGATAATTTCTCAGTTCAAGTTCTAAGAAACAATTTCCCAATACCAAAGATGAGAAAGCTAAAGCTTCATTCTTTTCCTCTAGTTGAGTTACATTTTGTTTCATGTGGGGTTTTCTCAGTATCTTGATTGACTCTGTCTATTCTGATATGGAAACCACAAATGAAACGCGTTTATTGCAAAGTAACCATTTAGTTTCATATACCAGTCCCTGCTTAGAATTAAACCATAAGCCTTAGGAATATCGACCCCCATTATATCAACAAATTAACACACTCTCAGATCTGCTGACAACCAAATAAGTGTTGAAATATTGTAACTTCTAAGAATATTATATTTATACTTTATTATTCTGGAGATGTTTCATTCCTCCAATGAGACTTTGTCATGTATCCATAGATGTTTATTCCTCCGTGGTAACTTGGGTCTTTAGACTTCCCTAGTGGGGTCGGCCCTGTATGTGTTATGTGGGTCAAAGGGTTATTAGACCACCCTAGTGGGTCAGACCTATCACATTATGTAAAGTGGTTAAGTTGGGGCCGACCTAGCTTGTGTAAAAGACAAGTCGGAGTTGTGTATAAATAGAGGAGGTGTGTTCCTCATTTAACACACATTACACTCACTTGTGATTAGCGCATAGGTGAGGGAGAGATCTGCTATGGAGGAGAAGGAGCTCATGTATAGGGTTTACATCTTTGTATTTGCTGGTCATCTATATTGAGGAAGCTTTGCTGGGTTTTCTACCCCATGAGGGTTTCCCAGGATAAATCTGTATCTCTTGTGTTTATGTTGTGCTTGTTGTTCTTTCAGTGATCCTGTATATGCTATTGTTGTGAAATGGAATGTAATGCTAATATTTTTTGTCTTATCATATTTAATATTAACATGGTATCAGAGCTAACCTGAAGGAAGGCAATGTATGGCACTTACAACACTTGCTTCACTTACGACAATTTGAAGGTTAGGGTTTTATATAGAAAAAACTAGTCATTGTGGAACTTTCGCTATAAATCCATTTTGTTGAAGGTTCAGGATATGAAACCATTACATGTCGTAGATAAGATCCCCCTGTACCTTGTCTCCGAAGGAAAACCTCATATTTGTTTTACTTTGTGAGATATGATCAGTACAAGTTAGGGTTTCTGCCTCTTCCATATCTCAGTCATAAATAGGTGACCTAGGAAAAAAGGTCATATCTTGGGCTAGGAAGCTCCAAATGAAATTTCGTAAAAATTGATAGGTAATGCATGGACTGTAGATTCTCATATAATGTTTTCAGAGGCCGAAGTTGAACCAGTAACATGTGGAACACCATACAAGTTGGCTCTCCTATTTTATCCCATAAACAGGTCATGTTGCGACACTTGGAATAACTCTCTCTCAGAGAATCCAATTGAGGTCAGACCTATAGGGTTTGAAATATGACAGGTCATGCTACCACAGGTAGAATTTTCAGACCCTGTGGATTTGTAATTTTAGAGATGCATCAAAAACAATCAGGTGCATATTTATGTCAAAACAAAATTGGATTTTGAGCACCTTCATTCTTGGCTTGTGAGTGCTGCGGGAATTTAGGGCCTCGGAGAAAGTTGGAATTTTTGGAATCGGAATCCATGGCTGAATTATCCCTATCAAAATTGAAATTTAGAGACCAAGATCAAATTTTTTGGTTGGGCAGAAGGCTAGGCTTGATCAAACCCTTGTTTGGGATTTTGATCGGAAAGGTGGAAAATTAGGGCCTCTGCAAAAGTTGGAATTTTTTAAGTCTGTGACCACGGATAGAAGCTCCTAAAAAAAATTGAAGTTTAGAGCTTTGGATTGAACCTTTTGATAGGGAAGAAGGGTGGGCTTCATCAAACCCTAGTTTAGGGTCCTGTCTAGTGAATCCAGAAGTTTCAAAGGAAATTTTGAGGGGTCAAATTTTGCAGTTTTCAAAATTGAAGTATACCAGCTTGATTAGCTCAGCAAGCCACATCTTTCCATCCATTCAGAATTTTGAAATTCAAAGATTGAATTTTTAGGGGTTTCTTTGACAAACCCTAATCCAGCTCTAGATTCAATTTCAGCAAATCAAAGTGGATTGGGTTAATCTTAGAGGACAATGAATTGGACACTTGCATAAGTGAAGAAGTTCCAGTTTGAGGGGGAGATGAGGCTAAGGCCTTGCATAAGAAGACTACAAGAAATCTTGATAGGTATGACTTAAGGAGATACAGGTATGTGTTGAAATCTGTTCATGATTAAGTTTATGATATGTTTGTCTTCATATTATTGAGGTTAGTACAATCTTGATTAATCTTAGAAGTCTGAATGCATGTGAATGATAGAAGACATTCATTGATTAGGGTTATGACACTTATGATTGTACTAATGCACTTGTGGTGTTGTACGAGGATGATGTTGTCTGCTAACAAGATATAGGTACATCAAGAAAGACAAATCGAGTTCTATGACCATGAGGACATGGAGTCAAAGACTCATCCATAATCTTTGATCACATAGAAGCTCTACTTAGGAGCTATGTATGGCTTTGTTCTACTATGCTTAACCTATGAGATATGCAGGTTCTAGCACAAATTCTCTAAGTCATTGAAGAGAACAAAGAAGATATTGTTTGGGTATGTTAAGACATAACCAAGCATGATAATCCAAGTATGTTTTCCTATATCAAGTTAGAATCCTACTTTGTTAGGATCTTAAGTATACCTGTGTATAAAATGATCATGACTATACATACTTAAGATTATATAAAATTATAATGTTTTGATAAGTATTGAGATTATACTAATGAATGTATGATTTTGTATGAGATCATGAGGATGACACTAGTATGCATAGTGGTCTAGTATGGATAAGAAGTTCAAATACATATAGAGATCAAGCAGGAGGAAACCATAAAAGATAAGTATTTGAATTATTATTTGAATCTCTGAAATAGTAAAAGATATTGCTTGTAATAGTTGTATGCATATTTATATTCCTAGAATATATCATGCATAGTGTAGGCATTCGTATAGCATTGAACACTATACTACTAATATGCATATGATGGGTAAGTTGGACAAACATTCCATTGTTTCTTGTCTAGAATGAAACCTCTTTGCTGACATGCTAAGAGCTGTGCACGCTCTCAATAGTATGTTCTAGTAGAGATGGAAAGCATCTAGATAACCACTGTATGCATACACGATATGGAAAAGTGTTGTGCCAAAGTATTTGTCAAGATAGTTGCATAACAATGTGAATCATATTTGTATGCATAATAGGTTATCATGTTAACATGATTTGATGATTATGAAGTACTACTAATCATGTAATTAACTTTGATTTGTAGGGAAAATCATGAAGAATGATGAACACTAAACAAGTGATGGATGTTCAACAAGAAGATTTACAAATCAAACATACTATAGAAGGCTCATGGCTAGAAGATTCCCTTAGAAAGAGGAAGAGGATCATGACAAGATGTTTGCTCCAAGTGGCTAGATAATACCATTCTCTTAATGGTGTAATTGAAGAAGAAGTTTGAGTCGAGAAAACTCCCAGGATTCAAAGCTCTGTACAGGCACCCAGGATCGATAGTTATTTTATGAGCTTAATGATCACCATGGGTGATGCAAATTTCAACCTTTGCTACAAGGTTGAAGATGGTTTCTATATACAGATGACATGGATGCAAGAAGGAACTCACCATAGATTTTGAATGATCTTGAGGCTCATATTGGTAGACCCATCTGACGAGGGATGGCACATATAAATATGCAGAAGATCACTCAATGCAGAGTGTGAATGATGTTCAGTCACAGAGGGAGAATTGACAATTTCTTGATAAGCTTGGGATTTACCAAAAGTAAAGATGATCCTAAACTTTAACTTAAGGTTATGGATGATACTATTATTGTATATGGATTATCTCTTCCTGACGGGGAATGAGAAACAGATCATGGAAAGAAAGAAGAAGCTATCTACAGAACTTGAGATGAAAGATCTCAGATTGATGCATGTCTTGAAGTATGGCAAGGCCGAGAAGGAATCTTTCTCAACCAGGGAAAGCATGCTGTGGAAATATTGAAAAGATTTGATATGTTGGAATGCAAAGCCATGGCCACTCCCATGGATTCCAACTTGAATCTGTTAGCTGATGACTCATCAGAGTTAGTGGATGTGACTTTGTACAAACAGAATATTGGGTCATTGATGTATCTGACGAACACTAGGCCAAATATATGATTTGTTGTGAACACCTTGACTTATTCACCTGATAGATGCAAAGCATGTGATTAGGTACCTGAAGGGTACGATAGACGTTGGTCTATATTATTTTGGAGGTCGTGATTTCAGATTGTATGGCTACACAAATGGTGATTGGGAAGGAAGTGTATCAGATAGGAAGAGTACATCGGGTGGATGTTATTGTCTAGGATCTGCCATCATCTTGTGGTTTAGCAGGAAGCAGTCTCATGTGGCTCTCAGCACAGCTGAAGAGGAATATATAGCCGCTTACTCTGCTAGTTGTGAAGTGGTATGGCTTCGGAAGTTGTTATCAGGATTGTTTGACTTCGAGATGGACTCCACTGTGATCCTGTGTGACAACTAGAGTTGTAGCAAGATGACAGAGAATCCAGTGTTCCATGAAAAGTCAAAGCACATAGAGATCTGATATTTCTATATACGGGATATGGTGTAGAAAGGAGCTATCAAGCTTGAGTATGTGAGCACTGATGAACAAGTTACTGATGTGTTGACCAAACCTCTATCTCGAGAAGAGTTTGAGTATTTCTGAGACAAGCTTCATGTAGTTCAGAAGGACCCTCCTCAAAAGGGGGAGTTATGTGTTTGATGATGATATTTGGATACTGGTATCGATGATGAGATTGCCTATATTGATGGTAAGGTCAATGATGAGGATACTATATCAATGATAAGGATATTTGTATTGATGATGAGGATACTTGTATCGATGACGAGGATACTTGTATTGATGATGTGGATACTTGTATCAATGATGAGGATACTTGTATTAATGATGTCGATACTTGTATCGATGATGAGGATACATGCATTGATGATGAGGTTGATGCATGGTCCTTAGTGGACGAGGAGGGATTGTATCATCCTTGGACGGTTGGTCCCTGAATAGATCCATAGACTATTGTCTCTGAGAAATGGTCCTTAGTGGATGAGGAGGGATTGTATCATCCCTGGATGGTTTGTCCCTGAATAGATCAATAGACTGTTGTCTTCGAGAAGTGGTCCCCAGTGGACGAAGGGATTGCATCATCCTGAAACCACTATTTCAAAATGTATGTGATGGGGATTGCATCATCCTGGAACCACTAGTTCAAAATGTATGTGATGGGTTGCATCATCCCGGAACCATTAGTTGAAAATGTCTGTGATGGGGTTTGCATCATCTCGGAACCACTAGTTCAAAATGTACATGGTGGGGATTGTATCATCCCTAGACCTCAGTCCTTGAATTGATCCATAAAAATATGTCTCCGAGAAGTGGTCCTTAGTGGATGAAAGGGGATTGTATCATCCTTGAACTTCAGTCCCTGATTTGATCCGTGGACAGATGTCTCCGAGAAGTGGTCCCTAGTGGACGAGAGGGGATTGTATCATCCCGAGACTTCGATCCCTGAATTGATCCGTATACATATGTCTTCGAAAAAGAGGTCCTTAGACTCTGTCTCAGTTGACAAGTGGACTACATCGTCCCTAGACATGTTATGGTGTCTTAAATGGATCATGTGTATTGCAGGGTATGCTGCTATGATACTGTTGATAGAGATGGTCTATATGACGATGCTGCTAATCATGATGATCTAGATGACAATGCTTATGATCATGTGATGATGATGCTGATGATCATGTGATGATGATGCTGATGATCATGTTGATGATCGTGTGATGACGATGCTGATGATCGTGTGATGACGATGTTGATTATCGTGTGATGACGATGCTGTTGATCATGATGACGATGTTTTTTATCATGAGATGATAATGTTGTTGATCGTGAGGATCCAGATGTTGATGTTGCTATAGCTGTTCAAGTGCTATAGAAGATGAAGATTTAGTACTGAAGATGTTGATGTTCCAGTATTGAATATATTCTAGTAACTGCTTGAGCTACTGATGATATATAAAGAAAGCTTCCAATGATTTATAGATGTATCATGTATGATGTTGATGACTCCTTGCTCCTGCAGATGTTGTTATAATATCATTCTCGTTAAGGGGGAGTGTTGAAATATTGTAACTTCTAAGAATATTATATTTGTACTTTATTATTTCGGAGATGTTTCATTCCTCTGATGAGACTTTGTCATGTATAAGGAGATGTTTATTCCTCCGTGGTAACTTGGGTTGTTAGACTTCCCTAGTGGGGTCAGCCCTGTATTTGTTATGTGGGTAAAAGGGTTATTAGACCACCCTAGTGGGGTCGGCCCTGTCACATTATGTAAAGTGGTTAAGTTGGGGCTGACCTAACTTGTGTAAAAGACAAGTCGAAGTTGTGTATAAATAGAGGAGGTGTGTTCCTCATTCAACACACATTACACTCACTTGTGATTAGCGCATAGGTGAGGGAGAGATCTGCTATGGAGGAGAAGGAGCTCATGTCTAGGGTTTACATATTTGTGTTTGTTGGTCATCTATATTGAAGAATCTTTACTGTTTTTTCTACCCCATGAGGGTTTCCCAGGATAAATATGTGTCTCTTGTGTTTATGTTGTGCTTGTTGTTCTTTCAGTGATCATGTATATGCTATTGTTGTGAAATGAAATGTAATGCTGATATTTTTTGTCTTAGCATATTGAATCTTAGCAATAATAACATCTTTCATTTCTCCAATGACTTTAACAGTGGTCCTATCTAGCTGTATGATCTGAGATGGAGACGAAATTGGATGCCCATTAATTTTTTTGCAAATCAAAAGTGGCATGATATTTGAAAATGCCCCTAAATCTACCAAACAATTGTGGACATTATGATTGAAAATTTCAAAAGTTAGGAGAAAAGGAATAGTCTAGGACTTTGATTTTCCACCAATGATTGCTTCATTTATCTCAGGATTTTCTTTAGTGTTCTCTGTTGAAGTGTTATCTTGTGACTCAAAAGCATCTAACAATTTCTTTCTTTGTTGGGGTAGACTACACATATCAATTATAGAGACATTTGCTTTCGCTTTCTTGATGTCTTCAACTATATCATACCCCATAGTCACATTCTTTTGAAACTTTAGGTTGATTTTTTGTTCTGTTCAAAGTGAGCTTGGGCTGTTTAGATGCCTCTGTGCTTGGATCTTTTGTTGCTGCTAGGTTTTCCTTAGGCTATGGTGGGATGACAGTTATGTGTATTATGGGTATCTCTTTGGTAACCTTGGCTTTAGGTGCCTCCGTAGTTTGATTAGACATGGGGAATTTACTCCTAGTGGTCACATTAATTGTTGCAGTTTGACAATCATCAACTGTGTCTTCTAGAGCAGGTTCTTGTGCAGGTGCCCAATCCCATAAGACCATGGTTGTGTCGGGAGTACACTCTTGTTGTTCAGAAATTTGTTCTTCTTGATGATCATTATGGTTTGGTATCTATGCATCTCGCATTTGGTTCATCACTAGGCTCATTGAATTTATCCACTATGGGAAACTCTTTTCTGAGTGTTGTTCTTGATGGAAGGTACATAAATGATCCATGCCTACTTGATTTAAATTTAGCATAGCAGAATTGTTTGCAGGTGGGAGTGGTTGTCCATTATCTTCTCTTTTCTTATAAAAAGGCCTGAATGGTTGCCTCGAAGTGCTAGCTATCTTATCTTTCTCTAGGTCGATGATCTTATTAGAAATCTTTTGCATCATTTTCACCATATTTTCCATATCTGTTGAGGGTTCCTCTTTGTTCCTGCTTAGCAGAAAGGGTTTCTTAATAGTAGTCTGTTTCGTTTCTAGATCCAATGCATGTTTAGAAATGTTGTCCGGCTTCTTCTTCTACCTTCTTAGCTTCTTCGAAATTTTCTACCAAGGTAGTTTTCTTTGTTCTTGTATCGAACATTGCTATGGGAGGGTCAAGAGTTGTTGTATAATATTCAACTAAAGATTCTTCAGCAAGATTAGTTGCTTCACTGAAATTGTTCAACAACGTGGTAAACCTTTGATTAAACACTTGAACCTTTTCTTTCTTCTCCATTCTCATGGACATTAAGTCTTTCATAAGTGTGGCCACTGTTTTCTGATTTCCATACTTTTTTAAGAAACATTTCTCAAAGTCCTCCCAATTAGATATGGAACTATCCTGTAAAATAAAGTACCAGGAAGATACTTTGGGCTCAAATGTGTAAGATAAAATGCTACAGACTACATCTTCATGCTGCACATTCAAAAGACTCAAAGCCAAGTAAAACTTTTTAAGATAAGCTTCTGTAGAGATACCTTTACCATGATCATATTTAGGAAAAACCTTTTCAGGATTCTTGGATAGATCATGGAACGTCCTAGCTATATTTAAAGCTCCTCTCACTCTCCATGTCGGTACAGCCATGGCACCACGTGGTGAATTTGGTGGAGTATCATGTGGATTGTGAGGTGGGGAATTGCGTGGGGTATTTGGTTCCTCTATATTTGGAGGATTTTCAAGTCTGATTTCTCTAAGAGGCTCTGTTATTTCCTCCAAAGATAGATCTACCCGATCCTCTAAGTTTTGAACAAGAACAGAATCCTTGGTATACTGTGTTTCCCTTCTAGGGGCTATTCTCTTGGGGAGTGAGGGATTTGCGTTTAGACCACCAAGCTGCCTAACAAAAGCATGGGTGTGTCTTCTTAAATTCGTTACTTCAACAAAACGAACAACAGACAGTGTTTCTAGTTGTTCGATCTTAGAATTGGGATCTTCTTGATTTATTAATTCCAGATCTTGATTATCTGGGATAACTATCTCAGACAGGTCTTCAATGGGATTCCTTCAACCAAAAGGATCTCCTCTACTAGCAATGCACTGGTGGCCCTCCTTCTAGTGCCAAAAACTATTGACACCCCAAAAATTGTAGCATCAATCAGCAACGGATTCTCCCCAGTAAGCAAGCCCAATTAGATTGCTCACCGTTTGGTGTGGGGAATCCGTCCGGTTAACGGTTCTGGATACCGTGTAAGATTTAAATATTTACTTACTTTGCACTGGTTGCGGCCCGATCCATCGTTTATGTATTTTAATTTTAAAGATGAGATGCAAGTGTTGTAATCTAAATGCAGGTTGTAAACAAATCTAATCTAAAACTGTTTTAAGCAAATTTAATCTATCCTTGTAAGGAGAAAAATTAAAGAATGAGTAATAAACTGGAAATGTAACCAGGAATCACATAGATAACTGTTATATTGAAAGGAAACATTTGCAACAGAAAATAAAGATTACCAAAGATAGCTTTGATAGAGGAAACACATTCTATTACCCATTTTACACAGAAATATTGCATGAGATAGTGAAAGCATTCAAAGCAAAGAAGTAATTCAACAGGTTTAGAATGATCTCACAGCAAATGCATGAATAATGCATAAGTAATTCAACCAATAATTCAGAAATTCCCATAACAAAACTCCATGCAGGCTTCCATTAGGCAAAAACAAACTTTCTTTATTGATGTAGCAAAATAATTCACATACAACATACACTAGTACAAAATGAGAGATAAATGACCAGGCGACCAAAAATTTTGGTCACCACAGTTTTTTGAAGGGATAAATGACCAAAATTGAGAAATTTTAAGTGAGCTAGCTAAAAATGGCCAAGATAAATGACCAATTTGGTCACATGATAAGAATGAAACTAAAAATGACTAAGATAAATGAACAATTTGGTCACGGGATAAGAAGTAAACTAAAAATGACCACATAGCAACTGGTAATTTTTAGTTGTGTCACTCCGACAATGGAAAATTAGAATTTTGACAATGAATTTCTACAATTTACTAAATTCTAACACCGCATATGGATTCAGAGACCCCCCTACAGATGGATTCAGAGACCCCCTAGGGGGGTCTCTGAATCCATCTGTGGTGTTAGAATTTAGTAAATTGTAGACCTCATCATGTGCCTAAACTCAGCATTAATGCACAAAGTAGATTCGCACCGTTTACATTAACAACCTTTATACGCAGATTTTCACATGCACTTACATTAATAACTACATTTAAAATAAAATTAGATGCAAATATAATTAATGAAAGTGCCCATTAGGATCACCTTTCTACATGGAAGAAGATTGCTAGGGAAAGACGATGATCCATTGTTTTAGTTTATATCATAGTAAATAAAGAAAAGGAGAATAAATTTTTTTGACACCTACTCAAGGAGATCAACTTACCGACCTTCACCAATGAAATTAAATTTGCAGATATCGACTTACCATCTGTAAATGAAATCTATTTGGTAGGTGCTGAAATAGATGAAGTGACAGGTGTGGAAGAATGACCTCTGTTATCCGACATGTGTTGAAACAAATGAAGCATGAGCAATTGGGGTTTCAACTACATCGACCACATGTTCATGCCTTACAAGCTTAAGGGGTTTGACATGTTCGAAATGCCCTCTCTACAACAAGGAAACAAAAAATTGTGGGCTTCGTCGTCCTTACGTACAATTGTGGATTAATAAATTACGGGCACAAGATGACAACCAAAGACTGGCAGGACGCCAAGTAGAGAGCATAGAACACTGAACAAGGAGTAGAAACCATGGGGCAACATGAAAACCAATGGAAAATCCAGAGCGGATGAGAAGGACATGCGGCGAAAACATATTTGCTGGAAGGGAGATGAAAGCAGTACAATGTTTTTCAAAATTGACCTCAGAGAAAAAAGCCTATCGGTATAATAATATTAATTAGAAAATACAATTTATAGAATAAAAATAAATTCAATCATTATAAATAAAAACTATTTAACTTTCATACATTTTTTATTTAATTATTTGATCTTATAAATATTTCATAAATTCATAACTTGAAATCGATTTCTTTTTAATCCCATAAATGTTTAATAAATATTTGGATTCAAATTGATTTTGCCCAATACATCTTAGTTACCTCATATAAATCTCTCCATGTTGGTTTGAATGAAGGAAGAGAGGCATTGGGTAATGTTAAAAGTTGACAATTATCAAGTAGATCTTACATATATATTTTTTTGTTTTTTCGTTGAAGGTTATATATATATATATATATATATATATATATATATATATATATATATATATGTTTCCATGTGTTATTTGTGCTCTCCTCATTGAGAATATATTCTCAAGGAGTGGAATGATCTGTAAATTTCTTCAAACAATACAAGTTTTCGTGGGTGGCTCTTACTCGAGAGGAAAGCACTAGTGTCGCAAGTTTTGATCAATGTTCAAGATATGATTGGCTGGGTTTACCTTTCAAGAACTTTCCTAAAAGGGAGTAAGATATTATGCATTGGTGCTTGATTATTTTATTACTTTTGTTGGTTATCAATGATTCTTTATAGGGTTTTTAGTGATTCTTTTGTGAAGGGTCTCTTACATGTCTTTTAATCCACTAGCTATGGAAGCATGTGAAATTGCACTTGGGGGTGACATGGGACATATATGGTGAGAATAAAAAACCAAGGGAATAGTGATTCTTTTGTGAAGGGTCTCTTACATGTCTTTTAATCTTCCAGCTATGGAAGCATGGGAACTTGCACTCGGGGGTGACATGGAACGGATATGGTGAGAATGAAAAACCAAGGGAATAATGATTATTTTGTGAAGGGTCTCTTGCATGTCTTTTAATCCGCCAGCTATGGAAACATGGGAACTTGCACTTGGGGTGACATGGGACATTTATGGTGAGAATGAAAAACCAAGGGAAAATGGTGCATGATGAAGGAAGCATAGGCTGTAGAGAATGATGAGTGAGATTTAAAACAAGACATTATAACAAAGAAGTTGGAAGCGAATGAACCATTGAAGAATGAGTTAGCAAACCCAACCATAACTGAATTTCCTTTCCTAATAGGTATAAGTAAATGAGTCGAGTCAACATGAAGCCAATTTATAAGTTGAATAATAATAGAAGTAACGTGATTGCTATAAATTGCCTTTTAACAAAAAAAAATATAATAATAGTTACATATGACATTAGGGAACAAAAAATATTTTCTAGAAAAACATGGAAAATAAAGGAGGGGTCTTATCACCTAAGAAACATAAGGAACTGTTCACCTACCTGTTCATGAATCCTCATGGCTCATATGATCAAATTATGACTCCCATTTGACCTCCATATGACTCCTATTAAGGTCCTTATACCTCCCTAAACTATGATTCCCCTTCATATAATAAAGCAAATGTCATGTGTAAAAACAACCAATGAAATGTGAAAGCAAATCCGATCAAGTATAAATCTAAAACCAGGTCTCCTGACAACCTATAGCTTATCCATTTTTCCAACATACCTTTCATTGCAATCCAGATTGTCTTCTTTGCAAGCCAGAATAATTGCTTTTTGATGTTTGTTCGCAACACATTCCATTCAATCTTTTTACTTGAAATCCATGTTCTGGAATACTAGAACCGTCATCTTATATATCTACTATTTTCTTTGTTGTCTTTGCTACAGTGTGTCTTTTGGAGAAGGCATTAATGGGTATTCAACATTACAATCAGTACATAGTATAAGCCCAAGTCATGGTTTCAATTACAAAAATTAATTCACTATTGGGGTGCTTTGCAGAACGTTTTCTATAATTTAAAGTGGTAGGGTTTGTTGGGTTGTATCAGCCATGGCAGAGGAGCAGCGAGTTCATCCGGACTGTATAAATGCTTCAAATCCTTATCATGAATGCGTGGAGTATTGCTTTTGGAAAATCGTCGAAGCCAAGGAATGCCGAGAAAAGGAAGAATCAAGTACTGTAGCTATTTTCCTCGTCTTGTACAATTCGTTTCTTGTTTTGTATTCAAATGCCATGAAAGAGAATAGGAGGAAAAATCTAAATGTATGGCATTCCATCTTGAATAAATTCAAGTTTCTGCACATACAATAACCTGCTCGAAACCCTAGGTCAATGAAAACTCATCTCCAGAATTGGCAGAATTAATTGATCTCTGGCTGAATTATAGGAGCATAGGAACAACTTTTGTTTTATCTCTCGACAAAATCCTCTGTGTAGAATCATTAAAATTAATGGGTCTCTACCAACTATGGTAATACATAGCAAATATAATCTTCTCATGGTCTTATGGATGTTCTCTATTTACATGAATCTCATAGTTTGGGTCTTCAAAACCTGCCATATATCCTCCTTGCTGTGTGCCTGTTCCGTGTTCTCCTCTGAACCCATTCCCATGCTAGTGTTGTCGAGGAGTAGTTCTTTTAGAGGGGGGCTATAATAAAGGGGAAACAACACAAAAATCAGCATAATACTAGGCAGTTAAAAAAGTAAACACAATTTCTAGACAAATCATGTCTTGCTTAATGCTTGCATCGACATAGATCACGGTACTCTAAAATTCTCTTAACTAAAATGATAAAATCTTTCACACAATGTCTCATTGCCTTTATTTTTATGCTAACCTGATAAAATATAGCATGTTTCCAAGCATATTGGAGACTCGGCTGGAGCAATTTCACTTCACCAAGGCCCCTGAAAACTCGCAATTGCAATAAATAAATGTCCGACTTTCCATGGTTGGAAGAAGCTTCAAGTTCTTCATTGAATCTACGGCGGCACTTCTACATAATTTAGGGGTTTGAAATTTGGCTCTATGGGAGGGTCTGCAAGTTTGATAAGTGATGAGCTGCATGTCAAAGTTTCATAAAAATAAATATAAAATAATTTCTTAAAGACTACCTCTGCTAAGCACACAAACTACCTATACCAAGCACATAAACTGAAACGATTAGTGCATTTATTATTCATCTAAAATACTTTTGGTACTTAAGCTTTGAATAGAAACAATCAACGACAATCATAAAGCATATAGCATTCATCTGAAGCATTTCCGATCTTTTTATTTCACTTGGAAAATGCAGTCCTATTTGAATAAATTATGTGACAGAATTCTGGTATCTTTCATTCATATTGAATGCAGTGCTCTCTTGTTCTTGGTTTCTATTTTTCTAAAGCACAGTATTGTGGATGGCTATGCTTCTCTCTCTACTAGACTAGCACTGTTTTATGATTATCCTTTCTTTATACAGATTTGAGTTTACTAGTTGTTTGCATTTGATCCTCTCTCTCCTGTGAATCCAAAAATAGATTTTAATCCTTAGAATCTTGTTAATTTCTGTTACACCTAAACATGTTTACTTAATACATCTTTGCAACACTTGCATGTGCCTAACTTCTGAGGTTTTGTTTGTTTTATATGTAGTTATGTACTTCCATTCTCAAGGTTCACCCAAGAGATCCAGATGTAAAGCATGGAGGAGTGGATGACATGACTAAGCTGGCCTATCTAAATGAACAAGGTGTTTTATACAACCTTGCAAGAAGATATGAGCTCAATGATATATATGTGAGTAATATACCTTAAGGTGGTCTTTGTTACATTTGTTACTATTGACAAATTTAATGATCCTATGAATGTTTTTTCTGTTTTTCAAATTGCAGAGAATCAAGCTAAGAGCATGCTTTATAAGCAGTGAGTGTAAATATATATTGTTAGATACAGGCGACTGCCAGTAACTTGATTTCATGTTATGTGTTTGAATGATGGTGATGGTGATGCATTCTATTGGACTCTTGACAGTTAGTTTGCTTTTCCTATTTGGTGCTTATCTTTTACCCAATTTTGATAGATATATACAGGTAGTATTTTGATTGTTGTAAACCCTTTTACAAAGCTTTCCCATCTCTACAACGTTCACATGATGGAGCAGTATAGAGGAGCTCCATTTGGGAAGTTAAGTCCTCACGTTTTTGTAGTTGTTGATGCTTCTTATAGGTAAGCATTTGCTACTATCTCTATATGACATTTTAACAATATGAATTCTCATATTTATTAATGCATTGCTGATATTTGAACATTTGCATGTTTTTGTTTGGTTTGTCATCTATTTTGGTTTGATAATCATCATCCAAGGTAATGATAAATGAAGGGCACAGTCAGTCAATATTGGTGAATGGAGAAAGTGGAGCAGGAAAAACAGAGACAGCAAAACTAACAATGCAATAGTTAGCTTATATGGGTGGCTCGGTTGCTATAGATAATAGGACAGTGGAGCAACAAGTTATTGAAGTAAGATTCTGTCAGCTTTCTCAGTGTGTTTTCTAAAATAGTTATTGCAACATATTCTATGTATTTATAATAGGAGTAATATAATTGTTTAGAAATAAACTTCATTCAACATTGAACAATGATGTTTGTAATAAGGGCATCATTTGTCAATTCAATGCCAATTTATATAGTTAATAATCCATAGAAAAATCAAAGTGGTCGTCTTTTGCAGAAATATGCCTCAAAACTGAAACCACACCAGAGACTTGTTTTTGGGATCGGTTTCCTATTTGAATGGTAAACCATTTCTTGAGAAATGGTTATCATTTATACTGGTTGTTTCTCATAGGCCTTTCATTTGCAAAACATGAGCACGAGCAATAGAAAATGCTTTAGTTAAATTTTTTGTTATTAAAATTTAAACCGCACCATTCCATTTAGCTACATTTTTCACCAGCTCATTGGCATGTGTGCGAAATTGAGTGAGTATTATTTCATCCATTCTATGATCAAGACTTGGCCAACCTAACAAAAGGCTCAAAATTTGGTGTGTTTACTCAAATCTTTGCCTTGTATCATGCCAAAAAGAAAAGTACCTTGTTGCACCCACTAGAATGTGGGATTAGGTGGTTTTCAGAATGATGATAATGAGCTACCTTCAAAAGTGTTGCAGGGGAATGGAAAAGAGATGTTAGAAGCCCGTGCTCATAACACTGCTAATCTTGGTAAAAACAGTGCCTTTGGCTTCTTCACTTTAGAAGAATCTGCAGATGATGGGTGTTGATAGTTAAAATTTTAGTTATTCTTAAATATGTGGTAAAAGGCCCTAAGACATCTCTTACTGTAACACTTTTTTTTTGTAAAAGATGCTTCTTATATATACAGAAATTATTTACATCAGCAGCTGAAATAAAATAAAAAAAGAAAGCGTATAAATAGTGAACCTCATATCCTTTTCCTAAGGCCAACCCACTTAGAATTGGACAAAAAAATAGTACCCAAGAGTTAATGAGTGTATGCAAAATACACATTTAATTGAGCCCACACAATATGATTGACTTCTACTATAAATGAAAATTCCAAACTTATATAATGAGCTACATAGCTTACATGGCTCTTTGATAAAGCTTAAGCCACAATTGTCAAACCTTAGAAAGCTCACAATGCAAGAAAGACATTCAAGAAAGCTCATAAAGCTCACACGAATTGTGCTTTCTTTCTTAAAATCTCTTAGAAATATTAATGGCAACAATGTAAGACATGTGATCTTTGCATCTATGGTTAAAAGACTCGATCTCACAAATTTCACTTTTCACTCCTGCTCCCACCTCCCGCTCCCAAGTAACCTTGTCCCAGACATCCCTAATTCTGGCTGGGAACCCTTGGTGACAGTATATGTAGTCTACTTTTTTTGTTGTTTTTTATTGTTTTATACATTTGCCAAGATGGCCCCATAAGATACCACCCTTGGCTAGGTAGGCTCCAAAACAAGCTTGTTAGAGGTTTGTTTTGGCACTTGTTGGGGTCTAGCATGTCAGGGATCCTAGATGTCCCCAATTCTGGACAGGAGCCCTCGGTGATGTTGGGGATGTCTCCAGTGTCCTGGAAATTGCTCCCAACCAAAAGAGTACATCCTAGAGAGTGATGCTTTCATCCATAAGGGCTATTTTTTTAGTTGTCACCACAGACAGGCGAGTACTTCAACAGTATGATCCTTTTAGGAGCTGATTGCATCATAACTCGAAATACATGTAAATTCTAGTTCTGTCATTTCCCACTTGCACTCCACATGCTGGATTATGTTGACTTGCAATGACTGGTGGGGGGCCTAACCATTAACTCATTGACGGGCCTTCAAACATAGGTGGGGGTTTTAAACCATACCCTTAGCCATTTCATTCGATTTGTTAACCAGTGTGGGACAAACCTTGTCGTTCAACCTTTCACTCATGGTGGTATAATGACTTTGGGTGCTCCATTGAGCATGACAACACTCCAAGTTCCATGCTGACTCCATGATTGTCTTCTAGGTCTTCCTTTCCATTTAAATTGCACAGGATGTGGAAACACTATTTGCCTTCTACACTTCCAAACAATTGACATATTTTGGGTGCCAGATTGGATTGGTGAGGCTGATTCCAAGTCTGTCGTTGCCACAGAAGTTTGATGGTTATAAGGGAATCCCCTATAAAAAAGTAGCTGGAACTGCCCTTTTCAAGTAGGATTCTAAGCCCCATCCATAACACCCACATTTTGGCTTCATTATTTGAAGCTTGACTGAGCCCGAGGCATATAATTGATTTCTACCTTGCTCATCGGGGAAAAGGATCACCCCTCCCACTCCTGCCACCCCTAATGTTTGCCAATCTTAACTCAACAAGTGTGGTCAGATTTTATTTGTGTTGAAATTTAGGCTGGGGTTTAACATCATGATTTTTTCAGGCATAAATTTAGGCTGGGTTTAATAGTCATTTTTGGGTGAAAATTTAGGTCGGGGTTTAACATTGTGATTTTTTCGGCTAGAAATTTAGGATGGAGTTTAACATAGTGATTTTTCATGATGTTGTCGTAATTTCCTGTGATTTTTTCAACTATGCTCTAAACACTGCACTGAGTCTGTAAGTATGGGGCACCTGTTGCCGCTGCATCACCTGTTGTCCATATGTACCTACAATGGATTCTCTGTCTGTACCTTTATATAAATAACTTATTTGCACTCTGTCGAACCATCATTCCATGAATAGTAAAGACATGTGACCATGTGCCAAGTCTGAAAGGCGTTGCATGAACCGTTGATGCCACGTTAGTGGATCAACTAACAAATCCACCTTGTAATGTACTCATGAAACATCTATGCCAAATGGTGAACTGCATAACACTGAGCTCACCCCAAATGATATACATCAATATCTAAGGTACACTCGCCAAGTCTGAAAGGTACTACATGAACAATTGATGCTATGTTAGTGGATCAACTAACCAATCCAGTTTGCAATGTAATCATGAAACATGTTAGGAACCCATGTCAACCCTCTATTTACTTTGTTAGTATATTGTTGTTGGACGCATATGCTTTGTAAGTCGTCCCATAGTATTTGTTGATCCATAGTTTGTATTATTGTTGTTGGATGCATATGCTTTGTAAGTCATCCCGTAGTAATTGTTGATCCATATTTTGTATTGGCCCATGGTTTGTATTGACACATGGCATTAACCCATGGTATTGGCGCCTAGACTTAGTATATAAGTTTGTTTTGAGACCAATGAAGGTACCATGAAGTTAATTGTATTGAGCTTCCTCAAAGGAGGTTGCCCCCTTGAAGTGGCCTGCGATCAATATAAAAGTGATTTTGAGTTCTGTTATTTCTGCTATTTCATGTGTTTTCATTAATTAATTATTGCAGGTTCTTCACATCTGGTATCAGAGCACTTTCTTGGGCTCGCTGGGTGAAATTTCTGCCAAAATTGTTTTTTGCATCTGTCATAGCTTCGGATCTGGGAATAATCCCTATCTGCTTAACTGTGGGAAGTACTTGGGCATAAGCCCTAAAACTCATTGTGAGGAGTACCACAGGAACCCCGAAGTAGCTAGCCCATTGAGAGGACCTGCCAGCAAAAAAGGCAACGACCCCTAACTGATTGACTAGTTCCCACCTGTGAGGTAAACCAAGAGCTGTCATTTGTTGCAAAGCGGTTATCAGTTTTACCTGAGTCGTGGAGTGAGGGGTACTGCCCCAATACACAAGCCGTCAGACAACATTGGTGGTTGAGTGCATCTCCTGAACCGATAGGAAGCCGCACATACCTGGGGTCCATATCTATTTTCAACTGTACTGTTGCCGATCACTTCTGCACCATTTCAGATCCATTCTGAGCCATTTTCGATCCCTTCTGTGCCGTTGCAAATCCATTCCTAGAAAAAAAAAATCTATTTTTTCTCCATATCTCCTTATTTTAACTTCGTTTCCCTTGAAACTTCCTAGACACCCCTGCAATCCCATTCTGCATATTTCATTCCTGAAGACCCTATCCCAAATTCAACTTCCCAAAGCTAGAAATCTCACATTTGTCTATTTTTAGGGTTTGCCATAACTTCTTCAATTTTCACCCACTCACCTCCAAATTTTGCCACCGTGTTCATTCCTTATTCCTACTTCTTTGTCCCTCTTTGACAAATTTTCTCATTCTTTCACCCCACTTTTGAAATCCCCATTTTTTGCTTCCCTATCCATCAGAAAGTGTCCAAAACCTAGTCAAACCCCAATTACCCATCCTTGTTTTTCCCAAATCCAAATTTCCCTTTACTAAATAAGCTTTTGTTTGTGTTTTTCTATCCATGCCCCCCCCCCCCAAAAAAAAAAAAAAAAAAACTCCCGGTTATGGTTGTCACCCATGCAGGAGCAAAAACCATTGAGGAAGCACTTGCAGCCATCCAAACCAAACTCCAAGATCTGGATGAAAAATTTCTCAGTCTCCATCTTCAGCATTCAGCCATGAACAATAACCAACAGCAAGAATCTTTTGTAGCCAATGGTTTCTCTTCTTCCAGCACTTTCCGTGGTCTGAAGCTTGAATTTCCTCGCTTCAATGGTACGGATCCGACTGGATGGATCTATCATGCAGAACAGTATCTCAGTTTGCATAATACTTTTGATGTCCAACAAGTTCCACTTGCATCCTTTCATTTGGAACAGGAAGCCCTTCAATGGTACCATTGGTGCATCAAGGCTCATGACGAGCTAAACTGGATAGATTTTTTCCAACTTCTTTTGCAACAACTTGGTCCTAGTTCTTTTGATGACTTCACCAGAGCACTCAATAAACTTCGTCAAATTGGCACTGTGAGAGAGTATCAAATAGAATTTGAGAAAATAGCCAACCACACAGAAGGATTGTCTGATGAATTCTACAGAAGTTGTTTTATCAGTGGTCTTAAGGATGAAATCCTCCCAGAGGTCAAAATGTTCTGTCCCAACACAATGATGGAAGCCTTGGGGTTGGCTAAGTTGGAAGAAGACAAGATTGCCACCCAACAACGCTCCAAACCCACTTTTGTTCCCTTTCGAAATATGGGTTCTCAATGACCTCCCATCCCGCTAGGTCCTCGACCACCTCCTATCAAGCATTTTTCCGAAATAGAGATGCAGGCACGCAGAGAAAAAGGGCTTTGTTATAATTGTGATGAAAAATTCACTCGGGGACATAGATGTGTTCAACAAAATCTCTATCTCTTGGATGTGGATTCTCCGCCTGCCTCTGAAGTTGGTGAAGAAGCTCCAGATACACCGGATGTTCAGGTCAACATTTAGGAGCCGCCTATTGACTTCCCATATCATGAAGTGTTATACCTCTATATTTACAGTGTCGCATCTTCACAATAAAAACATTTGACGACACTTCCCCTGCTGC
This sequence comes from Larix kaempferi, assembly GCA_027924585.1. Taxonomy (NCBI): domain Eukaryota; kingdom Viridiplantae; phylum Streptophyta; class Pinopsida; order Pinales; family Pinaceae; genus Larix; species Larix kaempferi. The sequence continues at coordinate 942,700 of BSBM01001595.1, read as the reverse complement.
TTAAAACACCCAAAAGGGAAAAGTAATGAATGACCCATAAAGACAAATCCTTCATGTCACCTGACAAACTCAACTGAGACCTATTTATCAACACTACCACTCCTTGCTCAGGATTAGGGGTGCGGTAGTCCGCACTACTACGTTATGCTTCTTTCCTTGAGCACGGTACTACCGCCCTATGCTCAGGTGTAGGGGAATGGTAGTCTCCTTTTAGCCTTTTTGCCATGACTTGTGGGATCTTGATCTTTGAGATATTTTTAAGTATTGACACCTCTGTTTCGATCCTATCACACCTTCTCATATTAGTGGGTCTGATCCACTAAACACTCCCAAGATCCATTCTTCTCTCTTGTTGGTTAATCCTCTTACACACTATAAGAGAGAGGCCTTCCATGAGCAAAGGGGAGTACTCTTTGAGATATCAAACCTGTGGTATTAGATATTTGTGGAGATAGCTAGAGGAGAAATCACTTGGAGCTGGGAGCTAGCTTGGACATCAAGCAACTGTTGTAACTAACTTCAAGTTTGCAAAAAAAATATAACTTCTCTTATTTCCCAAATTGTTTGTGTTGATGTTGTTTCAATTACATGATTTGTTTCTATGATAGATTTAGATTCTAACATATATTTCAAGTTGTTAGAAAGATTGTATGTGCTTGTACTTTGATTCATCCCAACAGGTTCATTCGTGAGGACTTGAGGATCAGAACAATAACTAGGACGAGCGACTAAAGCAAAGGTCAGTTAAACCTCTCCCATTTCTTTCAGCAGTATGATCTTGAAGCATTTGTTTGAATTTAGAAATTCAAGGTAGAATTTGTTATCTTTTTGTCTTAGTTTAAGGTCAATCAAGTTTACTTTAACCTAAGAGAGTTTCTACCTATTCGTAGGGAGAAATATCTACAACAAAAACTGGGAACTCAGCTGGTTTGAACCCCATTTGATTGATTCATTTCACTTTCAGCCATTCTTGATCGTGATTTTTCTTTCTTTTCAAATCAATACTGGATTTTGGTCTCTTTGACCTCTATTCACCCCTCCTCTCTGACCTTTTCTCCCTCTATGATCAGTGAGTTCCCTGGGCTTGCAGCACCCCTGGAAAATTCAATTTTTTTCTCAAAAGTTGTATTTTCACACCCTTTGCAGCAGTATCGCGCCCCTATCACTCCCTCCAGAGCGGTAGTACCACACCATGTGCATTCCTTAAAGCACGGTAGTGTACCAATACCACGTATCATCCTGTATAAACCATGCGGTAGTGTCTGCATTTTTTTATTTTTTCTTTCCTATTTGGTTTTCATAAGTCAATCCTGACCTTCTCTCCCTCAGATTGGTTTTTCATGTTGGTCATTAGCATCCTGTCCCTTGCATAGTTATTTGTGGTTTGTTTATCTCTTGGTGTGAGCTTGATTATTTTTTGAGTTAGTGGCATTATTTGCATACTTGGTCACCCCTTCACTTTGATTGCATTGGCTTGATCCTTTCATCATAACCAAGCTATTATTACTATCCTCTTTCACTGGATTATGTAATTTTTAAATCACATTGTTCTTATAAATATTATCTTTTTCATTATTGTTATTACAATCCATATTGGAAATTGTCATTTAAGAACATTTGTGTTGCTTTGGTTGAAATGATCTAGTTATATTGTTGTGCACTAGGAAGTGAACCATTCAAATTTGCCACATAAATTCTCGTTTTGAAGCATCATAGTTGTAGATCAGTGAAATTTGAAAGAAGTGTTTATTTCAGTTTGGCTTTACTTAGAAAAAGAAAACAAAAGTTTGTTTTTGTTGTGGTTTTTCATTGTTTTTGAAAATTTCATGCATGGTGATCAAAGAACTGTCTCTTTTCTGTAGCTAGATTTCATCGAATAAAAGGCTCATTTCGATTCATTCTCATTTGCATGGTTTGGGTTGTCACAACATCACCAAGTTTCACGTCCATTTACCCGATTGAGTAATACAACCACTAAAATTTACACCCCCTAACTAAACACACCATAACCTCACTTGAGGAGAAAAAGAATTTTTTAGTTAAGTAGGACACTGGGGATAGGCATCCAAATAATTCCCCCTTGCCATTATCATCTGAGACATAGTTGTTGTCCTCTAGGGTACCAAAATCCTCTAGTATTTGTTGACATGGTCATACACCAGTTTTTGGAGGGGCTTCTTGTTGTTTCAGGGGTTAAACTGCTGTGAGATTGAGAACTAGATGGAATCTGTGGAAACATCGATCATTGTCTTCGCTGTATTCTCCAACCACCATACTAGTGATACAACGGTGATAAGGCAGAAGCATCGAAAACCTTTTCCAACGTGTCATGAACGAGGTAGCTTAGTGAATTTTCTACTAGGGATCTTTTACCCAGGATCCCTTTTGGTAGAGGGATATCCTTCTCTTATTGGTCTCTCATGTTGTATTGTTCGACTTGGATTTCATCACCTTGCAAAGGATACAACTTGTTGAGGTCTCCAGCTCTTAGTTAGGAGGTTTTGCTTGTTATCTCATCTTCATAGGGGGTCATTTTTTCTTTTAGTGATTGCTTGTTGGCATTCTGGCCATTGTTATTCTTAGCTCGCTTACTGCGATACCGGTCTCAGTATAGTTTTTAAAGCTTGCTTTTTGGCCTGAGAGCCTTGCGTTTTCCAGCTCCCCTTTTGCACACTCGGTTACATTAAGGTTTTTGAGTTCTTTTTTATGAGACTGCCCCTGGATTTTGTATTCCTACCAATATGTCCGAACCACAGAGATCACAAAGAGTATAGGGACAAAGCCCACCACCACCACCACAGACCTCTGGTCCACCTACATCACGTATTCTTGCCCCTCCTGGCCGTGGTGCTGGCCGAGGGAATGTTCCACCGCCGATCCACACTACATCTTCAGTTCTGCCTTAACTGTTACTCATAGTACGGTCTCAGAACCCCTTGTCGTTTCTGCAACCACTAATACACCAGAGACTCCAACTGTCACTTCACCCACTGTTATTCCAGATATATCTGCCATAGTGGAAAACACTGCAGCGGTTGAAAATACCACTTCCCAAGATACGAGACCGGAGGCCATCATCCTCCCTGATGTCAGCACTACCCTTCCACCAGATACTTTCTATGATGTCCCGAAAGGATCTGTTGGCACCACCAAAGGATCCGACCAATATATATCCGAATTGATTATAGTCCCGGGTGGTTACGTCGAAGTTATCGAAGAAACCCAACTTCCTGATACACCTTTTGAACCCGACTATGACTTTCTCACTTCCTACGCGGAACCTCCGCCTGCTATCACTGTGCCATCAAGTGTTCATCCACATGAAACCAGTTCTTCCAGCAACATACCTCATATGGTATCCCTCCCCAATTTCCCTTTGGGACACAAGATCATGGCCTCGATCCAGTCTAGTATGGTTAGTCTAGCTAACTCCCCTTTAGCATTGGCACAGTTTAAATGTGATATAGAGAAAATGCTCTTGACGACTTCTAGATATCCCCCTGCTACCCGTCCTCCCGACTATCGAGCTCCTAATGTTCCATCTAGCACAGAGTTTCATCACTCCTATGCACACGGCTCCAGACCTTCAGATGTTACTATACCTCATTTCCCTCCTGACCCTGAACACCCAGCTCGCAATTTCAACCCCTTCTAGGATACAAACCTGGACCCAGTCCTCGATGGTCCTCCTATTGTTCACGACACTATGGACGAAACTCCTAACACCCCTTGGTTGAATTCCCCACATTTACTACCGTCAAGTAGGTTTGGCGCACATTCTATCAGGGATAACCCAGTATTTTCTCTATCCCCGCTTGTCACATATGGAAGACCCCCTCCACAAATCGGCACCTTTGGCACCGTTGGCCAATCGACACTATCTCATATTTCTAGTGTAGGTAGAACATCAATTGATACCACTGGATCATTCATACTGACCGGAGGTTCACCTTCGGCCACTATCTACACCATTTCAGGAGGCGGACAACTGACTATTAGAACCACTAATCCCAACAACCAACCCCCTCCTTCTAGGCCATCAACCCAGCCCACAGGAGGACAACCCTTTGTTGGGAACCCCGCTCCCAACAACCACCCCCCTCCTGGCAAGCCATCAACCTAGCCTACAGGCGGACAACCATTTGTTGGGAACCCCACTCCTAGTCACCAACCTCTTCCCATAGGACCATCCAATCCACTTGCTGGAGGGAAACCCACTGGTACCATTCAACAACCCTCCCAACCATCAACATTTGCTCAGTTTGGTATGTACAACACACCTGGCAGCAGACAACCTAATACCAGTATTCCAACCGAGCCTCACCTTCAACATCCCTCGTCAGGCATACTTCTTTCTTGGGGATCTCAAATCCCACAGAGTAGGGGGTACTCATTATTTGGAAACTGCAACCCAGCTAGGGGGCAATCTCAAATCCCCCCGAACTTGAATTCTGGCTTCCCCTACCCTTCGACTACAACAACTCCATGGAACCCATCTCTTCAACCTCCACCTCTTTATCAGGGTGGAACCCATATTCCATAGACACCAGTCTTACAGCCACCCCCTAACCCTGGTATCGGAAATCCTCCACCTACTCAAAGTAGTGGTAACATTGCTAGGACCCAACAACCCCAGGGAACTATTCCCCAACAAGGAACAACAAACATTCCTGGGACACAGTATCCCTAGGGTACAATACCCACCATCCCCACTTAGCACAATGTCCAACAACCGGTTACCACTGTGATTCCCAGTCAGATAATTACTTCCAACACACAATGGGTTAACCAGATGGCCTACTACGCCCAGAACTTCCAGTAGTACCCTGCAGGAAACATGTATGGGTACAACATGCAGCAATATGCTATGCAGGGCCCCTCGGGCATCCTTGCACCATACAGTTACTACTCATGCCCGTAGCCCAACCGTCAACTTCCTTTCTTAGCCACGCTAGATTTACCTGATTTGTCGAGGCTCATTAATGATCCTATATGGCATGAACCTCACTAGCCACCTATCCCAGCCAAACTTCGATCAGACATTCCTAAGTTCGATGCCAAGCCCAGGGAAGACCCCAATAACCATGTGATGACCTTCCATCTTCGGTGTTCATCCAACTCATTGATGGACGATTCCATTTAGCTATGAATCTTCCAGTGCACGCTTATCGGCACGACATAAAAATGGTACATCGAGCTGCCACAACACTCCTTTCAGGATTTTAACACCTTTTCTATCCAGTTTCTGACTCATTTCTAGCTCCCCATCCGGTATGAGACTGGAACAGAACTGTTAACCTCATTGCGTCAAACCACTTCTACGCATATCTCAGACCACATCCATGAGTGGCGTCGACACCATAGGCTAATCAAGGCACCCATTCTGGATCAGCTACTCGCTGATTGGTTCACAAAGTCATTCTTTCCTCCCATAGCCAGGGACATTGCTATGCGCAGGCCAGTCACGGAGGAACAAGCCATCTCGGCTGCCCAATACATGGATTTGGTATATACCCAATCCAACACTTTACATGAACTTCTTCCCCACACCACCTGCATCACTACTTATCCAACTAAACCCACCACTGAACCCCCTATCTATGGTATCGTCGGTTCAGTCAAGGCCCAGCCTACCACCAAACCGATAGGGCAGCAAGCTCTTGATCCCCTCGCTCCACCCCAGGATGCTCCAAAATCTTCTACTTCTCCTGTTGTCTCCTCCGAAGTGAACGCAGTTCAATCTACGTCACAACCATCTGGAGGAAAGAAGAAGAAAAATCACGGAAAATCCAAGAAGACTTCTAACTAGCAGGAGAATCCCAAGCCACGACCCACCCATAATGACTCAAAACCACGTTGGAAGGCTAAGTTTCCCTGCCTCATTTGTCAAGACGATCACTATACACGTGACAGTCCCTACAAGGATGAAGTCAACAAATTCGTTAAAGGATCCTCTCATCCAACAGTGTTAACTGACCCTTTCCCTCAACAACAACAGCAAATGGTTTCCCAAGAATCCCCACAAGGGGGCAACCCGAATAGCCCACCTCGCGGAGAGACGTTCGCAAACTGCGAAATCCTGATGATGAGTAATGAAGAGATTCACATAACCACTCGTTCAAAGACGTACAAAACCCCCCCAAGTTCGAACAAATAGTCAGAGACAGCCAAAGGCAAGTCTCCTGTTGAAGATCCTTCTCTCACACCCCCCCCTAATGGCCATCTCCACATCGAGAGACTGCTTACAAATACAGTGCTATGCCCACCCAAGGGCACCATACGAAAGGTGACATTTAATCCAAATGCGCGAGCTACCAAATATTATAACATTGTTGAGGATTTAGCTCAAGCACCATGCGCCATGTCAACTCTCGAGGTTCTCCAACACTGCCCTATGCAGCACAGAACCTTACTTTCATCACTGGGGACAGTGGACCTAGATACTTCAAATACCATCATGTTTAACTTGGAGTATGTCAAACCTCGGCTTTCCCATTACTTAGCCTTCTAGGTTCATACAAAAATCCATGGAAATAACATCCATCGTACTGTCTTAGATGAGGGTGTTTCCACGTCGATTATGTCCTTGAATTGTTGGAGAGCCTTAGGCTCACCCGAAGTCATGACGTCTCCCACTACTCTCATAGCGTTTGACGGACATGGTTTTCAACCCTATGGACTCATTCCTACGATCGGTGTTGAACTGGGGGGAAAAATAGTATCTGTACACATCGAAGTTGTGGATGCACCATTAGATTACAATCTTCTTCTTGGTCGAAACTGGTTTTATGCCATGACTGTCATAGCATCTACTGTCTTTCAAATCGTACAATTTCCTCATGAAGGGAAGATTGTCACCATAGATCAACTAGACTACTGTATCCCAGACTCTCATCCAAACTCTGCCAACACCGTCCCATTATTGGATCAACCTCGGTACCGTTTCCAAGATGTTGGTGTTGGTCTTATGAAGGACTCCTCCCTTATTGGAGTTTTCCCAGAGCTGGGGTCCCCCGTTCATCTAGTCAACATGATATCATCGAACATCCCCCCCTTCAATGATCCTTGGGTGATACCGAGTCCCACTGAGATTGAAAACTATGGCAACTCTATGTCGTTAAATGGAAACCTCGCAGCATATGAAGCGATCCAGTCAGCCACCGATTGGGTCGATTCTACTACCCATCACACAGTGGCACAACTCTCCTCTGAGACCCATTCATCCCCACCACTTATCGATCCTCTCACATTAATTTTTCCCACCGACAAATCAATTATGGAGGTTATGTGCGGTGATGAACCACCATGGGGAAATTTCCATCATCGATCTTCTTTCCCCATCATCCAGACGGTTGAGCCCGATACAAAACCCACCACTTCACTTGGAATTGTTCAAATCAAGTTTCCCACTTCACTTAATGAAGTATTTTCCAAAGGAAACTTGGCCAAACTTATGGAAACCACTCCCATTGACATTTCAGTGAAACCTGGTGTCGTGGAAAACATTCATATTGGCAAGACATGCACTCCCATCGAAATGGAGTTCTACACTGCCTACTTTAAAACTTTCTGCGACGTTTTTTCTTGGAGTTATGAAGAAATGCCAGGAATAGACCCGTCTATCGTGGTCCATGAGATTCCAACTTTCCCTGGCGCTTGACCTGTTCGGTAGAAACTCCAACCCATCCACCCCCGTAAGGTAGCCGCTATCAAAGTAGAAGTCAAAACAAAATTTGCGTGCTAGTTTTATCTATCCTATCCCACTGACAAAATGGGTATCCAATATCATTCCCGTAGCCAAGAAACAGGGTACGATTAGAGTCCATGTCGATTACCATGACTTGAACAAAGCTTGTCCAAAGGACAACTACCCAAATCTGTTCATCGACCATATCATCGATAACTGTGCTAGGAGTGTCATCTTTTCATTTATGGATGGCTTTTTTGGCTATAATCAGATCGAGATACTCCCAGCAGACCAGCATAAAACAACCTTTATCTGCCCATGGGGAATCTTTGCATATCGAAAGCTACCTTTCGACCTGAAAAATGCCGGGGCAACTTTCCAATGGGTGATGTCGTACGCATTTCATAATATCAAACATATTGCAGAACCGTATCTTGATGACCTTCCCACTCATTCTCAAACCAGGGAAGATCATCCTGATCACTTAGGTGTCATTTTTGCAAGGTGTCGTCGCTACAATATTCGTTTGAATCCGCACAAATGCGTCTTTTGAGTTGAGGCCGAAATTTTTTTGGGATTCATAATCTCGAAAAGTGGTATAGGATTGGACCTTTCAAAGGTAGAGTCTATTCTAGCCCTACCTTCCCCCACGAACATACCAGAACTTCAAAGTTTGCAAGGGCACGCAAACTTTCTACGCCGTTTTATTTGCAATTTTGCCGAGATAACAAAAGGCTATATGAGGCTTCTAAAGAAGAACACCCCCTTCTTGTGGGATGATGAAGGCCAACGCCCCTTTAATCATCTAAAGGCAGCCTTAGCTAAGGATCCTGTCATTCAACCCCCCAATTACACACGAGATTACATTCTTTATCTCGCAGCTTCGATTTCCACCATTGGTATGGTGTTAGTCCAAGAAGACACTAACGGCATAGAACATGTGGTATATTAACTTAGCAAGAGTCTTCTTAACTTTGAAACTCGATACTCACATGTTGAAAAACTGGCTCTGGCAACAGTCTTCGCTGTCCAGAGATTTCATCATTACATTCTGCTCCGCCAGACCACTATCATAGCGGATTTCAATCGAATGTACTATATCCTCACACATCAAGTACTCGGGGGGAAATATTCCCGTTGGATTGTTGTCCTACAAGAGTTTGACTTGGAATTTGCCAAAGCCAAATCCAAGAAATCTTTGGTCTTTGCCGAGTTGATTTGTAATCTGCCTCGTGCTACTGAGCAACCTGAGCCCATCGATTCTCTTCTCAATGAATCGTTGTTCCTCATTAGCATGTCCGACCCATGGTACAGGGATATTCCACTATATCTCCAAACCCAATGTTTTCGCCCCGACCTCAAATGCGATGAACGTTGACGTATCCGACATCATGCCAAGTACTACGTTATAGTCAATGATACCCTTTACCGCCATGGTGTCGATACCGTTCTTCGACGTTGTTTGACATTAGACAAGGCCGAACAAGTTCTTAATCACTGCCACGCTAGAGCATGTGGTGGTCATCTCTCTGGGATGGCTACAGCCTAGAAGATACTATGAGCGAGATATTTCTAGCCCTCGATTTTCAAATACTGCATTGAAACAGTTAAGAAATGCCCACCCTGTCAATTCTTTCATAGTAAGACATGCTCGCATCCTACTCCACTCCATCCTGTTATTGCCGTCGGCCGCTTTTCCAAATGGGGCATAGATTTCTGAGATGCACCTGCAACAATTAATTACTAAGAATATGCGAAATAGAAGAAATAATAAAACAGAATCACTTTTATATTGATCACGGGCCACTTCGAGGGGGCAACCTCCTTTGAGCAAGCTCAATACAATTAACTTCACGGTGCCTTCAATGACCTCAACACACACTTATATACTAAGTCTATGCCCAATACCATGAGTCAAAACCATGGGACATATAATACTACGGGACGACTTACAAAGCATATGCATCCAATACTATGGGTCAATACTATGGGCTAATATAAACTACAGATCAACAAATACTACAGGACGACTTACAAATCATATGCATCCAATAACAATATACTAACATAGTAAAGAGAAGGGTTTACATAGGTTCCTAACATCCCCTCTCCCTTAGAAAAAGCTTTGTCCTCAAAGCTTTGGTTGGAGAAATTGCTGCAGAAGCTGAAGGAGTGGTTCCCCGATAGCATCCTTGGGTTGCATTTCAGGCCACTGACGCCTTTGGAGTGTCAAGGAGGATTGCTTGGAAGGCTGTAGATGAAGAAGAACCATGTCAGTGGCGTGGAAAATGTGCTCAGAACGGTGCTAATCAGCTTGTTGATTCAGGCGAATTCTGGCCATGTGAAGATTGTCCTGCAGAATGAGAAGAATCTGATTGCGGTTTCGAAGAACTGAGTCAATTTCCTGAACTGGGTCGTCCTGAAATGCGGTGTCAACAGGCGGGTGTTGAATGTCGATCTGATCATCCACTGTATCTGTAGCTGCTTCACCAAGTTCTAAGGCAGGCGAAGAATCCACATCCAAGAGATAGAGCTTTTGTTGAACACATTTATGTCCCTGAGTGAATTTCTCATCACAATTATAGCAAAGCACTTTTTCTCGGCGTGCCTGCATTTCTAGTTCAGACAAATGCTTGATAGGAGTTGGTTGAGGAGAACGCATGATGGGAGGTCGTTGGGAACCCTTATTTCTGAAGGGAACAAGGGTGGGTTTGGAGCATTGTTGAGCTGCAATCTTGTTTTCAGCCAGCTTAGCCAACCCTAGGACTTCCATCATTGTGTTGGGACAAAACATTTTGACCTCTGAGCGAATTTCATCCTTGAGACCACTTATAAAACAACTCCTGTAGAATTCAGCAGACAATCCTTCTGTGTGATTGGCCAATTTCTCAAATTCTGTCTGATACTCTCTCACTGTGCCAATTTGGTGAAGTTTAGTGAGTGCTCCTGTGAAATCATCAAAAGCACTAGGGCCAAATCGTGGCAAAATGAGTTGGCAAAAATCTGTCCAGTTTGGCTTGGGATGAGCTTTGATGTACCAACGGTACCATTAAAGGGCTTCCTGTTCCAAATGAAAGGATGCAAGTGGAACTTTCTGGACATCAAAAGTATTATGCAGACTGAAATATTGTTCTGCTCGGTATATCCATCCAGTCGGATCAGTACCATTGAAGCGAGGAAAATCAAGCTTCGGCCCACGAAAATTGTTGGAAGAAGAGAACCCGGTGGCTGCAAAAGATTCTAGCTATTGGTTATTGTTCATGGCTGAATGCTGAAGATGGAGGCTGAGAAATTTTTCATCCAGATCTTGGAGTTTGGTTTGGATGGCTGCAAGTGCTTCCTCCATGGTGTTTGCTCCTGCACGGGTGACAACCATAACCAGTTTTTTTTTTTTTCAAACTGGAGCGGCTACGGCTCGAAAGGGATCTGGAACAACGCCGAATGGATTAAAAACGGCTGAATCTGGAACGGCTTGCAAATGGATCTGAAACGGCGCAGTAGTGATCAACAATAGTTCAGCTGAAAGTAGATATGGACCCCAGGTATGTGCGGCTTCCTAACAGTTCAGGGGTTTCACTCAGCCACCAATGCTATCTGACGGCTTGCGTATTGGGGCAGTACCCCTCACTCCACGGCTCAGGTAAAACTGATAACTGCTTTGCCACAAACGACAGCTCTTGGTTTACCTCACGGGTGGGAACTAGTCAATCAGGTAGGGGTCATTGCCCTTTTTTGCTGGCAGGTCCTCTCAATGGGATAGCTACTTCGAGGTTCCTGTGGTACTCCTCACAATGAGTTTTAGGGCTTATGCCCAAGTACTTCCCTCAGTTAAGCGGATAGGGATGATTCCCAAATCCGAACCTGCAACAGAAAAAATTTGGGCAGAAATTCCACCCAATGTTCAAAAACTGGATCTATATTGCTCAGAATCACTATTATAGCAGGTTTCTGGAACCGGAATGACCACTCGGCTTCTACCCATGAAAGCAGAATAGAAATCTGGGCACTCAGTCAAAAGATTTTATCGCCGCAATTTCTGTGGCCGTCACCGAAATTCTGAAAAATTGCTGATTTTAAATCCGCGATATCTCCACTTTTAGAACTCCAAATGAGATGATTGTTTTTTTGAAACTGCGTATTTTTGAAAGATAAATTCAGATTTGCAATTGGTTTCTTCTGATTTTGTGCAAAAAGTTTCATAAATTGATCTGAAAGTAGCCGCCCAAAAAAATAAAAATAAAATTTCCCACTTGTGCCAAGGAAAGTGCTCTGATACCAGATGAGATGCACCTGCAACAATTAATTACTAAGAATATGCGAAATAGAAGAAATAATAGAACAGAATCACTTTTATATTGATCACAGGCCACTTCGAGGGGGCAACCTCCTTTGAGCAAGCTCAATACAATTAACTTCACGGTGCCTTCAATGACCTCAACACACACTTATATACTAAGTCTATGCCCAATACCATGAGTCAAAACCATGGGACATATAATACTACGGGACGACTTACAAAGCATATGCGTCCAATACTATGGGCTAATATAAACTACGGATCAACAAATAGTATGGGACGACTTACAAAGCATATGCGTCCAATAACAATATACTAACATAGTAAAGAGAAGGGTTTACATAGGTTCCTAACAATTTCATGCACTGTAAGCCCACTTTAGCCGGGGGGCATAGCTATGTCATAGTAGCTATGGATTATTTCACAAAATGGGCTGAAGCGATGCCTACTTATGCTTAAGATAGTAAAATAGAAGCACAGTTCATATTCAACCACATCATAGCTAGGTTCGGAGTCCCACAATCCATCGTGATCGATCATGGCTCCCATTTCAGGAACCATATGATTGAAGAACTAACCGCCAACTTGGGTTTTCGCCATGAAAACTCAACCATGTACTACCCACAGGCTAATGGCCAAGTCGAAGCCATTAACAAAGTTTTGAAACGTATGATTCAGCACATTGTGGGTACTCACAAGTCCAATTGACACTCATCTCTTTTTTCGACATTATGGGCATACCGAACCTTAGTGAAAAGTGCTACCAGATTCACACCATTCCAACTGGTGTATGGCCTGGAAGCCATCTTACCAATTGAATGTGAAATCCCGTCACTTAAGATAGCCATAGAGCTACTTCCCCATACCACTTCCGAAGAAGAACGGTTTCTATACCTAGCCAAGCTAGATGACACTGGCCGAGACACTGCTTTAGCCAACGAAGCTCATAAAAAATGCATCAAAGGACAGTATGACAAATCCATTCAACCTCGGGTTTTCAACGAAGGTGACCTCATACTCACATACGACCAAATGCATGACAAACTTGGAAAAAGAAAACTAGAGTCTATGTGGTACGACCCTTTCGTTGTAAAACGTGTTTTGGAGAAAGGATCCTATGAACTTGTTGATTGTGACGGCACACCGTTGGCACGGCCCCGCAACGGATTGTACCTCAAACGTTTCTATGCGTAGGTTCCTCCTGCGCGAGACACTTTTTGTATGTAATGTACCTAGTTTGTTTTCATTTATCTTTTTTGTATGCACATGGATCTCATGTGTCCATACTTACCTTGACTTGTGCTTTTATACGTAGATGTCTGCCTATTACGGATCCACTGATGGTGCAATCCAATGCACCCGGAACCTCGCTTCCGCAGCATGGGTAATTTATTCTCCCATTGGTGAGTTGTTATCTTCAAGAGCCACTTGCTTGGGTCCTGCAACCAACAATATTGTAGAGTACCATGCAGTCATTGGACTCTTAACAGAGGTTGCTTCCCTTGGAATTGACTCCCTATCGATCTTGCTAGACTCCCAACTCGTGCTTTCCCATTTGAATCGTATCTACGCAGTCCGCGATCCTATCTTACTTCACTTATTTCGAAAGGTACATCTCTTGGAACGATCTTTTAATTATATTTCATATCAACACATACCAAGGGAATTCAATTATGTAGCTGATTCATTAGCTAACTACATTTTGGATTGGCATCTAGCCCATACATAAAAAAATACATCATGAAATAAGCATACAAGTCATTGTAAATAAATAGATCATAAAAGTAGGCCCATGTATATATATCACTGCATATAAAAATTTGTCAAAGTTTGTGTTCAAAAGACAAAATTTGGGATCCAATCCCATACAAAAATTTGGTTCTCAAGCCTACATATCGTGTACATGCCGCAAAAAGGTAAAATACTACTATCTAAGGAGACCTAGGAGATCTATCACAATCCTCCTCAGATTCCTCGTGTCGCTAGTGGTAGCAGACTATGGCTTTGGCCACCCTACGGAGGAGAAGACCAATATGTCTAAGCACACCTATGGTATGCCACTGAAGATGCAAAGGAACATCATCCATCCTCATAGCTTGAACCCCATGGGTAAAACCTTGTAGGTTCCGCTCTATGTCTGGAACCCCTCCCGCTTCTTCTTCCTCTTCTTCTTCCCCCTCTGAAACAACTCGGTGCTCAATACCACCTTGGCATAATGGCGAATATTGTTAAATTTTTAGAATTTACTTCAATCTGATCTAGGATCTTAACTGAGAGAACAACATGTACAGCATATCAATCATGGAGACAATAATGCAAGCACACAAGAGACACAAAGATTTACTTGGGGAAAACCATAAAGGTGAAAAACCCCAATAACTTCCTCAGAGATAGATAGAGCAATGATACAACCCAACAATAAGAGATAGACATATCCTAGCAGCAGATCCTCCTCCTCCATAAGTGCACCACTCCTCCTTGAGTGCATGAGTGAAAAGTGAGTGATGAAATAGAGTCCCTCCCGCACTCTATTTATACTTGACTTGACTTTCCTTTTACATAAATCATGTAGGCTTGAACTTAACCACATAACATAATGTTGACTGGGTCGACCCCCAATAGGGTGGTCTAATAACCCTTCGAACCACATGGCCTACCCCCAATAGGGTGGTCTAATAACCCTTTGACCCACATGACTTATACAGGGTCGACCCCAACAAGGTGGTCTAATAACCCATCAAGTATAAGTTACGACATTTACAATATAAATGACGACACTTCCTTATAGAGGAATAATACCATCTCTATAGGAGTACATACAGCATACATATATGAAATACATTCCGAAGTTACATATACATCAACACTCCTTCTTAACTAGGAAGGTATTTCTCAGCATAGGTATTCTAGCACAAGTCATCTTCTCTGGATCATCGTCACTGGATAATCATCATCGAGTCATCATCATCGTCACTGCTGCTGCTATCTCAATCAATCTCTAAATCTACTCATCATAGGAAGTTCTACAGAGCCAATCCTTTTTCATACTGGATGTAGGCCCACCACCTGCAGGTCTTCATCATCACTGGCCATACTATGGAAACCTCAGGACTTATTACGTGCATCAAAAAACCTGGCTGCATCATCCCAAGCTATTACAAGCACACAGCTCTACCTGTAGGATCTCCCAGGAGCACATTACATGTGACCCATCACAAAACCTGGCTGAAGCATCCCAGGCTGTTACGAGCACACGGCTCTACCTGTCAGATCTCCCAGGAGCACATTACATGTGATCTCACCACAAAACCTAGCTGAAGCATCCCAGGCTGTTACGAGCACACGGCTCTACCTGTCGGATCTCCCAGGAGCACATTACATGTGGTCTGCCACAAAACCTGGCTAAAGCATCTGAGGCCTTTTTCATCCTGTCCAAATCTCCTAGGAGAAAATTACATGTGGTCATGGCAAAACCTGGCTGAAGCATCTAAGGCCTTTTTCATCCTGTCCAGATCTCCGAGGAGCAAATTACATGCCATAGGACAAAACCTCTAAAGAGCATCTGCCAGATATCCCAGGGAAACGAATTACATGCCATAGGCAAAACCTTGAAAGACTATCTGTAGATATCCCAGGGCCAAATTATATGTCCTCCCAGAGAAAAACCTCGAAAGAGCATTTTCCAGATACCCCATGGCATTGAATTACATGCCATAGGCAAAACCTCGAAAGACTATTTGCAAATCTCCCAGGGCAATGAATTATATGCTCATCTGCACAACCTATTCCATGGCCACAGAGTATCATCTGATACTCATCATACATCATCCTGATGTACACATGATCACCTTGATCATCATCACTGCAATATCCTGCTGCATGTCATCTGGAGAAGCTCGTCATCCATGATCATCCTGATCATACAATGTATCCATCTGATGCACACCACGTATCTACCTGATACATATCATCATACATAGTGTATCCACCTGATAATAGATACATGATCCACACAATGTATCCATCAACATACATGATCTACCTGATCATATCTGATACATATCAATATACATGATCTACCTGATCATACAATGTATCCACCTGATACATATATAGATACATGGTCCAAGCATCCAACATGATGCATATACAAAATACATACACATGATCCATTCGATCATACCCATCATTCAACATGATGAGTACATATATATAAATGATCCAACTGATCATATCCAGCATCCAACATGATGCATACATACATATAGATGATCCAACTGATCATATCCAGCAGAAACCAGAACATCATCCTGATGCTCATCATCCAGCGCTTACATCCATAGCCATGCGAAGGATCCTCCTTCCAACATGCTTGGAATGGCTTCAACAGATGTGTCCATCACTTCTTCCTCGAAGTGTCCTTGATCTGAAGAATGCCAAGCCTCTCTCTGAAGTACTCAAACTTCACCCTGGCTAGTGGCTTTGTCAACACATCTGCAATCTGCTCGTCCGTCACAACATACAGGAGCTTCACAACTCCTCTCTGCACCATATCCCTGATATAGTGATATTTGATCTCTATGTGTTTCGACCTGTCATGAAACACTGGATTCTCGGATAGCTTCACACAACTCTGGTTATCATAGAAGATACCAGTAACATCCAACGGGAGATCAAATAACTCAGACAGTAGCTTCCGTAGCCATACTGCCTCACAACTAGCTAAACAGGATACAACATACTCTACCTCAGCTGTACTCAGTGCTACGCAGGACTGCTTCCTGCTAAACCAAGAGATCACACCTGATCCCATACTGAAGCAGCACCCATATGTGCTCTTCCTATCTGCAGCACTGCCAGCCCAATCTGAGTCAACATAACCCTACAGGTTAAACTTTTGATTCACCTCATACTTGAGCCCATAATCCACTGTACCCTTCAGGTGCCTCGGAACATGCTTTACAGCAACCAGGTGAACACTCCTCGAATCCGTCAGGAACTGGCTCAATGTGTTCACCGCAAAGCAAATATATGGTCTCGTGTTCATCAGGTACATCAAGGACCCAATCATCTGACGATGCATAGAGACATCAACCAGCTCAGATGAAGCATCACAAAGAAGCTTCAGATTCGATGCCATAGGTGTGGCCATGGCCTTGCAATCCATCATCCCGAACCTCTTCAGGATTTCTACTACATACTTCCCTTGTCCAAGGAAGATTCCATTTGCAATCTGCCACACCTCCATGCCAAAAACAAATAGTGCATCATCCCCAAGTTCTTCGTCTCGAACTCGGCAGCAAGCTTCCGCTGTGTGTCGACAATCAATCTATCCTCACCTGATACAAACAGGTTATCCACATAAAAGTAGTATCACTGGATTGCCTTCCTCAACCTTTTAGAAAAGGTTGGAATCTGCTTTATTCTTGGTAAAGCCCAAACTAGATAGAAAGCTATCTATCCTACCATACCAAGTTCTGCAGACATATATGACTACACCATGCTGTCTTGAAATTCATCTGGTGCATCTTCTATTTCATCACTTTTATATTTCTCAATGCTGCCATCTGCAACATGCTTGATCTGATAGTTCCATTTGGAAGTTACAACAAACTTCCCTTCAGTTCTTGGGACCGCATCCCAAACATCGTTCTTCATGATTGATGGATCATGGCATTCTTCCCGTATCTTGGGAAATTCAATATCTTCAATAGATAATTTTGTTTCTGAACAAATGTTGTAGTTCTTCTTTTGTAGGAGATGGCATACGATATTTCCTACACAACAAGTTAAATTGCATGATTAGAAAACATCTCATAGTTTTCAAAACAAGTTGTTACACATAAAGAAATATGTCATACAATCATGCAATTATCTTAGCCTATGCTTCAATACAACATTTATCCATATCCCGTAACTTTCTAGATGCCTTCGAATCTCTACCAGAACATTGTTAAGAGTTTGCACAACTCCCAACATGTCAGCAAAGAGGTTTCATTCTAGATAAGTAGCAATGGAATGTTGTACAGTTCCATAGGCCACTTACCCATGTATATTAGTAGTATATTGTTCATCAATGCAACTATTCTAATATGCACAATACATATCCTAAGTCTGGGAACATGAGCATATACATCATTGAACAATTTTATTTAAACAAACAAATATGCAAGAAATGATAATTAAAATACTTATCTTTGTTTGTTCGTTGGGTGGACTCCCTCTGAGTCTTCGCTTCCTTGCAGGAGCTGCTGGAGTCCTAATCTGAAGTAGCTTCTTCTACACCTTTCTGTTGTGGAATGTAGAGAGATGGTCAACTCCCTCTGAATATCTGCATCCTTGCATAAACCACTGGAGTGTACTCCCTCTTGATCTTTGCTTCCTGGATTACCTATTCTTGAACTCATATTCATCCTTGGTCCCTATGCATGCTTATTAGTATCATGATTGTTTTATCCTTGTGATCTCATACAAAATCATAAATTCATTAGTATACTATTAAAACACAATAATCTCAAGCATGTATAGTCATGATCATTTCAAACAGAAATAATAAGCATTAGCATTCAAGGTTTATGTAGGATTCTTATGGTTAGTCAAATCATAAGAAACATAACATGTCTAAACCTATAATTACTCAAACCTATGACTCTTCGGGTTAGTCATATCATCAATTATGGTACGAAATATAATATGCACACAACCATGATTATTCAAACCTATGACTTCATGAATAATCATTATCAACAACACAACAGTATAAGATCCTAACAAGGTAGGATTCTAGCTTGATATAGGAAAAACATACCTGGATTAGCATGCTAGCTAGTTATGTCTAACATACCCGCATAATGTCTTCTGGTTCTCTTCAGTGACTTGTGCTAGTAACCTGCATGTCTCATAAGTTAACCATTGTAGAAACAAGTTATACATACCTCGTAAATGGATCTTCTATGTGATTCATGACAATGGATGAATCTTTGTCTTCATGTCATCATGATCTTGAACTAGAACATGATTTTTCTTTCTTGGTGTACGTTTCATGTTAGTGGACAACATAAACCTCATACAACACCATAATGTATTAGTACAATCATAAGTGTCAACACCCTAATGAATGCATTCATAATTTTGTTAAGGTGATACGACAAGTCTAAAATCAAGATTGTTTTAACCATAATAACATGAAGACAAACATACCATAAACTTAATCATGAGCAAATATCGAAACATACCTCGATGAGTCATACCTGTTGAGATCTCTTGTAATATTCTTATGTAAGGACTTAGCCTCATCTCCCTCTGAAACAGGAACTTCTTCACTTATGCAGGTGACCAATCCAAATTCTTCTAGGATTAACCCAATCCACTTGTTTTGCAACAACTGGACCTGGAGCTAGATATGGGTTTGTCAGAGAAATCTCAAAAATTCAAAATTTGAATTTCAAACTTCCAAAAGGATAGAAATATGTGCCTTGATGAGTTGATCAAGCTGGTATATTCAGAATTTGAAAACTGCAAAGTTTCACTCCTCAATGTTTCCTTTGAAACTTCCAGATTCACTGGACATGACCCTGAACTAGGGGTTGATAAAGCCCACTCTTCTGCCCAATCAAAAGGTTTGATCCAAATCTCTAAGCTTCTATTTTTCTGAGGAGCTTCCAGCCATGGTCACAGATTTCAAAAATTCCCATTTTTACAGAAGCCCTAATTTTCCACTTTTCTAATCAAAGTCCCGAACTAGGGTCTAATCAAGCCCGGCCTTCTGCCCAACCAAAAAATTTGATCTTGGTCTCTAAATTTTTATTTTGATGAGTAGCATCCAACCGTGGTCTCCGATTACAAAAATTCCAACTTTCTCCGAAGCCCTAAATTCTGGAAGCCATGAATGAAGGTACTAAAGAATAATTCTGTTTTGACAGAAATATGTACCTGATTGTTTTCGGTGTAACTCCGAACTTTTTGATCCACAGGGTCTAAAAATGTTTCTTGATATAGCCCGACTTGTTATATTTCCATCTCGACAGGTCTGACCTCAATTGGATTCTCTAATACAGAGTTATGCCAAGTGTCGCAACGTGACCTGTTTATGGGATAATACAGGAGAGCGAACGTGTACGGCGTGCCACGCGTCTCTGGTTCAACTTTGGCCTCTAAAAATTTTTTCTGAGATAGTACAGTTTGTGTACTACCTATCACTTTTTACGAAATTTCATTTGGATCTTCCTAGCCTAAGTTATGACCTTCTTCACAAGGTCACCTGATTTTGACTCAGATCCGGAAGAGGCAGAAACCCTATATTGTATAGAACATAAATCACAAAGTACAACGAAATAGATGTTTTCCTTTGGACACAAGGTACATGGGGATTTATTATTGGACCTGTAAAGATTTCAGATCTGAAAACTTTGCCAAAACAGATTTATAGCAAAAGTGCTACGATGACTTGTTTTTGCTATATCAAGCCCTAGCATCATAAGTGCAACAAGTGTCATACATGCCATATCATGCCTTCTTTCAGGCTAGCTCTGATACCATGTTAAATTTCCAAAATTTACTTCAATCTGATCTAGGATCTTAACTGAGAGAACAACATGTACATCATATCTACAGCATATCAATCATGGAGACAATAATGCAAGCACACAAGAGACACAAAGATTTACTTGGGGAAAACCATAAAGGTGAAAAACCCCAATAACTTCCTCAGAGATAGACAGAGCAATGATACAACCCAACCATAAGAGATAGACATATCCTAGCAGCAGATCCTCCTCCTCCATAAGTACGCCACTCCTCCTTGAGTACATGAGTGAGAAGTGAATGATGAAATAGAGTGCCTCCCGCACTCTATTTATACTTGACTTGACTTGCCTTTTACATAAATCATGTAGGCTTGAACTTAACCACATAACATAATGCTGAATGGGCCGACCCCAACAAGGTGGTCTAATAACCCATCAAGTATAAGTTACGACATTTACAATATAAATGACGACACTTCCTTATAGAGGAATAATACCATCTCTATAGGAGTACATACAACATACATATATGAAATACATTGCAAAGTTACATATACATCAACAAATATCCTGCAGGTCTCTGTGGTCCATGATCTACGACATGCACATATACATATATTAAATCTTTTTCACACATTCTAAAAAACAATTAAAAATCATATGTTCAAAAAAATAAAAAATACATTAATGAAGGTGATACCTGTGTTATCCCAATCATCATCCTCACGCAATGCCAAGTCGATATCCTTGCGGAAGTCCACCCCTACATAGTGGTAGTCCTCAATCATCACGATCTGTTTCTTGAGCCATGAAAAGAAGTTCTCACCAAAAGCTAAGAGCTGTGGCCCCCCAAGCCGTCCTGCATACTCACTTCATTGAGCCATCTGTGGCTCGGTGGGTGGACGGGTAGGCATGGTCAGTTGCGGATGCAACAGTGGCACCCTCTCCAAGAAGAAGGTGACCAAAATGCTCCCGTACCCGAATTGGTGGTTCTCTCCATTTCTACACTTGGTCACTTTCTCCATGAGATTGGATAACATCACTTCCCACCAGTTGAATAGTGTTGGTGCCATACAGTCCACGGCAACATTCATTTGCGTACTGGATGCCTAATGAGTACTCGTACTACCTGCTACACATGTGATGGTAAACAACACAGTTTTCAAAGGAAGTTCCACAACATCCTTGATGACCACCTTACCACTTTTCTTCCTAGAACCTTGACGACAGTAGTGAGCAATCAAGGCATCAGTGCTCGCTTTCAAGGTCGTGAATCCTGTCAAGGTCACCCGGGCCCCTATCTTTGAGAGACCCGTCAGAAAATAAATTTCCTCGAGCTCAATCTCAAGGGTATGCACTCCAACTCAAAAGGCTTGAATCTCAGGTTCCCACATTTGTATAATATGGGTGAGAAGTTTTGCTTGCTTGCGGATACCTTTGGTTTTGAAAAATTTCAATAACCCACATTTATGCAGTGCAGTTAAAGTCTCTTGGTAATTTTCAGCTATTAAATCATCCTCTTCATGCTCCCTTTATTTCCAGCTAACCATTTTTCCCCAAACAAGTTGCAAACACCTGCAAAAAGTCACAAGAAGCATTCGTTAGCAACTTGAAAACTTGATCTCAGCAACAAATTGAGGAAAAATCACATTTTTTTTCCTTAAGGTTCACCACTACCACGCTTGGGAGAAACCTAACGGTGCGGTAATCCACAATACCGTGCCCATGTTTAACCCTATAGGGCGGTAGTTCCTGACACTACCGTGCCTCTTGATTAAGTGAGCATGCGGTAGTTGCAGGCGTGAAAAAATCCCCTTAGGGATTGCCCAAAATTCGATTTTTACCTACTGAAATCAAGTTTTTAATCTATAAAATGAAAGAGGGGCTTGAAAGCTCTTACCTGGTGTAGCCAACTATTGAAACAGTGCTCTGGATCTCCAGATATGGATTCTTGAAGTTTTTCCCTCCAATGGATGAAATTTCCTCTTTGAGCAAATGAACAAGTGAAATGGTAACTTTCCATATTTACTCCTTGTTTATATAACTTTTACATTTAATTTTTACTCATTATTTTATCCTATTAGGTTAAAACTCATTTCACATTGCTAATATCTAGTTCCATGAGCCTTTTTTGATAAGGTATCCTTGAGATGTTCACACTAGTGTTTATTTATTCATTTTGACCTTCATTTTGAGCCTAGTTTATCTTTTTCGTGCTCTGGATTAAAAGTTGAAAAAGATTCCAAGCGCTTTTCACACCCGTGTTGTGCTTGTCAAACTCAAGAAAACGGTGTCGAGCTTAGTCAACTTTACTCATGCTCGTTAAACGATGAGGAAAGTATTATTTTGGTTGTATTTTATTCTTTCTTCGGACCAGAATAATTAAAAATTACAAAAAAGACCATTGGAGTTCTCTTTAAGCTCTTTTCAAACTCCCTCGTTTCGAAAAGATTGCCAAGTGATCTTGTCTCTTTCACACTTGTAAAAGTATTTGAAAGGGCATCTATTTGGTGATAGTTTACCCCTTTTTCGGCCCGTCTAGATTATTTACGAGAAAGGTATACCTCAGTCAATTTTTGACTGGGAGAGTTCTCTCAGGAATTTTTTTACACTTTTCAGGATCGAGGGACTAAATTTATGAAAAAGTACACTTTGGAGCCTTCTTTAAGTTTTTCAGGCTCTCTAAATGGACTCGTTAAAATTTGACATCGAAGGACCCACCTTCAGACGAACCCCTCCTTTCTCAAGTTTGTAAAACATGTGAGATCGGACTCATCTATGAGATGAGCTATACCAAGTATCTGTTATCCTCTTCAAGCTCATAAAACAACAAAGAGGTACTCGTCCATCATGTCGGGGGAAAATGGGAAACAAGTCAAGTTTATTTTGGCAGCTTGTCAGTCGTCACCTTTGAACATGGCATGCGTCTGTCCCTTGTCTATTTTTGGGTATCTATTCTTGCTGAGTTATGGTCATCATCCCGAGTTGTCTCTCTGGACACGAGCCTACTTGTTTGATGTCTATCCTCTGCTATCAATTATCCTTGCTGCCAAGTTCTATTTCATGCCGTTATATGTTCAAAGGGTTTGCATTGTTCCAAGTCATCCATTGTGTCAAGACTTCCGCTCTGTCAGTACATGTTTCTTTGTTTCATTGTTTCACATCACCTCTCTTTCTGATTTCATGTCGATGATGTTGGAATCATTATGTCCTACCTTCGACGATTCTATTCCTGTCGACACCAAATCACTATCCAGGAATCAGACTTACGAATCAACCACTACTACCTTGGTACCTACATGCCTCAATGGAAGGTTTCCTCATGTTCGACAATAGGTTTACATCATTGGCCTCTGATCGAATGATCTCTCAGATGCTTGACATCAACTCCTTTATTCGCATTTCGTTGAGATGTACTATAGATACCTTGGGGATCATCGTCATCATTGGTGATTTCTCTCGCATTTGTTAACGGTTCACATCATTGACCGATAATCAAATGGTTTCTACCATGTTCAACTTCAACACCTTGTAATCACATGGCTAGATTCGTATCACTTGCGATCAGGTAGAAGACCCTAGACATTCTTTTATATTCTCACTATGTCCAGGCTGCGATGGAAATCTCTCTTGTATTGTCACACAGATCCACTTATGTATTGGTTGTGGTTGTGTCATTACTATTTCATGGATCTACGCTTGTTCATAGTGGCCATGATTTGTCTGCAGTCTATATCATTGTAGCTAGGGTTTTACCCCTAGCTTGTGCAAATGAGCACCTACTAAGGAGAATGGACTTCTTAGTAGCAGTTCAGTAAATGTAAATAATTAAGCTAAAACAAAAATTAAATTAATTCTAAAACATGCATGAAACATAAACAACAAATTTAAAGAATGGCTTTTTGTATTGAAATTACCTCCAATGTGAAGGTTTGATGAAGCTCTTTGCAATGTCCAAGAGGATGCTCCAAGCTCCAATATGCTCCTTCTCTTTCTCCAATGGTGGGAATGGGCCAAAGGTGGCTCTCAAGGTGAAAGTAGTTCAATGGTGAACTAGGGTTTCGAGAGAGATTTTGGCAGAGTAAGGGTGCTAGTGATTGTGGATATGAAATAATGGATCTCCATCACCTATTTATAGTTTTTTGGTGGTGGAGTGCTGACCCATAGTTTTAGGAAATGTTAAAATTCAATATGCTAAGACAAAAAATAGCAGCATTACATTCCATTTCACAATAATAGCATATACAGGATCACTGAAGAAACAACAAGCACAGCATAAACACAAGAGACAGAGATTTATCCTGGGAAACCCTCATGGGGTAGAAAACCCAGCAAAGCTTCCTCAATATAGATGACCAGCAATATACAAAGATGAAACCCTGAGACATGATCTCCTCCTCCACAATAGTAGACCTCTCCTCCACAAGTGCGCTATCCTCAAGTGTGTGAGTGTGTCAAATGAGGAACACACCTCCTCTATTTATACACTACACTGACATGTATTTTTACATAGGTACACGTAGGCTCGTATTTAACCAATGGGTTAAATATCCCACTACAACTGACTGGGCCGACCCCTCTAGGGTGGTCTAATAACCCTTTGACCCACATAACACATAAAGGGCCGACCTCCACTAGGGAAGTCTAATAACCCAAGTTACCACATTCTGACGGAGGAATAAACATCTCCGGATATACAATAAGATCTTTACAGAGGAATGAAACATCTCCGGAATAATAAAGTACAATTATAATATTCTTTGAAGTTACAATATCTCAACACTCCCCCTTAACGAGAAGGATATTATAACAGCATCTGCACGAGCAAGGAGTCATCAACATCATACATGATACATCTATAAATCATTGGAAGCTTTCTCAACATCATCAGTAACTCAAGTAGTTACTGGAACATCTTCAATACTGGAACATCAACATCATCAGAGTTGATAGTACTCAATCATCAGCATCGTCAACACACGATCAACACAATCATCAGCATCATCATCACACGATCATCAGCATCATCATCACACGATCATCAGCATTGTCATCATACGATCATCAGCATCGTCATCATACGATCATCAGCATCATCATCACACAATCATCAGCATCGTCATCATACGATCATCAGCATCGTCATCATACGATCATCAGCATCGTCATCGCATGATCATCAGCATCATCATCACACGATCATCAGCATCGTCATCATACGATCATCAGCATCGTCATCACACGATCATCAGCATCGTCATCACACGATCATCAGTATCGTCATCGCACGATCATCAGCATCGTCATCGCACGATCATCAGCATCATCATCGCACAATCATCAGCATCGTCATCGCACGATCATCAGCATCGTCATCGCACGATCATCAGCATCGTCATCCCATGATCATCAGCATCATCAAAGGATGATGTAAACCAGTCATGTACATTTTGAACCGAAGTCCAGGGACGATCCAGTCCTATCATGTTCTCGGAGACCTCACGTCTACGGCTCAGTTTACAGGACCAAAGTCCAAGGATGATCCAATCCTTACCGTACATTTAGGACAGCGTCCAAGGATGACTTAATCCTCCACCGTACATTTAGGACCACGTCCAAGGATGACTTAATCCTCCACCGTCTTTTAGGACCACGTCCAAGGATGACTTAATCCTCCACCGTCTTTTAGGACCACGTCCAAGGATGACTTAATCCTCCACCGTCTTTTAGGACCACGTCCAAGGATGACTTAATCCTCCACCGTCTTTTAGGACCACGTCCAAGGATGACTTAATCCTCCACCGTCTTTTAGGACCACGTCCAAGGATGACTTAATCCTCCACCGTCTTTTAGGACCATGTCCAAGGATGACTTAATCCTTCACCGTCTTTTAGGACCACGT
This sequence comes from Larix kaempferi, assembly GCA_027924585.1. Lineage (NCBI taxonomy): Eukaryota > Viridiplantae > Streptophyta > Pinopsida > Pinales > Pinaceae > Larix > Larix kaempferi. The sequence continues at coordinate 916,289 of BSBM01001595.1, read as the reverse complement.
CCAAGGATGACTTAATCCTCCACCGTCTTTTAGGACCACGTCCAAGGATGACTTAATCCTCCACCGTCTTTTAGGACCATGTCCAAGGATGACTTAATCCTTCACCGTCTTTTAGGACCACGTCCAAGGGTGACTTAATCCTCCACCGTCTTTTAGGACCACGTCCAAGGATGACTTAATCCTCCACCGTCTTTTAGGACCACGTCCAAGGATGACTTAATCCTCCACCGTCTTTTAGGACCACGTCCAAGGATGACTTAATCCTGCACCGTCTTTTAGGACCACGTCCAAGGATGACTTAATCCCCCACCGTCTTTTAGGACCACGTCCAAGGATGACTTAATCCTCCATCGTCCATCTAGGACTTCATTCTCGAAGACATACGTCTACGGCTCTTCTTTCAGACTGAAGTCCAGGAATGATCCAATCCCTTCACATGTTCACCAAGAACTTCATTTTCGAAGACATACGTCTACGGCTCTTCTTTCGGACTGAAGTCCAGGAATGATCCAATCCCTTCACATGTTCACCAAGAACTTCATTTTCGAAGACATACGTCTACGGCTCTTCTTTCGGACTAAAGTCCAGGAATGATCCAATCCCTTCACATGTTCACCAAGAACTTCATTTTCGAAGACATACGTCTACGGCTCTTCTTTCGGACTGAAGTCCAGGAATGATCCAATCCCTTCACATGTTGTATACCAAAAACATGTATTCTCATCATCAAAACATGTATAGCCACGACATGTATCATCATCAACAAAACATGTATAACCACAACATGTATCATCATCATCAAAACATGTATAACCTCAACATGTATCATCATCATCTTAACATGTATAACCACAACATGTATCATCATCATCAAAACATGTATAACCACAACATGTATCATCATCATCAAAACATGTATAACCTCAACATGTATCATCATCATCAAAACATGTATAACCTCAACATGTATCATCATCATAAAAACATGTATAACCACAACATGTATCATCATCATCAAAACATGTATAATCACAACATGTATCATCATCAACAAAGCATGTATACATCTATCATCAAAATCATCAAAAGTATGTATACATCTATCATCAAAACTAACATCAAAAGCATGTATACTAACATCAAAAGCATGTATACATCTATCATCAATATCATCAAAAGTATGTATACATCTATCATCAAAACTAACATCAAAAGCATGTATACTAACATCAAAAGCATGTATACATCTATCATCAAAAGAATATAAGAGTCCTAAATCTAAATAATTCTAGGTAACTAAGTGCAGTAAATAGGTAACCTCATCATTGATGAGATAGACTTGATTTCGGATACTGTGCTACTCCCCCTTTCGAGGAGAGTCCTTCTAAACTACACCAAGCTTGTCTCGGAAGTGTTCAAACTTTACTCGAGACAGAGGTTTGTTCAGGATATCATCAATTTGATCCTCAGTGCTTATATACTCGAGCTTGATAGCTCCTCTCTGCACCATATCTCGTATATAGAAGTATCGGATCTCAATGTGTTTTGACTTATCATGGAATACAAGATTTCCTATCATCTTGATGCAGCTTTGATTGTCACACATAATCATAGTGGAATCCATTTCTAAGTCAAACACTCCATATAATAGCTTCTGAAGCCACATTCCTTCACAGCTGGCAGAGCAGACAGCTATATATTCTGTTTCAGTAGTACTGAGAGCCACACTAGATTGTTTCTTGCTAAACCATGAGATCATGGTAGATTCAAGACTATAACATCCACCTAAAGTACTCTTTCTGTCTGAGACACTTCCTGCCCAATCAGAATTTGAGTAACCATGTAAACGGAGTTCATGACCTCCAAGATTATATAGACCAAAATCTAAAGTACCTTTTAGGTACCTCACTATATGCTTTGTAGCTATTAAGTGAACCTTTCTAGGTTCTACTAGATACTGATTTACGATATTTACAACAAAGCATATATCTGGCCTAGTATTTGTTAACTACATCATTGGCCCAATGATTTGTCTATATAGGGTTAGGTCCACTAAATCCGATGAGTTATTAACTAATAAATTCAAGTTGGAGTCCATGGGAGTGGCCATGGCTTTACACTCCAACATATCAAATCTTTTTAGAAACTTCACAGCATACTTACCTTGATTTAAAAGATTCCTTTTGGATCATGCCATACTTCTAGACCTAAGAAGTAGTGCATTAATCTGAGATCTTTCATTTTTAATTCTGCAGCCATTTTCATGATCTGTTTCTCATTCCTTGTCAGAAAGAGATCATCGACACATAATAATGGTATGATAGGTTCATCATCCACAACCTTTAGGTAAAGGTTAGGATCAGCTTTACTTCTGGTAAAGCCCAAGCTTTGTCATGAAGCTGTCAATTGTCCATTATTCACACTCTGCATTGAGTGATCTTCTGCATATCTATCTGTGCCATCTCTCGTCAGATGGGTCTACTAATATGAGCCTCAAAGTCATTCGAACTCTATGGTGAGTTTCTTCTTGAATCCATATCATATGTGTATAGAAGCCATATTCAACCTTGTAGCAAGGGTTGAGAACCACATCACCCATGATGATCATTAAGCTCATCAATTGACTACCGATCCTGGGAACCCATACAGAACCTGATTACATTATTAAGAGAATGGTCAAAACATCTCATGATGATTCTCTTCCTCTTTCTAAGAGAATCTCTTAACCATAAGCTTTCTATAGTGTGTTTGATTTGTAAATCCTTTTGTTGAACATCCATCGCTTGTTCATCATTCATCATGATTTTCCCTACAAATCAAAATTAAGTACAGGATTAGTAATACTTCATAATCATCAAATCATATTGACATAATAACCTATTATGCATACAAATATCATTTACATAGTTATGCAACTAATTTGACCAATACTTTGGCATAACACTTTCCCATATCTTGTATGCATACAGTGGCTATCTATATGCCTTCCATCTCCACCAGAACATACTATTGAGAGTGTGCACAGCTCTCGGCATGTCAGCAAAGAGGTTTCATTCTAGACAAGCAACAATGGAATGTTTGTCCAACTTACCAATCATATGCACATTAGTAGTATACTATTCAATGCTCTATGAATGTTTATACTCAGCATTATATATTGTAGGAATACAAATATGCATACAACCTATTACAGGCAATATCATTACTATTTCAAATAACAACTCAAATACTTATCTTTTATGTTTGTGTGGTTGCCTCCCGCTTGAACTTTTGTATGTCTTTTGAACTTCTATTCATTCTGTACCACTGTGCATGCTCAAGAGTCATCCTCATGATCTCATGCTCAAACATACACTCATTAGTATATTCTAAATGCTATCAAAACATTATAGTACTAAATAATCTTGAAAATGTATAGTCATGATTATAGTTAATAAACATTAGTATTCAAGATTTCAGGGAAGTCTTCTTTTACTCATGCATATCATCAATCAAGATAAAAGATATAATATGCATAATTCCTTGATTACTAACTTTATGAATAAGCATAACCAATCATTCCAAGTATACTTATATAAGGGATCCTAACACAAGGTAAGATTCATGGGAAACATACCTGGATTAGTATACCTACTTGGTTATGTACAACACACCTAAACAATCTCTTCAATGATTTAGAGATCCTGAGCTAGAACCTGCATGTCTCATAGGTTAAGCGTAATATAACAAAGTCATACATACCTCGTAAGTAGAACAAAGATTATGGATGAGTCTTTGTCTTCATGTTTTCATGGTCATGGAACCTGATTTGTCTTTTGTGATGTACCTGTATCTTGTTAGCAGACAACATCAACCTCACACAACATCATAATGCCTTAGTACAATCATAAGTGTCAACACCCTAACCAATGAATATCTTCTATCATGCATTCATAATTTTGTTAAGGTTATACGACAAATCTAAAATCAAAATTGTACTAACTGTAATAACCTGAAGACAAACATACCATAAACTTAATCATGGACAAGTATCGAAACATACCTCGATGAGTCATACCTGTCGAGATCGCTTGTATTCTTCTTATGTAAGGCCTTAGGAACTTCTTCACTTATGTAGGTGACCAATCCATCTTCTTCTAGGATTAACCCAATCCACTTGATTTGCAAGAACTGGACCTGGAGCTGGATATGGGTTTGTCAGAGAAACCCAAAAATTCAAACTTTGAATTTCAAACTTCCGAAAGGATAGAAATATGCGCCTTGAAGAGCTGATCAAACTGGTATATTCAGAATTTGAAAACTGCAAAGTTTTACTCCTCAATTTTGCCTTTGAAACTTTCGGATTCACTGGACGTGACCCTGAACTGGGGTTTGATGAAGCCCACTCTTTTGCCCCATCAAAAGGTTTGATCCAAAGCTCTAAGCTTCTATTTTTTTGAGGAGCTTCCAGCCGTGGTCACAGATTTCAAAAATTCCCATTTTTACAGAAGCCCTAATTTTCCACTTTTCTGATCAAAGTCCCGAACTAGGGTCTAATCAAGCCCGCCCTTCTTCCCAACCAAAAATTCTGATCTTGGTCTCTAAATTTTTATTTTGATGAGTAGCATCCAGCCGTGGTCTCCGATTACAAAAATTCCAACTTTCTTCAAAGCCCTAAATTCCGGAAGCCATGAATGAAGGTACCAAAAAATAATTCTGTTTTGACAAAAATATGTACCTTATTGTTTCTGTTGTAACTCTGAAATTTTTGATCCACAGGGTCTGAAAACGTTTTTTGAGATAGCCTGATCTGTTAGCTTTCCATCCTGACAGGTCTGACCTCAATTGGATGTTCTGAGAGAGAGTTATGCCAAATGTCGCAACGTGACCTGTTTTGGGAAAATACAGGAGAGCGAACTTGTACGGTGTGCCACGTGTCACTGTTTGACCTTTGGCCTCTGAAAAAGTTTTTTGAGATAGCTCGGCCTGTTATATTTCCATCTTGACAGGTCTGAACTCAATTGGATTCTCTGAGAGAGAGTTATGCCAAGTGTCACAACGTGACCTGTTTATGGGATAATACAGGAGAGCGAACTTGTACGGCGTTCCACGTGTCACTGGTTCAACTTCGGCCTCTGAAAAAGTTTGCTGAGATAGTACGGTCTGTGTACTACCTGTCACTGTTCACGAAATTTCATTTGGAGCTTCCTAGCCCAAGTTATGACCTTTTTCCCAAGGTCACCTGATTTTGACTCAGATCTGGAAGAGGCAGAAACCCTATATTGTACAGATCATAAATCACAAAGTACAACGAATTAGAGGTTGTCCTTTGGACACAAGGTACCTGGAGATTTGTAGCTTCGTCCTGTAACAATTTCAGATCCGAAAACTTCGCCAAAACGGATTTATAGCGAAATTGCTACGATGACTGGTTTTTGCTATGTAAAACCCTAGCCTTGAAATTGTCGTAAGTAAAGCAAGTGTCTTTAGTGCCATACCTTGTCTTCCTTCAGGTTAGCTCTGATACCATGTTAAAATTCAATATTACATTCCATTTCACAATAATAGCATATACAGGATCACTGAAGAAACAACAAGCACAGCATAAACACAAGAGACAGAGATTTATCCTGGGAAACCCTCATGGGGTAGAAAACCCAGCAAAGCTTCCTCAATATAGATGACCAGCAATATACAAAGATGAAACCCTGAGACATGATCTCCTCCTCCACAATAGTAGACCTCTCCTCCATAAGTGCGCTATCCTCAAGTGTGTGAGTGTGTCAAATGAGGAACACACCTCCTCTATTTATACACTACACTGACATGTATTTTTACATAGGTACACGTAGGCTCGTATTTAACCAATGGGTTAAATACCCCACTACAACTGACTGGGCCGACCCCTCTAGGGTGGTCTAATAACCCTTTGACCCACATAACACATAAGGGGCCGACCTCCACTAGGGAAGTCTAATAACCCAAGTTACCACATTTTGACGGAGGAATAAACATCTCCGGATATATAATAAGATCTTTACGGAGGAATGAAACATCTCCGGAATAATAAAGTACAATTATAATATTCTTTGAAGTTACAATATCTCAACAGGAAACACATGGTTTAGGGCAGCTGTATAGGGTTTTTTCCTCCTTTTCCTCATTATTTTATATTTTTTCTTCCCTTTTTAGGGGTTTTTGCTATTTTTAGAGGAAAAAGGGGGTTTTTTTAGCCTTTTTGAGGCTATTTTGATGGTTTTGTGGCCTTTTGGAGGCATTTTAGGCCTTTTGGAGGCTTTTTAATGGGATTTTTTGGGATTTTAAGGGAAATATGGTAGGAAAATGGACAAATGAGCCATATAATGTGGTAGATGAGATAGTGAGCACTTTTTGGGTGTTAACAGATTGCCCCCTGATGTGCGAGGGAAGGAGCTCATCGTATGGCCGATGGACATCATAAGTCATGAGTGGTTTTCCTGGGGTGTGGAGAGAAGAGAAGAAACAAACTGAAGCCCGGAACAACGATCCCGAACAACTGCAAGAACTAAAAGTACATAACCTCAAGAATGGATGAGGAATCATCTGATCATATGGACGAGGCGGGCATTCCCATGCTCGTATCAGGATATAACATAACAATGGGGTCCAAAAATGGGGACCTGAAAGATACATAACCTCAAACACTGAATGAGGAATAATCTCAATATATGGACGAGGCGGGCATACCCATGCTCATATCAAGATACATAAAAAACTGTGAGGCCCGAAAAGAGGGACCTGAAAGATACATGGAGAACCACTGTGTACATCATAAGGGTATTGAGGGGACACAAATCTGGGACATACTGCTGGGATGACCAGGTCTGTGAACTGAAGAATTGGTGCACTGGAATATCAATAGTGCTACTGAGTGTGGTACCAAAGGCGTTGATGAGCTGCTGGATCAGAGTGACAAGGGGTACACTCGTAATGGTACACTGAACTGAACTAAAACTGGGACATCAAGGAAGCATGTAACTGGATGGCTTCCGAATACAAACGCCAACGCAGCCCGAACATCCACGGGAACATATAACTGGTCGTTCCGAAGTGACTCACCAATGTGCTAGAGTCAGGGGAAATCCGGGTTCTTCGACTAAAAACTGATGGGATATAATCCTACGCGATCCTCAACGATGTGATCAAGGTGCTGAAGTCGAGCATGTGAGGAACAACCACTCAGAGAGGCAATTATGACTCCTCTCAGAATGATCCGTAGGCACTTACCACAGATGGTGATAAGTCCAAGGCGTAGGGACCTCTGGGCCTATCCTATGGAATAGAGGAGCTGTCGTCGACAGAGGGAGACCTGCAACTATCAAGGCAATGATGTTTCCTTGACAGGAGCGCGAGGTGGAGAACCGAAATGTGATAGTACTGATGGCCAGACTGACCAAACTGGGAGGGAATAACTGGGCAAGTAGAGTGGGTGGACTCAAACTTCCTTTGTTCAGAGTATGATAATGGGAATGATCAGGCAACATATGAAACTGACTGAGGGGAAAGGGATCATAGCTGTATTGGATCTGGGAGGATAACTGGCTGAGGGAGACTCAAGCTGGTGTAAAATGGCAGGAGACTGCAGAATACTCTGAACAAAGGCGACCTGATTGGGGGTGCTGCCGAGATGATCGATCATAGTGCCAGGAGGCATGGGTGGGGACTTCTTCATGGGTTAAGGAAATAGAAGAAGTGTGTGTAAAATGATACTTTCGTGTGTATTTTACGAGCCCAGGACAGTGCATGCTCGTGGTGTCTTTCAATTTTAAGGAGTCTGAAAGCGATAAGAAGACTCTGAAGTGATGGAATGGTATTGTCGTGTGGATTTAACGAGCCCAGGACAGCGCATGCTCGTGGTTGCTTTCAATTTTAGAGAGTCTGAAAGCAAGTAAGAAGACTCCAGGGGGTTGCTTTTTCGTAGATTTAGTCTCCAAGGCCCAAAGAAGCATAAAAGGATGCAATGAAGAACTCTTCTAGCTGGTGTGACTAGAGTATTCCTTTTTCGTAATTAGTCTACCAGGTCCGGAAAAGGGTTAAACTTATACCAGATAGACGCCCTTTCAGGTACTTTAACGAGCATGAAAGGAAGCAAGATTGCTCGGTGATCTTTTCATTCTTTTAGGAGTCAGAAAAGAGCTTAACAGAAACTCCCTAAGTGCCTTTTTCGTAAAGGAGTTGTTCGGCCCGAAAAAGGGATAAAATTATACCGAACAAAAGGAATGGCCAGGCAAGGAGGAAGTGTTCAATCAAGGATCAGTAATGATGATCAAGAGCGAGGGTAGTGGGGAACACTGGTGGGCCTCCTTGCGGGGTAGATGAAATGGTGGCAAAATAACGAAACATTTGCAGTATGACAGGAGTGAATGGCTCATGTATAAATGTGGAACAATCCGATAGCGGCCGATGTGGCATGCAAACCGAGGCAGCAAGGTGTCGGGACACAATGTTGAAATTGTACCAAGTGAGAGTGAGAAATGGTCTCAAGCATCATCATGAGCTCGGAAAAATGAATCCGGCGATATAAAGGATGTCAAAAATGGGTAACGGTCGATGTGGCACGCAAACCGAGGTGACGGGGGCATTTTGGAAAAATGCCTGAAAAATCTAGAGGTGAGAGCAAAAAATGATCTCAAGCATCATCACCTGCTCGGAAAAATGAATCCGATGATATAAAACATGTGAAAAACGGAGAACGGCCAATGTGGCACGCAAACCGAGGTGACTAGTGGCGTCTGAAAAAATGGGCAAAAAATGATGGAACAAAAATAATGCAACGAGGTGACCATCATGATGGTCTCATCGTGCTGATTCCAGTGGTGGAAACGGTTCAAAAAACGGACTCCGTATGGGGTCAGAATGGCCAAAACAAGAAAAAGTCAACTGACTATAAATAGTGGTGGGTCCAACATGACATGTGTCATTTGTACTTGTTTGACTTTGACTTGTGATCAGAGTGGACCAGAGCTTAGGTGGCATTTCTGGACGATCCAACTGGCTGATTTCAGATCCGGGAGATACAGGTATTCCGTCAAACTCATACCTGCATGTTTTTTAGGGTTGGGGGTTGGGTAGTGGGTCCCAGGGCTGATTTGTACAGTCCACGTGGGGTGGACCGCGGGTTAGGGGGTCGAAACCGCGGTTGGAGACCGCGAGTTTTGGGGTGAACCACGCGGTTAGTGACCGTGTGATTGTTGGATGGATACGCGGTCCAGTACCACGAGTTCCAAGGAGGAACACGCGGTGCTAAACCACGAGGTTAGGGCTAACAGGCGCGGTTAAGTACCGCAGCTATAGGCCTGACAGCCGCGGTCGGAAATCGCGGCAGGAAGCCTAAAAGCCGCGGTTTTGGGCCGAGATTTTGAGGGTCTTCCGGGGGAGGGAACAGGACTTATTTTTGTGACATGAGTCTAATGAGTTGAATTTGTTTGATTGACAGGATGCCGCAGGCTCTATGGAGAGAGCGGGAAATTCCCGATGAGACCATGGGTTTCATTCGGGAGGAGCGCCATGTGCGATCTGTGTTGCGACTATGCGGACTAGTGAAGTTCACACAGATACCCATGATACGTTCAGCAGCATTGCTGCTGAACCGTCTGATCAGCTTCTGGGAGCCGGACATACAGGCTTTCCGGGTACAGGGTGAGAGAGTGGACCTCACCCTGACCGATGTGTACTTTCTGACAGGGTTGCCCTGCCTGGGCAGGGTAGCAGACACACAGCCGCAGGTTGCCGTGGACGTCGACATGGAGGACATGTTGGAGAGATACTGCAGTCCTGAGGCGAGGGTGCATAGAAATGCACTCCTGGTGAGGGACTTATAGGAGCCGGCCGTGCAGGCTATAGTGGCATGTGTGGCGCGGGTATTGGGTTCCCAGTCACCTGAAAAGGTGTCTGGGGGCCAGATGCAGATGATAGAGTGCGTACTGGATGGGGTGTACTACGCGTGGGGCCAGATGTTCCTGACCTGCGTTCAGCGGCAGCTGATGGCAGCGAAAAAAGCTGGCAAGGGATTTTGTTTTGGTTCCTTCTTATGTGCCTTCTTTATGGAGATGGTACCCACACTACAGCCACGGGTGCCGATCAGGGCAGGAGGTATGAGGGAGCCGTGGATGGTGCGGTGGGGCGAGATGATGCGTCGCCGAGGTGGCGGTGACGTGGGCAGGTATTTCACGCAGGAGTTGTACCTGCAGTGGCTCCAGATACCACTGACACTGGACGACTTCCCGTATCAGGACATGGACTTCACGGGAGATCCGGAGGCGCCACGAGCGCCAGGACAGGCATGGGGTCCCGACGGTACATATGTGTTTTTGCTTACATGTTATGTATGTCAAGTGTTATTTATATGATAGTAGATTGATATATTGTGACTAACATATGGGTGACCTTACAGATGTGGGCCCGAGGCCGCCTCCAGGACATGTGGCACGGAGGGGTATTGTGGCCGTCCCAGCTCTGCCTGGGCGAGGTGAGGTCCGTCGCCGTGATGCGGAGGGGACACTGGAGTCGGTGTGGGCACTACTGGATCGGTTGTTGATAGGGGTGACCGACGAGGGATGGCGGGATGTTGATCCTGATGTAGTTCAGGATTGCATGATGGCACCCCGGGAGTTTAGATCTATCGCGATCCGGGTGGCGATCTTCGTGGACCGAGCACGGGCACAGGAGCCCGTAGGAGATGAGGACTTGCCGGAGGAGGAGCGAGGGGAGGACTCAGAGGCAGCCGATGCAGGCAGTGATGCAGGATACGACTCTCATTAGGGAGTACAGGGGACTCCCCCCGAGTTTTGTAGCTACGGCATGTATGTAGATGAGGCTTTAGGCATGTATATCCATTTTTGTATAGCTGAGTACGGGGGTACTCAGGACATGTATAGCACTGAATATGTATATTTTTTGATATATATATATATGCACATGGATGCACCAATTTGTATGATGTTGTTGTATTTGTACGCACATGGATGCGCGTTATGAGTTGTGATATGTTTACATTGCACGTGGATGCCCCTTGTGTATTTTATGTGATGCGACATGATGTATGTATGATTAGGCACGTGGATGCCCCGATGGATATGCATGTGGTTTATGTACATGGATGCAAATGTGGATGCAATGCAATCTTTTTGGGTTTTTATATATTTTCATGAGATGCTATGGGATTGTGATGTATGATGTTACATGGTGTGATTGATATGCCATTCTAGGATGTTGTTGGCCATTTGGTCTACGACACTATTTTGGGCTCTTGGGACATGTGTGAATGTTATGGATTCAAACTGTCGGCTGAGTTGTTTTGCTTGCAGGAATTTTCTAAAAAGGCAGGGATCACGCACCTGGTAGCAGTTGTTGAGCTGGGAGACAAGTAGCTGGGAGTCAAGGAACACATGAAGGTGACATATGCCCATTTGGAGGGCGGCAGTCAAGAGACCGATCACAGCATCATACTCCGCCTGGTTATTGGTAGCAGCGCCTATACATATTCCGTCAAGGTGAATCATCTCGTTGGAAGGGGAGTACAAGACCCATGCTGCAGAAGCCAGGTTGGGAGACCAGCGGCTTGCCCCATCAGCAAAGCCAGTGTAACAAGGTGGAAGATGGTCCATCTGTAATCATGCAGAAATGATGAATGTAAGATGATGGTAAAAAATGTGAAAAACAAAAAGAGAGCAAACTGTACAATGCGGACCAACAAGGTCGCGAGTTATTCTGGGGATAGAGACTCCTTAGGATACAACCCAGCATGGGGGTTGCACAAAGGAAGGCCTTCAGAGTCGGTTTCAGTACGAATAGGAAGTGCCTCTGGCCGTGTGTCCATGTGATGTTCGAGAATGGCGGGGTTGAACCCAGGCATTCCGGTAGAGGGCCATGCAAAGACATCACGGAACTCTTGGAAGAGCTGGTGGTAGTTCTCGATCTCCTGCGCGCTGCAGGAGGCTCCTAAAGTGATGAATTCAGGGGTCCCAATTGTGGCTTTAACATCTGAGAACTGTGAGGGATGAATGGGATGCTGTTTCTGACGAACGGGGGGTACATCAGGCCATGTGTCAATGTGGTGCTCTATAATTGCGGGGTCAAGACTAGGCATTTCGGTATAGGACTAGGCAAAGACATCACGGAATTCTCTGAAAAGGTTTATGTAGTCCTCAATCTCTTGTTTACTGCAGAATGCTCCTAAAGTGATGAGTTCAGGGGCACGTCCTGGGGCAGCGATATCAACTTGGATGACAGGTGAGATGTTGGCCATGTTACCCTCCTCGAAGGCGTCAGGAGCAGGAATAGGGTCCTTGAACCAGTCGACCTTGGTGGGGAGGAAGTCTTTGGACTCAACTGTGAATTGGGTAGCTGTGCTAGAGGAGGATTCTTCTGGGATGAAATAGGAACGGTGGTGCATATCATCCCAGGGATAATCCAGAGCGGTAAGGGCCTCAAGAATCTCCTCATCGGTACGGAAAGTTTGCGTCGTCAAATCGGTTGATGAGGGGGTAGTGGTTGAAGAGATCATATAGATGATATTAACCTCTCCAGAAGGGGGAGAAACCGGGGGGTAGATTTCCTCAATGGTGGGTGGTGCCGTCTCAAGATCCATATTGTTCATCTCATAGAGAGCTGCTCTGTAATCCGGGAGATCGGGACAATGATGGGAGTAATGCCCGTAAATACCGCATATGGCACAGGGGTGGTTAGTGCGTAGGGACTTATCTTTAGGCTTGGGAATGGGGTTAAGTTCGACAGTTGGGATGTTGGGGTCATCATCGAGCATTTGCATGTGCTTTTGTAATGCTGGTAACTGTGGGCATTGGTGGGTTGCATGGCCCAACTCGTCGCACAGCGAGCATTTGGGAGGAGCACGAAATGTTGGAGGGTTTTTAACTGTCTTGGGAGGTGGTACAGCCGTGTAAGGTTGTGGACCTCTGCCCCCAGTGGGTTTGGGAGTAGGAGGTGGAGTTGTGGAGGATGAAGGGGTAGAGACACCAGGAGGTGGCTGAGAGGTAGTAGCCATGGGTTGCACCGGTTGGAGGATGACATCTGGTGTCGGCGGGCGAACGGGAGGCGAAAGATACCATACAGGTAATCCCAAAGTTAGCCCAGGGAGACTAAGGGTAGCCATGATCAGAGCGCTTACTACTCCTGATGGAGGGACTAGGAAGGAGATCGTATGGATCGGTGTAACACCAATGTGGCTAGGTACCAATGGTGGTTTAGGAAACAAGGGTGGTTGATTATTAGGTGGTAGGTTGTCGTGGGACAAGGTACATAAGTCAGACACTTCCGGCGTAGATGATGGCGGAGGAATGGATTGAAAGGTGGAGGTCATCGGCGCGTCTGCGTAGACTCCCGGCCCCATAGAGGAAACAAACGAGGTGGTGGCACGAGAAACAGGTTGTTCAACCATGGGGAGAACATTTTCAGGTGCCGCAGGAGCACTGGGATCATAGTAGGTGAGCTGGTCAACATTAACCACGCGTCCCTCATGGGGGAACATCATGGTGCGAAAGATGGAAGAGGCAACCGCCCGCATGGCATTCATGTAGCTACGGCCAAGTAAAAGGTTATAATCCAATTGGGCATTGATGACCTCGATATCGATGAGGACGGTTTTACCACCTAACTGGACAGGGACATTGGCTAGGAGACCTTGGGGCTGAGCCGAACGTCCGTCGTAGGCGCGTAACACAGTGGTTGACTGCTGGAGTGTAGGGGATCCCAACTTCTGCCATACGAATGTGGACATAACGCATGTGGAGGCACCCTCATCGATGATGCATCGATGGATGACAAGATTCCGAACGGAAAAAGAAACTTGGAATGCTAAGGTGGAAGGCAGGCATGGTTTGGACTGGTCCAAATCAAATGCCATCAAATTCGAATCATTTGGGTCAATCCCCCCAATGGCAGAGAGTAAAGTCTTGCGTTGGGAAGGGCAGTTCTTCAAGACTTCTAACGCAGACATGGCTGCGGGAGATTGGGCTAGGTCGTCTACAATGTTGTAGTTTGACGCAGCATGCGCATTGGGGTTGTTGTTGATACGGCGAAGTGGGAAACGAGCTGCTTTGGGAGCGCCATCGACCGGCGGGGGAGGGATACGTAATGCTTGATCAGTGGGATGAGCGTTAGCGGTTTTATCAGTGGGAATGGCTTCAGAGGTGGAGCCATATTGGTTCCGACGGGTCTGTAGGTTGACATCATTGGAAGACATCATCAAGAAGTGATGGGTACCTAAGTCAAACATGGGTTGATCAGGAGCGGCGTATGTGATCTGTTGTTGTTGGGGTTGCGCGTTAGCTTGAGGGGCTAACGGCTGAGTGTTCACCACGCCTTGGGTTGGTAAGGGGTTTTGCAGCACCAAAGGTTGCTGCTGAGGTTGTGGGGGGTTGGGCGGTGCTGGGGGAGCCGCATGCCCTTGGCGATGGGCCTCATCAACCCAGAGTTGCCGAGCTCACTCTAAGTGTGGGCAAGCATGTATGTAGTGGCCATAGACCCCGCAAATAGAACAAGGATGGTTTGTTCGCAAATTGGGGTTTTTGGCCTACTTGGGCGGGCGATCAGGGTTTTGATTAGCGGGGGCCGCATTGTTGTTGTCGGGGGGATTAGCCGGTTGACCGGCTTGGTGTGCAGGTTGGTTGTTCCCATGATTACGGCCCTTGCCGCGGTTCTGTTGGCCCTGGTTGCGTTGGTTGTTCTGATTTTGCTGCGGGTTCTGTTGGGCGTAAACTTGCCCTTGAGCAGCAGGTGGATTTTGAGGTTGCGCAGGTGCTGGAGCAGGCTGTGGGGGATGATATGCAGGTGGAGGTTGAGCAGGTACAGCAACTTGAGGAGGTTGCTGATATGACTGCGGAGCAGGTTGTGAGTGTGCCGTAGGGGCTTCCTGTGGCGGATAATAAGCGGGTTGGGCTTGTGAAGGCACAGGAGCTGGGGCAGCCTGCAGATGGTAGTAAGGCTGAGGTGCGATTGGGGGAGCATAAGCAGGAGTCGCATAACCGAAGCACTGAGGTGGATAGGAGGGTCCATGGTGATGTGTCATGGGAGCATACGAGGTGGTTGCTCCAGACTATGAGGTAGCCCATGAAAGATTGGGGCCAGGGGAAGGACGTGTAATAGAAAATGGTTGGGGATGCGAAGAAACCCGGCCAATGATACCGTCGGCAGCGTGGGATGCCCCCGGCGCATCATGCTGGGAGGACTCACCGCGAGGGGCGTCAGGTATAATGGTATAAAGGTAACCCGACTGGGCGTAAATGAGGTCGAACTGTTGAGCCTTAAGGATGGCCTCTTCTTCAGACTGGGGTCTTTCTGATGCCACATCCTTAGCAATAACAGGGAGAAGGGATTTGAGGAACCAATCTAGGAAGATACGGTCGTCTAGTTTGATCTTGCATAGGCTACGGCGTCGACGCCACTCATGGATGTGGTCCATGATATGGGTAGCCGTGTTTTGTCTACAAGATAGGAGGATCTCAACGCCCGCGTCGTAGCGTACAGGCAACTGGAAGAACTGCAGAAAGGTCGAGGCAAGGGAAGCAAAGGTGGCGTGGGTCCCATGAGGTTGCTCGATATACCACTTGGCTGCAGAGCCAGTGAAGGTGCGATGTAAGAGACGGAGGCGAACAGAGTCATCCACTATGGAATTAGAGGAACAACATAGGTGGAAAGACATGATATGGTTTTGTGGGTCCTCACCGGCCTTACCCTCGAACTTAGGGATGTCCGAGGGAAGCTTGGTAGGCATATGAGGCCATGAAGGGTCGTGTCGGATAGGGTCGTTGGTCAATATGGCGAGGTCAGGTAGGTTGAGGCTAGCCATGAATGGCAAACTGGAAGAAGGATGTGACACAGTAGTGGGTTGGACCAAGTTGGGGCCAATGCCCCCAAGTGGAGGGACAGGATTTGGGATGGTGCCCCCAAGTGGGGGGACTAAGGTGGTGGAGGATGGTCCAGCACCACCATGGGTTGTGTGAGCCACCGATGTAGTAGGGATAGGGATTCCCGCTGCGGGAATAGGTACCGTGAGGGGAACGGTAGATGAGGGTCCCATGGAGGGCATACCCAAAACAGGTGTAGTAACTGGTGTAGTGGTGGATGTGCCACCAATGGTCCCTATAACAAAAGGAGTGGAAGTCGTGCCAGCCATGGGGCTAGTAGGGGCAGTGTAAATAGGGTTCTCAGACTCTTCGTCAGAATCCGAGGTAAAGTAAGGAGCGTCAATATCTGGTGACGGAGACCTACGTCGTTGACGAGTGGGGTCAAGTGACAAGGCTCTAGATCTGTGATGGGTGGTATCAACGGATGATGATCGGAATCTATGACGAGTGGTGTCAAGAGAACCGTGCTGTGGGGGCTCGCCCCTGAGGCGCCGAGAATGTCTCAGGGACTCAATGGTGACAGATGGTGTCTAATCTCTGTGGGTTGAGGTGAGTAAAAATAGCTCAAAAACCCTAATGCAACCGAGTGTGCAGAAGGAGAGCTCAAAAACAAGGCACTCAGGCCAACAGCCAACTCAAAACACCCACTGCAACAGCTGTGCTACAATAGGTGGAGTAACAACAAAGATGGTCAGAATACCAACAAGCAGCAGGTTTCCTAAAAATAAAATGGTGGACTCACTAGACCAAAGGGTGGTAAAGGAGCATGCACACACCTAACTAAAAGTATTCTGACTCAACTAAACATATCCTCTGCAAGGTGATGAAATCCAAGTCAGACAATATGAGTAGGAAAGCCAAGTGGCTATGATATTCCCCCACCGGGAGGGATACCGGGTAGTCAATCCTAGAAGAATGGCAACTAAGATACCCCGTTCATGACACGTCCAGAAAGGTGAATCTGCCGTTTAGTTCATTGACCGCAATACCCCTATACAGGGATATCCCGCGAACCGCGAAAGGTAGCCCTTCGGTTACTGAATGGAGTGCGATATTCCACTCAGGCCTCCGGAACCAGTCTCCCGACTTCAACCCTCCTAAGGGAGAGGCCCTCTGATAAAATGGTCGTAACCGTGCCAAAAAGTACTAGGGGATTTTGGTTCCCTATTTGGATAACAACTATGTCTCAAGTGAAAGTAACCGAGGGGTGTTATTGGAAGCCTATCCCCCCGATCCTACCTAACTACAATGATTCTTTTGTGTTCCCCAAGTGGGGTTAGAATGTTGGTTCAGTTAGGTACTTTTTAAGGCTCACTTGATTTATGTGACAGAGTGTGTGCTCGTGAGGTTATGAACCCAAAATAGAAGTGCCACAAGGGGGGCAACTTCTAACTATCAATAATGCTGGAATTGAAACTTTAACTTGCAAAATTTTCTGAATTAAAAATACTGAAATTTTAAAAAGATTCTGTAAAAGGAACAGAAATTATGTTGCAGAAAGGCTATAAGGAAGTGGGACTGCAGGTAGGACAGAGGGCTGTTCAGATGCAGAAAATATTGCAGCAAAAGGGGCTGGACTCGAATTAGGGAAAAAATGCAGAAATCAGACCGCGGGTCTGTGGCGAATCGGAACAGGCGGACCGCGGGTTTAATGGAAACAAACGCGGTCAAGTCGCGGTTTATCGGGCCGACAGGCGCAGTCAGGACGCAGGAAACTGGGAAAAAGACGCAGTCAGGTCGCAGCAAAAGGGCTAACAGACGCAGTCGGGACGCATGAAAGAGGCAGAGAGCTGCAGTCAGGACGCGGGAAAATGGCCGACAGGCGCAGTCAGATCGCGGCAAACAGGATGATTAGCCGTGGTCAGATCGCAGGTAACAGACTTGAATCCGCCGGCAGGGCGTCGAAAGCAGTCTGAGAGCTGCGGTCGGGTCGCAGGTAAAGGCCTGAAAGGCGCGGTTGGGACGCGACTACAGAGGGAAAAAGCGCGGTGTGCGGCGGCCAAAAGGGACAGCCGAAAAGAAAAAATTATAAACGAAACCAGAAATTCAAAATCTAGGGGAGTCGCCAAAACTGTAGCTAGGGTTTTACCCCTAGCTTGTGCAAATGAGCACCTACTAAGGAGAATGGACTCCTTAGTAGCAGTTCAGTAAATGTAAATAATTAAGCTAAAACAGAAATTAAATTAATTCTAAAACATGCATGAAACATAAACAACAAATTTAAAGAATGGCTTTTTGTATTGAAATTACCTCCAATGTGAAGGTTTGATGAAGCTTTTTGCAATGTCCAAGAGGATGCTCCAAGCTCCAATATGCTCCTTCTCTTTCTCCAATGGTGGGAATGGGCCAAAGGTTGCTCTCAAGGTGAAAGTAGTTCAATGGTGAACTAGGGTTTCGAGAGAGATTTTGGCAGAGTAAGGGTGCTAGTGATTGTGGATATGAAATAATGGATCTCCATCACCTATTTATAGTTTTTTGGTGGTGGAGTGCTGACCCATGGTTTTAGGAAACACATGGTTTAGGGCAGTTGTATAGGGTTTTTTCCTCCTTTTCCTCATTATTTTATATTTTTTCTTCCCTTTTTAGGGGTTTTTGCTATTTTTAGAGGAAAAAGGGGGTTTTTTAGCCTTTTTGAGGCTATTTTGATGGTTTTGTGGCCTTTTGGAGGCATTTTAGGCCTTTTGGAGGCTTTTTAATGGGATTTTTTGGGATTTTAAGGGAAATATGGTAGGAAAATGGACAAATGAACCATATAATGTGGTAGATGAGATAGTGAGCACTTTTTAAGTGTTAACAATCATCTCAGTACTCATGGATCTGCAATGTATTGGTCGGCAGCCATGCTTTGAGTCAATTGTTTTCGAGCATGGGGATGCCCACCTTAGTGGTATATCTGACATTTTTTTTTCTGTTCTAGATCCTCGTTGCTCTCCTCAATGCTATCTTCGCACAGTATTTGTAAAGTCTTTCAGCCATTAGTCTCTTTTGACCTAACACTTTAGGGGGCATCTGTTATACCTCTATATTTCATAGTGTCGCATCTTCACAATAAAAGCATTTGACGACACTTCCCCTGATACATAAAACACCCAGAGGGAAAAGTAATGAATGACCCATAAAGACAAATCCTTCATGTCACATGACAAACCCAACTGAGACCTATTTATCAACACTACTGCTCCTTGCTCAGTCTTAGGGGCATGGTAGTCCATACTACCGCGTTATGCTTCTTTCCTTGAGCATGGTACTACCGCCCTATGCTCAGGTGTAGGGGTGCGGTAGTCTCCTTTTAGCCTTTTTGCCATGACTTGTGGGATCTTGATCTTTGAGAGATTATTAAGGATTGACACCTCTGTTTCGATCCTAGGACACCTTCTAAGATTAGTGGGTCTGATCCACTAAACACTCCCAAGATCCATTCTTCTCTCTTGTTGGTTAATCCTCCTACACACTATAAGAGAGAGGCCTTCCATGAGCAAAGGGGAGGAATCTTTGAGATATCAAACCTATGGTCTTAGACATTTGTTGAGATATCTAGAGGAGAAAGCACTTGGAGTTGGGAGTTGGCTTGGACATGAAGCAACTGTTGTAAGTAACTTAAAGTTTGCAAATAAAATATAACTTGTCTTGTTTTCCAAATTGTGTGTGTTGATGTTGTTTCAATTACATGATTTTTTTCTATGATAGATTTAGATTCTAACATATATTTCAATTGTTGATGTATATGTAACTTCAGAATGTATTTCACATATATGTATATTGTATTCCTATAGAGATGGTATTATTCCTCTATAAGGAAGTGTCGTTATTTATATTGTAAGTGTCGTAACTTATACGTGATGGGTTATTAGACCACCTTGTTTGGGGTCGGCCCTGTATAAGTCATGTGGGTCAAAGGGTTATTAGACCACCCTATTGGGGGTCGGCCATGTGGGTCAAAGGGTTATTAGACCACCCTATTGGGGGTCATCCCAGTCAGCATTATGTTATGTGGTTAAGTTCGAGCCTACATGAGTTAGGTAAAAAGGCAAGTCAAGTCAAGTATAAATAGAGTGCGGGAGGCACTCTATTTGCTCACTCACTTCTCACACATGCACTCAAGGAGGAGTGGCACACTTATGGAGGAGAAGGATCTGCTGCTAGGTTATGGCTATCTGTCTTGGTTGGTTGTATCATTGCTCTATCTATCTCTGAGGAAGTTATTGGGGTTTTTCACCTTTATGGTTTTCCCCAAGTAAATCTTTGTGTCTCTTGTGTGCTTGCATTATTGTCTCCATGATTGATATGCTGTAGATATGCTGTACATGTTGTTCTCTCAGTTAAGATCCTAGATTATATTGAAGTAAATGCAGAAAATATAACATGGTATCAGAGCTAGCCTGAAAGAAGGCATGATATGGCATGTATGACACTTGTTGCACTTACGATGCTAGGGCTTGATATAGCAAAAACCAGTCATCGTAGCACTTTCGCTATAAATCCGTTTTGGCAAAGTTTTTGGATCTGAAATTGTTACAAGACGGAGATTAAATCTCCAGGTACCTTGTTTCCAAAGGAAAACCTCTAATTCATTGTACTTTGTGATTTATGATATGTACAATATAGGGTTTCTGCCTCTTCCAGATCTGAGTCAAAATCAGATGACCTTGGGAAAAAGGTCATATCTTGGGCTAGAAAGATCCAAATGAAATTTCGTAAAAAGTGATAGGTAGTACACAGTCTGTACTATCTTAGAAAACGTTTTCAGAGGTCGAAGTTGAACCAGTGACATGGGGCACTCCGTACAAGTGCGCTCTCCTGTATTATCCCATAAAAAGGTCACGTTGCGACATTTGGCATATCTCTCTCTCAGAGAATCCAATTGAGGTCAGACCTATCAGGATGGAAAGATAACAGGTCAGGATATCTCAAGAAACTTTTTTAGACCCTGTGGATCAAAAATTTCAGAGTTACACCAGAAACAACCAAGTACATATTTCTGTCAAAACAGAATTATTTTTTGGTACCTTCATTCATGGCTTCCGGAATTTAGGGCTTTGGAGAAAGTTGGAATTTTTGTAATCGGAGACCACGGATGGATGCTACTCATCAAAATAGAAATTTAGAGACCAAGATCAGAATTTTTGGTTGGGCAGAAGGACGGTCTTGATTAGACCCTAGTTCGGGACTTTGATCAGAAAAGTGGAAAATTAGGGCTTCTGTAAAAATGGGAATTTTTGAAATCTGTGACCACGGCTGGAAGCTCCTCAGAAAAATAGAAGCTTAGAGCTTTGGATCAAACATTTTGATTGGGAAGAAGAGTGAGCTTCATCAAACCCCAGTTCAGGGTCACGTCCAGTGAATCCAGAAGTTTCAAAAGCAAAATTGAGGAGTGAAACTTTGCAGTTTTCAAATTCTGAATATACCAACTTGATCAGCTCATCAAGGCACTTATTCCTATCCTGTCAGAAGTTTGAATTTTTGGGGTTTCTCTGACAAACCCATATCCAGCTCAAGGTCCAGTTCTTGCAAATCAAGTGGATTGGGTTAATCCTAGAAGAAGATGGATTGATCATCTGCATGAGTGAAGAAGTTCCTGTTTCAGAGGGAGATGAGGCTAAGGCCTTACATAAGAAGATTACAAGCGATATCGACAGGTATGACTCATTGAGGTATGTTTCGATATTTGTCCATGATTAAGTTTATGGTATGTTTGTCTTCATGTTATTACGGTTAGTACAATTTTGATTTTAGATTTGTCGTATCACCTTAACAAAATTATGAATGCGTGATAGAAGATATTCATTGGTTAGGGTGTTGACACTTATGATTGTACTAATGCATTATGGTGTTGTATGAGGTTTATGTTGTCTACTAACATGAAAGGTACACCAAGAAAGACAAATCATGTTCTGGTTCAAGAACGTATGATCATGGTGACATGAAGACAAGGATTCATCCATTGTCATGGATCTCATAGAAGATCCATTTACGAGGTATGTATAACTTGGTTTTGTAATAGTTGACCTATGAGATATACAGGTTACTAGCACAAGTCATTGAAGAAAGACAAGAAGACATCATGTGAGTATGTTAGAAATAAATAGCTAGCATGCTAATCCAGGATAACTCAATCATGATACTAATAAGCATTCATAGGGACCAAGGATGAATATGAGTTCAAGAACAGGTAATTCAGGAAGCAAAGATCAAGAGGGAGCACACTCCAGTTGCTCCTGTAAGAAAGCAAAGGAGCACACTCCAGTTGTTCCTGCAAGAAAGAAAAGGAGCACACTTCAGTAGTTTCTGCAAGGATGCAGATATTCAGAGGGAGTTGTCCATCTCTCTACATTCCACAACAGAAAGGTGTAGAAGAAGCTACTTTAGATTAGGACTCCAGCATCTCCTGCAAGGAAGCGAAGACTCAGAGGGAGTCCATCCAACGAACAAACAAAGATAAGTATTTTAATTATCATTTCTTGCATATTTGTTTGTTTAAGTAAAATTGTTCAATGATGTATATGCTCATGTTCCTAGACTTAGGATATGTATTGTGCATATTAGAAAAGTTGCATTGATGAACAGTATACTACTAATATACATGGGTGAGTGGCCTATGTCACTGTACAACATTCCATTGCTACTTATCTAGAATGAAACCTCTTTGCTGACATGTTGGGAGTTATGCACACTCTTAACAATGTTCTGGTAGAGATTGGAAGGCATCTAGAAAGTTACAGGATATGGATAAATGTTGTATTGAAGCATTGGCTAAGATAATTGCATGACTGTATGACATATTTCTTTATGTGTAAGAATTTGTTCTGAAAACTATGAGATGTTTCTAATCATGCAATTTAACCTGTTTTGTAGGAAAGACCGCATATCTTCACCTACAAAAGGACTACAACATTTGCTCCAGCAACAAAGATATTTATTGAAGATATTGAAGTTCCCAGGATCTGGGATGAAGAAATGGAATGCCATGATCTGTCGATCATGAAGAATGATGTTTGGGATGTAGTCCCAAGACGTGAAGGGAAGTTTGTTATGACTTCCAAATGGAACTATCAGATCAAGCATGTTGCAGATGGAAGCATTGAGAAATATAAAAGTGATGAAATAGAAGATGCACCAGATGGATCTCAAGACAGCATGATGTAGTCATATATGTGTGCAGAACTTGGTATGGTAGGATAGACAGCTTTCTATCCAGTTTGGGCGTTACCAAGAGTAAAGAAGATTCCAACCTTTTCTACAAGGTTGAAGAAGGCAATCCAGTGATACTACTTTTGTATGCAGATAACCTATTTGTTACAGGTAAAGATAGATTGATTGCCGACACGCAGTGGAAGCTTTCTTCCAAGTTCGAGATGAAGAACTTGGGGATGATGCACTATTTGTTTTTGGCATGGAGGTGTGGCAGAGTGCATATGAAATCTTCCTTGGACAAGGGAAGTATGTAGTAGAGATCCTGAAGAGGTTCGGAATGATGGACTGCAAG
Source organism: Larix kaempferi (assembly GCA_027924585.1). NCBI lineage: Eukaryota > Viridiplantae > Streptophyta > Pinopsida > Pinales > Pinaceae > Larix > Larix kaempferi. The sequence goes on along the minus strand of BSBM01001595.1, from coordinate 892,925 downwards.
GATATGGCCACACCTATGGCATCGAATCTGAAGCTTCTATGTGATGCTTCATCTGAGCCGGTTGATGTCTCTTTGTATCGTCAGATGATTGGGTCCTTCATGTACCTGACGAACACGAGACCAGATATTTGCCTTGCAGTGAACACATTGAGTTAGTTCCTGATGAATCCGAGGAGTGTTCACCTGGTTGTTGTAAAGCATGTTCTGAGGTACTTGAAGGGTACAGTGGATTATGGGCTCAAGTATGAAGCAAATCAAAAGTTTAACCTACAGGGTTATGTTGATTCAGATTGGGCTGGAAGTGCTGCAGATAGGAAGAGCACATCTGGGTGCTGCTTCAGTATGGGATCAGGTGTGATCTCTTGGTTTAGCAGGAAGCAGTCCTGCATAGCACTGAGTACAGCTGAGGCAGAGTATGTTGCAGCCTGTTCAGTTAGTTGTTAGGTAGTATGGCTACGGAAGCCACTGTCTGAGCTATTTGATCTCCCGTTGGAGGCTACTGGTATCTTCTGTGATAACCAGAGTTGTGTAAAGCTGTCCGAGAACCCAGTGTTTCATGACAGGAGATCAAATATCACTATATCAGGGATATGGTGCAGAGAGGAGCTGTGAAGCTCCTGTATGTTGTGACGAACGAGTAGATTGCCGATGTGCTGACGAAGCCACTAGCCAGGGTAAAGTTCGAGTACTTCAGAGAGAGACTTGGCATTCTTCAGATCGAGAATACTTTGAGGAAGAAGTGATGGACACATTTGCTGAAGCCATTCCAAGCATGTTGGAAGGAGGATCCTTCACATGGCTGTGGATGTAAGCGCTGGATGATGAGCATCAGGATGATGTTCTGGTTTCTGCTGGATATGATCAGTTGGATCATTTTATGTATGTATCTACGCATCATGTGGATGCTGGATATGATCAGTTGGATCATTTTATGTATGTATGTATGCATCATGTTGGATGCTTGGACCATGTATCTGTATATGTATCGGGTGGATACATTGTATGATCAGGTAGATCATGGATGCTAATGGATACATTGTGTGGATCATGTATCTTTGTATGATCAGGTAGATCATGTATGTTGATGGGTACATTGTGTGGATCATGTATCCTTGTATGATCAGGTAGATCATGTATGTTGATGGGTACATTGTGTGGATCATGTATCTTTCTATGATCAGGTAGATCATGTATGTTGATGGGTACATTGTGTGGATCATGTATCCTTGTATGATCAGGTAGATCATGTATGTTGATGGGTACATTGTGTGGATCATGTATCTTTGTATGATAAGGTAGATCATGTATGATTGATGGATACATTGTGTGGATCATGTATCTATGTGTGCATCAGATGGTTGCATTGTATGATCAGGATGATCGTGGATGACGAGCTTCTCCAGATGACATGCAGTAGGATGCTGAAGTGATGATGACGAGTATCAGATGATACTTTGTGGCCGTGGATCAGGTTGTGCAGGTAAGCATGTAATTTGTGCCCTGGGAGATTTGCAGATGGTCTTTCGAGGTTTTTCCTATGGCATGTAATTCGGTGCCCTGGGACATCTGGCAAATGCTATTGCAAGGTTTTGCTTGGAAGGACATGTAATTTGTGCCCTGGGAGATCTGCAGATAGTCTTTCGAGGTTTTGCCTATGGCATGTAATTCGGTGCCCTGGGATATCCGGCAGATGCTCTTGCGAGGTTTTGTCCTATGGCATGTAATTTGCTCCTGGGAGATCTGGACAGGATGAAAAAGGCCTCAGATGCTTCAGCCAGGTTTTTCCATGACCACATGTAATTTGCTCCTGGGAGATCTGGACAGGATGAAGAAGGCCTCAGATGCTTCAGCCAGGTTTTGTGGTGGACCACATGTAATGTGCTCCTAGGAGATCCGACAGGTAGAGCTGTGTGCTCGTAATAGCCTGGGATGCTTCAGCCAGGTTTTGTGGTGAGATCACATGTAATGTGCTCCTGGGAGATCCAACAGGTAGAGCCGCGTGCTCGTAACAGCCTGGGATGCTTCAGCCAGGTTTTGTGATGGGTCACATGTAATGTGCTCCTGGGAGATCCTACAGGTAGAGCTGTGTGCTCGTAATAGCCTGGGATGCTGCAGCCAGGTTTTGTGACGCACGTAATAAGTCCTGAGGATTCCACAGTATGGCTAGTGTTGATGAAGACCTGCAGGTGGTGGGCCTACATCCAGTATGAAAAAGGACTGGCTCTGTAGAACTTCCTATGACGAGTAGATTCAGAGATTGATTGAGATAGTAGCAGCAGTGATGATGATGATGACGATGCATCGATGACGATGATCCAGAGAAGATGACTTGTGCTAGAAGAACTGTGCTGAGAAATACCTTCCTAGTTAAGAGGGAGTGTTGATGTATATGTAACTTCAGAATGTATTTCACATATATGTATATTGTATTCCTATAGAGATGGTATTATTCCTCTATAAGGAAGTGTCGTTATTTATATTGTAAGTGTCGTAACTTATACGTGATGGGTTATTAGACCACCTTGTTTGGGGTCGGCCCTGTATAAGTCATGTGGGTCAAAGGGTTATTAGACCACCCTATTGGGGGTCGGCCATGTGGGTCAAAGGGTTATTAGACCACCCTATTGGGGGTCGGCCCAGTCAGCATTATGTTATGTGGTTAAGTTCGAGCCTACATGAGTTAGGTAAAAAGGCAAGTCAAGTCAAGTATAAATAGAGTGCGGGAGGCACTCTATTTGCTCACTCACTTCTCACACATGCACTCAAGGAGGAGTGGCGCACTTATGGAGGAGGAGGATCTGCTGCTAGGTTATGGCTATCTCTCTTGGTTGGTTGTATCATTGCTCTATCTATCTCTGAGGAAGTTATTGGGTTTTTTCACCTTTATGGTTTTCCCCAAGTAAATATTTGTGTCTCTTGTGTGCTTGCATTATTGTCTCCATGATTGATATGCTGTAGATATGCTGTACATGTTGTTCTCTCAGTTAAGATCCTAGATTATATTGAAGTAAATGCAGAAAATCTAACATCAATTTGTTAGAAATATTGTATGTGCTTGTACTTTGATTCATCCCAACAGGTACATTCGCGAGGACTTGAGGATCGGAACAATAACTAGGACGAGCGACTAAAGCAAAGGTCAGTTAAACCTCTCTCATTTCTTTCAAAAGTATAATATTGAAGCATTTGTTTGAATATAGGAATTCAAGCATTGGTAGCACTCATAACTTCATTGACCCTTGGATCGCCAAACATGATGATTGTTTTGTCCATCCTTGCTCCAACTTTGAAGTCATGGTTCCCAATGGGGGAACCTTACCTTGCAAGGGAAAATGTCACAATGTGCGTATCTCTCTGAAAGATTATAACCTATGCTCTGACATGTTTGCCTTGTCCTTAGGAGGATATGATGTGGTTTTGGGCATTCAATGGTTATGCACACTTGGCCCCAGATTATGGGATTTTACTGAACTTTGGATGCAGTTTTCAGTCAATGTGACACAACACAAATTTATGGGCTTACAACTAGGGTCTCTCCACATCATCAATTCACATCACCTGGAAAAGATCCTTAAGAAGAATTCACATGGTGTCATCGCTCAGCTCCATTCCATCCAAATTCACCCATCAACGGTCTCCACTACTTCCTTGGATAGATATACAAGTGTCCTTGTTGCACCAGTGAGCTTGCTTCCTTCAAGAGACCTTTCCGGTAAGCATTTAGCCGTATCTACATCTCAGCAGGAAATGATGGCTAATTTTCCTGCAGTACAGAAGTGGCATCCATCCCTACTAGGAAATTATTGCTGCATCAAGACTGATCTCCAGACTCTGGAACATTTTCTGGAACATTAGGTCTCCTCACCAGCACACTGGAAATGGGTTATCCAACTCATGGGTTCTGACTATGCGATCACTTACAAGAAGGGTAAGGATAATATGGTGGCAGATGCTCCTTCTCGCCAATTTGATGACCCAGTTTCTCTTACAACTATTTCTATGCTTGTTCCAAATTGGTTGCAATTTGTTCAACACGGCTATCTCTTCTATGAACTCCATGCTTCTTCCACGGCAGGGCACTTTGGGTTCCTCAAAACCTATGACCAGGAACAATGTAACTTCTTTTGGTAGGGACTGAAAATTAAGATTCACCAGATGGTGGTTGAGTGTGATACTTTCCATGTCAACAAGGGTGAAACAACACTCCTTTTGGGACTGCTCGAACCCTTTCCCATCCCTACACAGATGTGGACAGCCATTTCTATGCATTTCCTAGAAGCGCTCCAGTGGTAAAATACCACATCTAAAAGGACACCATATGAAGCAATTTATGGACAGGCACCACTAGTTCTTCTTCCATACATGCTCAGCAGCTCCCCAGTTAAGGAAATTGACTCGGTTCTTCGAAACCGCGATCAGATTCTTCTCATTCTACAAGACAATCTTCACATGGAAAGAATTCAACTGAAACAAAAATCCGATCAACACCATTCTGAGCGGACTTTTCACATAGCTGATATGGTCCTTCTTCATCTACAGCCTTCCAAGAAATCCTCCCTAAAACTCAAAAGGCGTCAGTGGTCCGGAATGCAACCCGAGGATGCTACAGGGGAGCCACTCCTTCAGATTCTACATCAATTTCCACATCTAAATCTTTGAAGACAAAACTTTTTCTAAGGGAGAGGGGATGTTAGGAACCCATGTCAACCCTTCTATTTACTTTGTTAGTATATTGTTGTTGGACGCATATGCTTTGTAATTCATCCCGTAGTATTTGTTGATCCATAGTTTGTATTATTGTTGTTGGACGCATATGCTTTCTAAGTCATCCCATAGTAATTGTTGATCCATATTTTGTATTTTCCCATGGTTTGTATTGACACATCGTATTGACCCATGGTATTGGCACCTAGACTTAGTATATAAGTTTGTCTTGAGACCAATGAAGGTACCGTGAAGTTAATTGTATTGAGATTTCTCAAAAGAGGTTGCCCCCTCGAAGTGGTCTGCAATCAATATAAAAGTGATTCTGAGTTCTTTCATTTCTGCTATTTTGTTTGTTTTCATTAATTAATTATTGCAGGTTCTTCACAAAACATCTATGCCAAATGGTGAACTCTATAACACTGAGCTCATCTCGAATGCTATAAATCAATATCTAAGGTACACTCGGATTTATAAGGTCAAATAGGGTGATAACAGGAATATTAAGCATCTTGCAAACATTGGATTGGATAGTAGAAGAACTGGTAGCAGTATTGATTCTGTCCCTGGGTATAGGACAGTTTTTGTCTCTCATGTCAAACCAAGATCTCGTGGACAGGAGTGCATTACCAAAACTTTCCCCTCTCTTGGGAGATGATCAGCCTGTAATGTTAGGATAGCTTCTGACCGTAACACTTTAGGTATTTCCTAGGATAGCTTAGTTGCCTCCTCTTAGTCTGTCTTCCTTTGATGAGATTGTTAAGCCTAATATTGGTGATTTACAACGATGGATCTAATGGCTTCTCCTCGTAGCCAAATTAAGGAAAGCTCTTGTATTTCATATTTTTATTGGTGATCTAGTTAGCTCTCTTTCTGCCATGGCCTCAATTCCCATCACTGTTGTCATCGCCTTCAGGGATTTTTTAAACTTTTTTATGGCATAAAGCTTATCCAATATGGATCTACTTGCATTTTGTTTTGATATTCTGATATTTATTTCGATTTCTACTTTAGGCAGCTGATGCACTCCTTATTTCACCAGTTCATGTATTTTTGACTCCCTTCGACCTATTTGGTCATTAGTGGACAATGGACATTGATATAATTTTTTTCTTTCTTTTTTGTTTTGTATCACAACAAAGCTTTGGGTTTCTAAACAACCTATTTTGGGCATGTTTTGTATAATGTTGTTGCAAGTTAATATAGTGGACATTGATATAATCTGGTTTTTTTTCTTTATGTATTAGATTGAAGCTTAGGATTCCAAACAACCTATTTGAAGCATATATTATGTAATATTGTTGCAATCTAAAATAAGTATCAAAATAAGGAGTGCATAGTACATTAACTCCTAAAGAAAAAATAAAAGTAAATATTATAATATCATTACAAAATACAGGTAGCCACCATTGGCTATTTGTATGTATTATTTGATATATATATTTTGATAAAAATGGAATTTGACTGTTAGTTTGCTTAATCCATGCTATCATGATGTCCCTTCTAATCATATGTCCCGGCATTCCTTTTGTTCCATGTGGAAATTCTGAAATTCCTTTGTTCTAGTGATTTCTTCTAGTGATGTAACTATCCAGGGTTTTAGTTATGTGCCGACTACCTTGCTTGAAATTTTTATGGAACTATGACCAAAATTTATGTTGTCTTTTTATTTGATATTCTACTCCTAAATAGAAACCCATACTTCCAACTTATTGTGTTGGTTCCCTTGTTTTTGTTCCTTGTTAATTTTTAATGTTCATAAACTCATGCTTGTGAGCCCACCCTTCATAAAATGATATTTTGGTTGATCTACTAGAGTCCAAATTTTGTTACCCAAATTTGAACTCGCAATTCTTCCTCTGCTTGGCTTTGTTTATGAAGTTCCTCGTCAAAGTTGTTAAGTCATCCTATTCAATTCTGAGGCCTATGAATCACGATTGGGGAACCCTAGGGATGGGTCCCTCAATTGTGGATGAACGGTTTTCCATGCTACATATTAGAAAACTCAAGGACCATTAGAGACAGTTTCCTAGTGTGATGACTCTTTAATAGAGAAAAAGAAGAAAAAGCCTTTTGTTAGGGTTTTGGTGTTCTGGAAATGCCAGACGTGGGGCTCCCATGCCTCCTCCATCTAGGCCTAAATCATGGCCTCTGGAGTAATGCAGTCTGCATAGTACCACATCAGTCTACATTGCTTTTAAGACAATCTCATATTCACAACAAGAAATATCAATAGAGGTTTCATCAAAATCAGTTTCATAATTTCATTACTTCAAGTGATGGTACATGGTGATGAATTCCACAGTCTCTTCCAAGGATCCATTGTTCTTTTGGTGGCCAAATGCCCAGGAATAATTGGAATGGAATTATGATCTAATGATCTGTTATTTGGCTCTGAGATAGCTTTTGGAGGCCCTGTAATGGAAATCTAGGCTAGTTATGGCCAGCACAAGGCAGCAACCTAAAAAGAATACCTAGTAAGTCTAGGGAAAGGGAAGCAACAGAAGGGAGTGGCATGCACAACACACCTCAAACCCTAAAGGCAAACCTTCCCTTACATCCTTGCATATCTTGTTTCTATATTTATTTTTGTTTGGAGCTTGTGGATAAACCAAATAATTTGCCTTCTAACCAGGCAAGCTGTTCATTTGTTTTCAGTAATTGCTAACAATGTTTGAGGGTTAATAAACTGATAACGGATTTGAATTTATGCCAGGATATGTTTCAAAGCTATCGAGTTGCACAGCCATGACAAAGTTTGATATATTTGACACTTCCCAAATTGAACAAGATATTAGTAATTTATTTAAGTGTTCTGATATTCTAATCCAAAGCAAGAAAGAAACTAACATTTTGACATTCCTTTCTCCAGATTCGCTGTTGTCTTACATATGGTTGGGCATGGGGCCATTGATAGGAAAATAGTGTTCATAAACTATATTAGAATAGATCTCCTTTGGTGGAAATTTGTAGATAAGATGCCAATATTTTATGAAGTTGGATCTGTAATGAAAATTATAGTTACCTGCTCCCTCATTTTAAATGTTTGAAATTAAGTTTTGTGGAACATAATCGATTTATGTTGGTACTTATTATATAAAAATGTAGAATAATGACTAGATAATTACAGTTAAATGAGGTTTGGTTCCACTCCTATATAGAATTTTTTATATATGCTTTAATGCTCCAGCACTCATACAAAGTGCACTATAAGCTAATAGTGGTTAGTGTCAATTTTTAGTAGACAGATTTTTTTTCATGATTGATGCTGAAATTTCAAAATCATGAACAGCTTTCCAACTTTCTACAATATCTTGTTGGGGAAAGCCTGGTATACTAGAAGAATTAATCGAACTCTTCTTTAATTGGCAACTGAGCCATGTGATTAAAGCATGACTAATGGGAAAATGTAATGGGTAGGCTTAATGATAAATTCAATGGTTGATTGAGTTGTTATGGTTATTCATGCCATTTCTTGACATGCACCAACTTATCTATCCATGATATATCAGACAATTTTTGTCAGCATAACTTGTTTCTCTTCTCGTCTTCTTCTAAGGATGTTGTGAGAAGAATCAAGATGTAGACAACTTAAAAGGCCTGTGGGTGTTCTCTATTCTCAATGTTGATTCTTGATAAAAGCAGTTGGAGAATTAAAGGGAAAGTTAACTGGAGAGAACCAAGCAAAAATAACAACCACCTATCTAGAAGCACCTCTCTTTTATTTCACTATTATAATCATTCTCTGCAGATGTGTTATCTTTTTTGTAATTTCAGTAGTGTATTTCTCAGATCTACCACTCGATACTTTGTAGATTGATCCCAAATTTATATATGTTGTGTCTCTTTCAGTAATCTCTCATTTTACACCCTTTGTTTTCAAAAATAAGTTTTGGTTGATATTAGGTAAACTTTTCATTTTCAGGTTTAGTTTTTAGGTCCAAGGAATCAGTTCTGCATATCCATGAATTAAAATTAACAGCCTTTCTAGAGAGGAGGACCTATAATATACCTACTAATTAATATTACATAAATTCATGTCCATATAAATCGCCATTTCTCTGATATATTATACATATTGCACTCTTCTTGACTACATATTACCATATCTTTGAAATGCTTATATTTAATATATTTATTTTTATCTTTTAGATTATATGGCCTTGTTCCTTAACTGTGAATGCCTATGGTCCATTGTGACTACCATAATGTATGTCACAAAAAGTTAGAAAATAAATCAATTTGTTACCATACAAATTGATTCCTCACAAATTCTGCAATAGATGTTTTTTTCCGCCTACTACTTTGCATAAAAATACTGTTCAAAAATTTTGATGACACAGTTCTCAACCCTCTGTCCTTGCAACTCCAAATATCTTCGGAGAATGAAACAAACAAAAAATGGTGAAGAAAATATGGGGCAGGGTTGTTTTTATGCTTGAATTTTTTTTTTGTGTTTAATAGAATAGGGAGTTTCAGGCTTTGAGAATTTTTTTTCTCAATTTTATGTTAATTTGCTTTAATGAGATTTGTTTCTTGTTAGAGTTTTTTATCCAAACTTTGGCTTTTCTTGTGATATAATATGGAAATATTTGTGTGTGTTAAGATGTCCTTTTTGTCAATATTGGTCTTTTGCTATTATTTTGGGCTGCTTATGGCTTCTAACAGGATTTGCACCAGGCAATTCTCATATAACACTTAAAGGGACTAGCCACCACTTCGTTGTCTGATAAAATGAAATCCTTGTGTCATCTTGGGTTATGTAAATGTCCTACTAAAGGGCATATATTAATGTGATAAGATCTAAAATCGTTTTTGTTGAGCAATAAACTATAGTATGTATCACTTGTGGCTAGTTTTAACGTATGCTTATTGTTGCTTATGATTTTTTTCCTGCCCCTTTCCTACTAGTGTAGATGTTTCTATTATTGCCATCACAAATGTAACGGACCAATTCTGGAAAGTTAGGTTTATATATATTTTAGCACTGTTGGTGCATAGATATTATGCAAGTGCCAACATATTTGGACTGGTAAAGGGATGACCGTTCTCTTTAGCTCTAACAGAGTTTCCAATAGCCACAGGCTGGTCACACTATCCATTTTCAATTTGCTTTACATTGTATATAAGCTAATTTGAGGCATATTTATTATCATTCTTAGGATAATGCTCATTGAACTTTTATGTTGTTTATAGGATATAAAATTTGTCGTCCATGCACATCCAACATTGTCTGAAGTGCTTGATGAGCTCTTCAAGCATGAGAAGGTATGGCCCATCTATTTCCTATTTGTTTTGGTTACTGAATATTGGTTAAATTTTGTTCTTTCAAGATTATATTAACTAGTCACAACTCACGTTACACTATGTTTCCTTCTACTGTCATCAAGACGTAACTATTGGGATGTAACTGAAATTGCATAATATATATATTGTTAAGATAAATGGATAGCTATGGGAGGCTGTTATCAAATTCCATTTGAATGCTTTTAGATATTGGCACATGATCCATAGGGCCATTCATATTGCAGACCACAAAATCTGAAGGAAAGATCACAATTACATTTGAAAAACCATTGTTTTATCCCAACATGAATCTGCCGAATTAACCATATCTCATACAAGGGAATCAATTTTTCTTTGAGAATCAAGTAAACTCTTTGAATGTTCTGTAAATCTGTATTAAATCTTTGGTTTAATAGAGGAAGTGGTCAGCCACTGTAATTTTATAAACTATTTCCAAGATTAATGTTATCTTAAGATTAATGGTTCTAATATCTACTAGCACCAATATCTTATGAACATGATAAGAATCTAAGTCTAATGTTTTAAATCTGCTTACAACATACCACTTACCAGAAAAATATTTAGAATTAAGAACACAGAAACACCACAATAGCATCAATGAAACCATTACATCGTGAAATATGTCATAATCATAAAAGATTATGTTATAACATAATACATAGTATCGTAACAAACCTTTGGCCTAAAACTTTTCACCAACTTCCAGTCTTTCACATACTCTATTGTATGTAACGCATTCGAATATGGTTCCTTAGGCTCAGGCTCGTCTATAATAAACTTGTTTCTCTCTTTTTGATAATTGCACATTAGAATTATACTTTTTTACATCACTGTACTTCCCTTAGCTCTCACAAAGATAGTTCAGACTCGAGAACAACTCAACAAAGCTAAAGAGGAAGTGTGTGACATGTGGAAAATTTGGCAAATAACATGTCAAAAAGTACTTAAAATACATGAATGTCAATCAAAGTATGTCAAAACTAGGTCAAAACTGTCAAAAGTATCAATTAAATTGGTCAAACATTTTGGCTCTTGCTCAAACTCACCAGGAGAGTTTGATCAGATTTGGCCAAATTTTGGCCCAAACTAATAGATTCAACCCATTTTGGAACCGACTCAAGTATACTCATTCAGTATTTGGCAGGCTCAACGAGTATTGTTTCAATGGGCTCTCACTTATACGTTATCGCCTAGAACAATGAAGTATCAACTATTATAGATCTTCATAAAACCATAAATTGGCAACACATCTACATCTAGCTCTTTGGTCTACTTTTTGTATCACTTGGTCTGATAAACTTTGTTGTCATATATATGTGTGTGTGTATGTTGAACAAGTTTCTAGAACGTGGGAATGTGTAGAACAGTTATAAGTTTTTCCCAAATTTGTAGGGAAGGAAGGTTAGGAGCAGCAATAATATATATTTAAACTAATAAAAATTCTATTACGAAAAAAATGGGGAAAATAGGAGAGCAAGGTGCATTAATGAGCACTTTAATGCTCTTAAAACTTGTGTGATCATTAATACCTCCTAATATTAATAAGAGCTTAATATTAATATGCATAAATCTATAATTAAATATAAATTCATCTTCTAATATTCATATGCATACAACTATAAATAAATATAAAATTGTATGTATAGTATTAATATTATAACAGGGCGTTTGATTAAATGGTATAATTTCATTTTCTAGCTTTTTCTGTTACTTGTAATAGTCGTTTATATTTTATTATAAATGGGTTTGAAAATGGATCAAATTGACAAGGAAAGTACTGATTAACCTAGTACTTAGATAAATTAAAAAACAGAATTAAGACACAACCATTAAAACAGAGGAATTATACACCTTGAAACCGAAGAACAACAATTAATCCTGCAAATCAATGACCCAACTAGGACTTGATGAGCACAAACCATGCAAATATAAAAATTCCTAGGGGTACATCCATTGTAGGCATTTTGTGGGCTCATGCAGATTAATGTGGTGTTGTAACCTAACAGAAAAGCATACCAAAACATAGGAAACTTGGGCCCCATGGAACCATCAATGCACAAAACATCATAGCAATGGACACTAGGAGCAAGAAGTTCTCCTCACCCAAAAGCTCCCCAAACTGCTTCCAAAGATCCTAGAACTTATGAAATGATGTGGATGGGTTCCTTAACTCTCGAGAGTAATTCCCATGCAACTAGGACACACACACACACACATGTCAATTGGGTGTAGCCGAGTGGTTGTTAGATGGAGTGTTATCCTCCCCACCCAGGTTCTATTCCTATAAGTGACATGTGGAGCTTATAATGAAAATATTGTTGTAAAAGCTTTGTGCCCTTGTTGACTTGGCCTTGTGCCATGAAGAATCTAGGGTTTAGCCTAGGTACAATCCTCGAAATGAGGAGTAGTACTTGGAGGTTTGCCCCAGACTTTCTATCCTAGAACCTGTATACATGTGTGCATGTACACAAGCACAAATGCATACACATCTATAGAGTTACACTTCTTTTGAAGGGGAATTTGACCAATTAATTTACAATACAGATATATAATGGGCATCCAAAAAGACACAAGTAATGTTTATTAATGTTAAAATCAACTTTATTATATTTATAAAAATATATTATGGTCTGAGTGGCTAAATAATAAAATTAAGTATTTGAATTACTATTATGGACTATACTTAAATATGAAACTTCTCACAATGAAATTAATAATTGGGGCTTTCTTTTCAACTATTGGGGCATTTTGTCAAGTAACTCATTAGTTTTATGATGTTGAAAGGATGTTGCAAAGATTGACAATATTGAAAAGGAGTCGAATCAATCCTAATAATACCAAAGCTTGAAGAAGAGATTATGAAATTGTCAAAATCACTTACCAAGGAGGAACAAGTGTTGGAGAAGTTCAAAGAGAGCTCAAAAGGTGTCTTTCTATTTTCAGTAATGATTTAACAATTTACACGAAACATACATTTGTTGTAAGCTATTATTTTTAAATCCCAAGTACATTTCTGGAAATTTCCAGCATTGCTGCTTTTAGTTGAAGTTTTTCTATGTTTATCTTTGAAAGTGATGAAGGTTATCATTAACATGACCATTTTTGGTGACTATTGGGTAATCTTTGTTGCTTACCTAAGTATGTGACCCTTTTCCAGAATTTGGCAAGATGGTGTTAGCTGTAGGAAATTTTATTCTCATATCAATTAATAAGGGATTCTATTTAAGGGTGCTAGCTCAATGGTAGAGCACTTGCCTTATAGGCAGGAAGTTGGTGGTTCGATTCCTCAGTGCCCTATTTATATTCTGAAACCACTAAAAAGAGATAAATGACTAAAAAAATGACCAAAATTTGCATATAAATGACCACCAATACAACATGAGAGATAAGTGACCAAACAAATTACCAAAATATGCATATAAATGACCACTTTTGAGTTGATGATCGTTGGTAGCAAATTAGCGGTCATTTATCACGTGAAAAAAAATGTGGTAATAAATTTGGTCATTAATTGTGAGAATTAATGACCAAATATATGACCACAAGATAAGCTATAAATGACCAAGCTAAATATGACCACATTTTTGGTCACATGATATGACCGTTAATTTGCTACCAGTGGTCACAAACTCAAAAGTGGTCATTTATATGTGGATTTTGGTCGTTTGTTTGGTCACTTATATTTCATTTTGTACTAGTAATAAGTTTGTGCTGTCACCTGCCAAAAGTCCTTTCTCATTCATCTATCTCTATATTTATATAGTTTACCAATTTGTCTCTTCTCAAAAACCTAACCCTAGGACCAAACAAAAGTTTGTCTTCTAGTGCCTAAAAAGACAAAAACATTTCCAACAGTCCTTTAATATATTTATACAATAAAAAACTTTCCAACTATTTTCCTCAAAATATAATAAGACAAATTGCGGCCCAGATAGCCCTGCTTCCTCATTGGGGCACTCCTCCTATGATAATTTGTTCTCTCCAACAGGCTCACTTGCTTTTGCTGTTTTTTCAAAGTTGTTTCTTCTCTTTCTTCTGTAAGCTCCTCCTACTTCTTTTTCAATTCGTTTCTCTCTAACACCTCCTTCTTTCTGTTAGCTTTTATCTTGAATCATAGTTCTCGGTATTTATTGATATATTCAACCAGACGATCGACATTGTCTTTGCTTGCTTGGAATGTAGCTACCAAGCATGATGCTGTGACTCTAGGGTCGATGTCAATCCCTTGGACAAGTGTGTTTTCTAATACTCTAAGTTCATATAGGTCTTGACCAATCTCCATTTTCTTCATTGATCTGCCAATGATGACCTTCTTCCACTGATGATAGTAAACAGAATCCAGGTTGGCCACTTGGTGCTGCTTTCTAGGGTTGTATGGGGTAAGTGCTAACCCTTTGGTGGTGACAACCCCTTCAGCTATCCCTGGTTGGTTCATTTTTTCTAGGTCCAAGTTCATGTCCTGTGGGCTCGACCCGCCTTGTTCCATGGCGTTCTCGGCTTCTTTTTTTTCCTGCCTTGTTGCAAGATCCCCTAGCTCTGCTTGTAACCTTTCTGCTTCTTCTTGCTTGGTTTTCTCAGTCTCTTCCTGTTGCAGTTTGGCTGCTTGTTCCAACAAGATCCTTTCTTCTTCTTCTTGCTGCAATTTGGCAGCCTACTCTTGTAGGGTTCTCTCCTCCTCTTGTTTCCAAGTTTTTTCTTCTTGCTCATTCTGGATTCTAGCAGCTTCTACATCTTGCTGCTTCTTGACTTCCTACTCCTTTTGGAGCCTTTCCTCCTCTTCATGTTCCTTCCTTGTTGACCCCTTCGACTGAGATGTTGCTGCTTCTTGCTCTTTCTGGATCAACCCGACAGGCTTAGGGTTGGAACCCTTTATGATTTTACAGTGGTAGCACTCTCCTAATTCAGTTAAGTTCCTAGCACTTCAGAAAAATTCCTCATCTTGGTCCATAAAATGCGTGTATTCATAAGTGGTTTTGACATCAATGTAATGCTTAACAACTTTTCCATTAGGATCATGTCTCCTAAAAGACTTTGTGCTGAAAAGAAACACTTCTAATCCTTCAGAAAAGTTCTCTCCCTCTCTTGCTCTCAGGAGGCTGTATGCACCGATGGTAAAGGGCATTGGTGGGTATATACCTTTCTTTCTCTCTGTGAGGATCTTGCAGATTCCACCAATACTGAAGAGTTTCCTTACAGCTTCCTTGTGCACTACAAAATCTGTAACATATCGGGGAAATAAAAAGGGAGCTTGAGATCCTCCACTCATTCGGATATAAGTGCCTTCAGTGGAATAGTAGTAGTATCCAAACTCTTCTATGATAGGCATGGCATTTTCGGACATGCAATTTGGCTCTTCTATAAAAATAAGCTGATACAAGGGAATGATGAATTTCTCACAAATATGCTTGTAAGGGTTTGTGTATTTGCTTGCCCATGTGGGTTGGTAAGATACAAAGAGAGGATTCTCCTTTCTATTCCATGTGCAACCCAAATCTGGGAAGGTGTGCTTGCTTAACAGGAAATCTATTAAAGAAGAAGACATGAATAAGTCTACCTTCTTCTAAGTCAGTCCTCCTTGGGCAGCGATTAACTGCAAGACCAAATAGTCTAAAATTATATCAGCCCAATTGAAAATGGTATCGGACATGGCCACATGGACTATTACTGGCACCGAGCCAAGATTGAAAATATTTCCATTTGGCATGCCGAAAACCTGGCTCAGCATTAAGACAATGAGTCTATAGGGGGTCTTTAGAAGGTTACTTTCATATTCATTGTTGTTCCTTTGTCTGATTTGCCTGTCATGTTAATTTTTTAGAATTTACTTCAATTTGATCTAGGATCTTAACTAAGAGAACTACATGTACAACATATCTACAACATATCAATCATGGACACAATAATGCAAGCACACAAGAGACACAGAGTTTACTTAGGGAAAACCATAAAGGTGAAAAACCCTAATAACTTCCTCAGAGATAGATAGAGCAATGATACAAACCAAGCATAAGAGATAGACATCTCCTAGCAGTAGCTTCTCCTCCTCCACAAGTGCGCCACTCTCCCGAGAGTGTGAGAGATAATAGAATGATGAAATAGAGTGCCTCCCACACTCTATATATACTTGACTTGACTTGCCTAATAACCTTTACTAGGTCGGCCTTACCTTAACCACATAACATAATGTTGACTGGGCCGACACCCAATAGGGTGGTCTAATAACCCTTTGACCCACATGGCCAACCCCCAATAGGGTGGTCTAATAACCCTTCGACCCACATGACTTATACAGGGCCGACCCCAACAAGGTGGTCTAATAACCCATCAAGTATAAGTTATGACACTTAAAATATAAATGAAAACACTTTCGTATAGAGGAATAATAACATCTCTATAGGAATACAAACACTTTCGTATAGAGGAATAATACCATTTCTATAGGAGTACAATATACATATATGAAATACAATCCAAAGTTACATATACATCAACACTCCCTCTTAACTAGGAAGGTATTTCTCGACACAGGTCTTCTAGCACAAGTCTTCTTCTCTGGATCATCATCATTGGATAATCGTCATCGAGTCATCATCATCGTCACTATTGTTGCTATCTCAATCAATATCTGAATCTACTCATGATAGGAAGTTCTACAGAGCCAATCCTTTTTCATATTGGATGTAGACCCATCACCTGTAGGTCTTCATCATCACTAGCCATACTGTGGAATCCTCAAGACTTATTACGTGCATCACAAAACCTTAAAATTGTCTCTTTACTAGCAAGAACCCTAAAGAGCATCTAAGGCCTTTTTCATCCTGTCTAGATCTCCAGGACTTATTACGTGTGACTGTCACAAAACCTTAAAAGAGTGTCCCATGAATGTTTATGTGCATAGCATGACTTGCAAGAACTCTAAAAAGCATCCTAGGAACATTTATGTGCCTAAGCACGACTGGCAAGATCTCGATGACTGATTACATGTGACCTCTGCTACAAACCCTTTAAAGAGCATCCCAGGACTTATTACAGGCACACAACCCAACCTATTGGATCTCCCAGGTCTTACATGTAGTAGCCCACCACAAACCCTTGAAAGAGCATCCCAGGACTTATTACGGGCACACAGCCCAACCTATCGGATCTCCCAGGTCTTACATGTGGCCCACTATCACAAACCCTCGAAAGAGCATCCCAGGACTTATTACGGGCACACAGCCCAACCTATCGGATCTCACAGGTCTTACATGTGATACACAATGCTAGTCCTTTTTCATACTGGATGTGACCTAGAACAAATCTAGGATTTTCTTTGCACAACCTGTCCACGGCCACATAGTATCAACCTGATACTCACCATACATCATCCTGATGTACACATGATCATCTTGATCATACAATGCATCTACCTGATGCATACCAAGTATCTACCTGATACATATCACCATACATGATCCACCTAATCATACAATGTATCCACCTGATCATACAATGTATCCACCTAATACATACATAGATACATGATTCACACAATGTATCCACTTGATATATATCAACATACATTATCTACCTGATCATACACAGTATCCACTTGGTACATATACAGATACATGGTCCAAGCATCCAACATGATGCATATACAAATACATATAAATGATCCAACTAATCATATCCAGCATCCAACATGATGCGTATATACATATAAATGATCCAACTAATCATATCCAGCATCATCCTAATGCATATACAGAGCAGTAACAGGAGTACCATCCTGATGCTCATCATCCAGTGCTTACATCCATAGTCATGCGAAGGATCCCCCTTCCACCATGCTAGGAATGGCTACAGCAAATGTTTCCATCAATTCTTCCTCGAAGTGTCGTCGATCTGAAGAACACCAAGCCTCTCTCTGAAGTACTTGAACTTCACTCTGGCCAGTGGCTTCGTTAATACATCTACAATCTGCTCATCCATCGCAACATACAGGAGCTTCACTACTCCTCTCTGCACCGTATCCCTGATATAGTGATATTTTATCTCTATATGTTTCGACCTATCATGGAACACCGGGCTCTCAGACATCCTCACACAACTCTAGTTGTCACCAAATATACCAGTAGCCTTTAGCAGTAGATCAAATAACTCAGACAGTAGCTTCTGAAGCCATACTGCCTTACAACTAGCCAAACAAGCTGCAACATACTCTGCTTTGGCTATACTCAGTGCTACACAGGACTGCTTCCTGCTAAACTAAGAGATCACACATGATCCCATACTAAAGAAGCACCCAGAAGTGCTCTTCCTATCTGTAGCACTTCCTGCCGAATCTGAATCAACACAACCCTTTAGTTTAAACTTTTGATTTGCATCATACTTGAGCCCATAATCAACAGTACCCTTCAGGTACATCAGAATATGCTTTACAGCAACCAAGTGAACACGCCTCAGATCCATCAGGAACTGGCTCAATGTGTTCACCGCAAAGCAAATATCTGGTCTTGTGTTTATCAGGTACATCAAGGACCCAATCATCTGACGATACATAGTGATATCAACCAGCTCAGATGAAGCATCACAAAGAAGCTTTAGGATTGATGCCATAGGTGTGGCCATGGCCTTATAGTCCATCATCCCGAACCTCTTCAGGATCTCTACTGCATACTTCCCTTGTCCAAGGAAGATTCCATCTGCACTCTACCACACCTCCATACTTAGAAAATAGTGCATCATCAACAAGTTCTTCATCTTGAACTCGGCAGCAAGCTTCCGCTGCATGTCGGCAATCAATCTATCTTCACCTATAATAAACAGGTCATCCATATACAAAAGTAGTATCACTAGACTGCCTTCCTCAACCTTGTAGTAAAGGTTGGAATCCGCTTTACTCTTGGTAAATCCCAAACTGGATAGGAAGCTATCTATCCTACCATACCAAGTTTTGCACATATATGACTCCCTGTCATGTGTCTAAGAACCAAGTGGCTGCTCCACATACACTTCTTCTTCAACTACATCATTCAAGAAAGCTTTCTTGAAATCCATCTTGTGTATCTTCCATTTCATAACTGTAGCTAGAGCAAGTACGGATCTAATGGAAGTTTATCTGGCTATAGGAGCAAAAGTCTCTATGCTACCACCTGCAGCATGCTTGTTCTTGTCGATCCTCTTGGAAGTCACTACGGACTCCCCTTCAGGTCTTGGGACTGCATCCCAAACATCTTCATGATCAACTAGTACTCCTCGATCATGGCATTCTTCCCAGATCCCGGGAACTTCAATATCTTCAATATTTTCAATAGATAACTTTGTTGCTGAACAAATGTTGTAGTCCTTCTTTTGTAGGTGATGGTATATGCTCTTTCCTACACAACAAGTTAAATTGCATGATTAAAAAACATCTCATAGTTTTCAGAACAAATTCTTACACATAAAGAAATATGTCATACAGTCATGCAATTATCTTAGACAATGCTTCAATACAACATTTATCCATATCCTGTAACTTTCTAGATGCCTTCGAATCTCTATCAGAACATTGTTAAGAGTGTGCACAACTCCCAACATGTTAGAAAAGAGGTTTCATTCTAGATAAGTAGGAATGGAATGTTGTACAGTTCCATAGGCCACTTACCCATGTATATTAGTAGTATATTGTTCATCAATGGAACTATTCTAATATGCATAATACACAACCTAATTCTAGGAACATGAGTATATACATTATTGAACAGTACTATTTAAACAATAAAATGTCATGTCCCCAAATTTTGCTATGATCCATGGGGTAATTTTGGCCTAAGACACCTAGGCAATAATTATTTAATTAATGAGCATGTAGGGAAACTACCTTAAGGAAGATGCCTAAGGTTGTATTCGGGAATTAAATGAACAAGGTGGGCCCCCATGTGGTTATTAACCCCATGAATAAGTCTAAGTGATTAATTAAATGAGAATTTAATTAATGGGGTAAGTTTGAGGCAATTATACCATAGGGGTTGATTAATTATTAATTAATTAATTAAACTGTGAATTTTGGAGTGATTATGAGTTTGTAATATTTTTATTAATAATATTGGCTAATATATATTGGAAAGTGGTGATGACAAAGTTTGGAGGTCAAATTTGTGCAAGTAGGGTCAATCTTGCCTAAGTGGCAAACTCAGAAAATCAAGGAACACATTGGAGGAAAAAAGAAGCAAGTTAAATAAAAGGAAACTGTCAAAACCAAGCAAAATCAGGAAAAATAGAAAAGATGGAAAGTAATTAAAGTAGAGAAAAACAAGAAAAGTAGTCAGAAAAAGTTTAGCAACTTCCAAGCAAGCTCACAAAGGCGCACTTGCTAAAAACAATGAAGGAGGACAAAGAAAGGAAAGTTTTTTCAAGTAAGAAGTTTCTATTTTCCACAAGGAGGGTGCCCTTCCTCATCCACATGCATGGATGGCTTGAGTAACAAGCTACTTCATCTATTTATTCATGTTTCCAACTTCATCTCATAACTTTTGATCATTTATGTTTTCTCATGAGAGATCTGATGCTTCTCTAGTTGAGTGATGTGCCTCAGCTGTGCTTCTTGGGTGATGTGCCCCAAGGCCCTTAGTTTCCAGAGAGTGTTGTGCAGGTCTATCTCAAGATATTGCAGCCAATAACATATGCTTCCATCCTCCATTGAAGATCTACAGTCATTTGGGAGAACAGGTTCCTCCACAGTGATTCTCCAGCTAGTTTTGGTGAAGATCCATCCATTGAAGAAGATAGAACTTGGAAGTGTGCCCAGGGGATGAAGGAGAGCTGGTGCAGCCATTGTTGCAGACATAAAAGGTGTTCAATATCATTAAACAGCTTCAGATCAGATCCATACTTCTATTCTCACTCGTTCTCCATTCACAACTAAATCTAGAGGAGTTTTCCCTGAAGGAGAGGGTTGACCTAGTGAATGCACTCCAGTCAAGTTCAGAAGTTTAGTAAGCATCCATTTACAGTCATATGACCTGTAGATGATCTGATCCTATCACCATAGTAGATCCACAGTAATATTCTATTTCTTCTCTTCATTCTCCATCAAATGTAATGAGTATTTAGCTTGTGAGGCACTGTTGTGTTGGGAGATAGTTAAATCAATAAAAGAAGGATTATGATATATTACTTTCAACCTGCATATGTTCAGTATGTTATATCAGATCATTATTTAATGTCATAGCAGAGTTTATCATTTATTGGAGCAGTTTAAAGGATTAAAATGCAAGACTAGCTAGTTTGGTGCTTAATCTAGACTAGTTTCACCATATTTGCTGTTGAATATTTTCTAAGGATCCATTTTGCATTCTATCAGTTGGAGGAGGTTTTTAGTTCAATATAATATCCATATCAGTCCCTGTAATAAGAATTTGAATGCTTTTAACTTCATTTTGGAATTCATGTATTGTGACTAGCTCAGTTGTCTACCATCTGCAAATAATCCCCAAATTGTTCCAACCCTTTCCAAGTCAATCCAGTCTTTATTCCAACATTCCTTATGATTTGTATGGTTGATATATCTCTGTCCTAAACACCTTTAACCCTTACCCAGTCTTGTTGGAATATGTTAGAAGCCCAGAAAGCCTCGAAGTAGGCAATAGATTCATTATATTGCTGAAAAGTGAATGGCCCTAGTACCTTGTGCCAAGGACTCTTGCTAAAAACATATTTTTCTTCTACTGCACCTAGTCCCATATAAATTACAAAATCAAACTTTCATCCCACCATCCTCAGTCTGCACACCAGTACCCCTCACTTACCTCCCGTCTGATTCGAAAGGATTTGCCACAAAATTTCACTAGTAAAAGTGTAAAAGTTTTAAAGTGGAGTTAATATCTGGGTCAGATCTTGCTCAGGATATTACAGTGGTATCAGAGCTCTTTCCTTGGCTCATCCTATGGAAATTAAATATCAGTGGAAAGAAGACTCTTAATTTAATGAATTTGTAGTCATGTCAATATTTAGTGAAGAAGATTCTTACTTTGATGAGCATTTTTATGAGCAATATGATGATGAATTTTTTTAGAAATATGAAGAGTATTGTAGACAATATGAGGAAGAAGAACTTCAAGAAGTACCCTCTACAAGTATGACCCATGAAATCATGAGTGGCAGAATAAGTTATGGTTATTATGATATCTATACGGAGGAAAAGGTTGCATGTTCTATAGGCAAATATCAACCTACTTCTGAAGAATACCTAAAAGAAGCAAGAGCTTCAGTGGATGGATGTTATTTACACCTCACAAGAATGTTTGGATCCTCTTCCAAAAGAGCCTCCAAGAATCCTGACCCTAAAACAACCAAAGCAGAAGCTTCGCTATTTTGTTTGGGGAAGCAAGAACCAAAGACTAATCATGAGGTTGTTGATAGATTGGGAGCAGAATCTACTGCAATATTCTATGTAGAGGATTCCAAGATCTCCTCAGAGGAGCTTGGTAAGCTTAAGGACGGTAAGGCATACTTTGGATCAGATCCAAAAGAAGAACCTAAATCAGATCCAAAGACACCACATGAGATTCACAAGGAAGTAGAAATTGACCACACATCAGTTAGATGTGAATTAGTAGAATCAGTGGTAGAACAAGGCACCATAACCCCACCCATTTAAGAGAGAAGCATGATGCAAAGTATGGACCACTTTCATATTTTTGTACTAATTTGTGTCATGATGATGTTGCAGCCACATCAGAAGACAATGACTGCATAAGGGATTCCTTGTATGTTAAGTTTCATATCCTTGGTGAAAGGGGTGAATGTAGTGACCAAACTGAATCACTAGAAGGGTGTTTGCAGGATGCCTACATGGACATAAGAGAATCTATTGAGGAATGTTTTAAGTGTGAGGAAGCATCTAAAGATGTGTACTCTCACATATTTGTGGGGGACATGGAGATACCCATTGGTGATGGTGTCATGGGTGCAATATCCATGGGGAAAGAGGAAGTTCTGGCAACAACAGAAACTGATAATGAGAAATTGATGGAAGGCCAAACCACCAACACTCCACCTCATAAGGAGGATAACATGACACCTGGTGAGTTATTAAATTATGATTTTTAGGTGTCATTATTTCAATCTGATATGGCAGCCAGTTCTAGTGAAAAGTTCAGGGTGGTTGAGCTCCCTAATGATGAGGTTCAGAATTCTGATGTGAAAAACGCATGCAATGTGAAGGCTGGAATTTTGAGAGAAGATATTTCTGGTATACCTAGGATGAATGGGCAATTATTTGCAGCCCAAATTATGTTGTTGAGGACCTAAGAGATGAATATATTGTAGCAGCAATATATGGATCAGATTTCCAAACTTCGAGTGCACTGCATAAAATCAATCCGGGGATGGAAAAGGAAGAGGAGGAACATCAACAAGAACCTCATATTCTTGCAGGGACATTGAAGATGGATGAACAAAAGATCCAAGAGGCCCTGAAAATTCTCCATGACACTCATTCTTCAGTGTCGAGGTTGTGTTGGGAAGCTTCTTTAAGAGAAGATCAATATTCCTTTGCAGCCATGGAGAATATCTAGAAAGCAATGTCCACAATCAAAGGTAATTTCTCACAGTTGCTTTCAGATAAAAATTACATGTTTGAGCTTGTGGAATTGTTGCGGGATGCATCATGGCATGATGAAGAAAGTATTTGTAGATATGAAAAAGAGAACTATAAGCTTAATGATCAATTGATGGCCACCCAAGATTCTTTGAGAATCACTCAAAGTGCCCTCCAAGAATCCAAGACAGAGATGTTGTTGCTTCATGAAAAGTTGCAAAGATCCTCCCTACCCTCCACACCATTCATTCAATTTCATTGGGGTAAAAGCATTAATGATCATATGGAGGAACCTCATGAGATGGTGGGTCATGAGGATCATTTATCTTTACATGTGCTTAAGGAGTGTACAGAACAGTTTGATGAAAACCAAGCACCTGATCATTTCATAAGGGAACTTGAGTTGTTCCTCGGAAACAACCACTCTCCCATGGAAAAGTGGGAGGAGAGCACCCAATTTGGGCCAGCCAATAATGAAGAAGTTGCATCCATAAGTCTGATCACTGAAGGTTGCATACATACAAAGAAGGTTCACAGTCCTTCCCCATATGTCATGGATTCAACAACAACAATGGGGAATGAACAGTGGGTGAAGAATTTTTTCTTGTTGATGCCATATATACCACAGGTGGATCATGATCTTCTCCTATGGGAGATAGATCTTATTGAAGTAGAGATAGCTGATTTCAGCTCATGTGAATCAGCAAGCAAGATATCTGATTCATCCAGTGGATGGATGGATAGAAGAATCACTAAAAAGGAAAATCTCGAAGGTAAAATGTTTTCTTGTTTTTGCAATAAATCTCTTATTATAACTGACATTGCCTGGAATTGTGAGCAGCAGCAAAAGTATATTTTGCAGCCATTTGATGTCATTCATCCACATATGGATTGGGTGAAAGATTACTTGACAAGCATGAAACCTCCTTGCAAATTTTTTTATGCTCATGGTCAAGGGAAGGTAACTAAGCAGACAAGTTGCCAAGAAATATTAATGGAACATTTTACTTGCAGAAGTCGGCCTATGTGGAGGGAATCCACATGCTGGGAGGGATGCTTGAAGTTTTTCTCCAATGGCAGATAGTTGAGCCATTGGATGTTTTCACTAAAAGAAACATTTTTCTATCCACTTGGTTTAGTTGGCAGTAATATCCTTTCAGTTATTCCTCGGATGAAAAGGCACATGTTTGATGATAGATCCACTGAATTGATTTTGATGACTGGGAAAATGCAGTTGATACTTTGGGATCCGAGAATTCATGGGAGTGACAAATTGTCAAAGGTGATAGAACAGTTTTGGTCCTTGCAGAAGAAACAGTGGGATCCAAGAATTCTACTCAAGTTATCCTAATTGGGTTGTAAATTTTGTTCATTGCTGGTTAAATTGCATATATAAATTACAGTGCAGTTTTTCTTCATTTTTTTAGAGGCCCAAGTTTAATTTTCATACTGTACAGTGGATGGGGACAATTATAATTAGAGTAGTGCAGCAGAAGCTTGGTGGAATCCTGACATTTCTTGAGGACAAGCAATCTTAGGAAGGGAGGATTGTCATGTCCCCAAATTTTGCTATGATCAATGGGGTAATTTTGGCCTAAGACACCTAGGCAATAACTATTTAATTAATGAGCATGTATGGAAACTACATTA
Source organism: Larix kaempferi (assembly GCA_027924585.1). NCBI lineage: Eukaryota > Viridiplantae > Streptophyta > Pinopsida > Pinales > Pinaceae > Larix > Larix kaempferi. The sequence continues at coordinate 867,697 of BSBM01001595.1, read as the reverse complement.
AGGAAGATGCCTACGGTTGTATTTGGGAATTAAATGAACAAGGTGGGCCCCCATGTGGTTATTAACCCCATGAATAACTCTAAGTGATTAATCAAATGAGAATTTAATTAATGGGGTAAGTTTGAGGCAATTATACCATAGGGGTTGATTAATTATTAATTAATTAATTAAACTCTGAATTTTGGAGTGATTATGAGTTTGTAATATTTTTATTAATAATATTGGCTAATAAATATTGGAAAGTGGTGATGACAAGGCCTGGAGGTCGAATTTGTGCAAGTGGGGCCAATCTTGCCTAAGTGGCAAACTCAGAAAATCAAGGAACACATTGGAGGAAAAAAGAAGCAAGTTAAATAAAAGGAAACTGTCAAAACCAAGCAAAATCAGGAAAAGCAGATAATATGGGAAGTAATTAAAGTAGAGAAAAACAAGAAAAGCAGTCAGAAAAAGTTTAGCAACTTCCAAGCAAGCTCACAAAGGCGCACTTGCTAAAAACAATGAAGGAGGACAAAGAAAGGAAAGTTTTTTCAAGTAAGAAGTTTCTATTTTCCACAAGGAGGGCACCCTTCCTCATCCACATGTGTGGATGGCTTGAGTAACAAGATACTTCAGCTATTTATTCATGTTTCCAACTTCATCGCAGAACTTTTGATCATTTATGTTTTCTCATGAGAGCTCTAATGCTTCTCTAGTTGAGTGATGTGCCTCAGTTGTGCTTCTTGGGTGATGTGCCCCAAGGCCCTTAGTTTCCAGAGAGTGTTGTACAGGTCTATGTCAAGATATTGCAGCCAGTAACATATGCTTCTAGCCTCCATTGAATATCTACAGTCAGTTGGGAGAATAGGTTCCTCCACAATGATTCTCCAGCTAGTTTTGGTGAAGATCCATCCATTGAAGAAGATAGAACTTGGGAGTGGGCCCATGGGATGAAGGAGAGTTGGTGCATCCATTGTTGTAGACATCAAAGGTGTTCAAGATCAGTAAACAACTTCATATCAGATCCATAAGACATCAAAGGTTTTCAAGATTAGTAAACAAATTGTTGTTGCAGCAACATCCCCCCAAAAGTTTTGTACATATTTGGGGCCCCTCCTTTAATTTTTTTAGAAAGGCTTCCTTAAGAGGCCATCCCCAGCTTTTAACTTTGTTTTTCAACAAAAAATATTGCCATGAACCACTCCAATCCTTCCTTCCTCTAAGAGAAAAATTCATGAAGTCTTCCTGGAAATCGCGGAACGATTTTATAAAGCCCCCGCAGTTGCGGAAGTACTCAACTTTTCCACTCGAAACGGCGGGAACCTTTAGCATAAACATCCTGAAAAGACTTAGACTTTTCTCGCGGTTGCGGAAATCATTTGGGAAAGTCTCCTGAAATTGCGGAGCCTTTCAGGCTATCCTCCCGCAGGTGCGGAAGCCAATCACATAAGATCTTGAAAAAGTCTTCGAAATTATTATGGGAAAGTCACGGAAGCATTCAGGTTTTCGTCCCGAAGCGACGGGTGCCATTCGCCAAATCTCCCCGAAACTTTGCAAAGAACTTAGAAGTTTTCGTTGAAATTTGTGGAATCCTTTGGACTTGTTCTTCCGAAACTACAGAGGCGTTCACCTTATTCTCTGGAAAAGCCGCGGAGGGCTCCTTTTAAAACTCTTAAGTATTTCTTCTACTTTTGCTAAACCGTTCAAGTTTCCTTCTCGCAATTGCGGAAGCCATTTGCGGAGATCTTCAAGTTATCTTTCTGAAACCCCTCAGAGACTTAGAATTTTTTGTTTGAGTTGTGGATGCCTTTACTTTATCTCTCCGCAACCGCATAAACCTTCAGGTTAACCTTCCAACGCGGTGGAGGCACCAGTGCCTTCCAAAAACACGAAGGAAAATGGCAAAAGCTTTCTGAAGCGCTCTCGAAGCCTGGCCAAGACTTAGAAAAATTTTCAAGTTTGTGAAAGCCTTTTTCAGAAGCATTCACGGAAGCCTTCTGAAACTGCGGAAGCCATTTGTGAAAGCTTTCCATGATTTCAGAAACTTTCACGTTATCATCCCGAAAAGGGGCTACCGAAAGACTTTGACGTTCACGTTATTTTTGCGGAAGCCATCCGCCAATTCCTTCTGAAACGGCGGGAAGCTTTGCGGAATGATTCCGCAAGCGATCCACTGATCTTCGTTGAATTGCGGAAAGATTCGTTCATTTCTCCCGAAACGCAGAGGGAGTTCAGCGTAACTTTCCACAACGACGGGTGAAATTCGTGAGTCCATCCCACGAGTGGCACTCGCACATGCAAATTGAGACTACTTGATATGACCCCGACGTACCCATATTAAAGCCGCACTTTTAATGCGCCACCCACCGTATTAAAACCCCGCACATGCCAGATCTATTTAAATAAACTGTGGGGGATCGAGCCAATTACATTGTTATTCGTTCGATTAGCAAACGCCGTGGAACGCCGTGCAACTGCTCCAACTCAACTCGCTCGTCCACATCCTTGTCCACCTCATTTAGCCATCTTCACGGTGCCAGGTAGGGTTTTTTAACTGTTAAATTTGTTTCTTCCACTCGTCAAATTACCTTTGGTTTGTTCTTTTTCAAAGACGATAGGCATTGGTTGAATTTTGATGGGCAAAATGCCTGTCATGGGCTATTTTTCCCATCAAATACGATCTAAATTTCATATTTCCCGTCATATAAAAAACAAAGAAATTGTGAAAACGTTTGAGCTTCGATTCTGACGGGTGGAATCTTTTCCAAACTTCTACCCTGGCCACATGCATCATTATTTTTTGGCTTTTAAAAGTCACCAAACCCCGTTAAGGTCTCGTCTCTATCAGCCGAAAGCCAAACCTATGACCGCCCGAACCTTTTTTTCGTCAGCCGTATTCCAGGCCCCGTCACCCTTGTTCGAAATCCAAGACTGGCCATAGAGCTTCACGTCAAAATACAATAAGTAAACCCTGGCGGTCGGTCGAGCCCCTCGCCCGTTCATCAGCATGGAGAGCCATCTCTGGCTTTGTTTTAAATTTATATCAACCCAAGCTAACCGGCCATTTACCTTTTTAACCAAAATGAAGGGCACCTTCTCCCTTGGAGCTATATCGAGAGCGGATTGCTTCTGCAACACACCTATCCTTTCGGGAGCATTCCAAACCCCGTCCCTTTAAAAAATTAAAATTTTATAGCTGTGTTTCCTATTGGAATGGTGTATTTTGCTTCCTAACATGCAGCTTCACATTGTATTTATCTCATTGACATGTTAAAATGGTGATGCTCTTTGTTAAAATCTCACAGTATGTTGCACATTGTGATGATCACGTGTATTGGGTTGCTATCAGGGATAAGTCAAAATGCCAAAAGGTGGTAGGAAGAAGGATAAGATGACAGAAACACAGTCTGCACCACTTAGAACTGAGACCACATAGCAATATACTAGGTGCAGCACCGGTGTTTCTCCTAAAATCCGATGGGGTGATATCTATAGGATGATCTGAGACCAAGAGATCCCGGATATGTTGCTAGAGGAGGAGCAGATTTATATTAATATTAGGACTTCAGGTATAGCCAGGGATGCTACCCGCCCTGAACTGTTCCCATGTGCTGAAGTAATCGGATGGATTCTCCAACATGCCGATGCAGAAGGAAGATTAATTCATGACAGTGGGAAGATAGCCATTGCCTCATTTCACCCAGCATACCTTGCCGCAGCCTATAAATTTCCCCGTTCCCAGCAAGCTCTGACTAATGAATGGCTGGGAAAAATGAACAACATTGACATGGCCAAAAAATTACTGGTAGCAGGAAAGCACCTAAGAAAGAAAGGTAGCGACGAATACGACATCCAGAATCTGAGACCTCCATTCAGGATGATTGCCTTGATGTTGTGCAGAATCTTCGGCATGCCTGATGGCACCGTGTATAAGATTCAGTGGGTTCCCATTATCCACATTGTGGCTTTTAAAGGAACTGTGTTTGACTGGGCCACTCTCCTGTCAGACAGTTTAGCCTCAATGATAGTTGCTGCAAGAGAAGGACTAGCCTTAAAGAAGGCAGAATTCTACATGTCCTCATATCTTATTGATTGTATTTTGGCCAAGTTATCTTTTCCCAAATTAGGCTGCACATGGGACAAGGCCAACACCCCAGTTTTTACTGCTTTCAGGATGTTGTGGGCACAGAATTACAAACACAGCTATAAGCTCATCTGTGAGGGGTTCATCATGCCCCTATATGAGCAGCTATTTAAGGAAGATCCCAACTGCCTATCGGAGAATGCCATGGAAGTCCTTGAAAAATATGGAGATTTTTATTTCTCGGATCAAGGCACCTATCTTAGAATGTTTGGAGGAACTAAAGCTCCATATATTTTTCCAAGATATGCTACAGATTATGTGGTCCTAAAAGAGGCAGTAAGACAGATTTTCGTGGATGGAATTGGAGCTGTGCTCAACAAGCAACATAAGGCCTCCTTTCCCCCTCTACCTTTCTGCATAGAAGCTTACAAGTTCTCGGGGGTTGTCTCAGCCGAAGAGTTTGTTCAGGAACTGAAGGCCTTCCACTTCGGTGAGGTAATCTTCCACAGAAATGACAGGAAGGGAAAAGTGGCCGAGCATTGTAGGGAGATTTATGCTCATTTCGAGTACTCTCATTATCATGACGCCGAGGAGGAGGTATTCATAGGCATCGGCAACATGGCTGAGTTGTGAACCTTTCGCCAAGGCAGTGGAGTAAGTTCTAGCTCTACCAGGACCCAGAAGACTGGCAAGCAGAAAGACAAAGAAGCAGATGAGGCCCGAGCTCAGATTAAAAGAGGAAGCAAGGTTACTACGAGAAGCTGAAGAAGCCAGATTACAGCAGGAAGATGAAGAAGCGAGGTTGCTGCAGGAGGCTGAAGTTGCCAGATTGCAGCAAGAAGCAGAAAATGAGAGGCTGCAGAAAGAGGCTGGGGAATCCCAGTAGCAGAAAGAGGCTGAAGATGAAAGACAACGGAAAGAAAATGAAAATCAGCTGCAAGCTTAAGGAGAAGAGAGAATGCAGGAAGCTGAGCTTAAAGCAGGTGAAGATGCCCAAGCAGGTGGCTCCAGTGCACAGGACATGGAAATTGACATACCTCAAACAAGTGTCTCCGGCATTCAAAATGTGGAGGCGGATGCAACACAAGCGGGTGGCTCTGGTACCCAAAATGTGGGAACAGATCCAGCTCAGGTAGTCTAGACCCCACCAACGGAAACAGAAGTAGACATTATGGATCTCCCAATCGTTCCATACACTCCATCAGGAGAACATACCATGTCCAGATGGGATGAGTTTGTCTACGACAAGAGGAGAAAGGAAATGGTCTTCAAATCGGAAGAGAGGATCAAAAGATTCTCCGAGGAGGATATTATTACCCACCGTGAGATCACGGTAATGCGGAATACAGATAAGGATCCCTTAGCTATGGCATCTGCCGTCATAGAGACAGCAAAAGAATCATTGGACAATGTAGGCGATATAATTAGAGAAAATGAATCGACAAAGAAGAGAGCTCGTATGCTACAGCATACTATGGCTAAGGAGCAAGCCTACAGGGATCTCGTGGTGAATAGGTATAACCGCCTATCTGCTGAGCATAAAGAGCTGTCAGACAAGTGTAACCAGCTGGAGGAGGAAAAGGACCAACTGACACTCCAGATGATGATCATGGAAGCAGAGAAGAGCGAAGCGGAAGATAAAGCCTCCCAGCTAGAAGTAGACAAGCTGGCATTAACTGAGCAATTAGAGCAAGCTGAGAGTAGAACGATGGACATGTCTCCCTTCCATGAGCTATCCTGCAACATCCTGAAGCAAATATATGACAGTCAGGAGCTAATCACTAATGATGTATGCCGGCTCAAGGCCATGGTAGTAATATTAAAAAAGGTTAATGCAGAAGCCCATAGGCTTAAATCTAAGCACACTCGGGTTAAGTCAAATATCCTGAGCCAGATAGAATGGTGAGAAGGAAAGGTAGATTTCCCAACACATCTTCCATTCAAGTCTGTGGAGGGTTTTAATGAAGACATAGCCCTTTTGGACTTCTGCAGAAACTGCGGCAGTAAGCTAATGGCCAATGTACAAGGGACAATGGGCAGGATCAACGGTTTATATCAAAGAATCCAGGGATTACATGAGAGGTGCAAATTGAGTTTCCCACAATCCATCGATGACTTCGTAGGTGAAGAACAACGCTTGGATGAACTAAAGGAAGAACTAGGCATCCAAATCGAATATGTGAAGAAAATTGATGTCCTAGCAATTGATGACTTACAACATTATATTGGAATGTCATCAGTCCACAGCCATTTGCTTAAAGAAGTGCATCAAGCTGCAGTAACGGAAATTCAAGGCATTGGAGTAGAGCTTAGAAAGAATGTGACTTCTCAGAAAATATTGCTCCCTACTTCCGCAAACGTAGTCATAAGGGACACTGGTATTTGGTATAGTTATATTGCAGAGGTGGAGAGACAAGCAGGAGCAACAGCTGTAGCAGCTAGCTCGTTTTCCTCTCTCCCTGTAGCAGCAGAAATTCCAATAGGCTCAACTCCTTCTTCCCAAACCATTCCAGTAGCAACAGTGAGCTTGATTCCCTCTCCCCCAACGGTGGCAGATGTTCCAGCCGGTTCAATTCCTTCTTCCTAAGCTGCAGCAGTAGCTCCAGTGAGCTCGAGTGCCTCTCTTCAAGCAGCATCGGCATCAACAGCCAGTTGAGCAACTCTCTTCCAGCTAAAGCATGTGTACAGCAGGGAAAGCGTTGATGTTAGATTTATTTCTGCTATTTTGTAATTTTGGGCTTTTCATATGTGTAAAACGTGGAAGTTATGGGACAACTGTCCCTATTTTCTTTTAAAATAATTTCTGTAAAGTGAGAAGGAGTCATATTTTTGTCTGTTATAGAAGAAAATTCCTGTAGATGACAAGTGTAAAAGTCCAGGTGGCAGCCCAAAGGGCATTTTTGTAATTATAAATAGAAGTTAGGAAGGAATAGAAAAGACTTTTGGTAGGGAATTATTTTTAGACCTGTACGAGCTATCTTGTATATGTTCTAAGAAGATAAAATTTTCTAATAAAAGCCTGGAGATGGACGTTTTGCATGGGAATGATGGATGTATGTGTATTGGACTATTCTGGCGACTTCGATACTGTAATGTGAAATCTTTCTTGATGTCTGAATTATTTCTTTGCAACAAATGATTATGCTCCTTTCTGTGCAAACGATTTCTCTGTTTCAAGAGCAATGAATGTGTTTTATATTAAATTAGAAGCTATCTTCTGATATCTTTATTTTTGCTATAGCTTTCTCTTTCAGATTTAATGGCTATCTGTTCTTTCTTTAAGATAACTCCTATAGCTCATTGTTCATGCCTTTAATTCACTCCTTGCAGGGATAGTTAGATTTATTTCAGTCTTAAAACTTAGATCTGTTTTCCAGTCTTGCATTTAGATTAAACTTAGACTAGGCACTTGCATATCATTATAAAACATAAAATTCAAAAGAAAGGTGGATTGGGCCATAACCGATATAATCGAAATAAAACTCCAAACCCACGGTTGCCGGAACCGCTAACTGGACAGATTCCCTATACCAAACGATAGATAATCTAATTGGGATCATCTATCGGGGAGAATCCCTTTCTGATTGATGCTATGATATCTGAGGCATCAACAGTTTTTGGCGCTAGAAGGAGGGATGAAAGTGCATGGCTGATAGAGGAAAATCTCCCAAGGCCATAAATGCCACTGAAAACCCGCTTAAAGAAGGCATTTCAAACAGCCCAGATCTTGAATTATTAAATCAAGAATGCCTCATTTCTGATCCTGAATCTCAAGAAGCTTTATACGCTGTTCCTTTTACAAAAATAGAGGATTTGAGAAGGCATACAAGATCCTATGTTAGGCATCTAGGTGGTTTAAACGCTGTAAATTTTCTCCCTAGGAAAATTACCCGTAGAAAAGAGCCACAATACACCCGAGATTCAATTCTTGTTCAAATTTTTGAAGAACTTGTCAATTTAACTTTAGAAGAAATTTCAGACCCTCCGAACAAGGCAGATCTTGAAAACTCAAAAAACATTTCAGATCATGAAGGCCTGGAAGAACTAATTACTCCAAAGAATACCCCACAGAATTCACCTTACAATTCTCCACCAGGTTCTCCACATCCAAACATGGTTGTACCTGCTTGGAGAGCAAGTGGAGCACTGAATCTAGTTGGGCCATTCCATAATCTTCCAAAAAATCCAGAAAAGGTCTTGCCTAACTTCGACCCAGGGAAAGCCATTTCAGCGGAAGACCATCTCAAAAGTTTCTACTTAGCTCTGAACCTTTTGAACGTACAACATGAAGATGTAGTCTGCAGGCTGTTTCCATATACATTCGAGCCAAAAGTATCATCCTGGTACTTTAGTCTCCAACCCAGCTCGATCTCTAGTTGGGATGAATTCGAAAAATGTTTTTTAAAGAAATACGGAAAGCAAAATACTGTGGCAACACTTATGAAAGAACTCTTATCCATGAGAATGGAAAAGAAAGAAAAGGTTCAAGATTTCAATCAAAGATTCACAACGCTGTTAAATAATTTCAGTGAAGCTAATAAACCAACAGAGGAATCTCTGATTGAATAATATACAACTGCTCTTGAAGGACCCATCTCAATGTTCGTAAAATGGTCCAAGAAAACTACCTTGATAGAGAACTTTGAGGAAGCTAGAAAGGTAGAAGAAGAAGCTGATAGCATTGCTAAGCATGCCTTAGATGCAGAACCAAAACCGACAGCCAGCAAAAAAACCTTTGCTTCTCACTAGAGGTAAAGAAGAGCCATCTACAAACATGGAAAATGTGGTCAAGATGATGCAAAAATTATCTAATAAAATTGTAGATCTCGAGAAAGATAAGGCTGCTAGCACATCTAAGAAACCTTTCAAGCCATTTTATAAAAGAAGGGAAGACGGTGATCAAAATCATGCACCAATGAATACTTCCCCTGTGTTGAACATGAATGAAATCAGGATGGAAAATTTTTGCACCTTTCATCAAGAACCGCATTCGGAAAAAAGCTGCCCGGAATGGATTAATTCCATGAACTTAGTCATGAACCAAATGCTAGATTCATAGATCCCAGATGAAGATGATTCTCCAGAAGAATCAAACCCTGAGTTAGAGGAACCAACCCCGGACACTACTATGGTGTTATGGGATTGGGTACCTATCACAGAATCAGTAGAAGAGGATCCCATAGAAAGCTCTCCCTCTACCGTAAACGTTGCTACTCGCAGAAAAGGCCCAATTGTCGATCCTGTTCCAAGCGCAGCTCCTCATAAGCCTAAAGTTTCAAAAGAACCGCCTAGGAGGCATATAACAATAATCCCACCATATCCCAAAGTTAGACAAACAGCGACGAAGCAGCCAAGTGCTGACACCATAGTTCAGCCACCTAAGGTCACAACGAGCAAAATAGATCAGCCAACCCGAATTGGGAACGAATCTGACATAGGATACGATATTATCAAAGACATCAAGAAGATCAAAGCGAATGTGTCAATATTTGACATGTGCAGCTTGCCCCATCAATGAGACAAACTGCTGCATGTTTTACAACCCCAGACTAGCACTCCATTAACGGATTCTCAAGACAATCCCGAAATTAATGAGGCTAGCATCGGTGGGAAATCTAAATCTCAAACATTGCCATTCCTATTGACATTTGAAATTTTTAATCACAATGTTCACAACTGTTTGGTAGATTATGGAGCATCCTCAAACGTTATGCCACTGTCAATTTGTAAAAGCATTAACGGGCAGCCCATGCCATCTCCAGCCCAAATTATCCAATTAGATAGGACTGCTATCAAGGTAATTGGGGAGATGAAAGACGTCCTCATTAGATTATCAGCTGACCCTAGAGTCTGTCAATTGATTGACATAATGGTGGTCGATATTCCTGAAGCCTATGGGCTGATTTTAAGTAGGGATTGGTCTACCAAGCTGAGTGGCTACTTTGCTATTGACTGGTCTCATCTGTGGTTGCCTTATCAAAATAGGCAGAATCAGATTAAAGTCCTAAGAGAACCTCATATGAAGCAAAACGTAACTCAGTTAGAAGAAAAAAATGAGGCTGTAGCTTTCTCATCCTCGGTTCCGGGGAATTATTTCTTAGAAATGGATCCGGGTAATTATCAGTCTGAAGCCATTAGCCATGAATCAGATAAACAGTCTAATCTCCTTCATTTCTCTCAGACTGATGATGTTGATTGTAACATAGTCAATTTAGTTACTGACGTAGATCACAGAGATACTAACTTAGTTGAATCTAAAGATATTTTTTGGACATTATACTTTGATGGTTCTAAAACTCTGGAAGGATCCAAAGCCGGTTGTGTTCTAATGGATCCAAAAAGAAACAAGTATTTTTTGTCTTGTAGATTAGAATTCGATTGGACTAACAACACCGCTGAATATGAAGCTTTGGTACATGGATTAAAGAAGGCCATTGGTTTAAATGTTAAGTACCTGAAGGTCTTTGGTGACTTTGAGATAGTTATAAGACAGGTAAGGGACACCATTCATTGTCTCTCACCTCATTTGAAGGGTTATCAGGCTGAAGTATGGGACTTAACTATGCATTTTGACGCTTTCAATATAAAATCGATTCCTAGATTGCAAAATTCTGCAGCTGATTTGTTGGCAACTTCTGCTTCTAGATTGGTGCCGTCAAATAATAAATGCTCAAGTGAATTGATTTTCAGGCCTTCCGTTCCCGATAACATCACGAACTTCAGAGTCTTCGATGATGATGAACAAATTATCAGCTTTCTAACAAACGAAGATAGCTTTCAAGGAGCTGCAATAGATGAAGAAGAACACGATGCTGATCTGATGAAGAAGGATGAGGAGAAAGGAAATTTCATTGCCAAGGGGGTAAGGTCCCTTGAAATGCTGTTCGATCTTCAAAATAAATTCAAAAGGCCAGCTAGTACCAAAACTAACAGCTCATCAATGCAACATGAGTTAGTTAATTTGGGTACCGAGGCAGAACCAAAATTTGTCAACCTTGGCAAATGTTGTTCACCAGGAGAAAGAGACAGGTTCATCAAATTGTTTAAACAATACAAGGATGTTTTCGCATGGACCTATGAAGATCTGAAGATGTATGACATCCGCATTATTCAACATGTTATACCAATGAAAGCGGGTGTTAAGCCATTTCAGCAGCAGTTAAGAAGGATGCATCCTACTCTAGAACCGCTGATCTAAAAGGAACTAAAGAAGCTCCTGGACGCTAAGATAATCTTTAAGGTTTGACATTCTGAATGGGTTGCAAACATGGTTCCCGTAAGAAAGAAGTCGGGAGAGATAAGGTTATGTGTAGATTTCAGAAATTTAAACAGAGCTTCAGATAAAGACAACTACCCTGTCCCTTCAATGGAACAAATCCTTCAAATGGTGTCAGGATCTGAACTTTTTTCTCTTCTCGATGGTTTGTCTGGCTACAATCAAGTATTAGTAGCCAAAGAAGATCGTCTCAAGACTACTTTCTGAATTAAGTGGGGAACTTTCGCATACCGAAGGATGCCATTTGGTCTGATAAATGCAGGAGCTACATTCCAAATGGCGATGGATATCGCCTTCCGAGGATTGGGTGGGCAATGTGTTGTTGTTTACTTAGATGATGTGACAGTCTTTTCAAAGAAAAGGGAATATCATGTTGTTCATTTGAAGCATATTTTTTATCGCTGTCAAAAATATGGTATTTCTTTGAATCCCAAGAAGAGTGTGTTTGCAGTTCCCGAAGGTAAGCTCTTGGGTCATATCATTTCTAAAGGGGGAGTGTTAATAGATCAAGAAAGAGTCCAAGCTATTAATAAGATTCCAATGCCTTACAACAAGAAAGCTATGCAGTCCTTCATGGGCACGATCAATTTTGTCCATAGATTTGTTCCAGATTTCGCACAAATTGTTACGCCATTGCAACAGATGGTTAAACAAAGCATACAATTCAAGTCGACAAATTTGGAAAAGGACGCACTTAGAGATATCAAGGCAGCTATAGCTAAGGATCCTTCCTTAAGAAGCCTAGATTTTGATAAGGATTTCATCTTGTATACCTTTGCTTCGGATGACTCCCTCGCAGCTGTACTCATGCAAAAGGTGGAGCAAGGAGACGAATATCCAATTTCGTTTATGAGCACTAGTCTGCAGGGGGTTGAGCTGAACTATCCCATGGTTGACAAGCATGCATATGTGGTCTTCAAAGCAGTCAAGCAGTTCAGGCCATATATTCTTAAGAACAAAACTAAAGTTATAGTTCCCCTCCCAGCTGCTAGATCCCTTTTCATTCAAAAGTAACTAGGAGAAAGGAGGGGGAACTGGGTCACAGCTCTTCAAGAATATGACTTGGAATTTAAACCAGCCACAATCATCAAAGGGAAAGGCCTATGCAGATTACTTGCGGGAAACTCAACTGATGAAGATCAACATTGGAAAAATGAAGCTGAGTTGAACTCGCTTGAAGTATGTCATATCTTCACAACTCCCCAGTCATGGTATAGGGATCTAGTGCACTATTTATAGCAGGGATATCTACCTGAGCACTGGAACTCTAAACAAAGAAGGGCACTTCATTTGAAATCAGCACCCTATCAAATCATTGATGGGATACTTTTTAGGAAGAATTATGATGGAGTTTTCCTTAGATGTTTGGAAAAGGAAGATGCAAACAAAGTTGTCAAAGAATTGCATGATGGCCCCACAGGTGGACATTATTCAGGAGAGACAACAGCACACAAGATACTGAGAGTCATATATTATTGGCCCACTCTGTTCCGAGATGCCCACACATATGTACGAAACTGTGATGTATGTCAAAGAAGTGCTGGGAAGTTACCTAAGGCAGCAGGACCCTTGCAGCTGGTTATTATCTCCAAGCCTTTTGAACAGTGGGGTATAGATGTCATCATAGAGATAAATCCAAATTCTTGATTACAACATCGATACATCCTGACAGCTACTGACTACTTCACTAGATGGACTGAGGCTATCCCGTTGCGCAAGGTCAATGAAGACATGGTCATCAACTTCTTGAAAGAGAACATCATAACCAGGTTTGGGGTTCCAATTTCCCTTGTTTTTTATAATGCTACTTATTTTTCATCTTGCAAGATAAATGAATTTGTTTATGAATGGGGAATTAAGTTGCATTATTCAGCCAATTATTATCCTCAAGGGAACGGATTAGCTGAATCCTCAAACAAGAATCTGATTCAAATTCTTAAGAAGAATGTAATAGAAAACCAGAGAAGTTGGCATGTAGCTCTCCCAAACGCCTTATGGGCAGATAGGGTGACCCCAAAGAATGCTTTACGTGTTTCCCCTTTCACTCTTGTATATGGCAAAGAAGCCATCCTTCCCCCAAACATCTTGCTCCCATCCTTACAGTTATCCCAAGCCTCTCAAGGTTCTGGTAGCCAAGCCTTACAATCCAGGATCAATACCCTGCTTCAACTTAAAGAAGCCCGATAGAAAGCTAAAGATCGATTCCATCAACATCAAGACATAGTTAAGAGATGGTTCGACAAGAGGAAGTCCGGTAAAAGAAGTTTTGAAGTCGGGGACTTAGTCCTGAAATGGGACCATAATCATGAAGGTAAAAAAATGCATACAAAATGCCAACATCTATGGGTAGGCCCGTACCAAATTTCAGCAAAATTAGGCCCATCCACTTATAAGTTGACAAATCTTGAGGGACAAGAAGTAACCCTTCCTCTCAATGGCCTTGCCCTGAAACAATACTTTGCATAGTCTCTTTGGGACTTCCTGTACATAAATAAAGTTTTCTTTTATTGTTGCTTTAGCCTTTTCTTTTTTTATTTTTCGACCGTTTTGTCTCTTTTATTGTCATTTGAACCTTTGCAACAAGTTGTTTTCTGAAAGCCCGTATGGTGGAGTTTCTCGTCCATGATAGGTCTCTCAAAGATATCTCACAACCCATGAGTCCAGAAATATGCTCGAATAAAATCTATCTATGTATTGTGCTCTTGCTGAAGTTTTTAGAAAGAAGGAAGCCTACTCTGCTAGTCGCACTAATCCTGTTTAAATAGCAGAGACCTATGACCATCTTCATTACTATCTTTGTGCTCCACCCACTCTCACACTTAAAAGGCATCTCAAGAAGGTTACCAAAGTTGGACCCATGGAAGGTAGCACATCTCGAGGACATAGGGTATTGAAATGACTCCATGCTGCAAATGTAACAACCAAAATGGCTTATACTCAAGGGTCTGTTTTCCAGAAATTCTCGCCTCAATTAAAGCATGGCTGAGACAAAAGCAAAAGACATGTAAAATCAAGAAGGTTGTTCAAAAGGATCAGCCCAAAATGGGATCCTCTCCGTCCGTGACGCTTGATCAAATCAATAAAATTTCTCACTCACACAAAAGGACATTATGGATTGAGGAGCCTAAATCAAAGATCATGTCCAAAGAAAATATCTCTGGAAGGCTCAAACAGCTAAGCTGTACAAAATACAAACATCCAAAAGGATGCAAGCGGCATGGGAATGAGGAACAAGAGCAATGATGTCCATGAGAAAGTGTTGCAAATCCTGTCGAGTCTGACAATACTAACTATCTGGAAGATGACCCTTCTAAAATGAATCTCATATGTTGGCCCTTCGAGAGTTGTAAAGATGTCTCAGTCAAAGCTCCCTTTTCCCTAATGGCTAGCAGGTAAAGTGCCTTTTCTCTTCGCAGAAATTCAAATGATTAGCTGAGTATTGCACATAAGATGGATGTCTTTGATAAGGTGTCGAACCATGGAGAGGAATTTTCAGAGATCTGTGTTCGCCAGCGACTTGCCATTGTTGTTGCAGCAACATCCCCCCAAAATTTTTGTACATATTTGGGGCCCCTCCTTTAATTTTTTTAGAAAGGATGCCTTAAGAGGCCATCCCCAGCTTTTAACTTTGTTTTTCAATAGAAAATCTTGCCATGAACCACTCCAAGTCTTCCTTCCTCTAAGAGAAAAATTCATGAAGTCTTCCTAGAAATCATGGAACGATTTTATAAAGCCCCCGCAGTTGCGGAAGTACTCAACTTTTCCGCCTGAAACGGTGGGAACCTTTAGCATAAACATCCCTAAAAGACTTAGACTTTTCTCGTGGTTGCGGAAATCATTTGGGAAAGTCTCCCAAAATTTTGGAGCCTTTCGGGCTATCCTCCCATAGGTGCGGAAGCCAATCACATAAGATCTCAAAAAAGTCTTCGAAATTATTATGGGAAAGTCGCGGAAGCATTCGGATTTTTGTCCCGAAGCGACGGGCGCCATTCGCCAAATCTCCCCGAAACTTTGCAAAGAACTTAGAAGTTTTCGTTGAAATTTGCGGAATCCTTTGGACTTGTTCTTCCGAAACTACGGAGGCATTCGCCTTATTCTCCCAAAAATCCACGGAGGGCTCCTTTTAAAACTCTTAAGTATTTCTTCAACTTTTGCTAAACCGTTCAAGTTTCCTTCTTGCAATTGCGGAAGCCATTTGCGGAGATCTTCAGGTTATCTTTCCGAAAGCCCTCAGAGACTTAGAATTTTTTGTTTGAGTTGTGGACACCTTTACTTT
This sequence comes from Larix kaempferi, assembly GCA_027924585.1. Classification (NCBI taxonomy): domain Eukaryota; kingdom Viridiplantae; phylum Streptophyta; class Pinopsida; order Pinales; family Pinaceae; genus Larix; species Larix kaempferi. The sequence goes on along the minus strand of BSBM01001595.1, from coordinate 852,085 downwards.
ATCTCTCCGCAACCACGGAAACCTTCAGGTTAACCTTCCGACGCGGTAGAGGCATTCACCAATGCCTTCCGAAAACGCGGAGGCAAATGGCAAAAGCTTTTCGAAGCGTTCTCGAAGCCCAGCCGAGACTTAGAAAAATTTTCAAGTTTGCGAAATCCTTCCGAAACTGCGGAAGTCATTTGCGAAAGCTTTCCGCGATTTCAGAAACTTTCACGTTATCATCCCGAAAAAGGGCGGTCGAAAGACTTTCACGTTCACGTTCTTTTCGTGGAAGCCATCCACCAATTCCTTCCGAAACGGCAGGAAGCTTCGTGGAATGGTTCCGCAAGCAATCCACTGATCTTCGTTGAATTGCGAAAAGATTCGTTCATCTCTCTCGAAATGCCGAGAGAGTTCAGCGTAACCTTCCGCAATGGCAGGTGAAATTCGTGAGTCCATCCCGCGGGTGCCAGTCGCACACGCAAATCGAGACTGCTTGATATGACCCCGACGTACCCATACTAAAGCCACATTTTTAATTTGCCACCCACCGTATTAAAACCCCGCGCGTGCCAGATCTATTTAAATAAACGGTGGGGGTTCGAGCCAATTACATTGTTATTCGTTCGATTAGCAAACGTTGTGGAACGCCACGCAACCGCTCCAGCTCAGCTCGCTCATCCACGTCCTCGTCCAACTCATTCATCCATCTTCACGGTGCCAGGTAGGATGTTTTAACAGTTAAATTTGTTTCTTCCACACGTCAAATTACCTTTGGTTTGTTCTTTTTCAAAGACGATAGGCATTGGTTGAATTTTGACGGGAAAAATGCCTGTCATGGGCTATTTTGCCCATCAAATATGATATAAATTTCATATTTCCCATCATATAAAAAACAAAGAAATTGTGAAAACGTTTGAGCTTTGATTCTGATGGGTGGAATCTTTTCCAAACTCCTACCCTGGCTGCATACATCGTTATTTTTTGGCTTTTAAAAGTCACCAAACCCCGTTAAGGTCTCATCTCTATCAGCCGAAAGCCAAACCTATGACCGCCCGAACCTTTTTTTCGTCAGCCGTATTCCAGGCCCCGTCACCCTTGTTCAAAATCCAAGATTGGCCATAGAGATTCACGTCAAAATATGATAAGTAAACCCTGGAAACCAGCCGAGCCCCTCGCCTGTTCATCAGCACGGAGATCCATCTCTGGCTTCGTTTTAAATTTATATCAACCCAAGCTGACCGGCCATTTACCTTTTTAACCAAAATGAAGGGCACCTTCTCCCCTCGAGCTATACCTAGAGTAGATTGCTTCCGCAACACACCTATCCTTTCAGGAGCATTCCAAACCCCGTCCCTTTAAAAAATTAAAATTTTATAGCTGTGTTTCTTGTTGGAATGGTGTATTTTGCTTCCTAACATGCAGCTTCACATTGTATTTATCTCATTGACATGTTAAAATGGTGATGCTCTTTGTTAAAATCTCACAGTATGTTGCACATTGTGACGATGACGTGTATTGGGTTGCTATCAGGGATAAGTCAAAATGCCAAAAGGTGGTAGGAAGAAGGCTAAAATGATGGAAACACAGTCTGCACCACTTAGAACTGAGACCACATACCAAGATACTAGGTGCACCACCGGTGTTCCTCCTGAAATCCGATGGGGTGACATCTATAGGATGATCCGACACCAAGAGATCCCGGATATGTTGCTAGAGGAGGAGCAGATATATATTAATATCAGGACTTCAGGTATAGCCAGGGCTGCTACCCGCCCTGAACTGTTCCCATGTGCTGAAGTAATCGGATGGATTCTCCAACATGCCAATGCGGACGGAAGAGTAATTCATGACAGCGGGAAGATATCCATTTCCTCATTTCACCCAGCACACCTTGCCGCAGCCTATAAATTTCCCCATTCCTAGCAAGCTCTGACTGATGAATGGCTGGGAAAAATGAACAACGTTGACATGGCCAAAAAATTACTGGTAGCAGGCAAGCACCTAAGAAAGAAAGGTAGCGACCAATACGATGTCCAGAATTTGAGACCTCCATTCAGGTTGATTTCCTTGATGTTTTGTAGAATCTTCGGCATGCCTAATAGCACCGTGTATAAGATTCAGTGCGTTCCCATTATCCACTTCGTGGCTTTTAAAGGAACTGTGTTTGACTGGGCCACTCTCCTGTCAGACAGTTTAGGCTCAATGATAGTTGTTGCAAGAGAAGGACTGGCCTTAAAGAAGGCAGAATTCTACATGTCCTCATATCTTATTGATTGTATTTTGGCCAAGTTATCTTTTCCCAAATTAGGCTGCACATGGGACAAGGCCAACACCCCGATTTTTACCGCTTTCAGGATGTTGTGGGCACAAAATTACAAACCCAGCTATAAGCTCATCTGTGAGGGGTTCATCATGCCCCTATATGAGCAGCTATTTAAGGAAGATCCCAACTGCCTGTTGGAGAATGCCATGGAAGTCCTTGAAAATTATGGAGATTTTTATTTCTCGGATCAAGGCACCTATCTCAGAATGTTTGGAGGAACTAAAGCTCCATATATTTTGCCAAGATATGCTACAGATTATGTGGTCCTAAAAGAGGCAGTAAGACAGATTTTCATGGATGGAATTGGAGCTGTGCTCAACAAGCAACATAAGGCCTCATTTCCCCCTCTACCTTTCTGCATAGGAGCTTACAAGTTCTCGGGGGTTGCCTCAGCCGAAGAGTTTGTTCAGGAACTGAAGGCCTTCCACTTCGGCGAGGTAATCTTCCACAGAAATGACAGGAAGGGAAAAGTGGCCGATCATTGTAGGGAGATTTATGCTCATTTCGAGTACTCTCATTATCATGACGGTGAGGAGGAGGTATTTAGAGGCGTCAGCAACATGGCTGAGCTGCGAACCTTTTCACCAAGGCAGTGGAGCAAGTTCTAGCTCTACCAGGACCCAGAAGACCAGTGAGCAGAAAGACAAAGAAGCAGATGAGTCCCGAGCTCAGGAAGAGCTCAAATTAAAAGAGGAAGCAAGGTTACTATGAGAAGCTGAAGAAGCCAAATTACAATAGGAAGCTAAAGAAGCGAGGTTACTACAGGAGGCTGAAGTTGCCAGATTGTAGCAAGAAGCAGAAAATGAGAGGCTGCAGAAAGAGGCTGGGGAAGCCCAGCAGCAGAAAGAGGCTGAAGATGAAAGACAACGGAAAGAAAATGAAGATCAGATGCAAGCTAAAGGAGAAGAGAGAATGCAGGAAGTTGAGCTTAAACCAGGTGAAGATGCCCAAGCAGGTGGCTCCGGTGCACAGGACATGGAAATTGACATACCTCAAACAAGTGTCTCCGGCATTCAAAATGTGGAGGCGGATGTAGCACAATCGGGTGGCTCTGGTACCCAAAATGTGGGAACAGATCCAGGTCAGGTAGTCCAGACCCCACCAACGGAAACAGAAGTAGACATTATGGATCTCCCAATCATCCTGTACACTCCATCACGAGAACATACCATGTCCAGATGGGATGAGTTTTTCTACGACAAGCGGAGAAAGGCAATGGTCTTCAAATCAGAAGAGAGGATCAAAAGATTCTCCCAGGAGGATATTATTACCCACCATGAGATCATGGTAATGCAGAATACAGATAAGGATCCCTTAGCTATGGCATCCGTCGTCGTAGAGATAGCAAAAGCATCACTGGACAATGTAGGCGATATAATTAGAGAAAATGAATCGAAAAAGAAGAGAGCTCGTATGCTATAGCATACTATGGCTAAGGAGCAAGCCTACAGGGATCTCGTGGTGAACAGGTATAACCGCCTGTCTGCTGAGCATAAAGAGCTGTTGGACAAGTGTAACCAGCTGGAGGAGGAAAAGGACCAACTGACACTCCAGATGATGATCGTGGAAGCAGAGAAGAGCAAAGCGGAAGATAAAGCCTCCCAGCTAGAAGTAGACAAGCTGGCATTAACTGAGCAATTAGAGCAAGCTGAGAGTAGAACGATGGACATGTCTCCCTTCCATGAGCTATCCTGCAACATCCTGAAGCAAATATATGACAGTCAGGAGCTAATCACTAATGATGTATGCCGGCTCAAGGCCATGGTAGTAAGATTAAAAGAGGTTAATGCAGAATCCCATAGGCTTAAAGATAAGCACACTTGGGTTAAGGCAAATATCCTGAGCCAGATAGAATGGCGAGAAGGAAAGGTGGATTTCAACACACATCTCCCATTCAAGTTTGTGGAGGGTTTTAATGAAGACATAGCCCTTTTGGACTTCTGTAGAAACTGTGGCAGTAATCTAATGGCCAGTGTACAATGGACAATGGGCAGGATCAACGGTTTATATCAAAGAATCCAGGGAGTACATGAGAGGTGCAAATTGAGTTTCCCACAATCCATCGATGACTTCCTGGGTGAAGAACAACACTTGGCTGAACTAAAGGAAGAACTAGGAATCCAAACCGAATATGTGAATAAAATTGATGTCCTAGCAATTGATGATGTACAACATTATATTGGAATGTCATCAGTCCACGACCATTTTCTTAAAGAAGTGCATCAAGCTGTAGTAATGGAAATTCAAGGCATTGGAGTAGAGCTTAGAAAGAATGTGACTTCTCAGAAAATATTAATCCCTGCTTCCGCAAACGTAGTCATAAGGGACACTGGTATTTTGTATAGTTATATTGCAGAGGTGGAGAGACAAGCAGGAGCAACAGCTGTAGCAGCTAGCTCGTTTTCCTCTCTCCCTGCAGCAGCAGAATTTCCAATAGGCTCAACTCCTTCTTCCCAAACCATTCCAGCAGCAACAGTGAGCTCGATTCCCTCTCCCCCAGTGGTGGCAGATGTTCTAGCCGGTTCAATTCCTTCTTCCTAAGCTGCAGTAGCAGCTCCAGTGAGCTCGAGTGCCTCTCTTCAAGCAGCATCAGCATCAAAAGCCAGTTGAGCGACTCTCTTCCAGCTAAAGCATGTGTACAGCAGGGAAAGCGCTGATGTTAGAGTATTTCTGCTATTTTGTAATTTTGGGCTTTTCATATGTGTAAAACGTGGAAGCTATGGGACAGCTGTCCCTATTTTCTTTTAAAATAATTTCTGTAAAGTGAGAAGGAGTCACATTTTTGTCTGTTATAGAAGAAAATTCCTATAGATGACAAGTGTAAAACGCCAGGTGGCAGCCCAAAGGGCATTTTTGTAATTATAAATAGAAGTTAGGAAGGAATAGAAAAGACTTTTGGTAGGGAATTATTTTCAGACCTGTACGAGCTATCTTGTATATGTTCTAAGAAGATAAAATTTTCTAATAAAAGCCTGGAGATGGATGTTTTGCATGGAAATGGTGGATGGATGTGTATTGGACTATTCTGGTGACTTCCATACTGTAATGTGAAATCTTTCTTGTTGTTTGAATTATTTCTTTGCAACAAATGATTTTGCTCCTTTATGTGCAAATGATTTCTCTGTTTCAGGAGCAATGAATATGTTCTATATTAAATTAGAAGCTATCTTCTGATATCTTTATTTTTGCTGTAGCTTTCTCTTTCAGATTTAATGGCTATCTGTTCTTTCTTTAATATAACTCCTACAGCTCATTGTTCATGCCTTTAATTCGCTCCTTGCAGGGATAGTTAGATTTATTTCAGTCTTAAAACTTAGATATGTTTTCCAGTCTTGCATTTAGATTAAACTTAGACTAGGCACTTGCATATCATTATAAAACATAAAATTCAAAATAAAGGTGGACCGGGCCATAACCGGTATAATCGGAATAAAACTCGAAACCCACGGTTGCCGGAACCGCTAACCGGACGGATTCCCTATACCAAACGGTAGATAATCTAATTGGCATCATCTATTGGGGAGAATTTCTTTCTGATTGATGCTATGATATCCGAGGCATCAACACAACTTCATATCAGATCCATACTTCTCTTCTCACTCGTTCTCCATTCACAGCTAAATCTAGAGGAGTTTTCCCTGAAGGAGAGGGTTGACCTAGTGAATGCGCTCCAGACAAGTTCAGAAGCTCAATAAGTAGACATTTAAGGTCATATGACTTGTATCTGACCTGATCCTATCATTGTAGCAGATCCACAGTAATATTCTATTTCTTCTCTTCATTCTCCATCAAATGTAATGAGTATTTAGCCTGTGAGGCACTGTTGTGTTGGGAGATAGTTAAATCAATAAAAGAAGGATTCTGTTATATTATTTTTAACCTGCATATGTTTAGTATGTTATATCAGATCATTATTTAGTATCATATCATATTTTATCATTTATTGGAGCAGTTTAAAGGATTAAAATGCAAGACTAGCTAGTTTGGTGCTTAATCTAGACTAGTTTCACCATATTTGCTGCTGAATATTTTCTGAGGATCCATTTTGCATTCTGTCAGTTGGAGGAGGTTTTCAGTTCAATATAATATCCATATCAGTCCCTGTAATAAGACTTTGAATTCTTTTAACTTTGTTTTGGAAATCATTTATTGTGACTAGCTCAGCTGTCCACCATCCGCAAATAATCCCCAAATTGTTCCAAACCTTTCCAAGTCAATCAAATATTTATTCCAACATTCCTTATGATTTGTATGACTGATACATCTCTGTCCTAAACACATTTAACCCTTACCTAGTCTTGTTGGCATATGCTAGAAGCCCAGGAAGCCTCGAAGTAGGCAATAGATTCATTATATTGCTGAAAAGTGAATGGCCCTAGTACCTTGTGCCAAGGACTCCTGCTAAAAACATATTTTTATGCTGCTACACCTAATCCCATATAAATTATGGAATCAAACTTTCATCCCACGATCCTCAGTCTGCACACTAGTACCCCTCATTTACCTCTCGTCCGGTTCGAAGGATTTTCCAAAAAATTTCACTAGTAAAAGTTGTAAAAGTTTTAAAGTGGAGTTAATATTTGGGTCAGATCTTGCTCAAGATATTACATAAAATATGCAAGGAATGATAATTCAAATGCTTATCTTTGTTTGTTTGTTGGGTTGACTCCCTCTCAGTCTTTGCTTCTTTTCTGCAATGCCATTCTGATGTGAGAAGTGGTCAACTCCCTCTGAATATCTGCATCCTTGCAGAAACTACTGAAGTGTGCTCCTTCTTGATCTTTGCTTCCTTGCAGGAACAATTGGAGTGTGCTCCCTCTCGATCTTTGATTCCTTGCAGGAACAACTAGAGTGTGCTCCCTCTTGATCTTTGCTTCTTGGATTACCTATCCTTGAACTTATATCCATCACTATGCATGCTTATTAGTATCATCATTGTGTTATCCTCGAGGTCTCATACATAATCACACATTCATTAGTATAATCTTAATACTATCAAAACACAATAATCTTAAATATGTATAGTCATGATCATTTCAAACACAGATAATAAACATTATTATTAAAGGTTTCAGGGAAGTCTTCTTTTACTCATGCACATTCTTATTTGATCATAGGACTCTTCTGGTTAGTTAAATCATCAATCAAGATAAGAGACATAAAATGCATAAACCCTTGATTACTTACATTTATAACTTTATGAATAAACATATCCAATCATACCAAGTATACTTATATAAGGGATCCTAACACAAGGTAGGATTCTAACTTGATATAGGAAAAACTTACCTGGATTGGTATGTTAGATAATTATGTCTAACATACCCACATGATGTCTTCCTGTTCTCTTCAATGACTTGTGCTAGTAGCCTACATATCTCATAGGTTCGCCATTATAGAACCAAGTTATACATACCTCGCAAATAGATCTTCTAAGTGATTCATGACAATGGATGAATCTTTGTCCTCTTGTCATCATGATCATATGTTCTTGAACTAGAGCATGATTTGTCTTTGTTGGTATACCTTTCATGTTAGCGGACAACATAAACCTCATACAACACCATAATGCATTAGTACAATCATAAGTGTCAACACCCTAATCAATGAATATCTTCTATCATGCATTCTTAATTTTATTAAGGTGATACGAGAAGTCTAAATTTAATCAAGATTGTACTAACCGTAATAACATGAAGACAAACATACCATAAACTTAATCATGAATAAATCTTGAAACATACCTGGATGAGTCATACCTATTGAGATTGCTTGTAATATTCTTATGTAAGGCCTTAGCCTCATCTCCCTCTGAAACAGGAACTTCTTCACTTATGTAGGTGACCAATCCATTCTCTTCTAGGATTAACCCAATCTACTTGATTTGCAGGAACTGGATCTGGAGCTAGATTAGGGTTTGTTAGAGAAACCCTAAAAATTCAAACTTTGAATTTCAAACTTTTGAAAAGATAGAAAGATGTGACTTGATGAGCTGATCAAGCCGGAATGTTTAGAATTTGAAAACTACATACTTTCACCCCTCAATTTTACTTTTCAAACTTCTGGATTCACTAGACATGACCCCAAACTAGGGTTTGATAAACCCCACCCTCTTTCCCAATCAAAAGGTGCGATACAAAGTTCTAAGCTTCTATTTTTCTGAGGAGCTTCCAGCCGTGGTCACACATTTCAAAAATTCCCATTTTTGTAGAAGCCCTAATTTTCCACTTTTTCGATCAAAGTCCAGAACTAGGGTCTGATCAAGCTCGGCCTTCTTCCCAACCAAAAATTATGATCTTGGTCTCTAAATTTCAATTTTAATGAGTGGCATTCAGCCGTAGTCTTCGATTACAAAAATTCCAACTTTCTCCGAAACCCTAAATTCTGGAAGCCATGAATGAAGGTGCTAAAAAATAATTCTGTTTTGACAGAAATATGTACTTGATTGTTTCTGCTGTAACTCCGAATGTTTTGATCCACATAACATGAAAAATTTTCTTGTGATATCCCGACCTGTCATCTTTCTAACCCCATAGGTCTGACCTCACGTGGATTCTCTGAGAGAGAGTTATGCCAAGTGTCGCAACGTGATCTGTTTATGGGATAAAACAAGAGATCGAACTTGTACGGATTTCCACGTGTCACTGGTTCTATTTCGGCCTTTGAACAAGTCACCTAAGAAATTACATTCCGTGCAATACCTGTCACTTTTTATGAAATTTCATTTGGAGCTTCCTAGCCCAAGTTATGACCTTTTTTCCAAGGTAACCTGTTTATGACTGAGATCTAGAAGAGGCAAAAACTCTATATTGTACAGATCATAAATCACAAATTACATCGAATTATAGGTTTTCCTTTGGACACAAGGTACATGGGGATCTTATCTTCTCCGTATACGATTTTCAGACATTGAAACGATGTCAAAAGTTATTTATAGAGAAAGTGCTACAATGACTAGTTTTTTCTATATCAAGCCCTAGCTTCGCAATTGCAACAAGTGTCATACATGCCATACCATGCCTTCTTTCAGGCTAGCTCTGATACCATGTTAATTTTTCAAAATTTACTTCAATATGATCTAGGATCTTAACTGATAGAACAACAAGTACAGCATATATATAGCATATCAATCATGGACACAATAATGCAAGCACACAAGAGACACAGAGTTTACTTGGGAAAAACCATAAAGGTGAAAAACCCCAATAACTTCCTCAGAGATAGATAGAGCAATGATACAACCCAAGCATAAGAGATAGACATCTCCTAGTAGCAGCTTCTCCTCCTCCACAAGTGCGCTACTCTCCCAAGAGTGCGAGAGATAATAGAATGATGAAATAGAGTGCCTCCCGCACTCTATTTATACTTGACTTGACTTGCTTAATAACCTTTACTAGGTCGGCCTTACCTTAACCACATAACATAATGCTGTCTGGGATAAATGTTGATGTATATGTAACTTTGGAATGTATTTCATCTGTGTATTTTATATATATTTATTGAACCGTTATAAGAGATGTGTTATTCCTCTATAAGGAAGTGTCGTCATGTGGATTGACAAGTGTCGCAAGTGTGTGTACTTGCCAATGGGTTATTAGACCACCATGTTGGGTCAGCCCTGAATTATATATATAATAATGTGGATGTACCTAGTGAGACAAGTCGGCCCCATAAGGTCACTGGGCAAAAAGGTTAGTATAAATAGAGATCGGAGATCTCTATTTTATTAATTCGGAAAAGTAACTCACTCTCACTCAAAAAGTGGCGCACTAGTGAGGAGGAGGATCATCTGCTACTAGGAGACTATCTCAGTGTTATTTGGTTGTACTTTGGTTGAGCCATTGCTCTCTCTATCTCTGAGGAAGTTGTGGGGTTTTTCACCTTACGGTTTTCCCCACGGAAACTCTGTGTCTCTTGTCTCTTATGCTTTTGATTCTTGTGATGCTTGTCATATTGTGATTGTCATGCATTGATATACTGTATATGTTGTTCTCTCAGTAAAGATCTTAGAGTATTATGAATTAATGCTCAAAATTTAACATGGTATCAAAGCTAACCTGAGAAGAAGACATTTTGCAGTGACGAAAGCTTGAGTTTCTTGTTTATTGGGTTTTTCTCCACAGAATTTTGAAAATCAGTATAATAGATTGACTCTACTCATCAAGGCGCATCTATCTGTCCAATCAGAATTCAATTCCAAGCATTTTTAGATTTGGCCCTAAAAGTTAGGGTTTCCACAAAAATAGGAATTTCTGGAATCTGAAGGCACAACTGGAAGCTCCTTGCAAAAATTGAATTTTAGAGCTTTGGATCAAGTTTTTTGGCTGAGTAGATATCTGGGAAACTCAAACCCTAATTCAGGGCTCTCCCTAGTGAACCCAGGAGGACAAAAAGGCAATTCTGAAGGGCAAAACTTTGCTGATCTCAAATTATGAATCCACCAGGCTAACCAGCTCATCAAGGCCCATCTTTCTATCCTTTCAAAAATTTGAAATTCTCATTTTGAATTTTTAGGGTTTTTTTGACAAACCCTAATCCGGGACCAGATCCAGTTTTCAGCATTTCAAGTGGTAAGATCTAAATATTTTCTATTTCCATTTGAAGTACTCTTTAAGATGTCTCACCACACCAAGCTTGAGGATAAGCTTGAAGGAGCTGATAACTTCCAAGCTTGGAAGTATAGGATTGGATTAATCCTATAAGAGAATGAGTTGGACTCATATGTGAAAGAAGACATCCCTATCCCAGAGGATGAAGAGGCCAAGGCATTGCATAAGAATAACTTGGTCAAGGAAAAGAGAATCATTGCTGATTCCATCAAATACCATCTCATACCCCATGTGTCTTCTCTTAAGACACCCAAGGAGATGTTTGAATCTTTGACCAAGCTATTTGAAGGAAAGAACATAAATCGGAAGATGACCCTACGGAACCAATTGAAAGGAGTAAAGTTTTAGAATGGAGAAACCATTCAATCTTATTTTTCAAGGGTCTCCTAGATCAAGGAACAACTAGAAGCAGTGGATGAAATGGTGGAGAATGGTGAAGTGGTGATGACCACTCTAAATGGCCTACCCAAGTCATGGGATTCCTTCATTCAAGAAATTTGTGCAAGGAAGAAGATGATCTCCTTCAACAGATTGCGGGAAGAATGCTCTCAAGAAGAAGCTAGACTTATAGCTCGTGAGGAAAAGATGGGAGGTGAAGATCAAGCTCTTGCAGCTCACACCAAAAGAAGCAAAACCAAGAAGGAGCACCCTCACCTCAATATATCCTATCAAAAGAGTAAGAACGACCTAAGATGCTTTACATGCAATGAGAAGGGTCACTTTGCTTTAGATTGTCCCAAGAACAAAAGGGATAATAACAACAATAAGAAGAAGAAGGGAAACAAAAGAATATTTCATGCTCATGTTGCCGAAGATGATGAACCCCAAAAGAAGAAGGCTAGGGCAGAAAGTGATAGTAATGATGACTCATCAAGTGAAGAAGAGTATGTTCTGATCTCTGCTCTCACAGGTACTATCTCCCATGGTTGTAATGATTGGTTAATTGACAGTGGGGCTTCCAAACACATGACTGGGTTTAAGGAATCTTTTCTGAACCTATCTGAACATGAATCACCCCATAAGGTGAAACTTGGGATGATTATCAATACCCAATCAAAGGAAGTGGTGAAGCCTCATACAACCTAGATTCTGGAAAATCCTTGAAGATGAAAGAAGTCCTTTATGTACTTGGGCTCAAGAAGAACTTACTCTCCATCTCTGCATTGGATGCAAAAGGTATGAGGGTTGCATTTGTGGATGGACAAGTCCTAATGTGGCCAAAGGGAAAGAACATAGATGATGCAGTAGTGATTGGAGAGCAAGAGGGAGGTTTGTATAAATTGAAGGGACAACCTGAACATGCCATGGTACATGAATCCATGGATCCAAGTGAACTTTGGCATAGAAGACTTGCTCATATGCACTATAGAGCACTTCCAATTGCAAGCAAGGCAATAGAGGGTCTTCCTGAAATCAAGACCAAACATGAAGGTGTTTGCAAAGGATGTGCAAAAGGTAAGAATATTAAGAAGGATTTCCCAAGCAGTGAAAGCAAGGCAAAAGACATATTGGAAATCATCCACTCAGATGTATGTGGTCCTATGTCATCCAGTTCCCTGAGTGGGTATGTTTACTATGTCTCATTTATTGATGACTTCTCCAGGAATACTTGGGTATACTTCTTGAAGAGCAAAGATGAGGTGTTTGATAAATTCAAGGAATTCAAAACCTTGATGGAGAATCAAACTGACAAGAAGATCAAAACATTCAGATCAGACAATGGTGGAGAAATCACCTCAAGTGACTTCAGGAAGCTTTGTAGTGATTCAGGGATTAAGAGGGAGTTGACTGCTCCATATAATCCTCAACAGAATGGAGTTGCAGAAAGGAAGAACATAACTATCATGGAAGCAGCAAGGGCAATGTTGCATGACCAGGATCTACCTATGCATCTGTGGGCAGAAGCAGCTAGAACAGCTGTATATGTGCAGAACAGAACACCCCACAAGATATTGGACAACAAGACACCAGAAGAGGTCTTTTCTGGTAAGACACCCGAAGTCAGTCATCTTAGAATATTTGGTTTCCTAGTATACACTCATGTCCCAAAGGAAAAGAGGACTAAACTAGATCCTTCAGGAAAGAAGGGTATCTTTATGGGTTACAGTGAAAGCTTGAAGGCTTACAGAATATACTTTCCAGGGTTCAAGAAGATTGATGTCAGCAGGGATGTAACATTTGATGAAAACTCAGCATTCATCAAATCAAGGAAGGCACCTATCGAAGTTTATGAAAAACCTAAGGAAACCATATTTGAAGACACTACCATGACTGAAGCAGTTCCAGAAGTTGTTCATGAGTTTGAAGATCCATAAGAACCTATAGATCCACCCCATGAGGATAAATCTCACAAGAGGAAACCTGCATGGGCTAGAGAGCTCATTCAAGATGCAAAAAGATTTGGCATTCCAGAAGAAGAACACAGAGCAAATAAGAGAACCAGATCACATACCAACTATGTTGCTTTACTCTGTGACATTATGAACAAAGAGCCTTCTAGTTATGAAGAAGCAGCGGAAAAGAAAGAATGGAAGGATGCCATGGTTGAGGAATACCAATCAATAATGAAGAATGATGTTTGGGATGTTGTCCCAAGACCTAAAGAGAAGTCTGTTGTGACTTCCAAATGGATCTACAAAATCAAGCATGCTGCAGATGGCAGTGTAGAGAAATACAAGGCAAGATTCGTAGCTCGTGGCTTCTCTCAGAAAGAGGGAATAGATTATGAAGAAACTTTTGCACCTGTAGCCAGGTATACTTCCATCAGAACAGTACTTACCCTGGCTACAGCAATGAGATGGAAAATACACCAGATGGATGTCAAGACTGCTTTCTTGAATGGTGTAGTTGAAGAGGAAGTATATGTAGAGCAGCCAGTAGGTTTTGAAATACATGACAGGGAGTCATATCTATGCAAATTGAAGAAAGCCTTGTATGGCTTGAAGCAAGCTCCCAAAACCTTGTATGGTAGGATGGATAGTTTCCTATCTAGTTTTGGATTTACCAAGAGTAAAGCGGATTCCAACCTTTACTACAAGGGTTAGGAAGGGAATCCTGTGATCCTACTCCTGTAGGTGGATGACTTATTTGTAACAGGAGATGACAGACTCATTGTAGATACTAAGAGGAAGCTTGCTGCTGAATTGAATATGAAAGATTTGGGAATGATGCACTATTTCCTAGGTATGGAGGTGTGGCAGAGTGCAGGTGGGATATTCCTTGGTCAAGGGAAATACACAGTAGATATCCTGAAGAGATTTGGGATGATGGATTGCAAGGCCATGGCAACACCTATGGCATCGAATCTGAATCTTCTATGTGATGCTTCATCTGAGCCGATTGATGTCTCTATGTATCCTTAGATGATTGGGTCCTTGATGTACCTGACGAACATGAGACCAGATATTTGCTTTGCTGTGAACACATTGAGTTAGTTCCTGATAGATCTGAGGAGTGTTCACCTAGTTGCTGTAAAGCATGTTCTGAGGTACCTGAAGGGTACAGTGGATTTTGGGCTCAAGTATGAAGCGAATCAAAAGTTTAACCTGTAGGGTTATGTTGATTCAGATTGGGCTGGCAGTGCTACAGATAGGAAGAGCACATTTGGGTGTTGCTTCAGTATGGGATCATGTGTGATCTCATGGTTTAGCAGGAAGCAGTCCTGTGTGGCACTGAGTACAACTGAGGCAGAGTATGTTGCAGCCTATTCAGCTAGTTGTGAGGCAGTATGGCTACGAAAGCTACTGTCCGAGTTATTTGATGTCCCGTTGGATGCTACTGGTATCTTCTGTGATAACCAGAGTTGTGTGAAGCTGTCCGAGAATCCAGTGTTTCATGACAGGTCAAAACACATAGAGATCAAATATCACTATATCAGGGATATGGTGCAGAGAGGAGCCGTGAAGCTCCTGTATGTTGCGACGGGCGAGCAGATTGCAGATGTGCTGACGAAGCCACTAGCCAGGGTGAAGTTCGAGTACTTCAGAGAGAGGCTTAGTGTTCTTCAGATTGAGGACACTTCGAGGAAGAAGTGATGGACACATTTGCTGAAGCCATTCCAAGCATGTTGGAAGGAGGATCCTTCACATGGCTGTGGATGTATGTGATGGATGATGGTCGAGTTTATGCTTTGATATGATCAGTTGGATCATTTATATGTATGTACGCATCATGTTGGATGTTGGATATGATCGATTGGATCATGTGTATGTATTTTTGTTTATGCATCATGTTGGATGCTTGGACCATGTATCTGTATATGTATCAGGCGGATACATTGTATGATTAGGTGGATCATGTATGGTGATATGTATCATGTATTTGTATTTGCATCAGGTGGATACATTGTATGATAATGTGGATCATGTATGATGATATGTATCAAATAAATAATTGGTATGCATTAGGTAGATGCATTATATGATCAGGATGATCATGGATGATGAGCTTTAGGATGTTGCTCCAGATGACATGAAGCAGGATGTTGCAATGATGATGATCAGGATGATCATGGATGACGAGCTTCAGGATGTTGCTCCAAATGACATGCAGCAGGATGTTTCAGTGATGATGATTAGGATGATCATGTGTACATCAGGATGATGTATGGTGAGTATCAGGTTGATACTCTATGGCCATGGATCAGGTTGTGCAGATGAGCATGTACTTTAGTGCCCTGGGAGATTTGCACATAGTCTTTCGAGGTTTTTCCTATGGCATGTAATTCGGTGCCCTGGGATATCTGGTAAATGCTTTTTCGAGGTTTTTCTATGGGAGGACATATAATTCGGTGCACTGGGAGATCTGCAGATAGTCTTTCGAGGTTTTTCCTATGGCATGTAATTCGGTGCCCTGGGATATCTAGTAGATGCTCTTTCGAGGTTTTGTCCCATAGCATATAATTTGGTTCCCTGGGAGATCCGATAGGTTGGGCTGTGTGCCCGTAATCAGTCCTGGGATGCTCTTCCGAGGTTTTTCCATGACCACATGTAATTCGTGCCCTGAGAGATCCTATAGGTAGAGTTGCGTGCTCGTAACAGCCTGGGATGCTCTTGCGAGGTTTTGTGGTGGGGTCACATGTAATAAGTCCTGGAGATCTGGACAGGATGAAAAAGGCCTCAGATGCTCTTTAGAGTTCTTACTAGTCAAGAGACTCTTTTAAGGTTTTGTGACGCACGTAATAAGTCTTGAAGATTCCACAGTATGGCCAGTGATGATGAAGACCTGCAGGTGGTGGGCCTACATCCAGTATGAAAAAGGACTGGCTCTGTAGAACTTCCTATGATGAGTAGAGTCAGAGATTGGTTGAAATAGCAGCAGTAGTGACGATGATGATGACGATGCATCGATGATGATGATCCCGAGAAGAAGACTTGTCTAGCAGATCTGTGTCAAGAAATACCTTCGTAGTTAAGAGGGAGTGTTGATGTATATGTAACTTCGGAATGTATTTCATCTATGTATTTTATATATATTTATTGTACCCTTATAAGAGATGTGTTATTCCTCTATAAGGAAGTGTCGTCATGTGGATTGACAAGTGTCGCAAGCGTGTGTACTTGCCGATTGGTTATTAGACCACCATGTGGGGTCGACCCTGAATTATATATATAATAATGTGGATGTACCTAGCTAGACAAGTCGGCCCCATAAGGTCACTAGGAAAAAAGGTTAGTATAAATAGAGATCGGATATCTCTATTTTATTAATTCAAAAAAGTAACTCACTCTCACTCAAAAAGTGGTGCACTAGTGAGGAGGAGGATCATCTGCTACTAGGAGACTATCTCAGTGTTATTTGGTTGTACTTTGGTTGAGCCATTGCTCTCTCTATATTTGAGGAAGCTGTGGGGTTTTTCACCTTAGGGTTTTCCCCACGGAAACTCTGTGTCTCTTGTCTCTTATGCTTTCGATTCTTGTGATGCTTGTCATATTGTGATTGTCATGCATTGATATATTGTATATGTTGTTCTCTCAGTAAAGATCGTAGAGTATTATGAATTAATGATCAAAATTTAACACTGACACCTAATAGGGTGGTCTAATAACCCTTTGACCCACATGGCCGACCCCCAATAGGGTGGTCTAATAACCCTTCGACCCACATGAATTATACAGGGCCGACCCCAACAAGGTGGTCTAATAACCCATCAAGTATAACTTACGACACTTACAATATAAATGACAACACTTCCGTATAGAGGAATAATAACATCTCTATAGGAATACAAACAATTTCGTATAGAGGAATAATACCATCTCTATAGGAGTACAATATACATATATGAAATACATTCCGAAGTTACATATACATCAACATGTCACTTATCATCATCTTTCAAGCAGACTCCGAAGGGTCCAGAGTTTGTTTTGCTATCCATTCATCATCCAACCAAGTTCTTTCCTGGGGCAACTTGTAAGTAGCTGTGATATGTTCAGGTGCAAAAGATGTTAGATTCATCCTAGCCTTGTCATTAATGAACCTTGTATCAGTTTTAACATGAGGGATTATCCAACCAATGACCTCAAAGCATGGGAATAACTCAGGATGAGTTGCTTCCTTATGGAGGCAGGACTTCTTAATGTTTGAATAGACCATAGTGTCTTCTAGGGGAGCTTAAGGGTAAGTCTGATCTCTGATAAACCTATATAAGTCACCCCACTAAAATTTTGGGCAGAGCTTCCTTGGTCTACTCCGATGACAGCTTTTGTATCGCTGAACATGGTTTGAAGCGATGTGTCTAGCAAAATCTCCACGTTGGAATCCAATTCCGCAAGCTCAGCGTTTTCCCTGGCATACTTCCTATGCGAAGGTGGGGTATCATGAATAAAGAGTTTGATAAATTCTTGAGCAACTTATCGTTAGTAAACAAAACATATCGCAAGGTTCATGATATTCAAGTAGAAATTGAGCATGCAAAAAATAATCTTAGAAGTATTTAACATGACTTAACATGCAACTTGTTACCCAATAGGAAGCTGTTTAGCCAACTACTTGAATATTTCATGATACAACCATTACTTTGTTGTTATCATCTTTTGAAGGAAAACACAGCTTCGTAAAGCGCTATTTGTGAGGGATATAGAGGGTATTCTCAAGGCTTACACAGATTTATGGCTTTAATGCATGGATTTATCGTTTGGAGCATGTCTTATTGCCCATAGTGGTGAGTGCAGTTTAGCATTTCCCAGTATTAGCAAACGTTCACTACAAACCAGGGTGGGTGATTTTAAGCTAACACGCAATTTTTGGCTTTAAATTTGTGACAGGGATTTCTTAGGACTAGCCAATGTCAGAAAAACTGACGTGGGGAAAACTTTCCTAAAATACTTGAAAACGACAGTTGACAGGCTAGAATGCATATGCGCATAATGTATATTTTTTGGGTCATTGTTCGAGGGTAGACATAAGAACTTTGTGCTTTTATTGGCTTGAAGGGAGATTTTCCCATTTGGCAGAATGATTTCCTTATATCATACGAAACTGATGGATAAATTGAGTGCCTAAAATCTTTAAATGGGAAGAAGAGCTTCAAAATAGGGTTTTCTTTGGATAAAACAAAAGAAAGGAGGAAAAAACCACCTACCTATTAACCTTGGAGTGACTCTTGGTGGTTGGCGTGCATCCTTAGATGATCGACAGTCCAAATAGCTCTTCGATGGCGAATGGAGAGCTTTGCTTTCCCTTGGTAATAGTGGAATGAAGAAAAGTCCCGTTTGAGGCATATATATAGGGAGAGTGATAAAGCCACATGTGGTGGCAGGTTGGTGCATTAATGAGCATGGGGTTCAATGCAATGTGTAATTAACTCCGCACGGGGTGGTCATAAAAAAATTCACTGACTTCATAATTGTGCACATATCCAAAAAATGGGCCGCGCTATGGCGATGAACGAACTGCTAGCTTACACGCAACGAGCGGCGAATTTAGGATTAAACCCTGGAATCGAGAGATGTGCCTATGGATTGGGGCTTCATCGGGAGTTTTAAGGTTAGAAGCGGCGCAACGGCCAGTGATTTTATCCCTAATTCAGCGATCAAAATGCTTTGACAAAGGAGGCGAGGCGCAACTACTAGGCAGCAATTTTAGAACGAGGCTTTGCGCAAAGGGTGGGTGATGTAACTTTAGGATTTGCACCAACTGGCATGAAGTCAAAGTTTTGGAAAACGCACAAAGGGGCAGCAATTTTAGACTTAAAATCTGCATAAAGGCGGAAAACATAAAACTTAAACATGCGATGACTTGGGGAAAGTTAAAGACAACAGCTCTTGGTCGGCGATTTTATGGTTAAATCTTGCGCTATAGTCGGCCAAAGATAGGGTAAAAATCTGTGCTATTGTCGCAAATTTTAACGTTAGAAACTACACCCAAAGTTAAAAGATAAAATTTAGCCTTAGTAGAAAAAACCCAAAAAAAACTTTGGAGGAAGAAGAGAAGGAAGAAAACTTACCAAGTTTGAACAAAATAAGCTTCAAAAATCAAAAGACTTCTTCAAAAATAAAGAGAGGGGCCCCAATATTTACAAAAAATTGGGGGGATGTTGTAGCAAAAACAATTGGCGATTCATTGGCGAACACATATCTTTGAACAAATTCTCCTCATTATCAGAAAAAACTTTTAAACTGATAGCTCCAAATGTTACAAAATGTTCTCATAGTTCAACTTCTAAGAGTGTAGTGATCTCTTTATCATATTGGTCATTTGGGAAAGGGGAACTTAGATCCATACTTCCTTAAAACTCTCTCAGGGCCAGAGTGTGGAGTTCATGTCTTAGGATCTATCTTTCAGGTGTTTTAACTAAAAGAGGACTCCATAGGATCATAACAATATCTCACAAGCATATTTGTTTGTTCCTCATTCCCATGCTATTTGCATCCTTTTGGGTGTTTCTTTAATTGACAACTTTTGTCGTTTGAGCCTTCTAGAAATAGATTTCTTCAATTTTCAATACTTTGATTTGGGTTCTTCAATCCATAATGTCCTTTTGTGTGAGCAAGATATTTTGTTTGATTATCAAGCTTCACAGATGGAGAAGAAGCTTGCTGAGATGAATTATTTGAACAGATTTCTCGGTTGAACACTTTTGCTTCTCTCAGTCATGCTTTAATTGAGGTGAGAATTTCTGGAAATCAGACTCCTAGATGTAATCTCTTTGGGATTTTATTTGTAGCATGGGATCATTTTAAATACTGTACACCTGTGAGGCATGCTTCCTTTCTGTGGGCCCATAGTAGCAAAAAACACCTTTGAGATAGGCATTAACGTTCAAGTGAATGGAGCCTCAAGATAGTGATAAAGAAATGTTGAATCATCAGTTATTTAACTGGGCTTATTTTGACCAAAACAAAAAAGATCTCTTCATTCCCAAAAGCTGCTAGTGAAAACAAAGTCACGGAGATACACCTCCTTTATAGGTGAAAATCTGTTTTTCAAGATTTTGAGATTTGCTTTGAGTCCTGTCCTACCACTAAACCAAGAATTGAGATAGGTTTTATTAAGGAAAGAAAGATAAGACTCGGGCAGAGAGAAAAATAAAACAAAATCAAACCCGACTGCTTAAAATATACACAAAATCAAAACAAGAAAACAAGAAAACAAAGTTTATTTATGTACAAAAAACTCAACGGGACTATGCAAAGTACTGCTTTAAGGTGAGGCCATTAAGAGGGAGAATTAATTCCTCTCCTTGTAGGTCTTTTAGTTTGTAAGTGTATGAGCCAAGTTTTTCCGAAATTTGATAAGGGCCAACCCATAGATGTTGAAACTTTGTGTGTATTCCCTTCCCAACATGTGGATGGTCCCACTTCAAAACTAAGTCACCTACTTCGAACTTCCTCTTGACAGAATTTCACTTATCAAACCATCTTTTGACTATGTCTCGATGTTGGTGGAACTGGTCTTTGGCTTTAAGCCGAGATTCTTCAAGTTTTAGCAGGGTATCAATTCTTGATTGTAGGACCTCACTACTGGACCCGCGAGAAGCTTGGGCCAATTGCAAGGATGGGAGTAGAAAATTTGGAGGGAGGATGGCTTCTTTACTATAGACTAGGGTGAAAGGGGAGAGTCCTAAGGCATTCTTTGGTGTGACTATGTCTACCCATAGAGAATTTGGAAGAGCTTTATGCCAGCTTCTTTGATTTTCAATTACAGTCTTCTTAAGGATTTGAATGAGATTCTTATTGGTAGACTCAGCTAAACCATTTCCTTGGGGACAATAATTGGCTGAGTAATATAATTTAATTCCTTTCTCATAAGAAAATTCATTTATCTTCAAATACAAGAAATAAGTAGCATTATTAAAGACTAGAGAAATTCGAACCCCAAACCTGGTTATGATGTTTTCTTCTAGGAATCCGATGACTGCATATTCGTTTAATTTGTGCAACGGGATAGCCTCTACCCATCTTGTGAAATAGTCCGTAGCTATCAGGATATACCGGTGTTGAAATGACAAATTTGGGTTGATGTCCATGATAGCATCTATTCCCCACTGCTCAAATGGTTCAGATATGATAACCGGCTATAGGGGTCCTGCGGCTTTGGGTAATTTCCCAGCACTTCTTTGACATACATCACAATTTCGGCCGTAGGCATCAGCATCTTTGGATAGGGTTGGCCAATAATACCCATCCCTAAGAATTTTATGTGCTGTGGTGTCTCCTGAATAATGTCCCCCAACAACAGCATCGTGTAAGTCCTTCACCAAACTATCAACATCTTTGGTCTCTAGAAATCTAAGGAAAATCCGATGATAATTTCTTCTAAAAAGTACCCCATCAATGATTTTATAGGCTGTTGATGTGAGATGTAATGCTCTCCTTTGCTTAGAGTTCTAGTGCTCCGGAAAATATCCTTGTTGCAAATAATGTACTAGGTATCTGTACCAAGATTTAGGAGCTATAAAAATAGGACATGACTTGGCTATTTTTAGCTGTGCTTCATTTTCGCAGTCGAAATCTTCATCAACTGGATGCTCAGTGATTAATTTACATAACCCTTGACATTTGATGATGGTAGCGGGTTTGAATTCTAGATCATAGTCTTGGAGAGATTTGACCCAACTCCCTCTCCGTTCTCCCAATTCCTTCTGAACGAACAAAGATCTAACAGTAGGGTGAAGGACTATGACTTTAGTCCTATTCTTTAAAATATATGGCTTGAACTATTTTACTGCTTTAAACATGGCATATGCTTGCTTGTCTACAATAGGATAATTCAGTTCAGCGCCTTGCGGACCAGTGCTCATAAAAGAGATTGGGTATTCATCTCCTAACTCCAGCTTTTGCGTAAGCACAACTGCGAGTGAGTAATCTGAAGCAAAGGTGTACATAATGAAATCTTTATTAAAATTCGTGCTTCTTAAAGAAGGTGCATTAGCTATAGCAGCTTTGATTTCCTTAAATGCCACTTTCTCCAAGTCGGTCCACTTGAACTATACACTCTCCTTGATCATTTGCTGCACAGGTTTAACGATCTGAGCGAAATTTGGAATGAACCTTCGAGCAAAATTAATAGTGCCCATAAATGCTTGCATAGATTTCTTGCTGTGAGGCATAGGAATCTGATTGATAGCCTGGAACCTTTATGGATCTATTGATATTCCCTTTTTTGAAATGATGTGACCCAAAAGTTTGCCTTCAATAATAGCATAAAACACTTTTCTTGGGATTCAAAGAGATGCCATATTTCTTGCAGCGGTCGAAAATCTGCTTCAGGTGAAAAACATGTTCTTATATTTTCTTTGAAAAAAATGTCACATTGTCAAGATAAACCATGACACATTGACCACCCAATCCTTGAAAGGCTATGTCCATTGCTCGTTGAAAAGTGGCTCCCTCGTTTATCAAATCGAAAGGCATCCTTCGGTATGCGAATGTTCCCCACTTTGTACGAAAAGTAGTTTTGAGTCGATCTTCTTCTACTACTAGGACTTGATTGTAACCAGAAAAACCATTTAGTAAAGAGAAAAGATCCCAGCCTGACACCATATGCAATATTTTCTCCATTGGGGGCATGGGGTAGTTATCCTTATCTGAAGCTTTATTCAGGTTCTGGAAATCTACGCACAATTTAATTCTGCCTTATTTATTCTTCACTGGGACTAGATCAACAAACCATTATGAATTTCGGACTTTAAAATTAATCTTTGCATCCAATAATTTCTTCAAATCCTTTTGTATTAAAGGCTCAAGAGTCAGATGCATTCTTCTCAATTGCTGCTGGAATGGTTTAACCCTAGCTTTCATCTGTATTGTGTGTTGAATTATGCGAGTATCATATGTCTTTAGATCTTCATAAGTCTATGCAAAGACATCTTTGTATTGCCGAAAAAGTTTGATGAACTTATCTCTCTCGCCTGGCGAGAAACATCTACCAGGATTGACGTATTTCGGTTCAGCTTCTGTACCCAAATTTACTAATTCATGTTGCATGGAGGAGCTGTGAGTTTTAGCATTTATAGGGATTTTGAACTTGCTTTGCAAATCAAATAAACTTTCCAGAGATCTCACTCCCTTGGGCATGAAATTTCCTTTATCAGTATCTTTACTTTGCATATCTGCATCATGCTTTTCTTCAACTATTATGGCTTCTTGGAATATGTCTTCATTTGTTAAGAAGCCAATGATCTGATCATCGTCATAAAACAACTTGAGATTTGTAATTTTATCTGGCACAGAAGGCCTGAAAATTAATTCAATAGAACATTTATTATTAGTAGGCACTAACCTTGAAGCATTAGTAGCTAACAAATCAGCTGCGACATTTCTTAATCTAAGAATGGAGTTAATATTAAAATCATCAAAATGTGAAATTAGATTCCAAACCTCTGATTGATAACCTTTCAAGTGTGGTGAAAGGAAATGAATTGTGTCTCTCACTTTCCTGACAACTATCTCCGAATCACCAAAGACTTTTAGATATTTACAATTTAAACTAATAGCTTTCTTTAAACCATGGACTAGAGCTTCATATTTAGTAGTATTATTAGTGCATTCGAACTATAATCTACATGCTAAAAAGTGTTTGTTGGCTTCACAGTCGATTAAGACACACCCAGTTCTGGATCCCTCTTGGGTCTTGGAACTGTCAAAGTATAAAGTCCAAAAAACATTTTCTGTCTTAACTAAGTTAGTGTCACTACAACCTAAGTCAGTAACTAAACCTACTATGTTACAATCAATATCATCAGTCCGAGAGAATTGAAGGAGATCGGGCTATTCATCTGATTAATGGCTAACGTCTTCCACTTGATAATCTCCCAGTTCAAGTTCTAAGAAATAATTTCCCAATACCGAAGATTAGAAAGCTATAGCTTTATTCTTTTCCTCTAGCTGAGTTACATTTTGTTTCATATGAGGTTGTTTCAGTATCTTGATTTGATTCTGCCTATTATGATATGGCAACCACAAATGAGACCAGTCTTTTGCAAAGTAACCATTTAGTTTCATATACCAGTCCTTGCTTAGAATTAAACCATAAGGCTCAGGAATATCGACCACCATGATATCAACAAATTGACACACTCTTGGATCTGCGGACAACCTAATAAGAACATCTTTTATTTCTCCAATGACTTTAACAGTGGTCCTGTCTAGCTGTATGATCTGATATGGAGACGGAATTGGCTGCCAATTAATTATTTTGCAAATTTAAAGTGGCATGACATTTGAAAATGCCCCAAAATCTCCCAAACAATTGTGGACATTATGATTGAAAATTTCAAAACTTAGGAGAAAAGGAAAAGTCTGGGACTTTGATTTCCCGCCAATGCTCGCTTCATTTCGCTCAAGATTTTCTTCAGTGTTTTCTACCAGAGTGCTAGTTTGTGAGTCAAAAGCATTTAACAATTTCTTTCTTTGTTGGGGTAGACTACACATATGAAATATAGAGACATTTTCTTTCGCTTTCTTGATGTCTTCAATTATATCATACCCATATCACATTCTTCTGAAACATTAGGTTGATTTTATGTTCTGTTCAAAGTGACCTTCGACCGTTTAGATGTCTTTGTGCTTGGCTCTTTTGTTGCTGCTGGGTTTTCCTTAGGCTGCGGCGGGATGACAGTCATGTGTCTTCTAGGTATCTCTTTGGTAACCTTGGTTTTAGGTGCCTCGGTAGTTTGATCAGGCATGGGGCCTTTACTCCTAGTGGTCACATTAATTGTTGCAGTCTGAAAATCATCAGCTGTGTCTTCTACAGAAGGTTCTTGTGCAGGTGCCCAATCTCATAAGACCATGGTTGTGTCAGGAGTAGACTCTTGTTGTTCAGAAATTTGTCCTTCCTGATGATCATTATGTTCTGGTATATGTACATCTAGCATTTGGTTCATCACTAGGCACATTGAATTTATCCACTGTGGGCAACTCTTTTTCGAGTGTTGTTCTTGATGGAAGGTACATAAATGATCCAGGCCTACTTCATTTAAATTTAGCACAATAGAATTGTTTGCAGGTGGGAGTGGTTGTCCATTATCTTCTCTTTTCTTATAGAAAGGCTTGAATGGTTGCCTGGAAGTGCTAGTTGTCTTATCTTTCTCTAGGTCGATGAACTTATTAGAAAGCTTTTACATCATTTTCACCATATTTTCCATATGTGTTGAGGGTTCCTCTTTGTTCCTGGTTAGCAGAAAGGGTTTCTTAATAGTAGCCTGTTTTGTTTCTAGATCCAATGCATGTTTAGCAATGTTGTCCGTTTCTTCTTCTACCTTCTTAGCTTCTTCGAAATTTTCTATCAAGGTAGTTTTGTTTGTTCTTTTAACGAGCATTGATATGGGAGGGTCAAGAGCCGTTGTATAATATTCAACTAAATATTCTTCAGCAGTCTTAATTGCGTCACTAAAATTGTTCAACAATGTCTTAAACCTTTGATTAAACTCTTGAACCTTTTCTTTCTTCTCCATTCTCATGGACAGTAATTCTTTCATAAGTGTGGCCACCGTTTTCTGATTTCCATACTTTTTTAAGAAACATTTCTTGAAGTCCTCCGAATTAGATATGGAACTAGCCTGTAAAATAAAGTACTAGGAAGATAATTCGTGCTCAAATGTTTAAGGGAAAAGCCTACAGACTACATCTTCATGCTACACATTCAAATGACTCAAAGCCACGTAAAAACTTTTAAGATGATCTTCTGCAGAAATAACTTTACCGGGATCATATTTAGGAAAAACCTTTTCAGGATTCTTGGGTAGATCATGGAATGGCCCGACTATATTTAAAGCTCCTCTCGCTCTCCATGACGGTATAGCCATGGCTCCACGTGGTGAATTTGGTGGAGTATTATGTGGAGTGTGAGGTGGGGAATCGCATGGGGTATTTGGTTGCTCTATATTTGGAGTATTTTCAAGTCCGATTTCTCTAAGAGGCTTTGTTATTTCCTCCAAGGATAGATCTACTAGATCCTCTAAGTTTTGAACAAGAATAGAATCCTTGGTATGCTACATTTCCCTTCTAGGGGCTATTCTCCCGGGGAGTGAGGGAATTGCGTTTAGAACACAAAGCTGCCTAACAAAAGCACAGGTGGGTCTTCCTAAATTCGCTACTTTAGCAAAAGGAACAACATACAGTGTTTCTAGCTATTTGATCTCAGAATTGGGATCTTCTTGATTTATTAATTGTAGGTCTGGATTATCTAGGATAGTTGTCTCAAACGGGTATTCAATGGGATTCCTTCTTCCGAAAGCATTTACTCTGCCATCCATGCATTGGTGGCCCTCCTTCCAACGCCAAAAACTGTTGATGCCTCGGCAAGGGATTTTCCCTGGTAAGCAAGCCCAATTAGATGTATCACTATTTGGTGTGGAGAATCCGTTGGGTTAACAGTTTTGGATACCGTGTAAGATTAAAGATTTACTTCCTTTGCACCGGCTGTGGCCTGATCCACCATTTATGTATTTTAATTTTAAAGATGAGATGGAAGTGATGTAATCTAAATGCAGGCTGTAAACAAATATAATCTAAAACTGTTTTAAGCAAATTTAATCTATCCTCGTAAGTAGCAAAATTAAAGAATGAGTAATAAACTAAAAATGTAGCCTGGAATCACACAGATAACTGTAAGATTGAAAGGAAACATTTGCAGCAGAAAACAAATATTACGAAAGATAGCTTTGATAGAGGAAACGCATTCTATTACCCATTTTACACAGAAATATTGCATGAGATAGTGAAAGCATTCAAAGCAAAGAAGTAATTCAGTAGGTTTAGAACGATCTCACAACAAATGCAGGAATAATGCAGAAGTAATTCGACCAATAATTCACACATTCCCATAACAAAACTCCATGCAGGTTTCCATTAGGAAAAAACAAACTTTCTTTATTGTTGTAGCAAAATAATTCATGTACAGCATAAGTCTTTCATTTCACCTGCCAAAAGTCCTTTCTCATTCATCTATCTCTATATTTATAGATTTTACCAATTTGTCTCTTCCCTAGGACCAAACAAAAGTTTGTCTTCTAGTACCTAAAAAGACAAAAACATTTCTAGGTGTCCTTTAATATATTTATACAATAAACAACTTTCCAGCTATTTTAATTTCCTCAAACTATAATAAGACAAATTACAGCCCAGATGGCCCTGCTGCTTCATTGGGTCGCTCCTCCTTTGCTAATTTGTTCTCTCCAACAGGCTCACTTGATTTTGCTGATTTGTCCACCTCTTGAATGTAACTTTACCACTAGATAATCTCCCTTAGGATGGTTTTTCCTCTTGCCGAAATTGTCACCTTCCACGCTATCTTGTGATTGCACAAGTATGATTTGATACTTGATGCCCCTGCTACAACCTCGTGCACAATATCTTCTAGGAAATAAGTATGAACATCAGTCTACTCAATGAATTGATGGAGGTCCTTCGTGGTTATAGCATCTATCTTCTTTAGATATTCTAACTCTGCATTCAAGTTACTCCACAACTCTGACAGGTGATGCTCTCTATCAGGAAACTCATAAAGGCTTAGAGGTAAAGCAATGTGACATTTCTTGTGACCTTCCTGGACTTTGGAGTAGACAATGTGGCATTTTTTGACGGTCTTTCGGATATCAAGACTTAATTTGTGACCATAGTCCCTGCAAAATTCGAGGGCTCCTGTGTCCATGTTGAATTCCTCAGCAGTTGTAGCACATAGGTTCGAGGGAAAACCAAATTTTCATTTCCTCCATTAGAAATTCTCTTTGATTTCTACCACGTGCTGTGCATACTTATCCTTTATTTTAAGAGCCTCAACCTCAATAGATGTCATCCTTTTTATCATTTCTTTCATGCCACAGACTTCTTCAAAAATCAACACTAGCAGTTGATAAGTTTTCTCTTGCACATCGCAGCCTCACTTGTAAAATGTGGCTAGATCTTCCTTCTTTTCATTTGCTTCTTTGAGCTGCTCTAACAATCCTACCTTTTCTCGCGTTAGGCTTTCAAACTGGGGCTTGAAGAAATCAATTTGTTGAACCCTATTTACCTCATGATTTTCCAACTCTATTATGCGAGCCCTTAAGTCCTTTTGCTCATCTTCTGAGATTGCCAGCTACATTTCTAAAGTATTCTTTTCATTTTCGAGATGTTGGATCTTCAAAGTTGTTTCTTCTCTTTCTTCTGTAAGCTTCTCAAACTTCTTTTTCAATTCATTTCTCTCTAACACCTCCTTCTTTCTATCAGCTTTTATCTTGAAACATAGTTCTCGATATTTCTTGACATCTTCAACCATATGATCGACAGTGTCTTTGCTTGCTTGGTATGCAGCTACTAAGCATGATGCTGTGAATCCAGGGTCGATGTCAGTCCCTTGGACAAGTGTGTTTTTTGATACTCTGAGTTCATATAGGTCTTGACCAATCTCCATTTTCTTTACTGATCTGTCAATGATGACCTTCTTCCCCTGATGATAGCAAACAGAATCCAGGTTGGCCACTTGGCGCTGCTTTCTGGGGTTGTATGGGGTAAGTGATATCCCTTCAGTTGTGATAACCCCTTCAGCTATCCATGGCCCGTGGGCTCGACCCGCCTTATTCCATGACTTTCTCAACTTCTTCTTTTTCCTGCCTTGCTGCAAGCTCCACTATCTTTGCTTGTAAACTTTCTACTTCTTCTTGTTTGGTTTTCTCATCGTCTTCCTGCAGCAGCTTGGCTACTTGTTCTAGCAAGATCCTATCTTCTTCTTCTTGCTGCAATTTGGCATCTTGCTCTTGTAGGATTCTCTCTTCCTCTTGTTTCCGAGTCTTTTCTTCTTGCTCCTTCTGGATTCTAGCAGCTTCTGCATCTTGCTGCTACTTGACTTCCTACTCCTTTTGAATCCTTTCCTGTTCATCTTGTTCCTTCCTTGTTGACCCCTCCAACTGAGATGCTGCTGCTTCTTACTCTTTCTAGATCAACCTGACAGGCTTAGGGTTGGAACCCTTTCCTCTTTTACGGCGGTAGCACTTTCCTAATTCAGTTAAGTTCCTGGCACTTCAGAAAAATTTCTCATCTTGGCCCATAAGATGCATGTATTCATAAGTGGTTTTGACATCAATGCAATGCTTAGTAACTTTTCCATTAGGATAATGTCTCCTAAAAGACTTTGTGCCGAAATGAAACAATTCTAATCCTTGAGCAAAGTTCTCTCCCTCTCTTTCTCTTAGGAGGCTATATGCACTGATGGTAAATGGCATTGGTGGGTATATACCTTTCTTCCTCTCTATGAGGATATTGTTGATTCCACCAGTACCGAAGAGTTTCCTTACAGCTTCCTTTTGCACTACAAAATATGTAACATATCGGTGAAATAAAAAGGGAGCTTGAGATCCTCCACTCATTTGGATATAAGTGCCTTCAGTGGAATAATAGTAGTCTCCAAACTCTTCTATGATAGGCATGGCATTCTCGAACATGCAATTTGGATCTTCTATAAAAATAAGCTGATATAAGGGCATGATGAATTTCTCACAAATCTTCTTGTAGTAGTTTGCATATTTGCTTGCCCATGTGGGTTGGTAAGCTACAAAGGGAGGAGTCTCCTTTCTATTCCATGTGCAACCCAAATCCGGGAAGGTGTGCTTGCTTAACAAGCAATCTATTAAATAATAAGACATGAAGAAGTCTGCCTTCTTCTGAGTCAGTCTGTTAACACCCGAAAAGTGCTCAATACCTCATCTACCCCATTACATGACTCATTTGTCCATATTTCCTACCATATTAGCCTCCAAAAGGCCAAAAAAAACCCCTTTTTCCCCTAAAATAATCCAAAATTCCTCCAAAATAGCAAAAACCCTCTAAAAAGGGAATAAAAAATACAAAAAAGAGGGAAAAAGGAAGCAAAAACCCTATACAGCTGACCTAAAGCATATGGTGCCAAAAACAATGGGCCAACACTCCACCACTAAAAACCTATAAATTGATGATGGAGGCCCCCCATTTCATATCCACAATCATCCATATCCTTACTATGCCAAAATCACTCCTGAAACCCTAGCTCACCCTTGAGCTACTTTCACATTTGAGTGCCCCTTTGGCCCATTTCCAAAACCCTTTAGAGAAAGAGAAAGGAACAATACTAGAGCTTGGAAGCAACCCTTTTGGACTGCTGTAAAGGCTTCATCAACCTTCACATTGGAGGTATAATCAATACAAAAACCATTTTTATTATCTTGTCTTTTCTGTTTATGCACATGCTTAGAGTAGTTACTGTTTTATTTACTGTACTTTCTGAACTACTACTAAGGAGTCCTTTCTCCTTAGTAGGTGTTCATTTGCACAGGCTAGGGTGAAAACCCTAGCTACAGTTTTGGTGACTCCCCTTGTGTTCCTTTGAATTTCTGGTTATAGTTTTAAAGTTGTAAATGTTTTTAATTTTCTGCAATATTTTTTTGTTTTTTCCTTTCGGCTGCCGCAAACCGCGTCTTTTCCCCCCCGCAGTTGTGTTTCGACCGCGTCTTTCAGGAATTTACCTGCGATCCGACCGTGGCTCTCAGACTGTTTCCGGTGATCTACCGGCGGTTTCCAGTCTATTACCTATGATCTGACTGCGGCTATCAGCTAGTTTCGTGCGGTCCGACCGCAGCTGTTAACCCATTTTTCCATGGGTTGTTTGCGGCTTTCAGCCATTTTCCTACAACCCGCATGCACCTTTCGACCTTTTTCCTGCATCCCGCTTGCATCTTTTAGCCATTTTTCTGCAACCCTCCTGTGTCTTTCAGCCTTTTTCCCGCGTCTCGATTTTGGCTTTCAACCATTTTCCTGCAACCTGGCTGCAACTTTCGACCCTTTTCCCGCGGTCGACCTGTGTCTTTCAGCCAAATTCCCGCAACCCGTCCATGACTGTTGACCTGTTTCCTGCAGTCCGACTGCTCAGATTTGCCACAGACCCACAGTCTATTTTCTGCACTTTTTTTTTTCATTGTTTTGAACCCAGCACTTTGCTGCAATATTTTCTGCACCTGCACAACCATCTGTTCTATCTGCAGCCATACTTCCCTACAACCTTTTTTCTGCAGTATTATTTCTATTCCATTTATAGAATATTTTTTAAATTTCAACATTTTAAATTGAAAAAAGAAAATTTTGCATTTCAAAATTTAAATTCTGCATCGTTATTTTTAGTTAGAAAGTTGCCCACCCCGTGGCACTTTTACTTAGGTTCATCATCTCACACACACACACTCTGTCACCCAATTCAAGTGAGCCCTAAAATACTACTTAACACAACCAACATTCTAACCCCACTTGGGGAACACATAAGAATTTTTGTAGTTAGGTAGGATCGAGGGGATAGGCATCCAAATAACACCCCTCGGTTGCTTACACTTGAGACATAGCTGTTGTCCATTAGGGAACCAAAATCCCCTGGTATTTTTTGACACGGTTTAAAACCAATTTATCAGGAAGGCCTCTACCCTAGGAGGGTTGAAGTCGCTAGGCTGGTTCTGGAAGCCTGAGTGGAATATTGCAATCCATTCAGTAACCAAAGGATACCTTTCGCAGTTCTCAGTGTATCACCTATATGGGGATACAACGGCGATAGAACCAAATGGCAGATTCACCCAATCGAACGTGTCATGAATGGGGTATCTTAGTTGCTTTTCTTCTAGGATTGACTAGTTGGTGTCCCTCCCGGTAGGGGGATATCTTTAGCCACTTGGCTCTACTATCCATATTGTCTGACTTGGATTTCATCACCTCGCAGAGGATATGTCTAGTTGAGTCAGAATACTATTTAGCTAGGTGTTTGCATGCTCCCTTACCTCCTTTTGGTCTAGCAAGTCCACTATTTTTATTTTTTCTAGGAAACTTACTTCTTGTTGGTATTCTGACCATTTCTGTTGATACTCCACTTATTGTAGCACAGCTGTTACAGTAAGTGTTTTGAGTTGGTTGTTGGCCTGAGTGCCAAATTTTTTGAGCTCTCCTTCTGCACACTCGGTTGCATTAGGGTTTTTGAGCTGTTTTTCACTCAACACAACCCCAAATACTTGACACCATCTATCACCATTGAGTCCCCGAGACATTCTTGGCGCCTTCGAGGCGAGCCCCCACAGCATAGTTCACTTGACATCTCCCATCATAGACGTAGATATTCATCACTTGATACCACTCATCATAGATCTCGAGCTTTCTCACTTGACTCCACTCGTGAACGACATAGAACTCCATCACCCGATCTAGACACGCCTTATTTTACCTCTGATTCTGAGGTAGATTCTGAGAACCCCACTTACACTGCACCAACCATCCCCATGGTTGGCATGACTTCCACCCCTTTCTTTGTAGGGATCGTTGGTGGAGCATCCACCACCAAACCAACTACCACACCTGCTTTGGGTATGCCCTCGATGGGGCCCACATCTACCATTCTGATCACTATACCCATTCCAATAGCTAGCATACCTATCCCCACTCCATCAGTGACTCACACTACCCTAGGCAGTGCAGGACTATCCCATACCAAATTTGTTTCTCCACTTGGGGGCAACATCCCAAACCCAGCCCCTCCACTTGGGGGCATTGGCCCCAACATGGTCACAACAACTAGTATGTCACATCCTTCTACTAGTTTTCCATTCATGGCTAGTATCAACCTTCCTAACCTAGCTAGACTGACTAACGATCCCATCAAACATGACCCTGCGTGGCCTCACATGCCTACCAAGCTCCCCTCCAACATCCCTAAGTTTGAGGGAAAGGGAGGTGAGGACCCCCAGAACCATATTATGTCCTTCCATCTATGGTGTTCCTCCAACTCCATAGTGGACAACTCTGTCCGCCTACGTCTGTTATAGCGCACCCTCACTAGCTCTGCAGCTAAGTGGTACATCAAGCAGCCCCATGGGACCCATGCCACCTTTACTTCCCTTGCCTCAACTTTCCTGCAGTTCTTTCAATTACCTGTCTACTATGACGCGGGAATTGAGATCCTACTATCTTGCAGATAGAACACGGCTACCCACATGACCGACCACATTCATGAGTGGCGTCGATGCCGCAACCTCTACAAAATCAAGTTATATGACTGTATCTTCTTAGATTGGTTTCTAAAATGCCTCCTTCCTATCATTGCCAAGGATGTGGCATCCGAACGACCCCAATCTGAAGAAGAGGCCATCCTCAAAGCCCAGCAATTTGACCTTATTTACGCCTAGTCGGGTTATCTGTATTCCATCATACCTAACGCCCCTCACAGTGATTCCTCCTGACACGATGCGTCGGGGGCATCCCATGTCACAGATGGCATCATTGGCCGTATTGCCTCACACCCCCAACCCTTTTCCATAGCACGTTCTAGCCATGGCCCCGACCTTTCGCGGGCTACATGTCAGTCTGGAGCAACCAATTTGTATGCTCCCATGGCTCATCACCATCATTTCCATGGACCCTCGTGTCCACCTCAGTGCTTTGGCCATGCTGCCCCCGCTTACACCCCACCAGTTGCCCTCAGCTATATTACCACCCATAGGATGCACCATCTCCTGTGTCCTCTCAAACCCAACCTACTTATTACCCGCCACAGGCAGCCCCTGCAGCAAACTCACAACCCGTTCCATAGATGTATCAACAACCCCCATAAGATTCTACACTTGTGCAGCCTCCACCTACTTATTATCCACCACAGCCTACTCCCGCACCTGCACAAACCCAGAACCCACCTGCTGCCCAAGGGAAAGTGTATTCCCAATAGAATCCACAACAGAACCAAAATAACCAGCGCCAATAGGACCATCAAAACCGTGGCAAAGGCCATAACCGTGGGAACAAGCCCCCTCCAAACCAAGGCGGTCAACCTCCCAATCCCCCAAACAATAATAACACAGCACCTACCAACCAGAACCTTGATCGACTGCCCAAGCAAGCCAAAAATCCTAATTTGCAAACAAACCATCCTTGTTCTATTTACGGGGTCTATGGCCACTACACACATGCATTCCCACATTTGGAGCATGCTCGACAACTCTAGACTGATGATGCCCATCACCAAGGGCACGCGGCTCCTCAGACGCCGTCCAACCCCCCACCACCTCAACATCAACCCTTGGTGCTACAAAACCCCTTACCAACCCAAGGCGTAGTGAATACTCAGTCGTTGGCTCCCCATCAAGGAAACACGCCACCACAACAGCAAATCACTTATGTTGCTCCTGATCAACCCATGATAGACTTAGATACCCACCACTTGTTAATGATGTCATCCGCTGATGTCAACCTCCAAACCCGTTGGAACCAATATGGCTCCACCCCTGAAGCCCCTCCTGCCGATAAAAACACTAACGCTCATCCCACTGATCAAACGTTACGTATACCTCCGGCTCCACTAGATGGCACCTCCAAAGCACCTCGTGTCACACTTTGTCGCATCAACAATAATCCCAATGCTCGCGCTGTATCTAATTACAACATTGTAGATGACTTAGCCCAGTCCCCCGCAGCCATGTCTGCGTTAGAGGTCTTAAAAAATTATCCTTCATAGCGCAAGACTTTTCTCTTTGCCATTGGTGCTATGGACCCAAATGATTCACGACTGATGGCCTTCGATTTGGACCAATCCGAACCATGCCTGCCTTCCAATTTAGCATTCCAAGTTTCTGTATCCATTCAGAATCTTGTCATCCATCGGTGCATTATCGATGAAGGTGTCTCTACATGCGTTATGTCGACATTCATTTGGCAGAAGTTAGGATCCCCTACTCTCCAGTAGTCCACCACTGCGTTGCAAGCCTACGATGGCTGTTCGGCTCAACCCCAAGGTCTCTTAGCTAATGTCCCTGTCCAGTTGGCTGGTAAAACTGTGCTCATTGACATAGAGGTCATCAATTCCCAACTTGATTATAACCTCTTACTTGGTTGTAGTTATATGTACACCATGTAGGCAGTTGCCTCATCTATTTTTTGTACCATGATGTTCCCCCATGACGGACGTGTGGTCAAGGTCGATCAACTCACCTATTACGATCCCAGTGCCCCCACTGCCCCCGAACATGTTCTCCCCATGGTTCAACAGCCTGTTTGTGGTGCAACTACCTCGTTGGTTTCCTCTGTGGGACCCTGAGTTTACTCAAATACGTTGATGACCTCAACATTCCAATCCATTCCACCCCCGTCACCCGCGATCGAAGTATCTGACCTATCTACCCTTTTTCCACAATACAAAAACACCCAACAATCAACTGCCCTTCTTACCCAAACCACCATTGGTACCTAGTTGTTACACCCATCTACACAATCCCCTTCCTCTTCCCTCCCTCGGGAGTAGTAAGCACCCCAGTTATGGCTACTCTTAGCCTCCCAGGGTTAACCTTAGGATTACCTGTGTGGTATATTTCGCCTCCCGTTCCCCCGCCGAAACCAAATGTCATCCTAAAACCGGTGCAACCCATCGCCACTACTAGTCAACCACCTCCCAGTGTCACTACCCCTTCATCATCTATGAATCCCCCCCTCTTATCAAGCACACTGGGGGTAGAGGCCCACAACCATACACTGCTGTACCCCTGCCCAAAACAGTTAAAAACCCCCTCGTGTTTAGTGTTCCTCCCAAATGCTCATTGTGTGATGAGTTATGCCATCTGACTCATCAATGTCCATAATTATTTGCATTATAGGAACACATGCAAATGCTTGACGACGACCCCAACATCTCGGTTTTCGAACTCGATCCAACCCCTAATCCTCGTGATAAATCACTGCATACCAACCACCCTTGTGCAATATGCAGTATTTATGGCCATTACTCACATCACTGTCCTGATCTCCTAGATTACAGAGTAGCTCTCTACGAGATGAATAATTTGGACCTTGAGACAACACCCCCCACAATTGCGGAAATCCACCCCCCAGTATCACCCTCATCCAGAGAGATTAATACCATCTATATGATCTCTTCGACTACCACTCCCTCGTCAACCGATTTGACAACTCAAAGTTTCCACAATTATGATGAGATTCTAGAGGCTTTCACTGCCCTAAATTATCCCTGGGAAGACATGCACCATCGTTCTTATTTCCTCCCAGAAGAGTCCTCCTCCACCACATCCATCCAATTTGCGGTTGAGTCCAAAGATTTCCTTCCCACCAAAGTCAACTGGTTTAAGGATCCCATTCCCACTCCTGATGCTTTTGAGGAAGGTAACATGGCCAACATCTCACCTATCATCCACATCGATATCTCTGACCCACTCGATGCTCTTGAAATCATTACTTTGGGAGCCTCTTGCACCGAGTATGGGATCAAAGAGTACAAAAAACTTTTCCAAGAGTTCCGCAATGTCTTTTCCTGGTCCTATACCGAAATGCCTGGTCTTGACCCCACTATCATAGAACACCACATTGACACTTCTGAGTTAGGGGGCATAATAGATTACCTTGACCCTGGGATAGGGGGCATGATCAATCATTTTGACCCTACCCCATCACATCTACCTCAGCAAGTCCGACCCCCTTGTTCAAACCAACACATATGTGATCCATAATCACAAACCCCATGCACATAGCATGGGGGCAGGTCATTAACCCTGTTCACTTTTTCACATTTGTGATATCAACCCTTTTTGAGGTCACATATCACTTGTAGATTTGATTTGATTTGATACACCTAGTATTCTTCCCCCACGGGTCATCATTTCTCCCCACCACTGCCTCCTTGGCTTGGTGGGCTCACCTTTATTTGCAACCATTTTTTAACCTAGTTATTTCCTTTGACCATTTCCAGAGTCCTTATGACCTCCATTTTTTCACACCATTTGCACCACCGAATTCATATTTTCGTGCTTGTGATGAAGCTTGAGATCATTTCTCACTCTCACCAGAACCTTTATTGACATCGTGACATTTCACCTTATTACTGCAATTTGCGTGCCACATCGGTCGTAGCCCATTTTTGGATATACTTTATATCATCGGATTCTTTTTTTCGAGCCCATGATGATGCTTGATATCATTTCTCGCTCTCACCCCTAGAATTTTCGAGTATTTTTTTCAAAACACCCCCCGTCACCTCAGTTTCTGTGCCACATTGGCTGTTCTCCATTTTTTACACTTTTTATATCGGCCGATTCATTTTTTTGAGCTTGTGATGATGCTTGAGATCATTTCTCACTCTCACTAGGTACAATTTCAA
The DNA here is from genome assembly GCA_027924585.1 of Larix kaempferi. Lineage (NCBI taxonomy): Eukaryota > Viridiplantae > Streptophyta > Pinopsida > Pinales > Pinaceae > Larix > Larix kaempferi. The sequence goes on along the minus strand of BSBM01001595.1, from coordinate 814,594 downwards.
CATTGTCTCCTGACACCTTGCTGCCTCATTTTGCGCGCCACATTGACCGCCATCGGATTGTTCCACATTTTTACATGAGCCATTCACTCCTTTCATACTGCAATTATTTTGTTATTTTGCCACCATGCATTCTCCCGCAAGGAGGCCCACTAGTGTTCCCCCCTACCCTCGTTCTTGGTCATCATCAATGTTCCTTGACCGAGGACTTCCTCCTTGCCTAACCATTCCTTTTGTTCGGTATAATTTTATCCCTTTTTTGGGCCGGACAAGTCCTTTACGAAAAAGGCACTTAGGGAGTTTCTGTTAAGCTCTTTTCTGACTCCTAAAACAATGGAAAGATCTCTGAGCAATCTTGCTACCTTTCATGCTCGTTAAAGTCCTTGAAAGGGCGTCTATCTGGTATAAGTTTAACCCTTTTCCGGACCTGGTAGACTAATTACGAAAAAGGAATACTCTAGTCACATCGGCTAGAAGAGTTCTTCATTGCATCCTTTTATGCTTCTTTGGGCCTTGGAGACTAACACATGAAAAAAGAAACCCCTGGAGTCTTCTTATCGCTTTCAGACTCTCTAAAATTGAAAGCAACCATGAGCATGAACTATCCTGTGCTCGTACAAATCCACACGATAGTACCATTCCATTATTTCAGAGTCTTCTTATCGCTTTCAGACTCCTTAAAATTGAAAGCAATCACGAGCATGAACTGTCCTGGGCTCGTATAAATCCACACGACAGTACCATTTTGAACACACTTCTTCTCGTTCCTTAACCCATGAAGAAGTCCCCCCATGCCTCTTGGCACTATGATCAATCATCTCGGCAGCATCCCCAATCAGGTTGCCTTTGTTCAGAGTATTCTGTAGTCTCCTGCCATTTTACACCAACTTGAGTATCACTCACCCCAGTCACTATCCTTGATCCATTACAGCTATGATCCCTTTCCCACCAGTCAATTTCATATGTTGCCTGATCATCCCCGCCATCATACTCTGAACAGAGGAAGTTTGACTCCACCCACTCTACTTGCCCAGTTATCCCCCATAGTATGACAGTCCTACCATCAGTACTCTCACACTTCGATTCTCCACCTCGTGCTCCTATCAAGGAAACATCATCGCCCATCTAGTTGCATGTCTCCCTCTATCGACGACAGCCCCTCAATTCCAAAGGATAGACCCAGAGGTCCCTACGCCTTGGACCCATCGCCGTCTATGGTGAGTGCCTATAGACCACTTTGAGAGGAGTCATCATTACCTTGCCGAGTGGTTGTTTCTCACATGCTCAACTTCAACACCTTGATCGGATCATTGAGAATCGTGCAGGGTTTATATCCCTTCAGTTATTGGTCGAAGACCCCAGATTTCCCCCAACTCTAGCACATTGGTAAGTCACTTCAGAACACCCAGTTATATGTTCCCATGGATGTCTGGGTTGCGTTGGCGATTGTATTCAGAAGCCATCCAGTTATATGCTTCCTTGAGTACCCATTTCAGTTCTAGTTCAGTGTACCATTGAGGGTATGACTCCCCGTCACTATGATCCAGCAGCTGATCAGTTCCTCTGGTACCACACTCAGCAGCACTGTTGTTATCCCAATGTATCAGTTCTTCAGCTCAGACATGGTCAGCCCAGCAGTATGTCCCAGATTTGTGTCCCCTGTGGACCCTTATGATGTACACAGTGGTTCTCTATGTATCTTATAGGTCCCCCTTTTTTTGGGCCTCATAGTTATTTTTATGTATCTTGATACGAGCATGGATACGCCCACCTCGTCCATATATTGAGATTCTTCCTCATTCATTATTTGAGGCCATGTATATTTCAGGTCCCCATATTTTGGACCCCATTGTTATTATTTTTCTATATCTTGATACGAGCATGGGAATTCCCGCCTCATCCATATGTTTAGATTATTCCTCATTCATTATTTAGGTCATGTACTTTCAGTTTTTGCAGTTTTTTTGGGACCGTTGTTTCGGGCTCTAGTTCGTTTCTTCTCTTCTCCACATCCCAGGACAACCATAAAAGACTTATGATGTCTATCGGTCATACGATGATCTCCTTCCTTCACACATCAGGGGGCAATCTGTTAACACCCAAAAAGTGCTCTCTACCTCATCTACCCCATTGCATGACTCATTTGTCCATATTTCCTACCATATTAACCTCCAAAAGGCCAAAAAATCATTAAAAAAGCCTCCAAAAGGCCAAACAAACCCCTTTTCCCCTAAAATAATCCAAAATTCCTCCAAAATAGCAAAAACCCTCTAAAAAGGGAATAAAAAATACAAAAAGAGAGAAAAAGGAAGCAAAAACCCTATACAGCTGACCTAAACCATATGGTTCCCAAAACCATGGGCCAACACTCCACCACTAAAACCCTATAAATAGGTGATGGAGACCCCCCATTTCATATCCACAATCATCCATATCCTTAGTCTGCCAAAATCACTCCTGAAACCCTAGCTCAGCCTTGAGCTACTTTCACATTTGAGTGCCTGTTTGGCCCATTTCCAAAACCCTTTGGAGAAAGAGAAAGGAACAACACTAGAGCTTGGAAGCAACCCTCTTGGACTGCTGCAAAGGCTTCATCAACCTTCACATTGGAGGTATAATCAATACAAAAACCATTTTTATTATCTTATCTTTTCTGTTTATGCACATGCTTAGAGTAACTACTGTTTTATTTACTGTACTTTCTGAACCGCTACTAAGGAGTCCTTTCTCCTTAGTAGGTGCTCATTTGCACAAGCTAGGGTGAAAACCCTAGCTATACAGTCCTCCTTGGGCAGTGGTTAACTGCGAGACCAAACTGTCTGAAATTATATCAGCCCAATTCAAAATGGTACCGGACATGGCCACATGGACTATCACTAGCACCCAGCCATGCTCGAAACTATTGCCATTTGGCATGCCAAAAATCTGGCTCAGCATTAAGACAATGAGTCTATAGGGGGTCTTTAGAAGGTTACTTCCATATTCATTGTTGTTCCTTTGTCTGATTTTCCTGTCACTTATCATCATCTTTCTGGATGACTCCAGAGGGTCCAGAGTTTGTTTTGCTATCCATTCATCATCCAACCAAGTTCTTTCCTAGGGTGTTAACGGACAATCCACTCAACCGGAGGTGAGCCGGATCTCCCTAGATCAATGTGAGTCTAGAACAAATAGAACAGACTACAAACATGTTTCCTAGATCTACTTAAGGATTAAGTGCTAGATGTATTACCTCTTTGATTCGCTATCCTTTCTCCCGAATGTTGCTCCACGTCCCACGGTCGTCAGATCCAAGTGGCAAGACCTATTAAGACACAGAAAAGAGAAACAAGTAAAGAGCATCTATACAATAAGAGATCTATGTAAACAGTTAAGTAGGTAAACAACACAACATCATCACATATAAGAGTGATATTGGTGGAAAGCATTTGTATTACTGCAAATAGAGGAGTACATGATAGAGATATAGAACTACAACAAATGACTTAACGTAGCAGCCCTTCTCTCGACAAGCCAGTTGCCAAGCCCTTCCAAGGAAGCATGAATTCTCCAAGAGGTGAGTGAAGGTGTCTTTTAAGAGAGATTTCACCAGCATGTAGATACCATAGTCTTCCTCCCTTTGGTATGGGAGTGAGCTTCATATATATAGGACTAAGTGGATGAGATTATGGATAGGATAGGTTGAGAGATGGTAGGGGAGAGATAGGGGATCTTCCCAATGAGTTAGGGGTCGAGTACCAGCTCTCCAAGAGATCAGGGATAAGCCCCCAAATGGGAAAGCTTCGAGAAAGATCTCGAAATGGCTATTTTTTCCCATTAATAGACCTCGTCACACCTTGCTATGAAGCAACCTACGACGTCACATGTTGCCAGTGTGCAACCTGCGATGACCTCTCAAAAGGTTGTACAAACTGAGTACAAATCTTCCCAAATGAGTACTTGGTCCAGATGACTTCAGGGATGTATACACTAAATCATGATGATGGGTAGATTTTAGGTGTAACAAAATGCCCCCCAAAGCATGAAGCTGTTAAGGATGTATAGCTGAAATGATTTGATAGAAAAAATGGAAAAAGACTTGATGGATGAAGGACGTTGTTGTAGTATAACTAACTCTGAACTAACAATCTCATATGTAGTACAACATGGCTATCGACCAATACATTGCGGATCCATGGGAGTAATGACCGACTTAACACAATCATGGCTACTAGACACAAGCGTAGATCCATGATGAGATGATAACACAACCATGACCAATACAAAAGTGGATCCGTGTAATATGACTCAATACAAACTCCATCGCAACCTAGCTAAAACATGACTCCCTAGGGTCTTCAAGCTGAACCTGCAATTATACGAATCTATCCATGTGATTACAAATGTCTTGACGTCGAACATGGTAGAAACCACTTGATTACCGGTCATTGATGTAAACCGTTAACAAGTGTGAGGGAGATCACCATTAATGTCAATGATTCCCAAGGTATCATAGTACATATCATTGAGCGTGAATGAATGAGTTGACGTCGAACATAAGATGAAATATTTCAATCAAGAGTCAACGATGTAAACTCATGATGAAAGCGAGGTAACCTTCCATTGAGGCATGCAGCGCCAAGGTACTTGGTTGGTTTCTAGATTCAATCCTTGGATAATGAGTTGAAGTCGACAAGGATGAATCCGTCGAAGGAGGGCCATGATGAATCCCACATCAATCGACACGAAACACGACAAAATATGTGTAGAGCAGATCGGATGGTACAGTAACATGTGAGACTGACTCAAAGTAACAACGGCATGACGATATGTGTACTGACTGAAAATGATGAGTGAATGTGTTCTTGAACATGGGCATGGCATGACTTGGCAGTATTGACATGAGAATGATGCAAACTTCTAATGCAACTGATAGTGGAATCTTTCTCCGAATGACTCAGAGGAGTAACAAGACTCAGAAAGTAAGTGGGGACTCATAGATAAACAGATGACCCAAGTATTGGTATGCAAATGCAGACGAGTGCCATGTTCAAGAATGACTAGATACTGCCACTAAGGTATGTAACACAAACACTTTCCTTTTTCCCCATCATGAATGATGGGTGCCTCATGTTTTTTTTAACGAGCTTGATGAGGGTAACCAGATGCACGGTATAGCTCATCTCATAGATGAGTCCAATCTCAAATATTTTTTGAACCTAGGATAGGAGGGGTTCGTCCCATGATGAGCCCTTCAATGTGAAAATTTAACGAGTCCATAGAAGGAAAACTCGGTCGTCATTTCATATTTAGAGAGTCTTAAAAGAACTAAAGAAGACTCCAACGATCCTTTTCAGTAAAGTTAGCCTCATCGCCTGAAAAATGGTAAAACAACGCGGGAGAGGACACTTCTATTCATGATTGGCTAGAGTATTCCTTTTTCATAATTAGTGCCCCATGGTCCAAAAAAGGGGTAAACTATCACCAGGAAGACGACCATTCAAATACTTTAACAAGCGTGAGCGCGACAAGTTCGCTTGGCAATCTTTTCAATTTTAGGGAGTTTGAAAAGAGCTTAACTCTGGACTCCGGGGGGTGTCCTTTTCCGTGGATGTTTAACAAGCCCAGAAAAGTGATAAATCATAACTCGGTACTTGCTCTCATGATTTGGTGAGTACGAGAACAAATGAAGAGTAGACTCATCCTCATGTAATAATTACGACTTAACCAGAAACAATAATGACAAAACGTTCAAACGAGTGTTCATACTTGTAATTACCATTGGTAATGCGAGAAACGCTACAAAAGATCATTTTACGACTCTTGTACACTAGAGAAAGTGTCAAATAGCCCAAAATATAATGACAAACGATCGAAACTATAGTAAATGGACCAAAAGCCTCAAAATATTTGAAAAGGAATATTCCATTCTATTCTATAAATAGAAATATGGGCCAAAAATAGAAACATTGTTCAAATTGCCAATTTGGGTGGAGAAGTACCAATTTGGAGCCAAAACTTCCACTACCGATTCCGGGAGCTACGATCCACCATTTCACTAGCTGTCTTGACCAGGTAGGCCTAAATCTTGTCTTGCAACTTTGTAGTGGTTTAGCTTTCCAATGTTTGTTCATTTTTTGAGTTTTTTGATGATTTGGGGAGGGGCCATTGCGCCCTCGGCTCGTCGAAAGTGGCCCATTCGGGACTTGCGATGAGACCGAGTCGTCTCAAGCCTTGAAAATAGGACCTGCAACGACGTCGCCCTGTACCTGAAGGTGAGGCGGGACGGCAGAAACCCACAACTCAAACATAAAAAATATCCCAAAAAATGAGTTTGTGCAACTTGGGAAAGGACCTAACATGTTTTAAATGCCCCTTTTGGCAGGTTACCAGCAAGCAAAGATGGTATTAGAGTGGCGAGAGAGAGAACATGAGCAATCCACAAATGATCCACAATGTGTGGCTGCTTTGTGATACTGTGGGTTGCTCAAATTCTTCGAGATACAGGAGATGAGAGCCCAAATCCCGTTCCTGACACACATGCTCCAGAGTTGGGATGCGGCCCACCAATACTTTGTTATAGGTGAGCATATCCTCACGATTGATATTGAGGATATCTACTTTCTGACCGGTTTGTCCCGAAGAGAGGACGCTGTACAACTCACTGGGACACGGGCCAGTGATCGTACAATGGAGGACATGGTGGCACAGCACTGCATAGCTTCTTCTTGTCCTTCCAGTGGGAAGATACTCATCAGAGATGTGGTGAGTCATCCACTGAGGACCATACTGGTCACTATTACCAGTGTGGTGGGAAGCCAAGCTCCACATATGGCTACTCAGACTCAGAGGTTGTATGTGGAAGACAAAATGTCTCCCATGGTGTTCAACTGGTGTGAGGGTCTCCTCGCCAACATCCAAGCTCAGCTGGCCAAGTGTCGATGCGGGGAGCTCAAGTAGTTTGGATACGGATCGATCATAGTATCGTTCCTCTTGGAGCGGGTTCCTCTCTTGCACTTGCAGGTGACTGGATGATAGGGATCTGAGAGATCCACACATGCTCAGGTGGGCAGAGGTGATGACCCGCCATGGTGGGGGTCCCATCATCAGTTTTGGTCCCGAGTTCTTTAGCTAGCTGGAAGGCCAGTTACTTATGGTCGAGGCCTTTCCATACGGTGGCATGGACTTTCGAGATGATCTCGACTTAGTGCTGACAGAGGGTGTAGCATGGGGTGATATCGGTAAGAACAAAACCCTTGTACTTTTTAGTTTTGTGAATTATATTTTTTTTTGATGTAGTGCTGACAAGTGCATAATATGTGTGTGCAGATGTGGGTCCTGTGCGACCGGTAGGTCTCTCCCTTTTGGAAAGGAGAGACAGAGGTGGGGAGGTAGTGGTTCCTGTAGGTGCTCATCCTGCCATCAAGGAGATGGAGGAGGTGTACCGGAACCTATCCGGGATGACTGTGGAGGTGCCAGAGCCAGCCATCGATGACCTACTGAGGCCCATGCAAAGATTTGGGGTTGGAGCATCCATGCACTTCAATTCCTTACTCTGCAAGGTGGCTCGTACTGTAGATTGCTTTCTCACCCAGCGTAAGAGAGTTGTTAGAGCTAGGGGTGTACGGGTCAGGCGTCCAGCCTGATTGCACTTTTAGACTTGTACTAAGATCTAAGAGGCCTCAAATTTTTTACTTACTGAAAGCTATGATGCTTCATATTTTTGTAGAGACTCGCGGAAGGCTATCGTGATTTAGATTTTGTACCAGCACTACTTTTGAGTGATTTATATATATACACATTATTGACGGTTTATACATTATGTGTTCTTCAAATGATTAGTGATGTGATCTTGTTTATATGTTTGCTTCTGTACATTATATTTACATGTCGTGAATGCTTTTACATATTATGGATTTCATGTGTGTGCAATGTACCAATCCAAAATGAAATTGGCCATCGAGTCAACAACTGTGTTTAACGCTTGTGGAATGTACAGGTATTGAACAGAATCAAATGACCTTTCCAGGAGACGTACTCATCTGAAGAGACGGATTAAGATGGGATCACGGATGGCATAGACCCGATTAAGATGAGAAACCACTAATTGAGAATCCATATGGATGACAATGTGGTTCATACCCAAGGAAATGGCATCAGCTAGGGTTCTGATTACTGCATCATATTTTGTGGCATTGTTGGTCGCAAACCCTAGGAAACTTCCTCCTGAGCTAATGAGCTCACTTGTTGGGTAATATAGTACCCAGGCTGCTGAAGCAAGGTGAAGGGTATGCTAGCTGCCACCGTCCACGAATCCATAGCACGTTTCCATCTACACACACAGACACAACATGGTATAAGAAGCAGAAACAAGATCAAAAGACACTCAAAAAAGAGAAATGTGTCACACCACACAAAAACACGCCATCTACAGTATATACAAGTAAGTCTATGCATGAGAGATCAAGCATAGTATCTCTTTAGGTAAATCCCATTGTGGGGTTCACCTAAAGAGATTCCATTGTAATCTTCAAGCTCATAAGAACCTTTTTCCAACACACATTTTATAACGTAGGGTCCATGCCACATGGACTTGAACTTCCCTGCTCCTAGTTTATCGTGTTTCTGGTCATAAGTGAGGACCAGATCACCCTCGTTAAAGATACGAGGTTCGACGGACTTATCGTACTGGTCCTTGATGAGTTTCTTATGTGCTTCATTAGCAAGAGCAGCATCATGGTGAGACTCGTCAAGTTTTGCTAGGTGCAAGAGACGTTCTTCCTCGGTAGTAGTGTTAGGAAGAAGTTCAACCGTGAGCTGTAAAGATGGGATTTGACACTCTATCGGTAGAACAACCTCCAATCCATATACCAATTGGAAGGGAGTGAAGCCTGTGGCGGTTTTAACGGTATTTCGGTAGGCCCATAATGCTGAAAAGAGCATATTATGCCAGTTGGATTTTTGTGTCCCTACTATCCTCTGGATCATAGTTTTCAAGACCTTGTTAATTGCCTCGACCTATCCATTGGATTGTGGGTAGTAGGGTGTCGAGTTTTCATGGTGAAAACCCAACCTGTCGTTCAATTCATCAACCATATGGTTCTGAAAGTGAGAACCATGATCAATAACTATGGCCTGTGGAACTCCAAACCGCGCTATCACATGATTAAACATGAAGAGTGTAGCGGTTTTGCCATCATTTTGGTAAGTAGGCATAACCTCGGCCCATTTTGTGAAGTAATCCACAACTACGATGATCTAACTATGCCCCCTGGACGAGGTAGGCTTACAGTGCATAAAGTCGATGCCCCATTTTGCAAATGGGCCAACAACAATAACCGGATGTAGTGGGGTAAGATGAGTGCGCTTCTTCATGTGGAAGTGTTGGCAAGGAGGACATTTTTTAATGGCCTCAATACAATCTTTGAAGATAGTAGGCCAGTAATATCCTACACACAAAATCTTCTGGGTTGTAGCCATCCCAGAGAGATGACCACCACATGCCCCAGTGTGACAATCATTCAAAATGCGTTCAGCCTCATCATGAGTGAGACAACGTCGAAGAATTGAATCGATGGCACGACGATACAAAGTATCATTAATGATTAAGTAATACATTGCACGGTGATGAATCTTATGACAATTGTCACGAGAAAGTTAAGGATCGAAGCATTGGGTTTGAAGATACAATAGAATATCTCCATACCAGGGGTCAGTCGTACTAATGAGAAACAATGATTCATCTACAAATGAATCATTGTGCTCAACTTCTGCATCAGGATGGGGAAGGTCACAAATGAGCTCTACGAGCACCAAAGACTTTTTAGACTTAGCTTTCTTGAAAAGAAGATCGAATTCTTGTAGTATCACAATCCAGTGTGAATACTTGCCCCCACGCACTGACATGTCAGTGTGTGGTACATGGGGTTCGAGTCGGCAATGATAGTGGTGGTGTAGAGCAAAATGTAGTGACAGAACTTCTAGATGGCAATGACTTCCATGAAAGCAAGTTTTTCGACATGTGAATATCTAGTTTTGGCGTCAACTAGACCCTTACTTCCATAGTATATCACATTTTCCTAAGCCTTTTGATCCTCCTGTACCAAGACCATGGTGATAGTGGTAGTAGAAGCGACGAGATATAAGATGTAATCTCAATAATAATTAGGCAGTTGGAGCACAGGGGCATGCATGATGGCATGTTTGATACTATCGAAGGATTTTTGAGCTTGATCATCCCAAATGAATGGGACGTCCTTCTTAAGAAATCTCATATAGCCCTGAGTTTTCTCCACAAAATTGCACACAAAATGTCTTAAATCAGTCACCTTCCCTTGGATACTTTGAAGTTCTGTAACATCAGTCAGGGGTGGTAGGTTGATGATGGCCTCCACCTTTAAGGGATCAATGCGGATCCCGACCTTCGAAACAATAAATCCTAAGAGGCGGCCAGACTCAATGCAAAAGATACACTTGTGAGGATTTAGACGGATATTGTACTGTCTACATCTGAGGAAAATGGCCGTCAGATGGTCAATGTGGAACTCACGCTGCTTTGAATGAGCAAGGAGATCGTCCAAGTAGGGTTCCCCAAATTCCTTAATATCATGGAAGGCGTATGACATAGTCCACTGAAACGTGGCGCTAGCATTTTTAAGGCCAAATGGGAGCTTACGATAAGCGAATGTACCCCATGGGCAGATGAAAGTCGTCTTATGTTGGTCGGCTGGGTTGATCTCAATTTGGTTGTGACTAGAAAAGCCATCCACGAATGAGAAGATGATGCTTCCAGAACAGTTGTCAATGATCTGGTCGATGAAGGGGGTCGGGTATTTGTCTTTTGGACAAGCCCGATTAAGATCGCGATAATCAATGCAGACATGAATGGTGCCTTGGTTTTTGTTCAGAGGAATGATGTTTGAGACCCAATCCATCAATGGGACGGGATAAATAAAGACAATTTTTAAGAGCTTTTCAATTTCTGCCTTTATTGTCGTAGTCTTCCAGGGGTGTACTAGTCGCAAATTTTGACGTACAGGTTTGATGTCGGGATAGGTTTTTATTTCATGAGAAACAATTGTGGGGTCTATCCCAGGCATCTCCGCATAGGACCAGCAAACACATCTCAAAATTACTTGAACAAGGCCATGCTAACAGCGATTTCTTTAGGGGAACACTTCTGTCCTATGCGAATGTGTTCCACTATACCAGGTTTCACCGAGATGTCTACCGGGTTGGTTGGCTCAATGTTGGCCAAGTTTCCCTCTGTGTCCATAAGACATGTAAGGATGGGGGACTGAGGGGATGGGTAGATATCTGGTGAAAAGAGGGTATGGATGTTGTTCTCTATGTATTCCAAAGGAGGAAAAAAAGATGACCTATGATGGAGATCATCCCACGGACTGTCGTCAACATTCATTACTTCCATGATGGACTCATCTGAATGAAAATTCCGAAGTAAGAGATCAGGTAGAGAGGACGTCGGTCATAGAGAACAAGATGGGGAGGCCATGGTTAAATCATCCTCCGAAGCTGATTGTATAGCCTCATAAATTCATTCAACTGGTGAAAGAGGCATCATATCTCCAAACAGGTGTGTTGTGGCTTCATCCGGTACAAGCCAAGCATCGTTTGAGTGAGATAAAATATTAGTAGAGATCATCTTCACCGTAGAAACATGATTAGTGGGGTCTGCGGCTGGATAAACACCCATGAGAGATGAATCTTTCAAAAGGCCAACCCCTACACTCTCATACTATTTTGACGACTATCCAATGGAAGGAACATGGTCACCAGGATGAGTAGTGGTGTCCAGTATACAAAAATCTAACTGGTCGATAGTAACAATTTGTCCTTGGTGGGGTAATTGTACTGTGTGAAAGACTGAAGAGGCTACCACCTGCATGGTAAAAAACCAATTGCAACCAAGCAAGAGATTATAATCTAACGGAGCCAAGACCACTTCCACGTTAATGGTTATGGTCTTTCCACCCAACTCAACTGCAAGAGCTTGTAAGAGCCCATGAGGTTGAAAGCCACGCCCATCGAATGCTTTCAACATGGTAGGAGAATGATTCAATTCGGGGGAGCCAATGGCTCTCCAACAAGCGATGGACATGACAGAAGTGGAGGCTCCTTCATCCAAAAGAGTGCAATGGACAATCTTCCCACCAAGGTTCGCAGTAACTTGGAATGTGAGTTGGTGTGAGAGCCTCGGCTTAAGGTGTTGAGATATTGTAACTTCTAATAATATTATATTTGTACTTTATTATTCCGGAGATGTTTCATTCCTCCGTGAAGATCTTATTGTATATCCGGAGATGTTTATTCCTCCGTCAAAATGTGGTAACTTGGGTTATTAGACTTCCCTAGTGGGGGTCGGCCCTGTATGTGTTATGTGGGTCAAAAGGTTGTTAGAAAACCCTAGTGGGGTTTCCCTAGTCAGTTGTAGTGGGGTGTTTAACCCAGTGGTGAATTTGGGGCCAACCTAGTTGATATAAAGTACAAGTCGGAGATGTGTATAAATAGAGGAGGTGTGTTCCTCATTATACACACACTTCCCTCACTCAGAATGTAGTGCACTTGTGGAGGAGAGGTATGCTATGGTGGAGGATGATCTTTGGTTTTCATTTTTGTATATTGCTGGTCATCTATATTGAGGAAGCTTTGCTAGGTTTTCTACCCCATGAGGGTTTCCCAGGATAAAGCTGTGTCTCTTGTGTTTATGTTGTGCTTGTTGTTTCTTCAGTGATCCTGTATATGCTATTATTGTGAAATGGAATGTAATGCTGATATTTTCTGTCTTAGCATATTGAATCTTAACATGGTATCAGAGAAAACCTGAAGGAAGGCAATGTATAGCACTTACGACACTTGCTTCACTTGCGACAATTTGAAGGTTTGGGTTTTACATAGCAAAAACCAGTCATCGTGGAACCTTCGCTATAAATCCATTTCTGCAAAGGTTCAGGATCTGAAAAGTTTACAGGTCGTAGATAGCATCCCCAGGTACCTTGTGTCCAAAGGAAACCCTTATATTCGTTGTACTTTGTGAGTTATGATCAGTACAAGTTAGGGTTTCTGCCTCTTCCAGATCTCAGTCAAAATCAGTTGACCTAGGAAAAAAGGTCATAACTTGGGATAGAAAGATCCAAATGAAATTTCATAAAAAGTGACAGGTAGTACACAGTCTGTACTATCTTAGAAAATGTTCTCAGAGGCTGAAGTTGAACCAGTGACATGTGGCATGCCTTACAAGTTCACTCTCCTATTTTATCCTATAAACAGGTCACGTTGCAACACTTGGCATAACTCTCTCTCAGAAAATCCAATTGAGGTTAGACCTATCAGGATGGAAAGATGACAGGTCAAGCTACTACAAAGCATGTTTTCACACCTCATGGAGTGAAAAGTTCAGATTTACAGCAGAAACAATCAGGTACATGTTTCTATCAAAACAGAATTATTTTTTAGCACATTCATTCATGGCTTCCAGAATTTAGGGTTTCAGAGAAAGTTGGAATTTCTGTAATCGGAGACCACGGATGGATGCTGCTCATCAAAATAGAAATTTAGCGAACAAGATCAGAATTTTTGGTTGGGCAGAAGAGTGGGCTTGAACAAACCCTAGTTCGGGATTTTGATCAGAAAGGTGAAAAATAGGGCTTCTACAAAAGTTGGAATTTCTGAAGTCTGTGACCACAGCTGAAAGATCCTCAGAAAAAATAAGAGCTTAAAGCTTTAGATCAAACATTTTGATTGGGAAGAAGGGTGGGCTCCATCAAACCCTAGTTCGGGATCCTGTCAAGAAGATCCGGAAGTTTCGAAGGCAATTTTGAGGGGTCAAATTTTGGAGGTTTCAAAATTGAAGTATGCTAGTTTGATCAGCTCAGCAAGACACATCCTTCCATCCATTCAGAAGTGTGAAAGTCAAAGATTGAATTTTTAGGGTTTCTCTAGCAAACCCTAATCAAGCTCTAGATCAAGTTTCAGGGGGAGTTGAGGCTAAGGCATTACATAAGAAGACTACAAGAAGTCTCAATAGGTATGACTTAAAGAGGTTCAAGTATGTCTTGAAATTTGATTCCTGATTAAGTTCATAATATCTTTGTCTTCATATTATTTATTAGTACAATCTTGATTAATGTTAGAATTATCTTATCACCCTAGTAATAGTATGAATGCATGTGAACAATAGAATACATTCATTGATTAGGGCTATATGATTGTACTAATGCACTGTGGTGTTGTATGAGGTTGATGTTGTCTGCTAACAAGATACAAGTACATCACGAAAGACAAATCAAGTTCCATGACCATGACAACATGAAAACAAAGACTAATCCATAATCTTTGTTCTAATTACGAGGTATGTATGACTTTGTTATATTATGCTTAACCTATGAGATATGTAGGTTCTAGCACAGGATCTCTAAATCATTGAAGAGAACAAAGAAGATATTGTTTAGGTATGCTAGACATAACTAAGTAGGTATACTAATCCAGGTATGTTTTCCTATGCCAAGTTAGAATCTTACCTTGTGTTAGGATCCCTTATATAAGTATACTTGGTATGATTGGTTATGCTTATTCATAAAGCTAGTAATCAAGGTTTTATGCATATTATGTCTCTTATCTTGATTGATGATTTAACTAACCAGAAGAGTCCTATGATCAAACATGAATATGCATGAGTAAAAGAAGACTTTCCTAAAACCTTGAATACTAATGTTTATTATCTATGATCATGACTATACATATTCAAGATTATTTAGAGTTATAATGTTTTGATAATATTGAGAATATACTAATGAATGTATGTTTGTGTATGAGATCATGAGGATGGCACTAGTGCACACTTGAGCATGCACAGTGGTACGGAATGAATAGAAGTTCAAAAGACATATAGAAGATCAAGCGAGAGACAACCACACAAACATAAAAGATAAGTATTTGAGTTGTTACTTGAAATAGTAAATGATATTGCTTGTAATAGTTGTATACATATTTGTATTCCTAGAATATATCATGCTGAGTGTAAACATCCATATAGCATTGAACAGTATGCTACTAATATGCATATGATTGGTAAATTGCACAAACATTCCATTGTTGCTTGTCTAGAATGAAACCTCTTTGCTGACATGCCGAGAGCTATGCACACTGTCGATAGTATGTTCTGGTAGAGATGGAAGGCATCTAGATAGCCACTGTATGCATAGAGGATATGGGAAAGTGTTGTGCCAAATTATTGGTCAATATAGTTGCATAACTATGTAAATGATATCTGTATGCATAATAGGTTATCATATCAATATGATTTGATGATTATGAAGTATTACTAATCATGTACTTAATTTTGATTTGTAGGAAAGATCATGACGAATGATGAACACTGAACAAGCGATGGATGTTCAACAAAAGGATTTACAAATAAAACACACTATACAAGGCTCATGGCTAGAAGATTCTCTTAGAAAGAGGAAGAGAATCATGATGAGATGTTTGCTCCAAGTGGCTAGATAAGACCATTATCTTAATAATGTAATTGAAGAAAGCTCTGTTCGGGTACCCAGGATCGATAGTGATCACCATGCGTGATGCAGATCTCAACCTTTGCTACAAGGTTGAATATGGTTTCTGTACACACATGACATGGATGCAAGAAGGAACTCACCACAAAGTTTGAAAGATGTTGAGGCTCATATCAGTAGACCCATCTGACGAGAGATGGCACAGATAGATGGCTACAGAAATGAAAATTGAAAGATCTCAGATTGATGCATTACTTCCTAGGTCTAGAAGTATGGAAAGGCTTAGAAGGAATCTTTCTCAACCAAGGAAAGTATGCTGATAAATATTAAAAGGACTTGATATGTTGGAATGGCCACTCTCATGGATTCCAACTTGAAGTTGTTAGCGAATGACTCATCAAAGTTAGTGTATATGACTCTGTACAGACAAATTATTGGGTCATTGATGTATCTAACAAATACTAGGTCAGATATATGCTTTTGTAATGACCCTTTTTCAAAATTTTATTAAAATGCCAATTTTTCCACTTTTTCCCCAATTTTGACCTTTGACTAGTTTTACTGTTTTGACCTCCAAATCAACCCAAATGCTCCCAAATCTTCTTTAGGAGTGTATGAATGGTATTTAGACTTGAATATTAGCTTCAGGTATGTTTTATGTCCCTCCAAATACTGCTGCAAACTTGATTTGTATTCTAATCAATATATGTAATTTTGACTAGTAATTTGTGCATCAAAACCCCCCGGGGTAACACTCCAAATGGCCTTCCAAATGCCTCCAATCTCCCACGAATTTATGAAAAAAGGTATGTAATGTGTTAATTATGTGATTAAGGTCTCATATGCACCATTAATTGATTTTTACTACTGTTCTAACTCTCTCACATTCAACAGAAAAAACCCCCAGTTTGACCCTTGGGGAAATGGCATTATTTCACCTCTCACTACAAACAAACTGAGTAAAAATGCTTCAAATGTTCAAGTACAGTAAATGAAACTTGTAGAATATATCCATGGAAGTATATGAATAACAAATATATCAGAGAATCATACATCCATTTGAAATAATCAACCTTATAGTGTCATACATCAAAGCATTGGGGAAATAGACATTGTTTGCTCATTAATCAATAATTTTGCATACAGTCAATGGGTATTTCGACCTGAGAGTTTCTAAATATGAAGAACAGAGGATATGAAGCTATTACAATCAGAAAAATATCACATGAAGCTCTCCCAATGAGTGCAAGATCTCGTCCAAAGCACAATCCCTCAAGGAGCCCGAATATGCCTTCAAAATTGGAAATGGTGGAGAGAAAGTGATGCACTAAACCAAACCATGAAACTTCCTGTAGCTGCTACCTGCAAATAAAACTCCATTAAAGCACCATGAAAGACCTGAGTGGCCTCTCCAAACATCAACTTGGATGGGAATCTTTCACCCTCGAAATTGGCTAAGGCAAGAAACTAGTCATCCACTAGTTCTCTCTTCACAAATGCAATTTTTCTCAAATCATCAAAAGCCATTCTCATACTTGATTTCTACATTTTATAACCAACATTAGCCTTCAAGGGGTCGAAATCCTCTCAATAGATTCAATAAATTTCCATTTAGAAAATATTCCTCATTTGCCACTTGTCTCCTAGTTCCAACCTTCCATCTTCTCCCAAATTTGAATTTGAGTCTCTTTAGCTTCCCCCAACTCCATGAGCGCCTTCCTTGAGCCTATTTTTGGGGATGACATGTCATAATGGTCAGGTGTAAGAAGTCAGGTCTGAATTTTGTCATAAATGTCATAGATGCTTCATTATTGTTGTCATAAAACTAGGGAATCTAGCCCAAGTGTCCACTAGTCTCCAATTTGACTCTTCCTCTCCCATGGAGGTTACTATTCCATCCCATTTCGACCTAAGATGCTCAATGCCATGTGTTATGACTTACCAACTCACCCAAGAGTGTTCACCTTCCCATGAATTCGAATTGGCAAGAGAGAGCTGCCATGTGTCATTGAAAAATCAAGCTAGTGTGGGTCCCACCACCTCCATATGTCTCCAAAACCACTTACCACTTAGAATTTCTCTTGAATTTATTTATTCACCATATTTATTAAATGCTTGAACCCTTCTAATGTCTAAATATAATTTATTAGCTTCCTTATTCCATCCCACATGTGCCCATCCAACCTAGGAAACTAGTAGGATTGATGGGATTGTCTTACTATGTACTTATTTGAATGGGGACATTACAACTTTGCAGTGAACACCTTGAGTCAGTATCTAGTGGAAAATAGATGTGTTCACCTGATAGTTGAAAAGCATGTGATGAGGTACCTAAAGGATACGATAGAATTTGATCTATGTTATCTTGGAGATCATGACTTCAGATGGCTACACAGATGCTGATTGGGCAGGAAGAGTATTAGACGGGAAGAGCACATCGAGAGGATGTTATTGTCTGGGATTGGCCATGATCTCGTGGTTTAGCAGGAAGCAGTCTAGTGTGGCTCTCAGCACAAGCGGAATATATGGCTGCTTGCTCTGCTAGTTGTGAAGCGGTATGGCTTCAGAATTGTTTCACTTAAAGATAGACCCAACTGTGATCCTATGTGACAAAAAGAGTTGTATCAAGATGGCAGAGAAATCCAGTGTTCCATGATAAGTCAAAGCACATAGAGATCTGACATTTCTATATACAAGATATGGTGCAGAAAGGAACTATAAAGTTTGAATTTGTAACAAGTTACCGATGTACTAACCAAACCACTACCTCAAGTAAAGTTTGAATATTTTTGAAACAAGCTTAGAAGGACCCTCCTCGAAAGGGGGAGTGATGTGGTGACTTATGATGAGATTGCCTGCATCGACAGTGAGGTCGATTATGTGAATACCTATATTGATGATGCCAACAGAGAGGTTGGTGGATGGTTCTTAGACAGGGTCTAAGTTGACAAGGGGATTGCATCATCCTTGAACACATGTTCTAAAAGGATCCATAGACATATGTCTCTGAGAATGAAGTCCTTAGTGGACATGTGGGGATTGGATCATCCCTGGACTCCAGTTTTAAAGTGAGTCGTAGATATGTGTCTCCAAGAATGAAGTCCTTAATGGATGAGTGGGGATTGTATCGTCCTTGGACTTCAGTCCCTTGAGTTGATCCGTAGACGTATGGTCTCCGAGAATGAAGTCCTTAATGTATGAGTGGGGATTGTATTGTCCCTAGACTTCGGTCCCTTGAATTGATCCGTAGACGTATGGTCTTCGAGAATGAAGTCCTTGATGGACATATGGGGATTAAGTCATCCTTGGACATAGTCCTAAATGTACGGGGAGAGGATTAAGTCATCCTTGGACATAGTCCTAAATGTATGGGGAGAGGATTAAGTCATCCTTGGACATAGTCCTACATGTATGGGGAGATGATTAAGTCATCCTTGGACAGAGTCCTAAATGTATGGGGAGAGGATTAATTCATCCTTGGACATAGTCCTAAATGTACGATTGTGGATTAAATCATCCTTGGACATAGTCCTAAATGAATGGTGTAGATCCCGTAATTCTGAAAGGAAGGATCACTAGAGTTGATAGGACTGTATCATCCCTGGACCTCGGTTCAAAAGGCACATGATTTGGATTGTATCATCCCTAGGCATGATGAGATGTCTTAAATGATCCGTAGACGTATGTCTCGGAGAAGTGGTCCTTAGACTTTGTCTAAGTTGACGAATGGACTGTATCATCCCTAGGCATGATGAGGTGTCTTAAATGATTTGTAGATTTATGTCTCCAAGAAGTGGTCCTTATACTTTGTCTAAGTTGACGAGTGGACTCCATCATCCCTAGACATGATGAGGTGTCTTAAATAGATCATGTGTGTTGCAGGGTATGCTACTATTGTGGATACTTATATTGATGAGGATACTTGTATTGATGTATAGATACTTGTATTGATGATATGTATTGATGAGGATATGTATTGGTGAGGATACTTGTATTGATGAGGATACTTGTATTGATGATGTGTATACTTGTATTGGTGTGGACACTAATCATGATGGTCTAGATGACGATGTTGCTAATCGTGATGATCGTGTGATGACAATGCTGATGATCGTGTGATGACGATGCTGATGATCATATGATGAAGATGCTGATGATCGTGTGATGACGATGCTGATGATCATGTGATGACAATGATGATGATCGTGTGATGATGATACTGATGATCATGAGGATCCAGATGTTGATGTTGATGTTTCTATAGCTGTTCGAGTGCTGCAGAAGATAAAGACTCAGTACTGAAGATGTTGATGTTCCAGTATTGAAGATGTTCTAGTAACTACTTGAGTTTCAGATGATGTTGAGAAAGCTTCCAATGATTTATTGATGTATCATGTATGATGTTGATGACTCCTTGCTCGTGCAGATGCTATTATAATATCCTTCTCATTAAGGGGGAGTGTTGAGATATTGTAACTTCTAAGAATATTATATTTGTACTTTATTATTCCCGATATGTTTCATTCCTCCATGAATATCTTATTGTATATCCGGAGATGTTTATTCCTTCGTCAGAATGTGGTAACTTGGGTTATTAGAATTCCCTAGTGGGGGTCGGCCCTGTATGTGTTATGTGGGTCAAAAGGTTGTTAGACCACCCTAGTGGGGTTGGCCCAGTCAGTTGTAGTGGAGTGTTTAACCTAGTGGTAAAGTTGGGGCCGACCTAGTCAAATATAATGTACAAGTTGGAGATGTGTATAAATAGAGGAGGTGTGTTCCTCATTATACACACACTTCCCTCACTCAGAATGTAGTGCACTTGTGGAGGAGAGGTCTGCTATGGTGGAGGACGATCTTTGGTTTGCATTTTTGTATATTGCTGGTCATCTATATTGAGGAAGCTTTGCTAGGTTTTCTACCCCATGAGGGTTTCCCAGGATAAAGCTGTGTCTCTTGTGTTTATGTTGTGTTTGTTGTTTCTTCAGTGATCCTGTATATGCTATTATTGTGAAATGGAATGTAATGCTGATATCTTCTATCTTAGCATATTGAATATTAACATAAGGTTGTCAAGTCGGAACATGATGGTGTTCGAGGAATCCAAGTCAACTTCACCAATAGCTGCAAGGAGAGTTTTGTGTTGATTGGGATAATTCTGCAAAACGTCCAGGGTAGACATGGCGCAAGGAGCTTGTGCCAAGTATTCTACGATAATGTAATTTTGTGTCGCGCAAGCATTAGGATTGAAAACAACTTTTCGAATCGTACTCTTGGGCGGACACAATATTGAATCTAAGGAGGGTCTCTCTATGGTGAGAGAGGTTAATCGTATGGTGACATCAGGTAAAGAGTTTGTTGGCTGCTTTCTGGGCAGACCTGGGTTTTAATGAAGCGCAGCAACAAAACCCCTTGGCGCACTGGCCCTCTCGGCAACGAGCTGCGCAGCAGCTCGAGGTCTCACCCGAAGTGGCTATGGGGGGGTTAAGGAATCAGATTTCCTTAACCTGGGCGACGCGGAGACTGTTTCTCTCTTCCTCGGCGATTCCCCAAACCGGACTGTCTTACTTTTCTGCAGCCCCCTCGGCGTAACTGCGCAGAACTTACCCAACAGTCTAGCTGCGCGGCATCTCGATCCCGGCGCACGGGGCAACTATCCCCTGCATCGATGCTTTATGTATCTTTTCCTTTCTCGTGCCTAGCGCAGCAATGCATTCCCCTGTCGCTGCGGCGACAGCGTTCACATATTCTTTGCCACTTAACAATTATAGTTACAGGGAACTTCACGAACTCACTTAACACTCATAACGATATTGCACGATTCATGTATACATAAGTAATGAACTAGACAGGAAATCACTCAACACAACATCATGACAAGAAGAAGTATGAAGTTCACCTCCTCGAGGAAAACCACGTCCACGGGAGTATTATATTTAAATGGAAACTAGTAGAGCTACACAATATGCTGCGCACTCAGCTGCAGCCTTAGATCTTTCCAGGAAACTCCACGCACACAGCTGGGAGCCCTTCTCTCGATCCAGTCTCTCTTAGAGATTACAATAGTTCAGACGTCGACTCAGATGGTCTGCAACTCAGGGATTAACTCCACGGCTATCCTGGCTCGACTCTTCTTCTTACAATACGATAGAAGACTGAATGGCTAGCTTACTAGCGGGCTGACTAACCCACTTACTACTAATCAGCTAACTAACATATATTCTTTGTAATTACACATATATATAGGTGGCCATGGAAATCACACCTTTACAAAACTGTGGGCCTTTCCCAACAGTAATCCCCAGAAACCCTAACCACGCACATGGCTAGGTGTACTGTAGGCGCCGCTTGCAGTCACATCGCCGCTTCCTGCAGGTTCCGTGACTTCCGGCGCAGATTGCGGGTATGGGTACCTTGTCCTTCGCCTTCAATGCTTTGGTCCGTTGCTCCTCCTTGATCCGAGCAACCATAACTTCTGTACTTAGCCTTAAATGAGGGTAGCTGAGCCCTCTACTCCGTCGCTTTATTTATTATGGTAGCTGAGCTTTCTATTCAGCCACATTCATCCTTCTATGACATGCGCGCGAGCTCCGTGATTTTCGGTCCGTGATCTGCGCTGAGCTTATCCATCTGGCACCGTACTGCGCACCGTCTCCTTCTATCCAAAACTTAGTGCTTGTTCAACATTAGCACTTTCCTTCCATACTTGTGCTTTTTCCTCAAAATTCGCAGCTTTACCCTAGCTGCGACCTATGGTCCAACAGAGTCAGAATCGTTTTCAGTATTACTTCCGGTGGGCCCCTTCGAAGGGACCTATTCGTAAGATCACTAGCGAGTAGTTAAATTAATCACCTCATTACGCAACATGAGAACATGCCTGGTGTTGGATGGTTCCCCCTAGGCTGGGGGGGTTTGAGCAATCATCTGCTAGTTTTGAGCAGGAAACGGATCCTTGAGGACTGCGGGAGTCGGTTTACCTCTAAGAAACTTTTGCACTTTGTCTCTATGGGGACACTCTTTGGAGAAATGGTCTTCTCCACACAGTAAGCAAGGATACTTCAGTTTCCTTTTCTGCTTAGTATCTTTAGGAGTGCTCTTCGTTTCCTGCTGGGAAAAAGACTTCTTGGGTTTCTTTTATACCTCCATATTTCACAGTGTCGCATCTTCACCACAAAAAGAGTTGACGACACTTCCCCTACTGCTTCAAACACCCAGAAGAGAAAAATGATGAGTGATCCTTGAAGACAAACCCATTCTATCAAGAATCAAACCAGCTGAGACTTCATATACCTACACGACCACTCATTGCTCCAGCTTAGGTGCACGGTAGTCCACACTACCGCACTATGCTCCTTCTCTACCACGCGGTACTACCGCGTTATGCTCTGTTTTAGAGGTGCAGTACACTTTTTTTAGCCTTTTTTCCATGGCTTGTGGGATCTTTATTTTCGAGAGATTTTTGAGGATTGGTGTCCCTGATTCGATCCTAACTCACTTTCTGTGATTAGTAGGCTTGATCCACTAAACTCTCCCAAGATCCACCCTTCTCTCTTGTTGGTTAACCCTACCACACACTATTAAAGAGAGGCATTCCATGAGCAAAAGGGGAGGACTCTTGGAGACATCAAAATTATGATCTTGAAGCTTTGTGGAGATAGATAGAGGAGGAAGCACTTGGAGCTGGGAGTTGGCTTGGATATCAAGAAACCATTGTAAGTGACTTCAAGTTGATAATAGAATATAAATTGTCTTGTTTCCCAAATCACATGTATTGATTTTGTTTCAATGATATGATTTGTATCTATTATAGATTTAGATCCTAACTCATATTTCAAGTTGCTAAAGAATCATATACGCTTGTATCTTGGATTTATTTTGACAGGTTCATTCGCGAGGACTTGGAAATTGGAGCAACCATAAAGACAAGCGATTGGATTGAAGGTTAGTTAGATTTCTTCTACTTCTTCTAGCACTTTAATCTTGAGATGTCTGTTTAGATCTAGGAATTCAAGGTAGCATTTGTTTAGTTTTGTCTTATTTTAGAGTTAGTTAAAGTCTACATTAACCTAAGAGAATTTCTACCTATCCATACGGAGAAAATTCTACATACAAGAATGGCGACTCCGCTGGTTTGAACCCCATTTGATTGATTGATTTCACTTTCAGCCATTTTTTTATTTTGATTTTTTTTTCTTTCTCTTCAAACCAGTATTGAATTTTGGTCTCTTTGACCTTTATTCTTCCCTCCCCTCTATATTTTTCCCCTCTGTGTGATTAGGGAGTCCTCTGGGTCTGCAACAACCCTGAAAAATTCATTTTTCTTTTCAAAAGTTACGCTTTTCCATACTTTGCAACAGTACCACACCCCCAGCACTCTCTACAGCGTTGTAGTACTACGTACCTAACACTCTTACCAGAGAGGTAGTGTACCAGTACCATGCTTTAGTCTATTCCTGCCACGCGGTAGTGTCTGCATTTTTTCAATTTTTTTCTTCCCTGCTTGGTTTCCTGAGTCATTTTTTGATTTTCTCTGCCTTAGTTGGTGTTTTTTGTTGCCTATTACTATCTTGTTCATTATACAGTCTTTGTGGTGTGTTTATTTCTTTTGTAAGCTTGATTATTGTTGTGAGTTAGTGGCATTATTTGCACATTGGGTCACCTCCTCAGTCTGATTGCATTGTCTTGATCTTTTCATCACAACCAAACCATTACTACTGTCCTCTTTTACTGGATCGTGTATATTTCATAATCACATTGTTTCCATTGTTATCATTAAAATCTATATTGAAAATTATCATTGGAGAACATTTGTGTTGTTTGGATTGAAATGGTCTAGCAGTATTATTGTGCATTAGGAAGTGAACCATTGAAATTTGCCACAGAAATTCTCATTTTTTTTAAGCATCTTAGTTGTAAGACCAATGAATTGGAAAGAAGTGTGTATTTCAGTTTGGCTCTATTTACAAAAAGAAAACAAAAAATCTTTGTTTTTGGTTTTAATTGCTTGTGAAAGTTTCATGCATTTATGATCGAAGAACTCTCTCTCTTCCATAGCTAGTTTTCATCGAATACAAGGCTTATTTCGATTCATTCTCACTTGCATGGTTTGGGTCATCACAACACCACCAAGTTTCACGTCCATTTACCCGATTGAGTAATATAACCACTAAAATTAATCTCCCTAAATAAACCAACATTATCCTCACTTGAGGAAATCAAAAGAATTTGGTAGTTAGGTAGGACACCGGGGATAGGCATCAAAATAATTCCCCCTTGTCATTTTCATCTGAGACATAGTTGTTGTCCTCTAGGGAACTAAAATCCTCTAGTATTTATTGACATGGTCACAACCAGTTTATGGAGGGGCCTCCTGACTGTTTTTAACTTTCAGGGGTTAAACCGCCGCGATATTGAGAACCTGACAGACTCTGTGAAATGCCGCACTCCACTTAGCCCTAAGAAAACATCAATCATTGTCTTCCTTCTAATTCATAGTAATGCAAGGGTGATAAGGAAGAAGCGTCGAAAAACTTTTCCAACGTGTCATGAACGAGGTAGCTTAGTGACTTTTCTACTAGGGCTCTTTTACCCAGGATCCCTTTTGGTAGAGGGATATCCTTCTCATATTGGTCTCTCACATTGTATTGTTCAATTTGGATTTCATCATCTTGCGAAGGATACAGCTTGTTGAGGTCTCCAGCTCTTAGTTAGGAGTTTGCTTGTTATCTCATCTTTATAGAGGGTCATTTTTCTTTTTAGTGACTGCTTGTTGGAATTATGGCCATTATTTTTCTCAGCTCGCTTACTGAGACACCGGTCTCAATATAGATTTTAGAGCTTTCTTTTTTTGGCCTACGAGCCTTTCTTTTTCTAGATCCTCTTCTGCACACTCGGCTACATTAGAGTTTTTGAGTTCTTTGTTACAAAACTGCCCCCGGATTTCATTTTCCTGCCATCATGTCAGAACCACCACGGAGATCATGAAAAGTACAGGGAAAAAGCCCTCCACCACCACCACTACCATAGACCTCCGGTCCACTTGCATCACGTATTCTTGCTCCTCCTGGCCGCGGTGCCGGTCGAGGGAACATTCCACCGCCGATACATACTGCATCTTCAGTTTCGTCTATAACTGTTACTCACAGCACAGTCTCAGAATCTCTTGCAGCTTCTGCAACCAATAGTGTATATGAGATTCCCACTGTCACTTCACCCACTGTTATTCCAGACATATCTGCCATAGTAGACAACATTATAGCGGCTGAATCTAGTACATCCCAAAATACTAGACCACAGTCCATCCTCCTACCTGATGTCAACAACTCCCTTCCACCAGAAACTTTTCATGATTACACAGATGGATCTGTTGGCACCACCAAAAGATCCAACCAGGATATACCTGGCTTGATTTCAGTCACGGGCGGGTACGTCGAAATCATTGAAGACACTCAACTTCCTGACACACCTTTTGAACTTGATTATGGCTTTATCACTTCCCAAGCAGAGCTTCCGCCTGTTATCACCGCGCCATCCAGCGTTCATCCGCGGGAAACCAGTTCTTCCAGCAACATACCTCGTACCATATCTCTCCCCAACCTCCCTCCGGGACATGAGGTCATGGCCTCCATTTAGTCTAGTATGGTTAGTCTAGAAAATTCCCCATTAGCATCAGCACAGTTTAAATGAGATATAGAGCAAATGCTCTCGACAGCCTCCAGATATCCCCCTGTTACTCGTCCTCCTCACTATCGGGATCCCAACCTCTCGTCTAGCATAGAGTTTCATCACTTCTATGCAGATGGCTCCGGACCTTCAGACATTACTATACCTATGTTCCCGCCGGACCCCGAAAACCCTTTTGAGGACATGAACCCAGACCCATTATTCAATGGTCCTCCTATCGTCAAACACGCTATGAACGATACCCCCGATACCCCTTAGTTAAATTCCCCACATTTGCTACCATCACCCATGTTTGGCGCACATTCTATGAGGGATAACCCAATTTTTTCTCCGTCCTCGCCTGTCACATATGGAAGACCCCCTCCACAAATCGGCACTTTTGGTGTTGTTGGCCAATCGACACTATCGTATTTGGCTAGTGGTGGAAGAACACCAAGTTATATTGTTGGATCTTCCATTTTGACCGGAGGTTCACCTTCGGCCACTATCTACACTATCTTAGGAGGTGGACAACCGACTACCGCGATCCCCAACTCCAACAACCAAACTGCTCCTGGTGGGCAATCAACCCAACTAGCTGGAGGAAAATCCTTTGTTGGGAACCCCATTCCTAGTCAACAACCTCCTCCTATAGGGCCATCCAACCCATCTGTTGGAGGGAAACCCATGGGTACCATCCAACAACCCTCCCAACTAGCAGCATCTGCTCAATATGGTATGTACAACACACCTGGCAGTGGACAACCTTATACCCGTTTTCCAACCGGGCCTCATCTTCAACATCCCTCGTCAGGTGTGCTTCCTTCTTGGGAACCTCAAGTCCCATAGAGTGGAGGGTACTCATTATTTGGAAATTGGAACCTAGCTGGGGGACAATCTCAGATTCCCCCCAACTTGAACTTCGGCTTCCCTTATCCTTCGGCTGCTACAACTCCATGGAACCCATCCCTTCAATTTCCACACATTCCTCAAGGAGGAATGAAACTTCCATGGACACCACTGTCGCAGCCAGCCCCCAACCCTGCTATGGGAAACCCTCCACTTACTCAATATAGTGGTAACATTCCTGGAACACAACAACTCCAAGGAACTTTTTCCCAACCAGGAGCAGCAACCATTCTTGGGTTTCAGCAACCCCAGGGTACCATACCTACCATCCCCACTCAGCAGAACATCCACCAACTGGTTACCAACAGTCAACTGGTTAACCAGATGGCCTACTACCCACAGAACTTCCAGCAGTACCCTGTGGGAAACACATATGGGTATAACACACAACAGTATGCTATGCAGGGCCCCCCAGGTTTCTCTGTACCATACGGTTATTACTCATACCCGCAGACTAATCATCAACTTCTATTTTTAGCCATGCTAGACTTACCTGATTCATCGAGGCTCATTAACGATCCCATATGGCATGAACCTCACTGGCCAGCCATTCCAGCCAAACTTCCATCGGATATTCCTAAGTTTGATGCTAAGCCCGAGGAAGACCCCAAGAACCACATAATGACCTTCCATCTTTGGTGTTCATCCAACTCTTTGATGGACAATTCCATTCGACTATGGCTCTTCCAGTGTACGCTTACCGGCACGGAAGCAAAATGGTACATCGAGCTACCACAACACTCTTTCTACAATTTCAACACCTTAGCTATGCAGTTTCTGACCCATTTCCAGCTCCCCATCTGGTACGAGACTGGAACAGAACTGTTAACCTCACTGCATCAAACCACTTCTATGCACATTTTGGATCACATCCATGAGTGGCATCGACACCGTAGGCTAATCAAGGCACCCATTCCAGAACAGCTACCTGCTGATTGGTTCACAAAGTCATTTTTGCCTCCCATAGCTAGGGATATCGCTATGCGCGGGCCGGTCACAGAAGAATAAGCCATCTTGGCAGCTCAATACATGGATTTGGTATACACCCAATCTGACACTTTACATGAACTTCTTCCCCATGCCGCCTGCGTTACCACTAATCCAATGAAACCTGCCACTGAACCCCCCATTGAGGGTATTGTCGGTTCAGTCAAGGCCCAACCTACTACCAACTCAACAGGGCAACAAGCTTCTGCTTCCCCTGCTCTACCTCAGGCTGCTTCAAAAGCTACTACTTCTCCTGCTATCTACGTCACAACCATCTGGAGGAAAGAAAAAGAACAATCGTGGTAAATCCAAGAAGAACCAACAGGAGAATCCCAAGCCACAAAACACCCACAACGACCTGAAACCACGTCGAAAGGCTAAGTTTCCCTGCCTAATTTGTCAAGACGATCACTACACACGTGACTGTCCGTACAAGGATGAAGTCAACAAGTTCATTAAAGGATGCTCTCGCCTGGCAGTGTTAACTGACTCTTTCCCTCAGCAGCAACAGCAGATGGTTGCCCAAGAAACCCCACAGGGGGGCAACTCGAGCAACCCAACTCGCGGAGAGATGTCCACAAATCACGAAATCCTAATGACAAGTAATGAGGAGATTCATATAACCACTCATTCAAAGACATATGAGAACCCTCCAAGTTTAAACAAACAGTCATAGATAGCCAAAGGAAAATCTCATGTTGAAGATCTGACTCCTACCCCTCCCCCTATCAGTCATCTCCATATTGAGAGACCACTTACGGACACAGTGCTACGCCCACCCAAGGGCACCATATCAAAGGTGACATTTAATCCCAATGCACGAGCTGCCCAAAATTACAACATTGTTGAGGATTTAACTCAAGCACCTTGCGCCATGTTGACTCTCGAGGTTCTTCAACACTGCCCTACGCAACGTAGAACCTTACTTTCAGCACTGGGGACAATGGAACCAGATACTTCAAACACTATCATGTTTAACTTGGAGCATGCCAAACCTCGGCTATCTCACCAGTTAGCCTTCCAGGTTCATACAAAAATCCATGGAAATAACATCCATCACACTGTTTTAGATGAAGGTGCATCCACGTCGATCATGTCTTTGAATTGTTGGAGAGCCTTAGGCTCACCTGAAGTCACGACATCTCCCACTACTCTCAGGGCATTTGATGGACATGGTTTTCAACCCTATGGACTCATTCCCTCAATTGGTGTTGAATTGGGGGGGAAAACAGTATCCGTACACATTGAAGTCATGGATGCACCATTAGATTACAATCTTCTACTTGGTCGGAACTAGTTTTATGCCATGACCGCCATAGCATCTATTGTCTTCCAGATTGTGCAATTTCCTCATGAAGGGAAAATTGTCACCATTGATCAACTTGATTACTGTATCCCAGACTCTCATCCGAACTCCGCCAACACCGTCCCATTATTGGATCAGCCTCGGTACCGGTTCCAAGACATTGGCGTTGGTCTTCTGAAGGATTCTTCCCTTATTGGAGTTTTTCCAAAGCTGGGGACCCATGTTCAACTAGTCAACATGATTTCAACAAATGTCACCCCATCCAATGATTCATGGGTGATTCCGATTCCCGCTGAGATTGAAAACTACGGCAACTCCATGCCTTTGAATAGAAACCTCGCAGCATATGAAGCAATCCAATCAGCCACCGATTGGGTCGACTGTTCTACCCATCACACTGTGGAACAACTCTTGTCTGAGACTCATTCATCCCCACCACTTATCGATCCTCTCAATTTGATTTTTCCCACCGACGAATCAATTATGGAGGTTATGTGTGGTGATGAGCCACCATGGGGAGATTTTCATCATCAATCTTCATTCCCCACCATTCAGACGCTTGAGCCCAATACAAAACCCAGTTCTTCACTTGGGATGGTTCAAACCAAGTTTCCCACTTCCCTCGATGAAGTATTTTCCGAAGGAAACTTGGCTAACCTTATGGCAACCACTCCCATAGATATTTCAGTGAAGCCTGGTATCGTGGAAAACATACATATTGGAAAAACATGTACTCCCCTCGAAATGGAGTTCTACACTGCCTACTTCAAAACTTTCCGCGATGTTTTTGCTTGGAGTTATGAAGAAATGCCATGAATAGATCCCTCGATTGTGGTCCATGAAATTCCAACCTTCCTTGGCACCCAACCTGTTCAGCAAAAACTTCGACCCGTCCATCCTCGTAAGGTAGCCACTATTAAAGCAGAAGTTGAAAAACTTTTGTGCATTGGTTTTATCTATCCTATCCCATTGACAGAATGGGTATCTAACATCATTCTCGTAGCCAAGAAACAGGGAACGATTAGAGTCTGTGTTGATTACCGCGACTTGAACAAAGCTTGTCCAAAGGACAACTACCCAACTCCGTTCATCGACCAGATCATCGATAACTGCATCGGGAATGTCATCTTTTCATTTATGGATGGATTTTCTGGCTATAATCAGATCGATATCCTCCCAGCCGACCAGCATAAAACAACCTTTATCTGCCCTTGGGTGATTTTTGCATATCGAAAGTTACCTTTTGGCCTTAAAAATGCCAGGGCAACTTTCCAACGGGCGATGTCGTATGCATTTCATGATATCAAACATATTGTAGAACCATATCTTGATGATATTCCCACTCATTCTCAGACCCGGGATGACCATACTGATCACTTAGGTGCCGTTTTCGAAAGGTGCCGTCGCTACAATATACGTTTGAATCCACATAAGTACGTCTTTTGGGTAGAAGCCAGAAAACTTTTGGGATTCATAATCTCCAAAATCGGGATACGCTTAGATCCTGTGAAGGTAGAAGCTATCTTAGCCCTGCCTTCCCCTATGAATATTCAAGAACTTCAAAGTTTGCAAGGGCATGCAAACTTTCTATGTCGTTTCATCTGTAATCTTTCTGAGATAACAAAAGGCTCTATGAGGCTTCTCAAGAAGAACACTCCCTTCATCTGGGATGATGAAGCCGAACGTTCCTTTGATAATCTAAAGGTAGCCTTAACTAAAGATCCTGTGATCCAAACCCCCGATTACACACGGGATTACATTGTTTATCTCGCAGCTTCGACTTCCACCATCGGTATGGTGCTAGTCCAGGAAGACCATAACGGCATAGAACATGTGGTATACTATCTTAGTAAGAGTCTTCTCGACTCCGAAACGCGTTATTCAGATGTTGAAAAACTAGCTCTGGCAACAGTTTTCGCTGTCCAGAGGTTCTGTCATTACATTCTACTCCGCCGGACCACTGTTATAGCCGATTTCAATCCAATGTATTATATCCTCATGCGTCAAGTGCTTGGGGGAAAATATTCTCGTTGGATCGTCATCCTTCAAGAGTTTGACTTGGAATTTTTCAAAGCCAAGCCCAAGAAGTCTTTGGTCTTTGCTGAGTTGATTTGTAACTTGCCCTGTGCTACTGAACAATCCGAGCCCATCGATTCTCTTCCTGATGAATCGTTGTTCCTCATTAGCACGTCTGATCCATGGTACAAGGATATTTTATTATATCTCCAAACCCAACGTTTCCGCTCCGACCTCACTCGCAATGAACGTCGACGCATCCGACATCATGCCAAGTACTACCTCATAGTCAACGATACCCTCTATTGACGTGGTGTCAACACTGTTAT
Source organism: Larix kaempferi (assembly GCA_027924585.1). Classification (NCBI taxonomy): domain Eukaryota; kingdom Viridiplantae; phylum Streptophyta; class Pinopsida; order Pinales; family Pinaceae; genus Larix; species Larix kaempferi. Next base: position 782,879 of record BSBM01001595.1, on the reverse strand, counting down.
TCGACGCTGTTTGACTCTAGATGAGGCGGAATGCGTTCTTAATGACTGCCATGCAGGAGCATGTGGTGGTCATCTCTTTGGGATGGCTACGGCCCAGAAAATACTGTGAGTAGGATATTTCTAGCCCTCGATTTTCAAAGACTGCATTGAAATGGTCAAGAAATGTCCACCATGTCAATTCTTTCATAGTAAAACACGCTCGCACCCTACTCCACTCCATCCTATTATTGCCGTCGGCCCCTTCTCCAAATGGGGTATAGATTTCATGCACTGTAATCCCACTTCAGCCGAGGGGCATAGCTATGTCATAGTAGTTGTTGACTATTTCAAAAAATGGGTTGAAGCGATGCCTACTTATGCTGAGGATGGCAACACAGCAGCACAATTCATATTCAATCACATTATAGCTAGATTTGGTGTCCCACAATCCATTGTGATAGATCATGGCTCCCACTTTACGAACCATATGATTGAGGAACTAAGTGCCAAGTTGGGTTTTCGCCATGAAAACTCAACCCCATACTACTCACAAGCCAATGGCCAAGTTGAAGCCATTAACAAAGTTATGAAATGAATGATTCAGCGTATTATGGGTACTCATAAATCCAACTGGCACTCAGCTCTATTTTCAGCACTATGGGCATACCAAACCTCAGTAAAAAGTGCTACTGGGTTTACACCATTCCAACTGGTGTATGGCCTGGAAGCCATTGAATGTGAAATTCCATCACTTAAGATATCCATAGAGCTACTTCCCCACACCACTTTCGAAGAAGAACGGTTTCTATACCTAGCCAAGCTAGATGAAACCCACCGCGACGCTACTTTAGCCAATGAAGCTCATAAAAAACGCATCAAAGCTCAGTATGACAAATCCGTTCAACCTCGAATTTTCAATCAAGGTGACCTCGTACTCACATATGATGAAATGCATGATAAACTCGGAAAAGGAAAACTAGAATCTATGTGGTACGACCCCTTTGTTGTAAAACATGTCTTGGAGAAAGGATCCTATGAACTCGTCGATTGTGATGGCACACCATTGGCACGGCCCCACAATGGGCTATACCTCAAACGCTTCTACGCGTAAGGTTACCCTACGTGGGGTACTTTTTGTACATAATGTACTTTGCTTGTTTTCACTCATCTTTTTGGGTGTGCGCACGGACCTCATGTATCCATTCTTACTTTGACTTGTGATTTTGTACGCAGATGTCTACCTACTTCGGATTCGTCGATGGTGCAAGCCGGCATACCCAGAACCTCACTTCTGTAGCATGGGTAATCTATTCTCCCATTGGTGAGTTGATATCTTCAGGAGCCAATTGTTTGGTCCCTGCAACCAACAATATCACAGAGTACCTGTAGTCATCGGACTCTTGACGGAGGTTGCTTCCCTTGGAATTGACTCCCTATCACTCTTTTTAGACTCCCAACTCGTGGTTTCTCATCTGAATCATGTTTACACAGTCTGCGATCCTATCCTACTTCGTTTATTTCGGAGGGTATGCCACTTGTAATGATCTTTTAATTTCATTTCATATCAACACATACCAAGGGAATTCAATTATATAGCTGATTCATTAGCTAATTACATTTTGGAATGGCATCTTGCCCATATATAAAAATACATCACAAAAATAAACACACAAGTCATTGTAAATAAATAGATCATAAAAATAGGTCCACATGTATATCATTGTATATAAAAGTGTTTTTCCAAATACATAAAGTTTGTGTTTTAAAGACAAAATTTGGGACCTAATCCCATACAAAAATTTGGCTCTCAAAGCCCACATATCGTATACATGTTGCAAAAGGATAAAAGCTACCATATATGGAGATCTGGGAGATCTATCATGTCCCTCATCAGATTCCTCACGCTGCTGGTGATAACACACTATAGCTTGAACCACCCTATGAAGGAGTCGGCCAATATGCCTAGGCACACCTACAGTATGCCGCTGGAGATGCAAAGGGATGTCGTCCACCCTCATAGCAGGAATACCATGGCTTAAACCCTGCAAATTCCTCTCTATTTCTTGGACCCCTCCCTCTTCATCTTCGTCTTCTTCCTCGTCTGGAGCGGCTTGGTGATCAACACCACCTCGGCGTAATGGCGAGTACCCTGCTGGTCTCTATGGTCTACGATCTGCGACATGCACACGTACATATATTAAAGTCTTTTACACATTCTGAAAAACCATAAAAATTATACACTCAAAAAACAAAAAAAATATATCCATGAAGGTCATACCTAAGTTGTCCCAATCCTCATCTTCCGGTAATGCCAAGTCTATGTCCTCGCAAAAGTCCACCCCTGCATAGGGGTAGTCATCGATCATCACTATCTGTTCCTCGAGCCACAAGAAGAAATCCTCACCGAAAGCCAAACGCTGCGGTCCCCCAAGTCATCCTGCATATTCACTCCATCGAGCCATCCATGGCTCGGTAGGTGTACGGGGGGGCATGGCTATCTGTGGGCGCAACAACGGCACCCTCACCAAAAAGAAGGTGACTAAGATGCTCCCATACCCAAATTGAGAATTCTCTCCAAGCCTGCACTTGTTCACTTGCTCTTTGAGGTTGGTCAACACTGCCTCACACTAGTTGAATACTGTTCCTGCCATACAATCCACTGCAAGATTCATCTATGTACGGGATGCCTGATGGGGACCCGTGCTCCCTGCTGCACGTGTGATGGAGAACAAGACAGTTTTTACAGGAAGTTCTATAATGTCTTTGATAACCACCTTGCCGCTTTTCTTCCCCAAACCTTGATGGCAATAACGAGCAATCAAAGCATCCGTGCTCGCCTCCGAGGCTGTGAACCCAGTAAAACTCACCCAGGCTCCTCTTTTTGAGAGGCCTGTGAGAAAATAAATGTCCTCGAGTTGAATCTCAAGGATGTGTTCTCCTACTCAAAAATCCTGAATGTCGGGGTCCCACATTTGAATAATGTGGGTGAGAAGTTTTTCCTACTTACAAATACCTTTGGTCTTGAAGAATTTCAACAAACCACATTCCCGCAGTGTAGTCACAGTCCTTTGGTCATTTTCAGCCAACAAATCATCCACCTCATGCTCTCTTTCTTTCCAATGGACCATTTTTCCCCAAACAAGTTTCAAACACCTGCAAAAGGTCATAGGAAACATTCAGTAATCATTTAACAACTTGATCTCAGCTAAAAATTTGAGAAAAAATGATTTTTTCATCTTAAAATTTGCCCCTATCGTGCCTGGAGTAAATTTGACTGTGTGGTACTGCACAGTATCGCGCCCAGGTTTAACCTTATAGCGTGGTACTGTTGCATAGTACTGCGCTTCTCGATATAGCACCAGTGCAGTACTGTGAAGGGCAAAAATTGCCCAATAGGGATCACCCAAAAAAATATTTTTTCCTACTGAAAGCAAGTTATTCATACATGAAATGAAAGAGGGGCTTGAAATCTCTTACCTAGCGCAGACGGATGTTGAAACGGTGCCCCGAATCTCTAGATATGAACTCTTGAAGTTTTTGCTCCTCAAATGGGTAAAATCTCCTCTTTTGGTAAATGCACAAGTGAAATGGTAACTTTCCATATTTACCCATCCTTTATATAAATTTTTCACTTTTTTTTACTCATTATTTTATCTGGTTAAAATAAAACCCATTTCACATTACTAATATCTGGTTTCATGAGCATTTGTTGACAGGATCTCCTTTAAAAAATATTCACATTGGCATTCATTTATTGTTTGACCTTCATTTTGAGCCTACTTTATCTTTTTCGTGCTCTGGATTAAAACTTGAAAAAGATTCCAAGCGCTTTTACACCCGTGTCGTGCTTGTCATGTTGAATATTGTAACTTCTAAGAATATTATATTTGTATATTATTTATTCCGGAGATGTTCCATACCTCCGATGTGATTATACTATGAATCCGGAGATGTTTATTCCTCTGAATTGGTTGTGGTAACTAGGGTTATTAGACCCACCATGTGGGGGTCGTCCCAGTCAGTTATAATAGGGTATTTAACCTAATGGTTAAATACGAGCCTACATGTACTTGTGTAAAATACATGTCAGTGCAGTGTATAAATAGAGGAGGTATGTTCCTCATTTGACACACACACACACTTGAGAGAGGCGCACTTGTGGAGGAGAGGTCTGCTATGGTGGAGAAGGAGATCATGTCTTTGGTTTGCATCTTTGTATATTGCTGGTCATCTATATTGAGGAATCTTTACTGGGTTTTCTACCCCATGAGGGTTTCCCAGGATAAATCTGTGTCTCTTGTGTTTATGCTATGCTTGTTGTTTCTTCAGTGATCCTGTATATGCTATTATTGTGAAATGGAATGTAATGCTGCTATTTTCTGTCTTAGCATATTAAATTTTAACATGTCAAACTCAAGTAAATGGTGTCAATTTTGGTCAGCTTTACTCATGCTCGTTAAACGATGAGGAAAGTATTATCCTGGTTGTATTTTATTCTCTCTTCGAACCAGAATAATTAAAAATTATGAAAAAGACCATTGGAGTCCATAGTTAAGCTCTTTTCGGACTCCCTAAAATTGAAAAGATTGCCAAGTGATCTTGACTCTTTCACACTTGTAAAAGTATTTGAAAGGTCGTCTATTCAGTGATAGGTTACCCCTTTTTCGGCCCATCTAGAGTATTTACAAGAAAGGTATACCTCAGTCAATTTTTGGCTAGGAGAGTTCTCTCGGGAATTGTTTTACACTTTTTTAGGATCGAGGGACTAAATTTACGAAAAAAGTACACTTTGGAGCCTCCTTTAAGTTTTTCAGGCTTTCTAAATGTGAAAAACTACCGAGTTTTCCTTCCTTGGACTTGTTAAAATTTAACATCGAAGGACCTGCTTTGGGATGAACCCCTCCTTTCTCAGGTTCGTAAAACATATGAGATTGGACTCATCCATGAGATGAGCTGTACCGAGCATCTGTTATCCTCTTCAAGCTCGACAAACAACAAAGAGGTACTCGTCTATCATGTCGGGGGAATATGGGAAACAAGTCAAGTTTTTTTTGGCAGCTTGTCAGTCGTTACCTTTGAACATGGCATGTGTTTGTCCCTTGTCTATTTTGGGTATCTATTTTTCACTGAGTTATGGTCATCATCCTGAGTCGTCTCTCTGGCCACGAGCCTACTCATTTGGTGTCTATCCTCTGCTATCAATAATCCCTGCTGCCATGTCCTGTTACATGCCGTTATATGTTCAAAGGGTTGCATTGTTCAGAGTCATTCCTTGTGTCAGGCCTCCGCTGTTTCAGTACATACTCCATTATTTCATCATCCTATACTATCTTTTGTTCTGATTTCGTGTCAATGATGTGGGAATCATTATGGCCCACCTTCGACGAGTCTATTCCCATCAACGCCAAATCACTATCTGAGAATTGGACTTAGGGATAAACCATTAGTACCTTGGTACTTGCATGCCTCAATGGCAGGTTTCCTTGTGTTCGATAGTAGGTTTACATCATAGACCTCTGATCGAACAATCTCTCAAATTCTCAACATCAACTCATCTATTCGCATTTCGTTGAGATGTACTTCAGATACCTTGGGGATCATCGTCATCATTGGTGATTTCCCTCGCATTTGTTAACGGTTCACATTATTGACCGATAATCAGATGGTTTCTACCATGTTCGACTTCAACACTTTGTAATCACATGGCTAGATTTGTATCATTTGCGATTGGGTAGAAGACCCTGGGCGCACCTTTGTATCTTGATTGCGTCCAGGTTGCGATGGAGATGTCATTTGTATTGTCACACAAATCCACTTTTTGTATTGGTCGTGGCTATGTCATTACTGTCTCATGGATCTACGATTGTTCATAGTAGCCATGATTTGTCTACAGTCTATATCATCTCAGTACTCATGGATCTGCAATGTATTGGTCGGAAGCCATGCTTTGAGTCATTTGTTTCTGAGCAAGGGGATACCCGCCTCGGTGGTATATCTAACATTTTGTTTCTGTTTCAGCTCCTTGTTGCTCTCCTCGATGCTATCTCCGCACAGTATTTGTAAATACTTTTGGCCATCAGTCCCTTCTGACCTCACACCTTAGGGGGCATCTATTATACCTCCATATTTCACAGTGTCGCATCTTCACCACAAAAAGAGTTGACGACACTTCCCCTACTGCTTAAAACACCCAGAAGAGAAAAATGATGAGTGATCCTTGAAGACAAAACCATTCTGTCAAGAATCAACCCAGCTGAGACTTCATATACCTACACTACTGCGCATTGCTCCAGCTTAGGTGGACTACCGCGCTATGCTCCTTCTCTGCCACGTGGTACTACCGCGTTATGCTCTGTTTTAGAGGCGCGACACACTTTTTTAGCCTTTTTTCCATGGCTTGTGGGATCTTGATTTTTGAGAGATTTTTGAGGATTGGTGTTCCTGATTCAATCCTAACTCACTTTCTGTGATTAGTAGGCCTGATCCACTAAACTCTCCTAAGATCCACCCTTCTCTCTTGTTGGTTAACCCTACCACACACTATAAAAGAGAGGCATTCCATGAGCAAAAGGGGAGGACTCTTGGAGACATCAAAATTATGATCTTGAAGCTTTGTAGAGATAGCTAGAGGAGGAAGCACTTGGAGCTGGGAGCTAGCTTGAATATCAAGCAACCATTGTAAGTGACTTCAAGTTGATAATAGAATATAACTTGTCTTGTTTCCCAAATCACATGTATTGATTTTGTTTCAATGGTATGATTTGTATCTATTATAGATTTAGATCCTAACTCATATTTCAAGTTGCTAGAGAATCGTATATGCTTGTATCTTGGTTTCATTTTGACAGGTTCATTCATGAGGACTTGGAAATTGGAGCAACCATAAAGACAAGCGATTGGATTGAAGGTCAGTTAGATTTCTTCTACTTCTTCTAGCACTTTAATCTTGAGATGTCCGTTTAGATCTAGGAATTCAAGGTAGCATTTGTTTAGTTTTGTCTTAGTTTAGAGTCAGTTAAAGTCTACTTTAACCTAAGAGAATTTCTATCTATCCATAGGGAGAAAATTCTACATATAGTTTCCCCTTGTTCTTCTTTTTTCCATTAAACTTATGAGATGAAGCTGATTGAACAGAATTCACCTCTTCAGTTATAGCAAGAGTGGTGGACTTGGTGGTGCTGTGACTAGCCGGAGTTGGGTTGGATGATCCAATAGTGCTAATAGCAGGCTGGGTGGTAAGGGAACCTATGATCCCATCAGCTTGGGGTCCCTTATGTGGTTTTGTGGGATCGTTAACGTCTCGGGGTGCGTCCAGAAAAATATTGAACAGAGTGCCAGATTGGGTGTAGACCACACCTAACAGATGAGCACTCGCGATGGCTTGTTCTTCGGTGACAACACCTCGCATGGCAACATCTTTTTCTATGGTAGGAAGAAGCGATTTAGTAAACCAGTCTGCTAGGAGCTGATCTAGAATGGGAGCTTTAATGAGACGTCGTCTCCTTTGCCACTCATGGATATCATCTGAAATGTGAGTGGTGGTATTCTGACAGAGCAAGGTTAAAAGCTCAGTACCAGTCTCATACCATATAGGCAGCTGGAAATGCGTCAAAAAATTCATAGCAAGAGAGCCAAAATTAGGAAAAGAGTGTGGTGGTATCTCAATGTACCACTTGACAGCCAAACCGGTGAGAGTCCTTTGGAACAATCTAAGATGAATTGAATAGTCCATTAAGGAATTAGATGAACACCATATATGGTATGTCATCACGTGGTTCTTCGGGTCTTCACCTGGCTTGCCGTCAAACTTGGGGATATTAGACAGAAGTTTCACTGGAATCAGTGGCCAGTTAGATCATTGGTTAAACGAGAGAGGTCAGGTAAGTCCAATGTAGCCAGAAAGGGAAGCTGTGGATTAGGCTGCACGTATTGATAATACTTATAAGGCGTGTAAGGACTAAACTGGCTGTAAGGTGTACCAGGATAAAACTGACCGTAGGGGGCTGTGCCGCCTGGACCGTAAGGAGGTCTGCCACCATAAGGTGGTCCGTTCCAATATGGTGGGGGTCCACCTCCACCTCCTGGAGGGGGTGGAGGTCCGCCGCCACCACCGGGAGGAGGTGGGGATCCATAACCATAATAAGGTGGCCCACCACCACCTCCTCCTAGAGGGGGTGGTGGACCACTTCCGCTGCCAGATGGGTGGGGGCCCCCACCACCTCCGCTGTCGGAAGGATGAGGATTCCCACCACCACTGCCACCACTGGGGTAATTAGGTCCTCCACCGCCTTCGCCTGGACGGGGTGGTGGACCACCACCGCCACGCTAAGGAAAATGTCCTCCTCCACCATGATAGGGTGGTCCGTCGCCGACTCCGCTTAGAGAAGGTGGTGGGCCATTCCCGCCACCACCAGAGGGGTGAGGGGTTTTGTAGGTAAAATGAGGTGGGCCTCCACCAATGTTAGGTGGGGGCCCGTCACCTCCAATAGGAGGTGGGGGAGGACCGATCGAGCGTAGTGGTACTTGAGGGATAGTCAGTTGGGGTCCGTGTTGCAACACAGGTTGTTGCCTCCACAGAGTGTATGGATTCCTGGGATAAGGTATCCCGTATGGCGCATTTTCGGGATTAGGTTGACCCGACACAGGGTTAAAATAACTTGGATACACTTGACTCCGTGAGGGTTGGGTTACATTTGATGGCCCTCCAACATGAGATAATCCTGTGGTGGACGGTCTAGTGGGTTGGCGCGGTCCAACGGAAGGCCCATTGGGGTTTCCTCCACCTATGTTTTTGTTAGGAAATGGGGGTTTCCCCCCAGCCATAACAAGTTGACCACTAGTCAAAGGTTGAACCAATGTGGGTTGTTGAGTAGCTACCGTGGTAATAACAATACCAATAAGATAATCCGTAGGAATGGAATACCCTCCCCTCGAATTTTGAGGTGGGGAAGGAACTGGTAAAGTAACCGTGGTAGTGACAGGTGTGTTGGACTGTTGTCCTTCCTCCGGTTGGTTCACCTGAGGTGGAGGACTGGACTCTTGTGAGGGTTGACCAGTCTCATTAGTGGTCACATGGTGGGGTGGTTCAGGTGATCCGAAATATATCGAACGAACTGGGATGGGTTGGTAAGGGGGTAATGATGGGTCTTCAACCCATCGTTGGAGACTTGAATGCTAACACTATTAAGCTATGAAACGAAAGTGAGCCAATTGGTCATGAAAGTAGGCTAAAGTGTCTTCCAGAGTAGTCTCACTGGGTGAGGATGAGGTGGCAAAATGAGCTACTGGATGGTCTGTAGAAGATGTCCAGTAAGTTGCTGAAGAACCAACAGTTGTTGTAGGGTCATCCTGGGGTCGGTTTATCCATTCCAACGATCCAGGTTCTCCCAGGATGATGGGAGGAAGGTTTTGCGAAGTGGGGGTTTGTGCTCCTTCATCCTGCATGGGATGAGAGGCAGGTGAATCTGGTGGAAACAAGTGTCTACCAATATTCAAAGTGGGGTTCCCGACTTCAGTAACTACAACTGAGTTATGCTGATCCATCCTTACCCTTGAAATAACCTTCGAATGAAGGGGAAATTCAGGTGGCAAGTTCATGATCCTACAGTACCTTCTCCAGGGAAAATCCGCCAGAGTATCATGAAAATAAGCCAAAAAAGGCTGAAACAGTGTTTCTCCTAAAGGCATTCTAAAAGAAAAGCAGTCCAACAAACCTACTCAAACTAAGGCAACAAGCAAACTTATGTGACAGAGTGGATTCAAAAGTCTGGAACCTCACAGGATTATCAAGGCATCGCAAACCACAATATACTGCAGGGTCCAACAATATGACGTGAAAAGGAGGATTGGGACCATACCCTTTCCTGCATACCCGACTACCTAGACAGAACATGCGTGCTAATCTCCCCGAGTGCTATTCTCGGTGTATTTCTTTGCCAAGACGGCCAAATTGTTAACTCGGTTCGTTTCAGGAATCCTAATGGTGTCTCCTGATATACACAAGGTACATGGGAGCTCAAATCCATAGTGGTACTATCTAATGCACAGTCGTTGGCACGAGACTTTTCGATATACTTGTCGAGTACGTGATACACCCTTCGATATATGCCAAGTATGGATTATGGTACTTGGTGGGTGCGTGAAGGAGCTTGATATACCGAAGTATGTTGAAGACTACAATACCCCCGGACTACAGTGCTGGAAAGTAACAATAGCTTCCACGCTTAACGACGTCGGAACACGTCTCTAACTTACACACAAGCTACTAAAATTTTTACCTAGTTCTACCATTAATATTATCTTGGATGGTTAGGTGAATGCATGAGGTGAGTACATAATCGGAAATAGAATGCAAGCCCTAGCAACATGCACGAAATATTTGTTTCTTTCGATGAATTCTACCTATGGTAAGGAGAAATATTTTTCCAATGGTATTGCCAAACAAACTGAATCCAACACAATTTCCAATGCAAACAAATTCGACAGTGAAAGTACTCTTTTCTTTTTCAATGAAACACACAAACGTACACAACACTACTATCCAAATCAAAATATTTTTTCTTATCTTTTCTTTTTCAAATCAAAACAACACTAAGTAATCAAATGAGAGGATTCTGACACGGAAAATGCAAGCTTTTTACTTTCTTTTTTCAATGATCTAAAGGAAACAAAAATAAAAAATGCACCTATCTTTCCCTAGCATGGAAACAACTTTTGAAAAAAAAAGGAAATGTACTAGATCTTTTCAAGAAGATGAATAATTCATAATTCAAGAAAAAACACAATCAATCATATTTCCATTCATCTTTTCCAAAACATTCCAATGCACAATGATCTTTCTTCAATAACTTTTTGAGAAACAATGGGAGAGAAACACTTTTAATCTTTCAATGGATGTATCAAAACAATAAACTTGAAGACAACTTTGCTTTCAGATCTAAATGGCTAAAAAGAAAATGCTACTCGCAGCATTCATACACTCAGAAAACTCAAGAAAAGAACAAGCACTCAATTAAGCAAAAAGACACACTTGACTCAAAATCAAGCAGCAGCAAGCAAACTAAGCAAGCAAAGCTCAAAACAAAGATAAATGAGGTTTGGAAGGTGATCCAATGTAGTGATCAGATCAGGAATGGAAGGAAGGGAAAGCAAGAGTGAATGGATGAAGGTGGGAGAGACAAAATTATCTGCCACTACCGATTTCAAACTTTTCCAAAGCAGAACCCAAAGTCAATCCAAATGAATCCAAACTCTCAACACACAAATCAAAATGGGATCTATGGCTGGATGTTGCAGCACAAAGGGAGTTCATACATCAAAACAAGGCTTAGACTGTCAAACAAGAAGATGGATGCCTGTATGCTAAGTCTCGATAGATCGACGCACTCTAGCTTTGCAGATAGTGCGATGTCACAGTTTACCTACACAAGATCTACGATGATGTTGGAGTCTACTAATGAATAGGACGCGATGAGAAAGTAACAGTCAAAGAACAAAGACCCATAAGAACACAATGTCGCTCTGTTTTCATTGCCCAGGTGCGATAGGCAAGTTCTAGATTCAAAAATGAATCAGATCTCCTAATAATGAACCACCAACAGATTTGAAACTGAGTTGTATAAACTCAAAGGAAGAAGATCAGGATCTTCAATGTGAAGATCTGATAATGGAATCAATCCTAAGAAGGAAAATGGCAAAAGAAATGACAACAAGGCTTGTGACAAGTAATCAACTGAAAACGACTCAAATTAACGATCACTAAACAAGAATTGTCCCTAGTAGAGTCACCCGATTTGTTACCAGACAATCCACTTGACCGGAGGTGAACCGGATCTCCCTAGCTCAATGTGAGTTTGGAACAAATAGAACAAACTACAAACACGTTTCCTAGATCTACTTAAAGATCAAGTGCTAGATGTCTTACCTCTTTGATTCGCTATCCTTTCTCCCGAATGTTGCTCCACGTCCCATAGTCGTTAGATCCAAGCTGCAAGACCTGTTAAGACACATAAAAGAGAAATGAGTAAAGAGCATCTATACAATAAGAGATCTATGTAAACAGTTAAGCAGGTAAACAACACAACATCATCACATATAAGATTGATATTGGTGGAAAGAATTTGTATTATTGCAAATAGAGGAGTACATGATAGAGATATAGAACTACAACCAATGACTTAACGTAGCAGCCCTTCTCCCCACAAGCCAATTTCCAATCCCTTCCAAGGAAGCATGAATTCTCCAAGAGGTGAGTGAAGGTGTCTTGTAAGAGAGATTTCAACAGCATGTAGATACGATAGTCTTCCTCCCTTTGGTATGGGAGTGAGCTTCATATATATAGGACTAACTGGATGAGATTATGGATAGGATAGGTTGAGATATGGTAGGAGAGAGATAGGGGATCTTTCCAATGAGTTAGGGGTCGAGTACCAGCTCTCCAAGAGATCAGGGATAAGCCCCCAAATGGGAAAGCTTCAAGAAAGATCTCGAAATGGCTATTTTTTCCCATTAACAAACCTCGTCGCACCTTGTTATGAAGCAACCTGCAACATCGCATGTTTCCAATGTGCAACCTGTGACGACCTCTCAAAAGTTTGTACAAACTGAGTACAAATCCTCCCAAATGAGTACTTGGTCCAGATGACTTCAGGGACATATACACTAAATCATGATGATGGGTAGATTTTAGGTGTAACTTGGGGAAGCTTGTAAGTAGTTGTGATATGCTCAGGTGCAAAAGATGCTAGATTCATCCCAGCCTTGTCATTAATGAACCTTGTATCAGTTTTAACATGAGGGATTATCTAGTTGATGACTTTGGAGCATGAGAATAACTCAGGATGATTTGTTTCCTTATGGAGGCATGACTTCTTAATGTTTGAATAGACCATAGTGTCTTCTAGGAAAGCTTGAGGGTAATTCCGATGTCTGATAAACCTATATAAGTCACCCCATTGAAATTATGGGGTAGAGCTTCCTGGGGTTACTCCAGTGACAGCTTGCATATCGCTGAACATGGTTTCAAGTGATGTGTCTAACAAAATCTCCATGTTTGAATCCGATTCCACAAGCTTAGCTTTTTTCCTGGTAGACTTCCTATGATTGTCAAACCTGTGAAGGTTGGGTGTCACGAATAAGGAGTTTGATAAATTCTCAAGCAACTTATCATTAGTAAACAAAACATATCACAAGGTTCATGATATTCAAGTAGAAATTGAGCATGCAAAAAATAATCTTAGAAGCATTTAACATGACTTAACATGCAATATGTTATCCAACAGGAAACTGCTTAGCCAACTACTTAAATATTTCATGATACAACCATTACTTCGTTGTTATCAGCTTTTGAAGGAGAACACAACTATGTAAAGCACTATTTGTGAGGGATATAGAGGGTATTCTCAAGGCTTACACAGATCTATGGCTTTAAAACATGGCTTTATCATTTGGATCATGTCTTATTGCCCACAGTGGTGAGTGCGGTTTGCCATTTCCCAGTGTTAGCAAACGTTTGCTACAGACCAGGGTGTGTGCTTTTAAGATAACACACAATTTTCATCTTTAAAGCTGTGACATGGGTTTCTTAGGACTAAAAATTATCAGAAAAACTGACGTGGGGAAAACTTTCCTAAAATACTTGAAAATGACAGTTGATAGGCCAGAATGCATATGCGCATAAGGTAGATTTTCTGAGTCATTGTTCGAGGGTAGAAACAAGAACTTTGTGCTTTTATTGGATTGAAGGGAGGTTTTCCCATTCGGTAGAATGATTTCCTTATATCATATGAAACTGATGGATAAATCGAGTGCCTAAAAGCTTTAAACGGGAAGAAGAGCTTCAAAACGGGGTTTTCTTTGGATAAAACAAAAGGAAGGAGGAAAAAACCACTTACCTGTTAACCTTAGAGTTGCTCTTGGTGAGCGACAGTCCAAGCAGCTCTTTGGCAACGAATGGTGAGCTCTTCTTTCCATTGGTAACAGTGGAATCACCAAAAGTCCCGTTCTACACATATATATAGCGAGAGTAATAAAGCCGCATAAGGGTGCATGTTTCTGGATTAATGAGCACGGGGCTCAATGCAATGTGTAATTAACTCCTCACAGGGTGGTCATAAAATGATTCATCGACTTTATAACTACGCACATACCCAAAAAATGGGCCGCGCTATGGCGACGAATGAACTGCTAGCTTATGCGCAACGAACGGTGAATTTAGGCTTAAACCCTGTGATCAAGAGCTACACCTATGGTTTGGGGCTTCATTGGAAGTTTTAAGGTTAGAAGCGGCGCAACAGACGGTGATTTTATCCCTAATTTAGCGACCAAAATGCTGTGACAAAGAAGGAAAGGCCCAGCTACCGAACCAAAATTTTAGAATGAGGCTTTGCGCAAAGGGCAGGTGATGTAACTTTAGCATCTGTGCCAACTGGCACGAAGTCAAAGGTTTGGAAAATGTACAAAGGGGCAACAATTTTAGACTAAAAATCTGCGCAAAGGCAAAAAAATTAAAACTTAAAAATGTGACGAATTGAGGCAAGTTAAAGACAATAGCTCTTGGTTGGCGATTTTAAGGTTAAATCTTGATCTATAGTCGACCAAAGATAGGGTAAAAATCTGCGCTATTGTCGCAAATTTTAACGTTAAAAACTGCACCCAATGTTAAAAGATAAAATTTAGCCTTAGTAGAAAAAACCAAAAAAAATTTCGAGGAAGAAGAGAAGGAAGAAAACTTGCCAAGTTTGAACAAAATAAGCTTCAAAAATCAAAATACTTCTTCAAAAATAGAGGGAGGGGCCCCAATATTTACAAAAATTTGTGGGGGATGTTGCAGCAACAATAGGTTGATTGCATTAATGTGTAGTGGATGGAGCCAAAAGATAATAGAAAGATCTCTCTAATGCAAGTTTCCTTCTTGAAAATATTACAACGGTGTTTCACAAAAGTAACATCCCCAAGGTTCCCCTCCTGTTGCTGTTCAAAAAAGATTGCTCTACTTACTAACTTAATCAACAAGGTCAAAATGTACCAAGAGCCTCTAAGCTTCATATGGAGAAAACAATTTAGCTATCAATGTATTTATAAAGATAGGATCACTGACATAAGATATCTGAAAGGATTATTAGAAGAGCTGCAAGAATCATATCAGGTAAGTGGCAAAAGATGATACAAAGAACATTTTAACTTTTCAATGTAAATTTTCAATTCTTAAAATAATCAGAAGGAAAGCGATCAAGATGTACTATAAGTTTATAGAGCACTTCCCTTTTTCAGATAATGATCTTTATGAGATGAAAATTTCTTGTAATCATACTGCAAACCACTTGTCAATTGATTATTCAAATTTATTCAAAGCAAAAACATATGTACAAAGAAAAATCATATGAAAATTTATCAAGAACTAGGAGAAAGAGAGAAGAGTCTTCCCCTTTTTAATTGATGAAGCCTTATGAGCTGATCATAAAAATTTCTATATAAATATAAACCAGCTATCATAATTTATTTAAAGAAATGGAAATATATTTACATATATACAGATGAATATTTATATACATATTTTTAATTTCTGGACTTCAACATGCAACTCTTTATTTATTTACATAATATCCTATTCTACTTAGGGAGAAAGAAAACAATTATATTCAAGTATATGAATTCTTCCAATGTAACCAAGTGCGAAACAAGATTAAAAATAAACCTTTATCCACATACGAGAAAATGATTGTAGTGATTACCTAGATATGAAGAACCAACCGACCTATTTGATTTAGCAGCAAGAAGCATTGAAGGAGAGAATGGTATTGTGGCTTGGTTACCTCATGGAACCAGATCTCAATGCAATATGTGTATTCATTTGTCATGTCATGAGGTTTTTCATCAAACTCTAGAATGCATAAAGAATTTGTGTTTGGTGATGGGGAATATTCAAGTTCTAATGTGTGTCCCTCATCAAATGTGATGCATGCCATGTTTATCTTGTCTTCTTGTGGATAAGGCCAAGTAGAAACTTACTTTTTTTCCACCATTTCTATTACTCCTAGATCTATAACCTCTCCAGACATTGTATGAATTTACTGCAGTGATGTCAATGGGGTAGGAAAGGTGGGTACATGTTGTAGTTCAACATTGTAAGCATATTGTACTGCTTTATTGTTGTTATAATGTGGAATGGATTGAACAGGAATGTGTGTAGGGATAGAGGATTTTTATGAGAAGGTGATTGTGGAAGGTGTAGTTGATTGGCTCGTGTGGTTGATCCTACTGGATAAATAGGATATTGTTGAAAAGCTTGTGGAGGGTATAGAGGAATAGGTAGTGTCGTAATATAAGAGAGAGTATCCATATGATCATAAGATGGGCCATGAAGGATTTGTGGACAAGGTTGGTAGGGGTTAAGCTGACGCTGCAACAACTGCCATGGTGTCGGAGTATTCAGTGGCTGATTATGAGAGTAAGGAAATGGAGGGATATATTTTTGAACCATACATGAATCCCATGGTTGCCATGACTATTGCAATAAATTTGCTGCAACTCCTAGATCTCTTTGATATGTTTCTTTTATCCTGGGTAAGGAGGGGCAACGATCTGTGGAATGCTTCAAGTCACATGTGCCACAAATTGTGAGACTATCCAAAGGACAATCCATTTCAAGATGTTTCTTTTGGCACCGAGGGAAAATCATTTCTTCAGATTCCTCATTTTTCCCACCCTGCAAAATATTCATTTGTGAATTTAGAGATTTGATAATGTCGCATTCAAGTATTTCAAATAAATCACTATCTTCAGCTCTTGTAACTCCAATTCCTACAACAGACTTCAAAAACAGATAAGAGGGTATATTCTTACCAGTCTTGAATTTTCCTCTTGAACACCTTCTACATAATTCACAAACATCATCATATGGTAACTGAAATACATCACCTGCTCCCATCAAATTTAGGATTTCTAAATATTCATTTTTTATCCCTTTGAGTAAAAGTCTCTTCAAGGGGTCTTTCCCCAACTGTCTTAGTTTTGATCATTGAAGGTTGTATTGAAAGTGTTAGATGTAATTTTCCAAATTTTCTTATTCCCCTTGTGTTATTTCGAAGATATCCTCATTGACCCTACAATAATATTGGTGTCTTTTCAAGAATATGTGTTTCATGTCTTCCCAAGTTTGAAGGCAGTTCCCACCTAGGCTCATGAACCATCGGAGGGCTGCTCTTTTCAAAGTAAGAAGAAAAATTTTCATATTTTGAACATCATATCCTCTACAAAAGTATCTCAAATTGAAATAAAAACTCATCAAGGTCTTCATTCTTTAGTCCGTGAAAATTTGGTAGAATGGATGGGGGAATGCTTTGCACTTGTGCCACTCCTCCTGGATCTCTAATAGGGAATTCAACGGTAACAACTTCTTCATCCTTCTCTCCTGCCATATATTCCCACAATATAAGTAGTTCTTCATGTGTTATCTTGAGGCTCTTGTTTCGAATGTTCATGTCAGTTTGTTAGCAGGATGGGTGGCGCTTACAACACCACTAAGTGATTTACTTGTAAAATAAGTCCCACACTTGCATGAAATAAATAACTCACACTCACTCTTTGCATAAAAGGAAGAAACAAAATATCGAGAAGCAAAGCTAAAACTAAATCAAAACCTAATTGCATTACTGCTACTGCGGGGTTTTGGGGATGCCTGTTATGACAGATGCACAGGTTCTTACCTCTCATCTTACCACTCACCCGCCACTAGCCTATCACTAAGATTCATAAGAAAATTCTACCTATCACTAAGTTTCATAAGGAAAGTCTACCTATTACTAAGTTTCATAAGGAAATTTTACCTATCTACAACTCCCCAGCAATGGCGCCAAAATGTTTGGTGTTATTTATGTCTATTAAATCTTCAACCAATATTTAATGATCAGCCAGTGTTTGTACACTTAGAGTTGTCAAAAAATACATGTTGAGGTAGAAGGGAAACTAAGATATTAGCTATGTTGATCCTAGAAATGTTTAATAATTTAAATATCTTTCAAAATGAAAAACTGAGTCAAACTTAAAAATATAACTTTCAAACAGATTAGACCTAGCCTAACAACTTGGAAAGGCTATACTGATTCCAGATGCAAAACTCATCCTAACCATCAATTCAAACCTATGATATTCTATCCTATGAAAAAGAACTGAGATTGCAAAATAAAAGGAAAATACTAGTCTAGGAGATAATGCTTGACTGAAAACAAACTACTCTATGGAAGTGAAAACTAATAACAATCATTCAAACCCTAATCTAGGAATTGGAAAGACTATCTTACTATTCATAACCAAAGATTTAACTATGGAACAAGTTCAAAAACCTAACTACCAAACAATTCAATTTGCAAACTAACTACTCAGAAATAAGAGGCTATGCTATCTTCAGAAAGTAAACTAGCTAATTAATCTATGAAATTCTATTCAACTATTTAACTATCAATTCATAAAAGCAAGATGAAGTACTAGTCTAGAGTTCTAGTGTGAATTAACAACAATAAATCTTCATAAGTAAACCTACCTAATTCAAATATTCTTGAAGAATTGTATCTAAATGACTCACAAAAGCTAAGGAGATGCAAAATGGAAATAAGTCTAATTTAACTTCTACAAAAATATGAAAACTGAATATAGACCAATTACAAGAAAACTTGAACATTGTAACCTACTACTCATCCATAAGCAAATGACATTTGAAAACTAGCTACAATACTTGGAATGAAATATTACTAATCAAAACACAAATTATAGGTTATCTGACCTTTAATGACTAATTTGGAATTAAAACATGAAATGCTTATCTAACTCAAGCAAATTCCTATCAACATCAAATTCTATCTATCAATACTTCAAACTAGTTCGTGAAACATCAATTAAAAAAAACAAACTAAACTTGGAGTTCAAGCACACCTAAGTACAAAGAAAGAATTCAATGACTTGGAAACAATCTTTAAGTTGTGAACAAAACCTACCGCAGAAAAAAAAAAAAAAAAGTGCTCCTACGCTATCTCTACTGCAACTAAAACCATAAACTAAGGCATCTTTCTCAACTATGAAAATGTAATGCAACTGATCTAGAACTGAGAAGTGAACCTATACTAAACTGAGTTATGTGAGATTTTAAAATCAAACTTTAAAACAATGAGAACTAATGCATCTTTGAAATCCAAATGAGACTATTAAGTTTGAACTTGAAATTGATTTCTAGACTATTATACCTACTGAAATGAAATAACTTGCAAAAATGGAACTAACAAATTCTAAAGCAATGAGATGCTATGTAAATGAAAATGAAAGACTGATTATAAATTTAAATGAGAACTGAAGATGAAATGCTGAACCTATTTCGGAAATGAGATAAACTGATAATTTAATCAAATCTATGATAACATATTAAGCAATCTTAGGCTATTCTAAGTTCTAGGCATGAGAACAAATGAAAGTAGATCATAAACTACCTTAATCATAATCAAAAGACAACTACAGTGCTTCTACTTAAACCATAACTATTTATTATTTACATAGTAAAATATATTTTGAATGTAAGTGGATTTCATTATAATTAAAACTAAAATAATTAATCTATGTGTGAATATGAAACCAAATATGAAATATTGAGGAGGGATTCGAATCCCAACTAGCTACAGAACATAATAAAATGCTGGAAAATTAACCTATACCCTAGTTAACTATTTCTGCATAAACGAAATATTGGAAATTTTGTAAAATACACTAAAATTCTGTCTAAGTGTGAATGGAAGGATGAAAGACAGTCTGAACCAAGGTACGAATGGTCGGCCGTATGAATTCTAAAGATACAAATTACATGTAAATAAAAGAAAACTGTGTTTTATGAACAACAAAACATCATCTACAGTAAAACGAAATACATACATATAAAAATGAAATTACTTATCTGCAAAAATGAAAGGAAATCATTGGATATGCACAAATGGAACCTATGTTTCTTGAGGGGCCCTTCCCAAGCAACAGGAGTTTGTTCCTAAGCTACTTAGTTACCAAACATTAAGCAAAAGATGAAATAGCATCAATAGCTGAACATAGCTTCTATTAAAAATCAGAATCAAAGTTTATACAAAATTTTTCACTCCCGTCTTCTCAACCCTAGGCATCTTTATATAATATTTACAAGCGAGAGCAGGTCGACCCTTTCAGTGGTTGACCTATCTAAAAATAGAGGGTGTTTAATGCTAGAGAAATGGCCCATTAAAACACACAGGTCTTCTTCCCTCAATCAGTGTGTATTGCTTCCTTGGACATGGACAACAGATGCACTCGAGGCTTGGACTAGTGATGACGTGAACCTTCACCAATAGGAGCTCATGATCCATACGTGCTAGGTAGGAAATAGAACCCATGTCTTGGTTTCCATCTTCAATGCTATAGAATATTCTAACAACTGATTTCTGGGGTGCGAACGAAGGTCTGATTGGATGTCTAAATGCGAATGAGCGTAACTATGTGCCCAACAGGTCTGGAAGTGTTAAGTAAACATCAATTAATCATAAAAAGATGATAATCAATTAAAATTCATGAGATATTTAAATATGTTCATACTTGAGTATGAGTGGTCGTTTGAATGGCAAGAAATATGAATTAATACACCAAAAATGGCAAAAAAAGTACCAGCATAGCACATTCAATGATCAAAATTGATGGAAAAATTGGACATCAGCAAGGACCAAGTCACCTTCAGCATATTGCCAGGGACAGACAGACCTATCATACTGAACCTTGACATGACGTTTGTTGGAATCTATAGCCACGACGACATCTTGACGATGCTCATCAAGCTGCTCAAGGTGGATCAAACATTGCTCAACATCTAAGGTGTCAGGCAAGAGCTCTATGGCTAGTTTCAATGAAAGGATTTTGCACTCAATCGACAAGATAGACTCCACACCATGTACTAGCTAAAATGGTGAGAAACTGGTGGCAGTCTTAACTGCGGTTCGATATGCCCACAAAGCAGGATATAACATGATATGCCAATTGCTCTTGCTTTATTGGATGGTTCGTTGGAGAATGGTCTTTAAGGACTTAGTTACTGCCTCGACCTGACCATTTGCTTGGGGTTAGTAGCAAGATGAATGATCTTGACGAAACCCAAGCTTGATTGACAAATCCTCCATCATTTTGTTTTGGATGTGACTTCCATAGTCACTAACAATATCTTTCGGGATACCAAATCGAGCAATAATCTGATTGAATACGAAGTGGGCTATAGTAGCACCATCGTATTTTACGATCGGCATGGCCTTAGCCCATTTGGAAAAGTAGTCCACAGCCACAATAATATGGTGATGCCCCCCAGCCGAAACTGGTTTGCAATTCATGAAATCCACCGTTTAGTTAGTAAAGGGACCGATGGTGACAACCAAATGAAGGGGCGCAAGATGCACATGTACATTTCGAGAAAACACCTAGCAAGCGTGACATCTCTTTACAGCGTTGATACAATATTTGAAGATCGAAGGCCAGAAGTAACCTCCTCGCATGATACATTGGGTTGTCACAAGCCCAGATAAGTGACCACCACATGCCCCACTATGGAAGTCATTCAACACTAACTCCACTTCTTCATGAGTTAAACAATGACGGAGGATGGAGTCTTTTCCCCGACGATACAAAGTGTCACCAACAATGACATAATCCTTACCGTGATCTCTCACACACTGTCATTCATCTTGCGAATAGTGCAAAGGGAAATTCAAAGTTTGGAGATATATAATGATATCCCCATACCAAGGGTCTGTTGACGCGATTAGGAATATAAGTTCATCCACAAAAGAGTCTTCATAGACGATATCCTCATCAAGTCACGGGAAATCCGACATGAGCTCAACAAAAACCAAGGATTTCACCAATTTCGCCAAAGCAAAATCAAGATCAATTTCCTGAAGAATAACAATCCACTTATTATACTCCCCCCCAATAAGGCGTCATCAAAGCACGAACTGAAATGGATTGACATGTGCTATGACAGTGGTTTTCCTAAGCAGAATGTAATGTCGTAAATGTTGGACTGCATGAATAGTCGCAAGTACCAATTTCTCCACGTGAGAGTATCTCAGCTCAGCATCTACTAAATTTTGACTAAGGTAGTAAACAACATGCTCTTGGAGCACATCATCCACCTGAACTAAGACCATACCAATTGTCTCTTGATACCCGACCACATAAAGAAAAAAATCTCTAGCAAAGTCGGGTGGAATAAGTAGAGGGGCCGATACCGAAGCTTTCTTCAAAGCGTCGAATGACTGTTGGGCTCACTCATCCCAGATAAATAGAGTGTCCTTCAAAAGTCGTGTGAAACCTTTGGAAAGACTAGCATAATTCACGAGAAAGAATTGTAAGAAAGTGTCTCTCCCTTAGAGGCTCTGAAGCTGAATTAAGTTACATGGGGGAGGCAACCGAAGTATTGCCTCAACCTTAAGAGGATCGACTCTTATACCCTCTTTGGAAACTAAAAACCCTAAAAGGAAACCCATTTTCACGACAAAGATGCACTTGTTGGTCTTCAACCGAATCTTGTAACACCGACATCTTTTGAAAATGAGGCGGAGGTGCTTGGGGTGGTCCGCTCTCTTGTGAGAATGGCCAGCAAGATCATCCAAGTAAACCTCCACAATGCGCTTAAGGTTGTGAAAAGTGTATTTCATGGCATGCTGAAAAGTAGCTCCGATGTTTTTAAGGCTGAAGGGCATCTTCCAGTACAAAAATGTACCCCAAGGACATATAAAAGCAGTTTTATGTTGATCCTCGGGCTTAATCTGGATCTGGTTATATCCTGAGAAACTGTCCATAAACGAAAAAACCTCACTTCCCGCACACGCATCCAAGATTTGATCTATGAATGGAGTGGGAAAGTTGTCTTTCGAACATGCTCGGTTCAGATCTCTAAAATCTATGCATACATGGATGGTTCCCTGCTTCTTATCCACTGGAATGGGATTTGACACCCATTTGGTAAGGGGAACCGGGTAGATGAAACCAGCATTAAGTAGCTTCTCCACCTCTACCTTACTTGCGGCTTCCTTCCTAGGATTCACAGCATGAAGAATTTGTCAAACCGTCTTAACATTAGGATATGTCTTAATCTCATGTTCGACAATGCTAGGGTCTATTCCTGGCATCTCCTCATATGATAAGGAGAAAACATCCTGAAATTCCTTGAACAACTCGGTGTATATACAGATCTCATCGGGAGAACAATCAACACTGATATAAATGTTCTCAACCTTTTCGGGTGTGTGAGAAATGTTGATCGGTATGGTTGGGTAGATATTATCCATATTCCCCGCCATGTAAATCCCATGTGAATCCAAAGGAGCCACAAGGTGACCAACCTTCTCTGCAAGAGTGATCCTAAACTCTTCTCACTCAACAAGATCAAGGTTAGGAAGAAAATAAGAGCGATGATGCAAATCTTCCCAAGGCTTCTCACTACCACTTATGGCCTCAATGATAGCTTCACGCGAAGGAAAAGTACCATCACGACAATTGTGCAAGCAAGATGAGCTGACTGCCCACGCGGAAAGCATAACGGGATCTTCTTCTTCTGTCTGTGAAGAGGAGAGATCTGGCTCTGCAGTGACTTGTTGAATCTCATGGTATGCAAGCTCGGCTGTAGATAGTGGCATAGCCATTCCGATGTGTGAAATGTCTCCAGATGGGGAACTTGTGGATGGTAAAGTCCACGGATCACTAAAGTATGAGGTCCATAAATGTTGGACGGGGTCCAAGCTGGGATTTTGCACAAGTACTGAATAGTGCGCATTGTGCGTGGCGGCAAGCTACAAGCACTTTTTGAGATATTACATATGTCGAGCGATGGCAATGGCCAAGGCATGGTTGCATAGTAGGTTGGTGCACAAAACCGTGCATGAACTATTTTTGGTACGCAATACAGGTAAAGGTCAGATGAAGGCATGACATATTTTGGGTAAAGTATAGGTGGAAGGCAGAGGAAAGCGACCTATTCGAGTGAGTGGCGGCAAGCAATTGAGAAGCTAGGCCACTATGCCAATGGCGACAGGAAGGAAAAAGGAGTGGAAAGGGATAGGCCATGATGTAGTTACAACAGTTTGGTGACTGTGGCTGTCAGACGAGTGTGTGAGCCACAAGTGGCCCAGCTGGAGCAGGCCGTCGACGGCGACAACTAGGGTGGCAGTTAGCCATGCCAATTTTGGAAACCTTAGGGTTTTGGCCTACTGATTGTAAAGAAATGACCCATGAGAGTGATCTATAAATAAGGGCATTTTGTATGGGAAAGGGTTAATCTCTCGTAGAGCTAGTCATTGTTGAGCATTGTTAACATGTTTTGAGTTTTGAAGCCATTGTAAAGGCTCTGCAGCTAAGTGCACAGAGACCTATCTGAGAGAGAAGAGAGTCTGCAGCTGAGTGCCCGGAATAAGAATGGTTGTACCCTTCCCAAAAAGATCAATATTAACAACCGTTCTTGTGGACGTAGCCTCCATCCGGGGGATGAACCATGTTAAATTCTATGTTATGTGATTGTTTGTGTTTGCAACTGTTCTTTTTCTTAGCATGGATGTTTAAATACCATAATTATCTAGTATGTCATTTCTTTTATATGTATTCGCTGTAGAATAATGGGAATGATATGTTAAGTAATACATGTGCCGATGAATGTTATGTATTCAACACTTCTGAGCACTTGAATGTATGAATCTGTTGGATAGTCGTTGTTGGGCCTGGCCCAAAGGGGTCAAATTTTGAACACATTAATTTTTTGGAACTGCGAAGCTAAAAACAACATGGAAGGAGTCTTTGTGTGAAAATCAGTTTTTGGAAGCTGCGAGGATAAGTGCAGCACAGTTTATGTATGTTGCGAAGTTGAGCACAACGTAGTATTGGAAGCACTGCGAAGTCAGTGCTACGAGTATTACAACACTGCGATGTGCCACATTGACAGAGATCCAGCTAAGCAGACTGTTGGATGGATGACGAGAGTTATTTCAGTTAGGTCACAGGAGACCTATTTTTAGCAAAGATCGTCGATAAACTACCAAGCGGTGGGTAGGTGCAGATTGAGATAGACAACTGGTCACACAAACAGAGAACTACTAGTTGAACCAATTGTCAAAGACCATGAAAGAAGGAACAGCTTAGCGGAAGCAAGCTGTTGGCACACATGACAGGGGAGTAGATAGAAATGTGTCTACATAGAGGATAGCCACAACTGAAGATCCACTACCAGACACCAGCAGTCTGATTTTGGGAAACCGTGATAATTTTGTAAACCTAAGGGGTTTTGCCTTCGTAATGTAAAGACATGTCCTACGAGCATGATATATATATAAGAAATTTTTGTATGGGAAAGCATTATGCTTTTTGTATTTGGGTATATTGAATACTGTTAGAATCTTTGAGCAAGAAGCCATTGTAAAGGCTCTGCAGCTGAGTGCATAGAGACCTAATTTTGAGGAAGAAGCACGTCTATAGCTGAGTGCACAGACGAACAACTATTGTACCCTTTCCTAAGATAATAAAACAATAGTTCTTGTGGACGTAGCTTCCAATCCGGGGGAGTGAACCACATTAAATATTGTGTTCTGCGATTGTTGTGTATGGTTTCTATTATTCAGTTCCTTGAATTATTTACAGTATGACTGCTTGAACTTATAGTTATCTGATATATGTTTACTTTTATTTGTATTCATCGTGGAAGGGATGGAATAAGATGTTAGGTAACTCATATATGGATGAATATTAATGATCAGTATCTCTAAATATTTGGGTGCATGAACCTATTGAAATAACATAGAGTTAATAAAATGAAGTTGAGTGCTACATCAGGGTGTGCAACATTCCACAAATTATTCCATTACATATGTTTGAAATCAGTCTAACTATGGATGAATGAATAAGACTGTTAAGCAAGATTGATTAGTTTGATTAAGTCTTGCAGTGAACACATCGTGTAGTTGATGCACCGATCCTTGATAAGAGATGCACTGTCTCGCCGTAGTATCCTAATGTTGATGTATATGTAACTTTGAAATGTATTTCATCTATGTTTTTCATCTATGTATATTGTACTCCTATAGAGATGTGTTATTCCTCTATAAGGAAGTGTCATCATTTGTATTGACAAGTGTCGCAAGTGTCATAACTTGTCGATGGGTTATTAAACCACCATGTGTGGGGTCAGCCCTGATTAAGTTAACCATGGGTTATTGTACTAAGCTAGGCAAGTCGGCCCCATAAGTTTATTGGGCAGTCAGGACAAGTATAAATAGAGATCTCCCAATATCTATTTTGATCATCTAATTATCTCACTCTACATCTCTCAGAAAGTGGTGAACATGTGAGGAGGAGGATCAGCTACTAGGAGGAGTCTATCTCTGTGTACTTGGGTTGTACTTTGGTTGTATCATTGCTCTATCTATCTCTAAGGAAGTTGTGGGGTTTTTCACCTTAGGTTTTTCCCCATGGAAACTTTGTGTGTCTATTGTCTCTTATGTTTTCATCTTGTGATGATTGACATGATTGCTATGATTGATATGCATTGATATACTGTACATGTTATTCTCTTAGTAAAGATCCTAGAGTATTTTGAATTAATGCTCAAAAACTAACACAATATCAGAGCTAACCTGAGAAGAAGACAATGTGTGGTTGCAGAATCTAGGGTTTATTGTTTATTGGGTTTCTCTCCATAGATTTTGGAAAGGCAATATGATAGATTGAATCTCCTTAGCAAGGTGAATCTTTCTATCCAATCAGAACTTAGTTCTAAGCACTTTCAGGTTTGGCCCTTAAAATTAGGGTTTCCAAAAAAATAGGAATTTATGAAATCGAAAGACATAGCTAGAAGCTCCTTCAAAAAATCGATGTTTAGAGCTTTGGATCAAGATTTTTGGCTGGGTAAATATCTGGGAAACTCAAACCATAATGCAGGGTCCTCCTTAGTGAATCCGAGAAGACTAAAAGGAACTTTTGAAGGGTGAAACTTTGCAGAAATCAACTTCTGAGTATACCAGGCTGATCATCTCATCAAGGCACATCTTGCTATCCTTTCAGAAAGTTGAAATTCATATTTTCAATTTTTAGGGTTTCTCTGACAAACCCTAATCCGAGACCAGATCCAGTTTTTAGCAAATCAAGTGGTAAGACCTAAATGTTTTCTATTTCCAATTGAAGTACTCTTTAAGATGTCTCACCACACCAAGCTTGAGGACAAGCTTGAAGGGGTTGATAACTTCTGAGCATGGAAGTATAGGATTGGGTTAATCCTGGAAGAGAATGAGTTGGACTCATACATAAAAGAAGAGATCCCTATCCCAGAGGATAAAGAGGCTAAGCCTGTTAGGAACCCATGTCTTTACTTTGTTAGTATGTTGTTGTTGGACGCATATGCTTTGTAAGTCATCCCGTAGTAATTGTTGATCAATAGTTTGTGTTATTGTTGTTGGCGCATATGCTTTGTAAGTCGGCCGTAGTATTGTTGATCCATAGTTTGTAGCGGCCCATGGTTTTGACCCATAGTATTGGCGCCTAGACTTAGTATATAAGTGTGTGTTGAGACCTATGAAGGCACCATGAAGTTATTTGTATTGAGCTTGCTCATAGGAGGTTGCCCCCTCGAAGTGGCCTGTGATCAATATAAAAGTGATTTTGAGTTCTGTCATTTCTGCTATTTCGCATATTTGTATTAATTAATTGTTGCAGGTGCATCACATTCTGTATCAGAGCACTTTCTTGGGCTCGCTGGGTGAAATTTCTGCCAATTTTTTTTCACATCTGTTGTAGGTTCGGATTTGGGAATAATCCCTATCCGCTTAACTATGGGAAGTACTTGGGCATAAGCCCTAAAACTCATTGTGAGGAGTACCACAGGAACCCCGAAGTAGCTGGCCCATTGAGAGGACCTGCTAGCGAAAAGGGCAACTACCCCTACCTGATTGACGAGTTCCCACCCATGAGGTAAACCAAGAGCTGTCGTTTGTGGCAAAGCGGTTATCAGTTTTACCTGAGCCATGGAGTGAGGGGTATTGCCCAAATACGCAAGCCGTTAGACAGCATTGGTGGCCGAGTGAAATCCCTGAACTGTTAGGAAGCCGCACATACCTGGGGTCCATATCTACTTTCAGCTGAACTATTGTCGATCACTACTGCGCTGTTTCAGATCCATTTTGCAAGCCATTCCAGATCCATCCATTTTCAATCCATTTGGCGCTGTTCCAGATCCCTTCCGAGCCGTAGCCGCTCCAGTCTGAATAAAAATAATAATAAAAAAATAAAAAATAAAAAATAAAAATTCAGTTTTGTGTCCATATCTCCCTTGTTTTCACTCTGTTTCCCTTGAAATTTTTGGGGAACCCCTATCATCCCATTCTGCATATTTCATTCCTGAGGACCCTATCCCCAATTCCCCTTCCCAAAACCTGAAATCCCACATTTGTCTATTTTTAAGGTTTGCCATAACTTCCTCAGATTTCACCCAATCACCTTCAAATTTTACCATAGAGTTCCTTTCTGAATTCTGCTTCTTTGTCCCCCTCTGCCAAATTTTCCCATTCTTTCACCCCGCTTCTGAAATCCTCATTTTTGCTTCCCTGTCTAGTCGATAGTGTCCAACACCTAGTCAAACCCCAATTACCCTTCATATTTTTTCCCAAGTCCAGATTTTCCCTTACTGAAGCAGTTTCTGTTAGAAAAATAGGATTGCAGAGCAATAACAATAAACAAAAATGCAAATATAATCACACATACACATTACAAGAGAGACACAAATATATCGTGGTTCACCCAACTTGGGCTACGTTCACACTGAATTTGCCAGTCCTTATTATTATTACCGTCCAGCAAGGTGAAGGGATACAACCTATAGCACAACCGATGCACTTCCTCTTCTTTGTTTCATAGTCTCTCTCCTGATCTCAGAGATCTTTACAATGCATAAAACCTAATACATCATCATCCCTAGCCGTATTACAATGTCTTTATTTATAAGGGAAATACAATGGGAAAATACCACGGGATACCCAAAACCATGGGCCCGCAAAACAGCTTGCAAAAACAACCACAAAAATTTTCTTCGAGGGCGCTGCACCCGAACCCCCTCCGGGGGACCGTTGGCCCCAAGACCCCCCAGCCAAGGGGGATGGTCCCCCCTGCAACCTCGTGGGGGGCAATGCCCCCCCACTGGGGTGACTGTATAGTCCACCTACATATCATATAAAACTGGGGTACAAACACGGTTGATACAATATCATCTATGAGACTAGAAGATCTGGCTCCACAACCAACAATCTCTCGCTTGGAGACTGATCACAGCAACTCCATCGTTGCTTCACTTGCTGGACATGGACTTGGTAAATTTCTCCTCTTCACCTTCATGCTAGAAGGCCAACTGAAACCGAGCACAAAATCAGTTTCTCTCTGGTCACTACCTTTGTGAACATGTCTGCAGGATTTTGGCTAGTATGTATCTTTTCCAGGTTCAACAGTTCATCTTCCAGAACAGATCGTATGAAATGGTACTTGAGCTATATATGTTTAGTCTTGGAATGGAATGTTGAGTTCTTTGCAAGGTGAATGGCACTCTGGCTGTCACTATACAATCTGCTATCCTTCTGCTTCTTACCCACTTCCTCCATAAACCTCTGCAACCAAATCATCTCTTTACTAGCCTCTGTAATGGCAACATACTATGCTTTTGTTGTTGAAAGCGCAACAACCTTCTGTAGTTTCGAAATCCAGCTTACTACTATTCCACCTATAGTAAACACATACCCTGTGGTACTCCTCCTGCTATCCTTGTCACCTTCCATATATGCATCAACATATCCCTGCAGAACAGTGTCTGAACCTCCAAAACATAATGCCTCAGTCATAGTACCTCTCAAATACCTGAGAATCCACTGTACTGCCTTCCAATGTTCTTTACCTGGATTGTTCATATATCTGCTCACAACTCCCACTGCATGTGCAATATCTGGTCTTGTGCACACCATGGCATACATCAAGCTACCAACTGCTGATTGATAGGGAATCGTGGACATGTAATCTATCTCTTCTTGTGTCTTGGGACACATTTCCTTACTTAGACTGAAATGGCTAGCCAAAGGTGTACTTACAGGTTTTGCATTCTGCATTTTGAACCTCTCTAACACCTTTTGTATGTACTCAATTTGAGACAATGTCAATTTGTGATTTTTCCTGTCTCTCATTATTCTCATACCAAGGATTTGCTTTGCAGCACCCAAATCCTTCATCGCAAATGAATTAGCTAGCTTCCTTTTGAGTACATTTATATCCTGCATGTCAGACCCTACAACAAGCATGTCATCCAAATACAATAACAAGATAATATATCTTCCATTGTCTAGCTTCTTAAAATAAACACATTGGTCAGAATGACATCTACTATAACCTTGTTCTGTCATAAACCTGTCAAACTTTAGATACCACTACCTTGGAGCTTGCTTCAAGCCATACAAGCTCTTTTTCAACCTACATACCAGATCCTCCTTACCTTTGACCTCATACCCTTGTGGCTGCTGCATA
The DNA here is from genome assembly GCA_027924585.1 of Larix kaempferi. Classification (NCBI taxonomy): domain Eukaryota; kingdom Viridiplantae; phylum Streptophyta; class Pinopsida; order Pinales; family Pinaceae; genus Larix; species Larix kaempferi. The sequence goes on along the minus strand of BSBM01001595.1, from coordinate 752,324 downwards.
TATATTTATTCCTCCAAATCCCCATGGCGGAAGGTTGTTTTTACATCTAACTGTTCAAGATGCAAATCTTCTACTGCCACTAGACTTAAGATAGTCCTAATTGAAGTCATATTAACAATAGGAGAAAATATTTCATCAAAATATATACCTTTCTTCTGTGCAAACCCCTTTACAACAAGTCTGGCCTTGTACCGCTTCTTACCTCCTTCTTCTTCCTTCAACCTGTAAATCCATTTGTTTTGCAATGCTCTTTTACCAGCAGGCAACTGAACCAAATCCCAAGCCTGGTTTCCTACGAATGAGTCCATCTCCTCATTCATGCCTTGCTCCCACTTCTTTCTAGTTTCCACCTACATTGCTTCTTCATAACATTCTGGTTCACCAGAATCAGTCATCAATAAATAATACATTGAAGGAGAGTATCGTTCAGGGAGTCTACTTAACCTAGTAGATCTTCTTACAGTTGCAGGAGTTTCAGATACTTGCTGCTGCTCTTGATTTTATGGCACCTTCGGAACTTCATTTTCTTTAATTTCATCAAGCACTATGTACTCTGTGTTTTCCTTTTCCTGTTTCTTTCCCTGCAACTGATATTTATACATGACCTTTTCATTGAATATCACATCTCTACTCCTGATGATTTTGTTATTTTCATAATCCCATAAACGATAACCAAATTCATCAACCCCATATCCAATAAAGGTACATTTCTTGGATTTAGCTTCAAGCTTTGTTCTATTTTCTTTATCAATATGGACAAATGCTTCACAACCAAACGTTCTCAGAAATGAGTAGTTTACCTTTTTATCTGTCCATGCTTCCTCTGGAATACCACCATCCAAAGCACTTGAAGGTCGTCTGTTTATTAAATAAACAACAGTATTTACAGCATCCCTCCAAAACTGTAAGGGCAACCCTTCATGTAGTCTCATACACCTTGCATGCTCCATGATCGTTCTGTTCATCCTTTCTGACACACCATTTTCCTGTGGTGTTCCTAGGACCGTCTTCTCTCTATGAATCCCATGGTATGAACAGTAACTATCAAACTCCTTGCCGCAATACTCACCTGCATTATCAGATCTAAGACACTTCAATCTTTTTCCTGTCTCATTCTCAACCAAAGCTTTCCACTTCTTAAAAGTAGCAAACACATCAGATTTCTGTCTAATGCAATAAACCCAAGTTTTTCTAGTTGCATCATCAATAAATGTAACATAATAATGAGAGCCACCAAGAGATTGTACCTGATCCGGTCCCCATACATCTGTATGCACAAGCTCTAATTTTTCATTCTTCTTCTGTTTCCCAACCCTGAGAAATATGACTCTCTTCTGTTTTCCATAAATACAGTTTTCACAGAATTCCAAACTTACCTGCTTCAAATCCGGCAGCAACTTCCTTGAGTGGAGAATCTGCATCCTCTTCTCACTCATGTGGCCAAGCCTATGATGTCACAATGCTGTATCTATTCCTATGGAAGCTAAAGAGATAGAATGGTCAGTATTATGAGGACATAAATACAACGTACCTACTCTGTCTCCTTTTGCTATCACCATTAATCCTTTAGTGATCTTCCACCACTTTTCTCCGAACGTAGATAGACAGCCGCCATGTCCCAACTGCCCTGTTGAGATCAGATTTCTTTTCATAGCAGGAATATGCCTAACTTCTTTCAACAACCAATCAGTTCCATTCTTAAGTTTTATCCATACCTTACCCATTCCAACAATTTTACATGGCTCATCATCACCCAATAAAACATGTCCAGAGTCGCCAGGAACATACTCATGAAAGTATTTCCTATGGGGTGTAGCATGACATGAAGCTCCTGAATCTACTACCCAATAATCACTATTATTATCTAATGCAAGAATCAAAGCATCTTGTAACACATCACCTGCTACATTTGCTTCCTGGGTAGTTTCCTTCTGTGCATCTCCTTTCTTCTTTAGAGATTTGAAGTCTTTCTTCAGATTTCCTTTCTTTCCACAGTTCCAGCACTCTATCTTTCCCAGTCTGGACTTGGATCTGCCCATTTTAGACTTTCCACGATTACCTTGGCTCTTTTCTCTCTCCTTTTGTCTTCCCCTGCTCTCCATGGTCAACGCATTACCTAATGTCTCACATGTGCTTTTTCTTCATATTTCCTCCCTAAGAATAACACCAATAACATAATCAAATTTCAAGGTGTTTGAACCAGAGACAGAGTTACTTACAACCATGACCAAGCTATTCCAGCTTTCTGGCAATGAACACAAGATTAGAAGAGCCCTAACCTCATCATCAAAGTTCACACTTACAAAACTTAGCTGATTTGTAACCGTATTAAACTCATTTAAATGATCAGTAATAGATCCACCTTCAGACATCTTCATATTAAATAAACGCTTCATTAGAAATACCTTGTTGGAGGTCGAGCATTTTTCATACAGCTTACCCAATGCGCTCATCAAACCCTGTGTTGTCGTTTCTTTTGAGATATTGAAAGCCACTGACGAAGCCAAGCTCAACCGTATTGTTCCGAGATCCTTTCTATCAAGAACCTCCCATTCTTCGTCCTTCATAGCCGTCAGCTGCTTTGCTTTCCCTCCCAACGGTAGGAATAGATCTTTCTGGTACATATAGTCCTCCATTTGCATCTTCCATAACCCGAAGTTTTGGCCATTAAACTTCTTGACCTTAAACTTTCCTTCTTCTGCCATTGCTCCCACTCGAACCAAAAACCCTAGCTTCCTACGGGTTTAACTGCCAAATAGACCTTTGGCTCCGATACCAATTGTTAGAAAAATAGGATCGTAGAGCGATAACAATAAATAGAAATGCAAATATAATCACACATACACATTACAAGAGAGACATAGATATATCGTGGTTCACCCAACTTGGGCTACGTCCACACTGAATTTGCTAGTCCTTATTATTATTACCATCCAGCAAGGTGAAGGGATACAACCTGCAGCACAACCGCTACACTTCCTCTTCTTTGTTTCATAGTCTCTCTCCTGATCTCAGAGATCTTTACAATGCATAAAACCTAATACATCATCATCCCTAGCCGTATTACAATGTATTTATTTATAAGGAAAATATAATGGGAAAATACCACAGGATACCCAAAACCATGGGCCCACAAAACAGCTAGCGAAAACAGCCCCAAAAATTTTCTTCGGGGGCACCGCCCCCAAACCCCCCAACCAGGGGGGATGGTCCCCCCTCGAATCCCGTGGGGGAACGATGCCCCGACACACACCCCCGCTGGGGTGACTGTACATTCCACCTACATATCATATAAAACTGGGGTACAAATATGACTGATACAATATCATCTATGAGACTAGAAGATCTGGCTCCACAACCAACAGTTTTTGTTTTTCTTTTCCTACCCAGTCGAAAAAAAAAAAAAAAACTCCTGGTTATGGTTGTCACCCGTGCAGGAACAAAAACCATGGAAGAAGCACTTGCAGCCATCCAAGCCAAACTCCAGGATCTGGATGAAAAATTTCTCAGCCTCCATCTTGAACATTCAGCTATGAACAACAAACGGCAGTCCGAGTCTTCATCAGACAATGGGTTCTCTTCTTCCAGCAATTTCCATGGAAAAAGCTTGATTTTCCTCGCTTCAATGGTACTGATCCAACTGGATGGATCTATCGTGCAGAATAGTATTTCAGTCTGCATAATACTTTTGATGTCAACAAAGTTCCGCTGGCATCCTTTCGCTTGGAACACGAAGCTCTTCAATGGTACCATTGGTACATCAAGGCTCATCCAGAGCCCAATTGGTCAGACTTTTGCCATCTCCTTTTGCAACGATTTGGTCCTAGTGCTTTTGATGACTTCACTAGAGCCCTCACTAAACTTCACCAAATTGGCACTGTGAGAGAGTATCAAACCGAATTTGAGAACTTAGCCAACCACACCGAAGGATTGTCTGATGACTTTTACCGGAGTTGTTTTATCAGTGGTCTAAAGGATGCCATCCGCTCTGAGGTCAAAATGTTCTGTCCCACCACAATGATGGAATCCCTAGGGTTGGCTAAGTTGGCAGAAGACAAGGTTGTAGCCCAACAATGCTCCAAGCCCACTTTTGATCCCTTCCGAAATATGGGTTCTCAGCGACCAACTATACTGCAGGCTCCTCGACCGACTCCTATCAAGCATTTCTCTGAAACAGAGATGCAAGCACGCAGAGAAAAGGGGCTTTGCTATAATTGTGATGATAAATTCACTTGAGGACATAGATGTGTTCAGCAAAAGCTCTATCTCTTGGATGTGCAGTCTCTGCCTACCTCTGAAATTGGTGACAAAGATCCAGAAACACTGGATGCTCCGATCGACATTCAGGAACCGCCTATTGACCCACCCTCTCAGGATGACCAGCCAGAGATATCTCTCCATGCTTTAGCTGGAATCACCACCCCCCAAACAATGCGGGTCAGGGGTTACTTCAAGAAGCTTCCTCTTACAATACTCATTGATTCTAGTAGCACTCATAATTTCATTGACCCTCGAATCGCCAAAAAAGCTGATTGTTTTATCCATCCTTGCTCCAACTTTGAATTCATGGTCGCCAATGGGGGCACGTTACCTTGCAAAGGGAAGTGTCAAAATGTGCGTATCTCTATGGGAGATTATACCTTACGCTTTGACATGTTTTCCTTTCCCTTAGGCAGATGTGATGTGGTTTTGGGTGCTCAATGGCTATGCAAATTTGGCCCTATCTTATGGGATTTTGCTGAACTTTGGATGCATTTTTTCCTCAACGGACAAAAACAAACATTGACAGGATTACAACTAGGTTCTCTCAGCATCATCAGTTCACATCGCATGGAAAAACTCCTCAAGAAGAATTCACATGGTGTCATCGCTTAGATCCATTCCATTCAGATGCAACCATCAGCGGTCTCCACTACTCCTTTGGATCTACAACAAATTCTGGATCGATATACAGGTGTCTTTGCTGAACCAGTGGGATTGCCACCTTCCAGGCCAGAAGACCATTGTATTCAGCTCCTTACTGGCAGCGTTCCTCCCAACATCAGGCCCTATCGCTACCCATTTCACCAAAAAACGGAGATTGAAATGCTCGTTCGGGACTTATTGAAGCAAGGTATTATTCGCCCAAGCACTAGTTCCTTTTCTTCTCCAGTTATTCTTGCCCGCAAAAAAGATGGGTCATGGCGCCTCTGCATTGACTTCTGAGCACTTAATCACCTCACCATCAAGGATAAGTTTCCAATTCCTGTTGTGGATGAGCTTCTTGATGAGCTTCATGGGGCTCACTTTTTCTCCAAGTTGGATCTTTGTTCTGTGTATCATCCAATTCGGGATCATGAGGATGATATCCCTAAAATAGCTTTTCGCACACATGATGGCCATTATGAGTTTTTGGTCATGCCCTTTGGCCTCACTAATGCTCCTTCCACATTCTGGGCCTTAATGAATAAAATATTTCGACCCTACTTGCGGAAATTCATTCTGGTATTCTTTGATGATATCCTCATCTATAGTAAAACATGGGATGAACATCTCCAGCATCTGGATCTTGTCATGCAACTCTTCTCTAACCATCATCTCCATGCCAAGCAGTCTAAATGTGTTTTTGGACATAAGGAAGTTGAGTATCTCGGGCACATTATCTCAGCACAAGGGGTTCGCGTGGATCCTGCCAAAATCGATGCCATGAACAATTGGCCACATCCTCAGACACTCAAGAGCCTTCGTGGTTTTTTGGGGTTGACTGGCTACTACCGCAAGTTTGTCAAGGATTATGGGAAGATTGCAGCTCCATTAACTGCTCTATTGAAAAAGGATGCTTTTACATGGACACCTGCTGCTCAGTGTGCATTTGACAAACTAAAACAAGCTATGTGTACTACACCTGTGCTAGCTATGCCCGATTTTTCCAAGCCCTTCACTATTGAGAGTGATGCTTGTGGCAATGGACTTGGTGCTATTCTCCTTCAAGATGAACACCCCATTGCATTCACCAGCAAAGCCCTTTCTGGTAAGAATTTAGCTGCCTCTACCTATGAGAAGGAAATGATGGCTATTTTGCATGTAGTACAGAAGTGGCGCCCATACCTATTAGGGAATCATTTCTGCATCAAGACTGATCACCAGAGTCTGAAATATTTCTTGGACCAGCGTGTCTCCTCCCCGGCACAATAGAAATGGGTTAGCAAACTCATGGGTTATGACTATGAGATCACTTACAAGAAGGGTAAAGACAATATTGTGGCAGATGCTCTTTCTTGCACATTTGATGCCCAAGGTTCTCTTTCAGCTATTTCTATGCTTGTTCCAAACTGGTTGCAATCTGTTCAACAAGGTTATGTCAATGAATCTTCCTTATCTCAAATCATCCAACACTTGATCAACAGCCCTTCTGCTGTACCACATTACTCTTGGGATGGTGCTTCTCTGCGATACAAGGGTCGTCTGGTGCTTCCCCAGAGCATAGATCTTCAACAAGTTGTCTTCTATGAAGTCCATGCTTCTCCATTGGCAGGGCACTCTGGGTTACTCAAAACATATGAACGAGCATGGTGTAACTTCTTTTGGCAGGGCATGAAAAGGACAATTCAACAGATGGTGGCCGAATGTGATACCTGCCAACGCAATAAGGGTGAAACAACACTCCTTCCAGGATTGCTTGAACCCTTGCCCATACCTACATAGATTTGGACAGATATTTCTATGGATTTCATTGAAGGGCTCCCTAAATCTGGTGGGAAGACAGTGATTCTCATTGTGGTTGATCGCCTCTCCAAATATAGTCATTTTTGTGCTCTCAGCCATCCATATACAGCCTCCTCCATCGCTCAAATTTTCCTGGACCAGATCTTTCATCTTCATGGCATCCCTTCTTCCATTGTCTCGGATCGTGATGCGACTTTCACCAGTCATTTTTGGACAGAACTATTTCGCCACACTGGCACCAAAGTGAAGATGAGTTTAGGGTATCACCCACAAACAGATGGTCAGATTGAAATTATCAATAAATTCTTAGAAACTTATCTTCGTTGCTTCACCTCGAAACAACAACATCAGTGGGCAAAGTGGCTTCCTCTCATTGAATGGTGGTACAATATCTCTTACCACACCGCCTCTGAAATGATCCCATATGAAGCAGTCTATGGTCAGGCACCTCCAACTCTTCTTCCATACACCCCCACTAGTTCACCAATTCAGGAAGTTGACACGGTCCTTTGAAACCATGATCAGATTCTTCGCATTTTGCGAGACAATCTTTACATGGCAAGAAATCGCATGAAGCAACAAGCTGATCAGCACTGTTCTGAGCGCACTTTTCAAGTTGGCGATATGGTTTTTCTCCGTCTCCAGCCATACAAACAATCCTCCTTGAAACTCAAAGGCCGTCATAATCTCACTCCAAATTTCTATGGGCCATATCGGATTCTTCAGAACATTGGGTCCGTTGCTTATAAATTGGAACTTCCTCCTTCTTCCCGCATTCATCTAGTCTTTCATGTCTCTTGTCTGAAGAAAGTTCTTGGCACCAACATCAGCGGACAAACAATTTTACCTGAACTGGATAATGAAGGATCCATCCTTTTGGAGCCAAAGGCAATCCTCAATCGGCGCACGCATTAGCTTCACTCTCACTCTATCACAGAGGTCTTAGTTCAGTGGCACGGCATGCAACCAGAGGATGCTACATGGGAATCACTCCTTCAGATTCAACAACAATTTCCACATCTAAAGCTTTGAGGACAAAGCTTTTTATAAGGGGGAGGGGATGTTAGGAACCCATGTCTTTACTTTGTTAGTATGTTGTTGTTGGACGCATATGCTTTGTAAGTCGTCCCATAGTAATTGTTGAGCAATAGTTTGTGTTATTGTTGTTGGCGCATATGCTTTGTAAGTCGGCCATAGTATTGTTGATCCATAGTTTGTAGCAGCCCATTGTTTTGACCCATAGTATTGGCGCCTAGACTTAGTATATAAGTGTGTGTTGAGACCTATGATGGCACCGTGAAGTTATTTTTATTGAGCTTGCTCATAGGAGGTTGCCCCCTCGAAGTGGCCTGTGATCAATATAAAAGTGATTCTAAGTTCTGTCATTTCTGCTATTTCACATATTCGTATTAATTAATTGTTGCAGGTGCATCACAAAGGCATTGCATAAGAAGAACTTGGTCAAGGCAAAGAGAATCATTGTTGATTCTATCAAAGACCATCTCATCCCACATGTGTCATCTCTGAAGACACCCAAGGAGATTTTTGACTCCCTGACCAGGCTATTGGAAGGGAAGAACATAAATCGGAAGATGACTCTACGGAATCAATTCAAAGGGGTCAAGTTGTTGAATGGAGAGACCATTCAATCTTACTTCTCCAAGGTCTATCAAATCAAGTAACAACTTAAAGCTGTGGATGAAGTAGTGGATAATGGTGAAGTTGTTATGACCACTCCAACTAGTCTACCTAGGTCATGGGACTCCTTCATTCAAGGAATCTGTGCAAGAAAGAAGTTGATCTCTTTCAGTAGACTATCGGAGGAATGCTCTCAAGAAGAAGAAAGGCTTGTGGCACAAGAAGAAAAGATGGGGAATGAAGATCAAGCTCTCACAGCTCACACCAAGAAAGGAAAGTCCAAGAGAGAGACATCTCACTTCAAGAAATCCTCACACCACCATAAAGAAAGGAGAACATGCTTCACCTGTAATGAAAAAGGACATATTGCTATAAATTGTCCTAAGAACAAGAAGGACAACAACAACTTCAACAAGAAGAAGAAGGGTAGCAAAAGAAGGTACCATGTTGATGCTGTCGAAGATGATGAACCTCCAAAGAAGAAGGCTAGGGCAGAAAGTGATGTTGATGACTCATTAAGTGAAGATGAATATGTTCTGATCTTTGCTCTCATTGGAACTATCTCTCATGGTTGTAATGATTGGCTTATTGACAGTGGGGATTCCAAACACTTGACTAAGCTTAAAGAATATTTTGTAAATCTATATGAACATGAGTCACCCCATAAGGTGAAACTTGGGGATGACTATCAATACCCCATCAAAGGAAGTGGTGAAGCCTCCTACAACCTCGACTCTGGGAAGTCCTTGAAAATGAAAGATGTATTATTTGTACTTGGGCTCAAGAAGAACTTACTCTCCATATCTGCAATGGATGCAAAAGGCATGAGGGTTTCATTTGTAGATGGCCAAGTCCTAATGTGGCCAAAAGGTAAAACTATAGATGATGCAGTGGTGATTGGAGAGCAAGAGGGAGGATTGCATAAATTGAAGGGACAACCTAAACATGCTATGGTACAAGAATCCATGGAGCCAAGTGAACTTTGGCACAGAAGGCTTGCTCATGTGCACTATAGAGCACTACTAATTGCAAGCAAAGCTGTAGAGGGTATTCTTGAAATCAAGACCAAACATGAAGTTGTTTGCAAAGGATGTGCAAAAGGAAAGAACATAAAGAAGGCATTTCCAAGCAGTGAAAGAAAGGTAAAAGGAATCTTGGAAATCATCCACTCTGATGTATGCGGTCCAATGTCATCTAGTTCTTTGAGTGGGTATGTTTAGTATGTCTCTTTCATTGATAACTTATCCAGGAAGACTTGGGTTTACTTCTTAAAAGGCAAGGATGAAGTATTTGATAAATTCAAGGAATTCAAAACCTTGATGGAAAATCAAACCGATAAGAAGATCAAGACATTCAGATCCAACAATGGCCGAAAAGTCACTTCAGGATATTTCAAGAAGTTATGTATTGATTCAAGGATTAAGAGGGAGTTGACTGCTCCCTACAATACACAACAGAATGGAGTTGCAGAAAGGAAGAATAGAACAATCATGGAGGCAGCATGGGCAATGCTGCATGACCAAGATCTACCTATGCATCTATGGGAAGAAGCAGCTAGAACAACTGTATATATGTAGAACAGAACATCCCACAAGATATTGGACAACAAGACACTAGAAGAGGTCTTCTCTAGTAAGAAACCTGAAGTCAACCATCTCAGAATATTTGGTTTTCCAGTATACACTCATGTCCCAAAGGAAAAGAGGACTAATCTAGATCCTTTGGGAAAGAAGGGTATCTTTGTGTGTTACAGTGAAAGCTCGAAGGCTTATAGAATATACTTTCTAGGGTTCAAGAAGATTGATGTCAGCAGGGATGTAACATTTGATGAAAACTCAACATTCATCAAATCAAGGAAGACACTTGTTGAAGATCATAAAGAACAAAAGGAAACTAGATTTCAAGACACTACAATGACTGAAGCAATTCCAGATGTTGTTCGTGAAATTGAAGATCTGTAAGAACCTGTAGATCCACCTCATGAGAAGGACTCTCACAAGAGGAAACCTGTATGGGCTAGAGAGCTCATTCAAGATGCAGAAAGATATGGCATTCCAAAAGAAGAACATAGAGCAAAGAAGAGAACTAGATCACATACCAGCTATGTTGCTTTACTCTTTGATATCATGAACAAAGAACCTTCCAGTTATGAAGAAGCAGCAGAAAAGAAAGAATGGAAGGATGTCATGGTCAAGGAATACCAATCAATAATGAAAAATGATGTTTGGGATGTAGTCCCAAGACCTGAAGGGAAGTCTATTGTGACTTCCAAATGGATCTACAAGATCAAGCATGGTGCATATGATAGCATAGAGAAATACAAAGCGAGATTTGTAGCTCGTGGCTTCTCACATAAAGAAGGAATCAACTATGAAGAAACTTTTGCTTCTGTAGCCAGATACACTTCCATCAGATCAGTACTTGCTCTGGCCGCAGTGATGAAATGGAAGATACACCAGATGGATGTCAAGACTACTTTCTTGAATAGTGTAGTCAAGGAGGAAGTGTATGTGGAGCAGCCACTTGGTTTTGAGACACATAACAGGAAGTCATATGTGTGCAGATTGAAGAAAGCATTGTATGGCTTGAAGAAAGCTCCTATGACTTGGTATGGTAGGATGGATAGATTTCTATCTAGTTTGGGCTTTACCAAGAGCAAAGTAGACTCTAACCTTTACTACAAGGTTTAGGAAGGCAATCATGTGATACTACTCTTGTATGTGGATGACCTATTTGTAACAAGTGAAGATAGTTTGATTGTTGATACGAAGAGTAAGCTTGCAACCGAGTTTGAGATGAAGGATTCGGGGATGATGCACTATTTTCTAGGCATGGAAGTGTGGCAGAGTGTAGATGGTATCTTCCTTGGACAAGGGAATTATCCAGTGGAGATCCTGAAGAGGTTAGGGATGATGGACTGCAAGGCCATGGCCACACCTATGGAATCAAACCTGAAGCTTCTGTGTGATGCTTCATCTGATTCGATTGATGTCACGATGTATCGTCAGATGATTGGGTCCTCGATGTACCTGATGAACATGACACCATATATTTGCTTTGCGGTGAACACATTGAGCCAGTTCCTGATGGATCCGAGGAGTGTTCACCTGGTTGCTGTAAAGAATATTCTGAGGTATCGGAAGAGTACGGTTGACTATGGGCTCAAGTATGATGCGAATCAAAATTTTAACCTAGATGGTTATCTTGATTCATATTGGGCTAGCAGTCTTGCAGATATGAAGAGCACATCTGGGTTCTGCTTCAGTATGGGATCAGGTGTGATCTCTTGGTTTAGCAGGAAGCAGTCCTTCGTAGCACTGAGTATAGCCGAAGTAGAGTATGTTGCATCTTGTTCATCTAGTTGTGAGGCAGTATGGCTCTGGAAGCTACTATTTGAATTATTTGTGTTAAATTTTGAAAATTTACTTCAATCTGATCTAGGATCTTAACTAAGAGAACAACATGTACAGCAAATCTATAGCATATCAATCATGGACACAATAATGAAAGCACACAAGAGACACAGAGTTTACTTGGGGAAAACCATAAAGGTGAAAAACCCCAATAACTTCCTTAGAGATAGATAGAGCAATGATACAACTAGAATACAAGAGATAGTCTTCTCCTAGCAACAGAGCCTCCTCCTCCACAAGTGCGCCACTCTCCCAAGTGTAAGTGAGAGAAATAGAATGTGTAAAATGAGAGAGACACACTCTCTATTTATACACTAACTTGACTTGACCTTTACTCAACTAGGTCAGCCTCAACTTAACCACTTAACATAATGCTGACTAGGCCGACCCCCACTAGGGTGGTCTAATAACCCTTTGACCCACATGACTTATACAGGGTTGACCCCAACAAGGTGGTCTAATAGCCCATCAACTATAAGTTAGGACACTTACAATATAATTGACGACACTTCTATATAGAGGAATAATAACATCTCTATAGGAATACAATATACATATATGTGAAATACATTCTAAAGTTACATATACATCAACACTCCCTCTTTACTAGGAAGGTATTTCTCGACACAGATCTTCTAGCACAAGTCATCTTCTTTGGATCATCATCACTGGATAATCATCATCGAGTCATCATCATTGTCACTGCTGCTGCTATCTCAATCAATCTCTGAATCTACTCGTCATAGGAAGTTCTACAGAGCTAGTCCTTTTTCATACTGGATGTAGGCCCACCACCTGCAGCTCTTCATCATCACTGGCCATACTGTGGAAACCTCAGGACTTATTACATGCGTCACAAAACCTCGAAAGAGCATCCTAGGTTGTTACAAGCACACAGATCTACCTATAGGATCTCCCAAGGCCATATTATATGTGACCTCACAACAAAACCTCGTAAGAGCATCCCAGGTTGTTACGAGCACACAGCTCTACCTATAGGATCTCCTAGGGATAGATTATATGTGGTCACCACAAAACCTCGCAAGAGCATCCTAGGCTGTTATGAGCACACAGCTCTACCTATAGGATCTACCAGGGATAGATCATATGCGGTCATGGCAAAACCTCGCAAGAGCATCCTAGGACTTATTACGGGCACACAACCCAACCTATCAGATCTCCCAGGGATATATTATATGCCATAGGACAAAACCTCGAAAGAGCATCTACCTGATATCCCAGGGCCAGATTATATGCCATAGGAAAAACCTCGAAAGACTATCTACAGATCTCCCAGGGCCAAAGTATATGTCCTCCCAGAGCAAAACCTCGAAAGAGAATTTGCCAGATATCCCAGGGCCAGATTACATGCCATAGGCAAAACCTCGAAAGAGTATCTTCAAATCTCCCAGGGCCAAATTATATGCTCATTTGCACAACCTGATCCATGGCCATAGAGTATCAACCTGATACTCACTATACATCATCCTGATGTACACATGATCATCCTGATCATCATCACTGCAACATCCTGCTGCATATCATCTGGAGCAACATCCTGAAGCTCGTCATCCATGATCATCCTGATCATACAATGCATCTACCCGATGCATACCAAGTATCTACCTAATACATATCATCATACATGATCCACCTGATACATATACAGATACATGGTCCAAGCATCCAACATGATGCTTATACAAAATACATACAAATGATCCAACCGATCATATCCAACATCCAACATGATGCATACATACATATACATATAAATGATCCAATTGATCATATCCAGCATCCAACATGATGCGTACATACATATACATATAAATGATCAAACTAATCATATCTAGCATCCAACATGATGCATACATACATATATAAATGATCCAACTGATCATACAAAGCAGAAACCAGAACATCATCCTGATGCTCATCATCCAGCGCTTACATCCACATCCTGGTGAAGGATCCTCCTTCCAACATGCTTGGAATGTCTTCAGCAAATGTGTCCATCACTTCTTCCTCGAAGTGTCATCAATCTAAAGAACGCCAAGCCTCTCCCTAAAATACTCAAACTTCACCCTCGCTAGTGGCTTCGTCAGCACATCTGCAATCTGCTCATCCGTCGCAACGTACAGGAGCTTCACATCTCCTCTCTGCACCATATCCCTGATATAGTGATATTTGATCTCTATGTGTTTCGACCTGTCATGAAACCCTAGGTTCACAGACAGCTTCACACAACTTTGGTTATCACAAAAGATACCAGTAGCATCCAACGGGAGATCAAATAACTCAGACAGTAGCTTCTGTAGCCATATTGCCTCACAACTAGCTAAAGAGGCTACAACATACTCTGCCTCAGCTATACTCAGTGCTACGCAGGACTGCTTCCTGCTAAACCAAGAGATCACAACTGATCCCATACTGAAGCAACATCTAGATGTGCTCTTCCTATCTGCAGCACTGCATACCCAATCTGAATCAACATAACCATGCAGGTTAAACTTTTGATTTGCTTCATACTTGAGCCCATAATCCACTGTACCTTTCAGTTACCTCAGAATATGCTTTACAGCAACCAGGTGAACACTCCCCGGATCTGTCAAGAATTGGCTCAATGTGTTCACCACAAAGCAAATATCTGGTCTCATGTTCTTCAGGTACATCAAGGGCCTAATCATTTGACGATACATAGTGACATCAACTGGTTCAGATGAAGCATCACACAAAAGCTTCAGGTTTCGATGCCATAGCCTCACAGTCCATCATCCCAAACATCTTCAGGATCTCTACTGCATACTTCCCTTGTCCAAGGAAGATTCCATCTGCACTCTGCCACACCTCCATACCTAGAAAGTGGTGCATCATACCCAAGTTCTGCACATATATGACTCCCTGTAATGTGTCTTAGAGCCAAGTGGCTACTCCAGATGCACTTCTTCTTCAACTATACCATTCAAGAAAGCAGTCATGAAATCCATCTGGTGTATCTTCTATTTCATCACTTTTATATTTCTCTATGCTGCCATTTGCAGCATGCTTGATCTGATAGTTCCATTTGGAAGTCACAACAGACTTCCCTTCAGCTCTTGGGACCGCATCCCAAACATCGTTCTTCATGATCGACGGATGATGGCATTCTTCCCATATCCTGGGAACTTCAATATCTTCAATAGATAATTTTGTTGCTGAACAAATGTTGTAGTTCTTCTTTTGTAGGTGATGGCATACGATATTTCCTACACAACAAGTTAAATTGCATGATTAGAAAACATCTCATAGTTTTCAGAACAAATTCTTACACATAAAGAAATACGTCATACAGTCATGCAATTATCTTAGCCAATGCTTCAATACAACATTTATCCATATCCCGTATCTTTCTAGATGCCTTCCAATCTCTACCAGAACATTGTTAAGAGTGTGCACAACTCCCAACATGTCAGCAAAGAGGTTTCATTCTAGATAAGTAGCAATGGAATGTTGTACAATGCCATCGGCCACTTACCCATGCATATTAGTAGTAAAATGTTCATCAATGCAACTATTCTAATATGCATAATACACAACCTAATTCTAGGAACATCAGTATATACATTATTGAACAATATTATTTAAACAATAAAATATGCAAGCAATGACAATTCAAATACTTATCTTTGTTTGTTTGTTGGGTTGACTCCCTCTCAGTCTTTGCTTCTTTTCTGCAACTCCATTCTTATGTGGATTGTGAGAAGTGGTGAACTCCCTCTGAATATCTGCATCCTTGCAGAAACTACTGAAGTGTGCTCCTTTGCTTTCTTGCAGGAACAACTGGAGTGTGCTCCCTCTTGATCTTTGCTTCCTGGATTACTTGTCCTTCAACTTACATCCATCCTTAATCACTATGCATGCTTATTAGTATCATCATTGTGTTATCCTTGAGGTCTCATACATAATTACACATTTATTAGTATAATCTTAATACTATCAAAACACAATAATCTTAAACATGTATATTCATGATCATTCACAGATAATAAGCATTAGAATTCAAGGTTTCAGGGAAGTTTTCTTTTACTGATACACATTCTTATTTGATCATAGGACTCTTCTAATTAGTTGAATCATCAATCAAGATAAGAGATATAATATGCATAAAACTTGTGATTATTCAAACCTATACCTTCATGATTCTTCTGGTTAGTCATATCATCAATTATGGTAAGAAACATAATATGCATACAACCATGATTATTCAAACCTATGACTTCATGAATAATCATTATCAACAACACAATAGTATAAGATCCTAACACAAGGTAGGATTCTAGCTTGATATAGGAAAAACATACCTGGATTATCATGCTAGCTAGTTATGTCTAACATACCTGCATAGTGTCTTCTGGTTCTCTTCAGTGACTTGTGCTAGTAACCTGCATGTCTCATAAGTTAACCATTGTAGAACCAAGTTATACATACCTCGAAAGTAGATCTTCTATGTGATCTATGACAATGGATGAATCTTTGTCTTCATGTCACCATGAGCATATGTTCTTGAAGTAGAACATGATTTGACTTTCTTGGTGTACCTTTTGTGTTAGCAAACAACATAAACCTCATACAACATCACAATGCATTAGTACAATCATAAGTGTCAAAACCTTAATCAATGAATATCTTCTATTAAGGTGATACGACAAGTCCAGTAATTAATTAAGATTGTACTGTAATGATATGAAGATAAACATATGATAAACTTAACCATGAAACATACCTGTAAGCCATACCTGTCAAGATTTCTTGTAATCTTCTTATGGAAGGCCTTAGCCTCATCTCCCTCTGATACAGGAACTTCTTCACTTATGCAGGTGACCAATACATGTTCTTCTAGGATCAACCCAATCCACTTGATTTGCAAGAACTGGACCTGGACCTGGATTAGGGTTTGTCAAAGAAAACCCCAAAATTCAAACTTTGAATTTCCAACTTCCGAAAGGTTAGAAATATGCGCCTTGATGAGCTAATCAAGTTGGCATATTCAGAATTTGAAAACTACAAAGTTTCACCCCTCAAAATTGCCTTTTAGATTTTTGGATTCACTAGGAGGACCCTGAATTAGGGTTTGAGTTTCCCAAAGCTTCACCCAACCAAAAGATTTGATTCAAAACTCTAAGCTTCGATTTTTCTAAGGAGCTTCCAGCCGTGGTCACAGATTTCCAAAATTTCAATTTTTGCAGAAGCCCTAATTTTCCATCTTTCCGATCAAAGTCCCGAACTGGGGTTTGATCAAGCCCGGCATTCTGCCCAACCAAAAAAATCTGATCTTGGTCTCTAAATTTTGATTTTGATGAGTATCATCTAGCCATGGTCTCCGATTACAAAATTCCAACTTTCTTCGAAGCCCTAAATTCCGGAAGCCATGAATGAAGGTACTCAAAAATAATTCTGTTTTGACGGAAATATGTACCTGATTGTTTCTGGTGTAACTCTGAAATTTTTGATCCACAGGGTCTGAAACATTGTTTTGAGATAATTCGACCTGTTATCTTTCCATCTCGATAGTCTAACCTCAATTGGATTCTATGAGAGAGAGTTATGCCAAGTGTTGCAACGTCACCCCGTTTATGGGATAATACAGGAGAGCGAACTTGTACGGTGTGCCATGTGTCATTGGTTCAACTTCGGCCTTTGAACATTTTTCTTGAGCTAGTATAGTCTGTGTACTACCTGTCAATTTTAATGAAATTTCATTTGGAGCTTCCTAGCCCAATTTATGACCTTTTTCCCAAGGTCACCCTGATTTTGACTCAAGATCTGGAAGAGGCAGAAACCCTATATTGTACAGATCATTAATCACAAAGTACAACAAATTAGAGGTTATCCTTTGAACACATGGTACATGGGGATCTGATCTTCGACCTATAAAATTTTTAGATCTGAAAAATTCTCCAAAAATGGATCTATAGCGAATGTGCTACGATGACTAGTTTTTGCTATATCAAGCCCTAGCATCGTAAGTTGCAACAAGTGTCATACATGCCATATCATGCCTTCTTTCAGCTAGCTTTGATACCATGTTAAATTTTCAGAATTTACTTCAATATGATCTAGGATCTTAACTGAGAGAACAACATGTACAGCAAATCTACAACAAATCAAATCATGGACACAATAATGCAAGCACACAAGAGACACAGAGTTTACTTGGGGAAAACCATAAAGGTGAAAAACCCCAATAACTTTCTTAGAGATAGATAGAGCGATGATACAACCAGAGTACAGAGATAGTCTTATCCTAGCAGCAGAGCCTCCTCCTCCACAATCTCTATTTATACACTAACTTGACTTGACATTTACTCAACTAGGTCGGCCTCAACTTAACCACTTAACATAATGCTAACTGGGCCGAACCCCATTAGGGTAGTGTAATAACCCTTTGACCCACATGCTCGACCCCCAATAAGGTGGTCTAATAACCCTTTGACCCACATGACTTATACAAGGCCGACCCCAACAAGGTGGTGTAATAACCCATCAAGTATAAGTTACGACACTTACAATATAATTGACGACACTTCTGTATAGAGGAATAATAACATCTCTATAGGAATCAATATACATATATGTGAAATACATTCCAAAGTTACACATACATCAACAATTTGATCTCTTGCTGGAGGCTCTTGGTATCTTTTGTGATAACCAATGTTGTGTGAAGCTGTCTAAGAACCTGATGTTCCACAACAAGTCGAAGCACATTGAGATCAAATATCACTATATCATGGATATGGTGCAAAGAGGAGCAGTGAAGCTCCTGTATGTTGCGACGGACGAGTGATTGCAGATGTTGCTGACGAAACCACTAAGCCAAAGTGAAGTTCGATACTTCAGAGGGAGGCTTGGTGTTCTTCAAATTGATGACACTTCGAGGAATAAGTGATGGACACATTTGCTGGAGACATTCCAAGCATGATGAGAGGAGGATCCTTCACACGGCTGTGGATGTAAGTGCTAGATGATGAGCATCAGGATGATGTTTCCAGTTACTGCTCTGTATATGCATCATGTTGGATGCTTGTTATGATCAGTTGGATCATTTATATGTATGTATGTATCCATCATGTTGGATGATGGATATGATCAGTTGGATCATTTATATGTATGTATGTATGCATCATGTTGGATGTTGGATATGATCAGTTGGATCATGTATATGTATATGCATCATGTTGGATGCTTGGACCATGTATCTGTATATGTATCGGGTGGATATATTGGATGATCAGGAAGATCATGTATGATACATTGTATGATCAGGTGGATCATGTATGATGATATGTATCAGGTAGATACTTGGTATGCATCAGGTGGATGCCTTATGTGATCATGATGATCAAGGATGACAAGATTCAGGATGTTGCTCCAGATGACATTCAACAGGACGATGCAGTGATGATGATCAGGATGATCATGTGTACATCAGGAAGATGTATAGTGAGTATCAGATTGATACTCTGTGGCCATGGACAGGTTGTGCAGATGAGCATTGAAGTAGACCTGGGAGATCTTGACAGGATGAAAAAGGCCTTAGATGCTCTTTCGAGGCATTGCTCTGGGAGGACATGTAAGTAGACCTGGGAGATTTGTACAAGGTGAAAAAGGCCTCAGATGTTCTTTTGAGGGCATTGTCCTATGGCATGTAAGTAGACATGGGAGATCTGGACAGGATGAAAAATGTCTCAGATGCTCTTTTGAGGCAATGCCATGACCACATTTAATAAGTCCTAGAGATCTGGACAGGATGAAAAAGGCCTCAGATGTTGCTTATAGAATCTTGCTTGGCAAGACACTCATTTTAAATTTTTGTGGTGGACCACATGTAATGTGATCCTGGGAGATCCGATAGGTAGATCTGTGGGCTCATAACATCCTGGGATGCTATAGCTCGGTTTTGTGGTGAGATCACATGTAATGTGCTCTTGGGAGATCTGACAGGTAGAGCTGTGTGCTCGTAAATAGCCTGGGATGCTACAGCCAGGTTTTGTGATGGGTCACATGAAATGTGCTCCTGGGAGATCCTACAGGTAGAGCCATGTGATCATAACACCCTGGTATGGCTTCAACCAGGTTTGTGACGCATGTAATAAGTCCCCGAGGATTCCACATTATGGCTAGTGATGATGAAGACCTGCAGGTGGTGGGCCTACATTCAGTAATGAAAAAGGACTGGCTCTATAGAACTTCCTATGATGAGTAGATTCATAGATTGATTGAGATAGCAGCAGCAATGATGATGATGATGGTTTAAGGACGATGATTCCCTGATGATGATCTAGAGAAGAAGACTTGTGCTAGCAGATCTGTGGTCGAGAAATACATTCCTAGTTAAGAGGGAGTGGTTGATGTATATGTAACTTTGGAATGTATTTCATCTATGTATATTGTACTCCTATAGAGATGTGTTATTTTATCTATAAGGAAGTGTCGTCATTTGTATTGACAAGTGTTGCAAGTATCGTAACTTGCCAATGGGTTATTAGACCACCATGTGTGGGATCAGCCCTGATTAAGTTAACCATGGGTTATTGTACTAAGCTAGACAATTCAGCCCCATAAGTTTATTGGGAATTCAGGAACAAGTATAAACAGAGATCTCCCGATCTCTATTTTGATCATCTCATTATATCACTCTACATCACTCAGAAAGTGGCGCACATGTGAGGAGGAAGATCAGCTGCTAGGAGGAGTCTATGTCTATGTACTTGGGTTGTACTTTGGTTGTATCATTTCTCTATCTATCTCTGAGGAAGTTGCGGGGTTTTTCACCTTAAGGTTTTCCCCATGAAAACTCTATGTGTCTATTGTCTCTTATGTTTTGCATCTTGTGATGATTTATATGCTTACTATGATTAATATGCATTGAAATACTGTACATGTTATTCTCTTAGTAAAGATCCTAGAGTATTTTGAATTAATGCTCAGTATTTCTAAATATTTGGGTGCATGAACCTATTGAAATAACACAGAGTTAATAATATGAAGTTGAGTGCTACATCAAGGTGTGTAGCATTCCACAAATTATTCCATTACATATGTTTGAAATAAGTCTAAGTGTGGATGAATGATTAAGACTGTTAAGCAAGATTGATTAGTTTGATTAAGTCTTGTAGTGAACACACTGTCTAGTTGACGCGTTGATCCTTGATAAGAGTTGCGCTGTCTCGCTTGCAGTGGCCTAATAGTAACTGTGCAATCCCATTGACTCAAGATATAAGACTCCGCACAGTCCCTTACCCGCTGCGCGGAAGCTCCATACTGCGCTGCGCATTGGTTAGTCAAGCACTCGCATCACCAGGTTGTGGAAACCTTATTCCGCAACCACCCCCTTAACTTCACCTTGGGTGAGACTTCATACTGCTCGCAGTCTATTGCCGAAAGGGGCCGGTGAATAGGGTTTCTCTGGTATCTTGTACCGCGAAGTACCTGGGTCTACATTGGAAACTTCTAGAACAGTATTTTGATCAACAAATGGTTTCGTTGTCACGCTAAGACTCAGTGATTCGATAGTGAGTTTGGGAAAGTAATGTGCAAAGAAAGGAAACAACCTCCATTAGGATCAGACAATTGGCATCTAGAATAAAAAAGATATGGGACTTGGTGCGATAAGTTCGAAAGACATTTTGGAAAGAAAGAAAACAAAAACCCACATCTATCTAACATAGAGTGGTTGAATAGATATTTGTGGAGGGACATCCATGAGATTTTCTGGGCGTCGTTTCCAAATGAATTGCACGAGTGGATATCGTGCCTAGCAGAAAGAAAGAATTTTTCTCAAGGAGGAGTACCTATAGACTGGAGTCCCAGAGCTTAATGAACAACTCAAATCAATAGACAGTCCACTATCTCGAGTAGTCGACTTTTGGTTTGATCGCATACTTGAAGGATTTGTGACCGAGTTTGTTGTAGACACACTCAAATACTACAGCCCGAGCTAAAGCATACTTTTTTGAAGCATTTAGAGGTAAGTTTCTGAACAATCTCAATCTATACATTAAAATGATTTAGCTGAGAAAGGTGTTATAAGAATGTAGTAATAGATTTGAATCTGTCATGGTAGAAAACACATACATTGATTCTGACGAAGAAAACCATACTTTGCGAAGTGGAAGAGATATAGGCTTACTAATGAAAAGAAACCTAAAAGGATCCAGAAACCACATAGATACCGCAATTCCATGGGACCTCAATATCAGAACACACGGTTATCAGCACAATCTAGCGTATTACACCACAGAACCCGCCAGGTGTGTGATACCGCGCCACTGCTATCTCAGATTTCAATAGTCCAGGACCCACCCTCGATAAGTAGTCACACAACAGATCCCACCGATCATCAATACTAGTAGCACAACAGGAGCAAGTGGTCAGACCAGTACGACTAAGACAATTCTGTAGAATATTATCTCTAGCACAACCTAGCAGCCTACATCTACTTTTGTCGCAGGCAACCCATCACAAAACCTGTTGATGTATATGTAACTTTGGAATGTATATTACCCATGTGTATTGTATTCCTATATAGATGTTATTATTCCTGTATACGAAAGTGTTTGTATCCTATAGAGATGTTATTATTACTTTATACGGAAGTGTCGTCATTTATATTGTAAGTTTCGAAACTTATACTTGATGGGTTATTAGACCACCTTGATGGGTCGGCCCTGTATGGAGTCTTGTGGGTAAATGGGTTATTAGACCACCAAGTGTGGGGTCGGCCCTGGATTAAGTTAACCATGGGTTATGAGGCTAAGCTAGACAAGTTGGCCCCATTAGTTTATTGGGCAGGATAGGACAAGTATAAATAGAGATCGGGAGATCTCTATTTGGTCACTCATTACTCACACTTCTCTCACTTGAAAAGTGGTGCACATGTGAGGAGGAGGATATGTTGCTAGGAGAAGACTATCTCTTGTACTTTGGTTGTACTTTGGTTGTATCATTGCTCTTTCTATCTTTGAGTAAGTTTTGGGGTTTTTCGCCTTCTTGGTTTTCCCCGGTGAAACTCTGTGGTCTCTTGTGTGCTTGCATTATTGTGTTTATGATGTTATGCTGTAGATATGCTTGTACATGTTATTCTCTTAGTTAAGATCCTAGATAAGATTGAAAATTCTAAAAAGCTAACATGGTATCAGAGCTAGCCTGAAAGAAGGCATGGTATGGCATGTATGACACTTGTTGCACTTGTGATGCTAGGGCTTGATATAGCAAAAACCAGTCATCGTAGCACTTTCGCTATAAATCCATTTTTGGAGAATTTGTTAGATCTGAAACTTTTATACGTCAAAGATAATATACCCATGTACCTTATATCCAAAGCAAAACTCCTAATGCATTGTACTTCATGTTTTATGATCTGTACAATCTAGGGTTTCTTCCTCTTCCAGATCTGAGTCATAAACATGTGACTTAGGAAAAAAGGTCATAACTTGGGCTAGGAAGCTCCAAATGAAATTTCATAAATAGTGATAGGTATGGAACAGAGTGTAATTTCACACGCCGAAGGTTCAAAGGCCGAAAGTGAACCAGTGACACATGGAAATCCATACAAGTTTGCTCTCCTATTTTATCCCATAATCAGGTCACGTTGCGACAATTAGCATAACTCTCTCTCAGAGAATCCAATTGAGTTTTGACCTATGGGGTTGAAAATATGATAGTTCGAGCTACCATAGGTAGAATTTTTAGACCCTTTTGATTCGTATTTTCGGAGTTACATAAGAAACAATCAGGTGCATATTTCTGTCAAAACAGAATTAGATTTTGAGCACCTCATTCATGGCTCCAGGAATTAGGGTTTTGGAAAAAGTTGGAATATTTGTAATCAGAGACCACGGCTGAATTCCACTCTTCAAAATCGAAATTTAGAGACCAAGATCAAATTTTTTTGGTTGGGAAGAAGGACGGGCTTGATCAAACCCTAATTCAGGACTTTGATCGGAAAAGTGGAAAAATTAGGGCTTTTGCAAAAGTTGGAACTTTTAAGTCTGTGACCATGGCTAGAAGCTCCTTAGAAAAATAGAAGTTTAGAGCTTTATATCGAACCTTTTGGTTGGGTAGAAGGGTGGGCTTTATCAAACCCTAGTTCAAGATCGTATCCAGAAGATCCGGAAGTTTCAAAGACAATTTTGAGGGGTGAAACTTTGCAGTTTTCAAAATTCTGAGTATACCAGCTTGATCAACTCATCAAGGTGCATCCTTCTATCCTTTCAGAAGTTTGAAATTCAAAGCTTGAATTTTTAGTGTTTCTCTGACAAACCCTAATCCAGCTCCAGATCCAATTTCTGCAAATCAAGTGGATTGGGTTAATCCTAGAAAAGAGAATCGTTTAGTCACCTGCTAAACTGAAGAAGTTCTTGTTTCAGAGGGAGATGAGGCTAAGGCCTTACATAAGAAGATTACAAGCAATCTTGATAGGTATGAATTATACAGGTATGTTTCGAGATTTGTTCATGATTAAGTTTATGGTATGTTTGTCTTCATATTATTACGGTTAGTACAACCTTGATTAAATTTAGACTTGTCATATCACCTTAATAAAATTATGATATGCATGATAGAAGATATTCATTAGGGTTTTTGGTTGATGGCCCTGAAATCGCAACATTAATTAGCAAGGGATTCTCCCCTGTAGGCAATCCCAATTAGATCGCTCACTGTTTGGTGTGGGGAATCCGTTTGGTTAACGGTTCCGGCTACCATGTAAGATTTAAAATTTGTTGTGTTCTTTACCAGTTTCAGCCTGATCCACCATTTATGTGTTTTAAATTTATGTATGAGATGCAAGTGTTGTAAACTAATTTAATCTAAATGCAAACCTGAAACAAATCTTAATCTAAAACTGTGATAAGAAAATCTATTCTATCCTCGCGAGGAGCCAAAATAAGAGAATGAGCAACGTGCTATAGATACAAATAAAGATCACGCAGATAGCTGTTTGAACCAATTTAAATGTGAATTACAGCAGAAATGGAGACACATTCAAGATAGCTTAAATGAATTAAAATGATTTTTGCACTCATAGTACATAGCATAATACACAAAACTTAGAAACATTCACAGCAATGGAGTAATCCACAAAGAGTTAGAACGATCTCACAATAAACCAGTTGTAAGAGAGTCAAAATAGTTCCACATCCCTTTACACAGATCCCAAGCAAATGCTGTGCAGGCTTTCAATAGACAAAAATGAACTCTTGTATATTCATATATGGAAAAGAGTTCCGATACATAATGCAGTTTTATTTCTTTGCCTGTCAAAAGTCCATATTCTGGCCTCTGTTCACCTATTTACAGATTTTACAATGCTTTTCATTTTCCCAAAAACCTAAACCTAAAACTAGGAGGGACAAAAATTTTTGTCTTCTAGTGGACAATAAGATGAAACCCAAAACGCAGTTGCTTTTACAAAATTAGAACAAAACATAAATAAAGTTCCCTTTTCTTTATTACAAAAAGACAAATAATAGCTGTCTTTTGTTTTAGAAGGTCCGAATCATGCTATGGATGGCTCAACTGCTAACTGCGATACTTTTGCTGTTGCGCCTACCTCCCTAGGGATGTAGCTGGTGCTGGATTATCCTCTTGCTATACATGGCTGGACTAATGAGTCATTTCTTGGAGGATGGTCCTTGCTCGCACAGAGACTATCTTTTTTAATGCAATTTCATGCTTTCGCAGATATGACTTGATAGTGGTTGTGCCTGTTGCTAAGGCTTGAGAAATGCTTTTTTTCCTAGCCGACTTCCTATGCATATCATCCTGCAATAGCAAAATAGCGCAAGTAAATATTTTGACAAAAATTTTAAATGAACATTGCACACCTCAAGTCTCATTATATTTAAAAGGGACATATTTATGTCTCCTGGGCCATAGGTTGACCAAATTTAATAGGCGCGAGGCTCAAAGTAGTAGGCCATAAGTTTCACGCGGGTGGCCATGAATTCTCTCCAACACGTACAACTGCACTCAAACCCAAAAGGAGGGCTGGGCTATGGCAGGGAAAATAGCATTAACTGATGCGCAATGGGCAGAGGCTTATGATTAAAACACCCGCAATCAAGGGTCGATCCCATGGGCTTAAAGCTTATTGGTGTTTTATGATTGGAAGACACGCAATGGTGGAAATTTTAAGGATAACTTATGCACCTTAGTTGGGGAAAATATCACCAAGATTTGCGCTGGATGGGAATCTTATAATTAAAAAACCCCGTGATCATAAGTGGGACCTACCGGTAGCATTTTATGATTGGGAGTGGCACGACAACGATGATTTTTAAGGCTAACTCATGCGCCATAGCAGAGAAAATATCATCAAGACTTGTGCTAGACGGGTCGCAAATGGTCAGCATAATTAAGCATAGCGCTTGCGATCGCAGCAGGGAAATTATCACTAGGACCTGCGCCCAAAAGATGTGCCAACGACCAAGTGAACAGGATCGTGAATGTAGTGGCGATTTTCAGGCTAACTTATGCGCCAGTGTTGGCCAAAATAAAATAAATCCTGCGCTTCTATCGCAAAAGTTGTCACTAAAAACTGTGCTTAATGAAAAAGATGGTTTTGCCTTAGTAAAAAAACTAAACAAAAATCTTTGCAAGATTGGTCATAAAAAGCCACCCCTCGGTGATTTTAAGGCTAAGCCATGCGCCGGTATCGGCCAAATTAGTCTTAGGACTTGTGCTATGAGAGGCCAATTTAGGATTTAATCTTGTGCCGCAGGTGGCCATAATAAACCTTCGAAACCCACCCAAAAGCACGTAGATCAAAGTTGACTTAAGCGTCGAAAGCAACAAAAATTGAGTTAAAACTTGCACCAAAGAGGCAGAGTTGGGTTTGTGATTTGTGCCGAAGACAACAATCTTATGATCAAAACTTGCACCGAAGGCAGGAGATTTATGGTTAAAACTTGCGCTGAAGGCGGAAGACTTATGATCAAAACTTGCACTGAAGGCAGAAGGTGACTTTGCCTTAGAAATTTTTTTTGAAAACTTCTTTGGGAAACAATCATTGAAATTTTTTGCCAAGTTAAAGAGAAAAATTAAGTCTGAAAGACAAGAAAAACACTTGTTAGAAAATGCGTAGAAGGAGGGGCCCCAAATATCTTCAAAATTTTGGGGAAGGATGTTGCAGCATCAACAATTGGCGAATCGCTGGCGAACACAGATCTCTGGAAAACTCTCTCTCATCCATAGGAAATTTTAAAAGTTGCTAACCTTATGTGCAACAGTCGGCTTGAGTGTTCGAATTTCTGCAAAGGAAGTGATCACTTTATCCATTGGTCATTAGGAAAGGGGAGCTTCGATAAATACATCCTTAAAACTCTCCAAGGGACAAAATATGGGGCTCATTTTTAGAAGATCCATCTTTTAGATGACCACAGTCATCGGACTCCACAGGATTGTAACAACATCTCATAGACAATATTCTCTTGTTCCAAATTCCCATGTTGCTTGCATCCTTTTGGATGTTCTTTAATTAGCAACTTTTGTCGTGTAAGTATTCCAGAAAAATTTCTTCAAGACTTAGCCATTTGCCTGATTTCTTCAATCCATTGATGTCCTTTTGTGTGAGCAGGATATTTTCTTGGTTTCTCATGCTCACGGACAAAGAAGAACTATGCTGGGAATTTTGGTGTGGCTGCTTAAATTAATAGTCTTTATTGTTCTCAGCCATGCTTTAATGGAGGTGAGATTTTCTAGAAAACAGACTCTTGATTATAAGCTCTTTTGGATTTAGATTTGTAGCATGGAGTCATTTCAATACCCTATTCCTTTGATAGGTGCTTCCTTTCCATGGGTCTAACTACAGCGATCTTCTTGAGACGCTTATAAATGGGAGGGTGGATGGAGCCTAAAGATAGTGATAAAGATAATCATGGATTTATGTTATTAAACATGGGTTAATGCAACCAACAGAATAGGATCTCTTCATTTTGGAAAACGATCAGCAAAGCCAAAATGCATAGATAAACTTTCTTTTGAGGGTACATTTCCAGATTCATGAGTTGTGAGATTTATTGAGAGATCTATCTTCACGAAGACCAAATTGCAGGGCTACAGGAAAATTCTATACAAAGGAAAGGGGAAAGGGAAAACTCAAATAATAGAAAAAGAGAACAACTTGTTTGAAACAAAGAGAAATCAAAATACTAGAGTAAAAAGTAAAAGAAAAAGAACAAAACCTTTATTTATGTACAAAGGTTCTCTTAGAGACCTTAAGCAAAATACTGTTTCAAAGCCAGGCCGTTGAGGGGAAGATTAACTTCCTCTCCCTGAAGGCTTCTTAACGTATACGTTGATGGGCCAAGCTTTTCAGAAATTTGGTAAGGGCCAACCCATAAGTGTTGAAATTTTGTATGCATTCCCTTACCATCGTGTTGATGATCCCACTTCAGAACTAAATCTCCTACTTCGAAACTTCTTCTTCCAAATTTCTTCGTATCAAACCATCTTTTGACTATGTCTTGATGATTATGGAATTGATCTTTGGCCCTTTGTCGTGGCTCTTAGAGTTTTAGCAGGGTATCGATTCTTGATTGAAGAACTTGACTACTGGAACCTCGGGAGGCTTGGGACAGCTGCAAGGATGGGAGTAATACATCCGAGGGAAGGATGGCTTCCTTACCATAAACCAAGGTGAACGGGGACGCACCTAAGGCATTCTTGGGGGTAACCCTATCTGTCCATAGAGCATTTGGAAGGGCTAGGTGCCAACTTCTCTAATTTTCAGTTACAGATTTCTTAAGAATTCAGATGAGGTTTTTATTGGTCGACTCAGCTAATCCATTTCCCTGGGGATAGTAATTTGTTGAATAGTGCAGTTTGATACCTTTCTCATAAACAAATTCATTGATCTTAAAAGATGAAAAATAAGTTGCATTATCAAAGACTAGGGAAATTGGAACCCCAAACCTGGTTATGATGCTTTCTTCCAGGAATTTGATAACTACATCTTTGTTGACTGTGCGCAGCAGAATTGCTTAAGCCCATCTCGTAAAATAATCAGTAGCTGTCAGGATGTACCGATGCTGCAGCAAGGATTTCAGGTTTATATCTTCAATAACATCTATGCCCCATTTCTCGAACGATTCAGAAATGATAACCGACTGCAACGGTCTTGTTGATTTTGGAAATTTCCTGGCATTTCTTTGGCAAACATTACATTGCCTTGCATATGCATGAGCATCCCTGAAAAGAGTGGGCCAATAATACCCGGCTCTGAGAATTTTATGAGTTGTGGTATCCCTTTAATAATGTCCCCCAGCAAGGCCATTGTGTAATTCTTTGACTACCTTCCTTGCATCTTCTTTCTCCAAACATCTAAGGAAAATGCCATCATCCAAGTAAACTACTACACACTAACTGCCCAGTCCTTGGAAGGCAATGTCCATGGCCTGCTGAAAAGTTGTTCCTACATTTATCAAACCAAATGGCATCCTTCGGTATGAAAAGGTCCCCCACTTTGTATGAAAAGTGGTTTTGAGTTAGTCTTCTTCTACTATGAGCACTTGATTATATCTAGAAAAAACATCTAGCAGCAAGAACAATTATGATCCTGATACCATCTGCAAAATCTGCTCCATTGGGGGTACAGAATAATTGTCTTTATTGGAAGCCCTGTTCAAATTCTAGAAATCCACACACAGTCTTATTTGTCCTGACTTCTTTTGTACGGGGACTAAGTTAGCAACCCATTCAGAATGTCTAACTTTAAAAATGATCTTTACATCTAGCAATTCCTTTAATTCCTTTTGAATTAGAGGCTCGAGAGTCAAATGCATTCTTCTTAGCTGCTGCTGAAAAGGTTTGACACCTTCTTTCATTGGTATTGCATGTTGAATGATACGAGTATCATATATTTTCAGATCATCGTAAGTCCATGCGAAGACATCCTTATACTGCTTGAAAAGTTTGATAAACTTTTCTCTTTCTCCCGACGAGAAACGCTTACCGAGATTAACATATTTCGGCTATGCTTCTGTTCCCATATTAATCAATTTATGAGTCATAGAGGAGCTATGAGTTTTAGCATTCACTGGTCTCTTGAACTTGCTATGTAAATCAAACAAAGCTTCGAGAGTCCTCACTCCTTTAGGCATAAACTTTCCTTTAATAGCATGTTTGCTTTGAAGGTCTGAGTCATGCTTCTCTTCATCTATTATGGCTTCATGGAAGGCATCTTCATTTGTCAAGAAGCTGATGATCTGATCATCATCATCAAATACTTTGGGATTCGTAATGTTATCTGGAATAGATGGCCTGAAAATCAGTTCAATAGAGCATTTATTATTTGTAGTAACTAATCTGGAAGCGGAAGTAGCCAATAAATCAGCTGCAGCATTTTGCAATCTAGGAATGGAATTTATATTGAAAGCATCAAAACACAAAATCAAATTCCAAATCTCAGATTGGTAACCTTTTAAATGAGGAGAAAGGCAGTGAATTATATCTCTCACCCACCTAATGACTATTTTAGAATCACCAAAGACTTTCAAATATTTGACACTTAAAGCAATAGCCTTCTTTAACCCGTGGACTAGAGCTTCGTACTCAGCAGTATTGTTAGTACATTCAAATTCTAATCTACAAGATAAAAAGTGTTTATTCCTATTGGGGTCAATCAAAACACAACCGGCTCATGATCCTTCTTGGGTTTTGGAGCCATCAAAGTAAAGAATCCAAAACACATTTTCTTCTTTAGTTAAACTACCATCATTAACAACTACGTGAGTGACTAATTCTACTATGTTACAATCAATATCATCAGTCCAAGAAAAATGAAGGAGATCAGACTGTTCATCTAGATTATGGCTAGCATCTTGTGCTTGATAATTTCCTGGTTCAATCTCTAAGAAATCAAGAGCTTCGTTCTTTTCTTCCAACTGAGTTACATTTTGTTTCATATGAGGTTTTCTCAGTATCTTGATTTGGTTTTTCCTATTCTGATAAGGCAGCCACAGATGAGACCAGTCTATAGCAAAATAGCCATTCAGTTTCGCAGACCAATCCCTACTCAAAATCAGATCGTAAGCCTCAGGGATATCAACCACCATTATATCAATGAATTGACACACTCTAGGGTCTGCTAATAGCCTAATGAGAACATCTTTCATTTCCCCAATTACCTTAACAATGGCCCTATCCAAGTTTCTAATTTGAGATGGAAAAGGAATAGCCTGCCCATTAATCTTTCTGTAAATTGACAGAGGCATTACATTCCAACTGGCACCTGAATCTACCAAACAGTTATGAACATTTTGGTTGAAGATTTCAAAAGTTAGGAGGAAAGACAAAGTTTGTGATCTAGATTTCCCATCGATGCTGGCTTCGTTTATATCATGGTCGTCTTCTATGTTTTCAGATGAAGGACTAGCTTGTGGGTCAAAAGCCTCTAGCAACTTTTGTCTTTGCTGGGGAAAACTGCACATGTCAAATATGGAAATGTTGGCTTTAGTCTTCTTAATGTCTTCAATTATATCGTAACCCATATCGCATACCTTAGAAATCTTGGGTTGAGTTTCTGTTTGATTTGGAGTAATATTTGGTTGTTTGGCTTTTTCAGCAATTGATTCTTTTATAGGTGTCGGAATTACCTTGGGCTACTGTGGGATAGCGTTTGGCTGTTGTGGGATAACTATTATATGCCGCCTTGGCAATTCCCTTGAGGATTTCACTCTAGGAATATCTAAAGTTTGATAAGGTAAGGGGCCTTTACTTCTAGTGGAAACATTTATGGATGTTGCTTGAGACTCATCAACAAATTCTTCAAGAGAATATTCTTGAGTTGGTGCCCAATCCCAGAGAACCATGGTGGTGTCTAGGGCGGTTTCTTCCTGATCATAAACTCGTTCCTCTTAAGGATCCTTTTTTTCTGATAATTGCACATAAAGCATTTGATTCATCACTAAACGCATTGAATTAATCCACTGCGGACAACTTTTTTCAGAATGTTGTTCTTGATGGAAAGTACAGAAATGATCCATACCTACTTCATTTAAATTTAAAACGGCGAAATTATTTACAGGTGGAGTTGGCTATCCATTTTCTTTTTTCTAATAATAAGGCTTGAACGTCTGCCTAGAGGTACTGGCTGCTTTATCCCTTTCTAAGTCCACAATTTTGTTTGAAAGCTTTTGCATCATTCTGACAATGTTTTCCATATCAGTTGATGGCTCCTCCTTGTTTTCTGTTAAAAGAAAAGGTTTCTTCGCAGGCTACTTTGCTTCTAAATCTAGAGCATGCTTGGAAATGTTGTCTGCTTCCTCTTCTACCTTCTTTGCTTCTTCAAAGTTTTCTATCAAGGTAGTTTTCTTTGCTCTTTTAACAAACATGGCTATGGGAGAGTCAAGAGCTGTCATATAGTACTCAACTAATGATTCCTCAGCAGGCCTAGCTGCATCGCTGAAATTATTCAGCAGGGTAGTGAATCTTTGGTTAAACTCTTGGACCTTCTCCTTCTTCTCCATTCTCATGGACAACAATTCTTTCATTAGGTTAGCTACTAATTTCTGGTTTCCATACTTCTTTAAAAAACATTTTTTGAAGTCTTCCCAATCGGATATTGAACTAGCTTGAAGGCTAAAACACCGGGAACAAACTTTAGGTTCAAATGTGTAGGGAATTAGTGGGAAAAACACATCTTTGTGTTCTACATTTAGAAGATTCAAGGTGAGATAAAAACATTTAAGATGATCCTCTGCAATGATCCCTTTACCTGGGTAATATTTAGGAAAAAAATTCTCAGGGTTCTTAGGCAGATTATGGAAAGGACCTGCCAGATTCAGAGCTCCTGCTGCTCTCCAAGCCATAATTCTCGGAGTACGTGGTGGAGAGCTACGTGGAATATGAGGTGGATAATTTTGTGGAGTATGCAACTCTGGAGGAGTTTCAAATCCAATTTCTCCAAATGGCTCAGTAATTTCTTCTAATGATAGATCTACTAGATCTTCTAAGTTTTGAACCAATACTGCGTCTCTGGTATACTGTGGTTCTCTCTTAGGAGCTACTTGTCTAGGAAGTAATGGGACTGCATTCAAACCACCGAGTTTCCTAACATAAGCATGGGTATGCCTTCTTAAATCTGCTATTTCAACAAAAGGAACAACATACAGTGTTTCTTGCTGTTCACCTTCAGTATTTGGATTTTCTTGATTTATGGATTCCAAATCTAAATCTTCTGGAACGATTGTTTCAAATGGGTCTACGAAGGGATTTCTTCTAATGAAGGGATCTCTTCTGCCAACCATGCATTGGTGTCCCTCCTTCTAAAGCCAAAAACTATTCATACCCTGGAAATCACAGCATCAATCAACAAGGGATTCTCCCTGGTAGGAAATCCCAATTAGATCGCTCACCGTTTGGTGTGGGGAATCCGTCCAGTTAACGGTTCTGGCTACCGTGTAAGATTTAAAATTTGTTGTGTTCTTTACCGATTGCGGCCTGATCCACCGTTTACGTGTTTTAAATTTATGTATGAGATGCAAGTGCTGTAAACTAATTTAATCTAAATGCAAAGATGAAACAAATCTTAATCTAAAACTGTGATAAGCAAATCTATTCTATCCTCGTGAGGAGCCAAAATAAGAGAATGAACAGCGTGCTATAGATACAAATAAACATCACGTAGATAACTGTTTGAACAAATTTAAATGTGAATTACAGCAGAAATGGAGATACATTCAAGATAGCTTAAATGAATTAAAACAATTTCACCACTCATAGTACACAACATAATACACAAAAAATGAGAAACATTCACAGCAATGGAGTAATCCACAAAGAGTTAGAACGATCTCACAATAAACCAGTGGTAAGAGATTCGAAATAATTCCACATCCCTTTACACAAATCCCAAGCAAATGTCATTCAAGCTTTCCATAGACAAAAACGAACTCCTGTATATTCATATTTGGAAAATAGTTCCCATACATAATGCAGTTTTCTTTCTTTGCCTGTCAAAAGTCCATATTCTGGCCTCCATTCACCTATTTATAGATTTTACAATGCTTCTCATTTTCCCAAAAACCTAAACCTAAAACTAGGAGGGAACAAAATTTTTTGTCTTCTAGTGGACAATAAGACAAAACCCAGAACGCAGCTGTCTTTTACAAAATTAGAACAAAACATAGATAAAGTTCCCTTTTCTTTATTACAAAAAGACAAATAACAACTGTGTTTTGTTTTAGAAGGTCCAAATCATGCTATGGATGGCTCAACTACTGACTGCGATGCTTCTGCTACTGCACCTACTTCCCCAGGGATGTTAGCTGGTGCTGGATTATCCTTTTGTCGTATATAGCTGGACCAATGAGTCATTTCTCGTAGGATGGTCCTTGCTCGCACTGAGACTATCTTTTTTAATGCGATTTCATGCTTTCATAGATCTGACTTGATAGTGGTTGTGCCTGTTGCTAAGGCTTGAGCAATGCTTTTTTGCCTAGCTGACTTCCTATGCATATCATCCTGCAATAGCGAAATAGCGCAAGTAAATATTTTGACAAAAAATTTAAATGAACATTGCACACCTCAAGCCTCATTATATTTAAAAGGGACACATTTATGTCGCTTGGGCCACAGGTTGACCAATTTAAAAGTCGCGGGGCTCAAACTAGTAGGTCGTAAGTTTCATGTAGGTGGCCATGAATTCTCTCCAACAGGTACAACTGCACTCAAACCCATAAGGCGGGCTACACTATGGTAGGGAAAATAGCATTAACTCATGTGCAATGGGAGGAAGCTTATGATTAAAACACCCGCGATCAAGGGTTAAGAACATGGGATTAAAGCTTATCG
The DNA here is from genome assembly GCA_027924585.1 of Larix kaempferi. Taxonomy (NCBI): domain Eukaryota; kingdom Viridiplantae; phylum Streptophyta; class Pinopsida; order Pinales; family Pinaceae; genus Larix; species Larix kaempferi. The sequence continues at coordinate 717,729 of BSBM01001595.1, read as the reverse complement.
GCATTTTATGATTGGAAGCAACGCAACGACGACAATTTTAAGGATAACTTATGCGCATTAGTCGAGGAAAATATCCCCAAGATTTGCACTGGATGGGAAGCTTATAATTAAAAAACCCCATGATCATAAGTGGGACCTGCCAGCGGCATTTTATGATTGGGAGTGGCGTGACCGCGGTGATTTTTAAGGCTAACTCATGTGCCATAGCGGAGAAAATATCATCAAGACTTGCGCTAGACGGGACGCAAACGGTTGGCATAATTAAGCGTGGTGCTTGTGATTGCGGTGGGGAAATTATCACTAGGACCTATGCTTAAAAGATGCACCAACAACCAAGTGAACAGGATCGTGAATGTAGCGGTGATTTTAAGGCTAACTTATGCGCTAGTGTCGGACAAAATAAAATAACTCCTGCACTTCTTTCACAAAATTTGTCACTGAAAACTGTGCTTAATGCAAAAGATGGTTTTTCCTTAGTAAAAAAACCAAACAAAAATCTTTGGAAGATTGGTCATAAAAATCCACCCAAGGGTGATTGTAAGGCTAAGCCATGCACCGGTGTCGGCCAAATTAGTCTTAGGACTTATGCCATGAGAGGCCAATTTAGGATTTAATCTTGCACCACAGGCAGCCATAATAGACTTTGGAAACCCACCCAAAAGTGCATAGATCAAAGTTGACTCAAGCGCCAAAAGCAGCAAAATGTGAGTTAAAACTTGCAGCAAAGAGGCAGAGTTAGGTTTGCGATTTGCGCCAAAGATGATAGTCTTATGATCGAAACTTGCGCTGAAGGCGAGAGATTTATGGTTAAAACTTGTGCTGAAGGCAGAGGACTTATGGTTAAAACTTGCGCTGAAGGCAGAAACTGACTTTGCGTTAGAAATTTTTTTAGAAAACTTCTTTGGGAAACAAGCGTTGAAATTTTTTGCCAAGTTAAAGAGAAAAATTAAGTCTGAACGACAACAAAAACACTTGTTACAAAATGCGTAGAAGGAGGGGCCCCAAATATCTTCAAAATTTCGGGGAAGAATGTTGTAGCAACAACAAGTTTTGACACTTATGATTGTACTAATGCATTACGGTGTTGTATGAGGTTTATGTTGTCCGCTAACATCAAAGGTACATCAAAGAAAGACAAATCATGTTCTAGTTCAAGAACATATGGCCATGGAGACATGAAGACAAAGATTCATTCATTATCATGGATGACATAGAAGATATACTTATGAGGTATGTATAACTTGGTTCTATAATGGTTAACTTATGAGATATGCAGGTTACTAGCACAAGTCATTGAAGAGAACAAGAAGACATCATTTGGGTATGTTAGACAATAGCCAGCTAACATATTAATCCAGGTATGTTTTTCCTATATCAAGTTAGAATCCTACGTTGTGTTAGAATCTCTTATATAAGTATACATGGCATGATTGATAATGATTATGTTGATGTATATGTAACTTCGAAATGTATTTTATTTATATATTTTTTGTACTCCTATAGAGATGTATTATTCCTCTATACGGAAGTGTCATCATTTGTATTGACAAGTGTCGCAAGTGTGTGTTATACCTCCATATTTCACAGTGTCGCATCTTCACCACAAAAAGAGTTGACGACACTTCCCCTACTGCTTAAAACACCCAGAAGAGAAAAATGATGAGTGATCCTTGAAGACAAACCCATTCTGTCAAGAATCAACCCAGCTGAGACTTCATATACCTACACTACCGCGCATTGCTCCAGCTTAGGTCCGCGGTAGTCCACACTACCGCACTATGCTCCTTCTCTGCCACGTGGTACTACTGTGTTATGCTCTATTTTAGAGGCATGGTACACTTTTTTTATCCTTTTTGCCATGGCATGTGGGATCTTGATTTTTGAGAGATGTTTGAGGATTGGTGTCCCTGATTCGATCCTAACTCACTTTCTGTGATTATTAGGCCTGATCCACTAAACTCTCCCAAGATCCACCCTTCTATCTTGTTGGTTAACCCTACCACACACTATAAAAGAGAGGCATTCCATGAGCAAAAGGGGAGGACTCTTGGAGACATCAAACTTATGATCTTGAAGCTTTGTGGAGATAGCTAGAGGAGGAAGCACTTGGAGCTGGGAGTTGGCTTGGATATCAAACAACCATTGTAAGTGACTTCAAGTTGATAATAGAATATAACTTGTCTTGTTTCCCAAATCACATGTATTGATTTTGTTTCAATGATATGATTTGTATCTATTATAGATTTAGATCCTAACTCATATTTCAAGTTGCTAGAGAATCGTATATGCTTGTATCTTGGTTTCATTTTGACAGGTTCATTCGCGAGGACTTGGAAATTGGAGCAACCATAAAGACAATCGATTGGATTGAAGGTGAGTTAGATTTCTTCTACTTTTTCTAGCACTTTAATCTTGAGATGTTTATTTAGATATAGGAATTCAAGGTAGCATTTGTTTAGTTTTGTCTTGGTTTAGAGTCAGTTAAAGTCTACTTTAACCTAAGATAATTTCTACCTATCCGTAGGGAGAAAATTATACATACAGTGTGTTAACTTGCCGATGGGTTATTAGACCACCTTGTAAGGGGTTAGCCCGATATAATGTAATATGAAGTTATTGTACCTAGCTAGACTAGTCGGCCCCATAAGTTTATTGGGAAAACAGGACAAGTATAAATAGAGATCGGGAGATCTCTATTTGGATCACTCAGAACTCACTCTTCCTTCACTCGGAAAGTGGCACACATGTGAGGAGGAGGATCAGCTGCTAAGAGGAGTCTATCTCTATGTACTTTGGTTGTGTTATTGCACTATCTCTCTCTAAGGAAGTTGTGGGGTTTTTCACCTTAGGGTTTTCCCCACGGAAATTCTGTGTGTCTATTGTCTCTCATTCTTTTGTTTCTTATGATGATTGGCATGCTTGCTGGGATTGATATGCATTAATATAATGTACATGTTGTTCTCTCAGTAAAGATCCTAGAGTATCTTGAATTAATGCTCAAAATTTAACATGGTATCAGAGCTAACCTGAGAAGAAGGCATTATGCAGTGATAGAAACCAGGGTTTCTTGTTTATTGGCTTTCTCTCCATAGATTTTGGAAATTCAATATGATAGATTGACTCTCCTCGGCAAGGTGAATCTATCTATCCAATCAGAATTCAATTCTAAGCACTTTCAGTTTTGACCCTAAAAATGAGGGTTTCCAAAAAAATAGGAATTTCTTAAATCTAAAGACATAGCTGGAAGTGCTTTGGAAAAATCAAAGTTTAGAGATTTGGATTGATATTTTTGGCTAGGTAAATCTTCAAGAAAGTCAAACCCTAATTCATGGTCCTCCCTAGTGAACCTGGGAAGACTAAAAGGAAGTTCTTAAGGGTGAAGCTTTGTAGATCTCAAATTTTGAATACACCAGGATGATCAGCTCATCAAGGCTCATCTTTCTATCCTTTCTGAAAGTTGAAATTCACATTTTGAATTTTTAGGGTTTCTCTGACAAACCCTAATCTGGGACTAGATCCAGTTTTCAACAAATCAAGTGGTAAGACCTAAATCTTTTCTATTTCCATTTGAAGTACTCTTTAAGATGTCTCACCACACCAAGCTTGAGGATAAGCTTGAAGGGGCTGATAAATTATGAGCCTGGAAGTATAGGATTGGTTAATCCTGGAATGAGTTGGACTCATATATAAAAGAAGAGATCCCTATCCCAGAGTATGAAGAGGCTAAGATATTGCATAAGAAGAACTTGGTCAAGGCAAAGAGAATAATTGTTGATTCTGTCAAGGACCATCTCATCCCCCATGTGTCATCTCTAAAGACACCCAAAGAGATGTTTGATTCCCTATCCAAGCTATTTGAAGGGAAGAACATAAATCAGAAGATGACTCTGTGGAACCAATTGAAAGGGGTATAACTTCAGAATGGAGAATCCATTCAATCTTATTTTTTCTAGGGTCTCTCAGATCAAAGAACAAGTAGAAGAAGTAGATGAAATGGTGGAGAATGGTGAAGTTGTCATGACCACTCTGAATGGCATACCCAGGTCATGGGACTCCTTTATCCAAGGAATCTGTGCAAGAAAAAAGTTGGTATCCTTCAGTAGACTATGGGAAGAATGTTCACAATATGAAGCAAGGCTTGTGGCACGAGAAGAAAAGATGGGGAATGAAGATCAATCTCTCACGGCTCACACCAAGAAATGGAAGTCCAAGAGAGAGCCATCTCACTTCAAGAAATCTTCACATCACCATAAAGAAAGGAGAATATGCTTCACCTGTAATGAAAAGGGACATATTGCCATAAATTGTCCCAAGAACAAGAAGGAAAACAACAACTTCAACAAGAAGAAGAAGGGCAGCAAAAGAAGGTACCATGCTCATGCTGTTGAGGATGATGAACCTCCCAAGAAGAAGGCTAGAGTAGAAAGTGATGATGATGATTGATCAAGCGAAAAAGATTATGTTCTAATCTCTGCTCTCACAGATACTATCTCTCATGGTTGTAATGATTGGCTTATTGACAGTGGGCTTCAAAACACATGAATGGGTTTAAAGAATCTTTTGTAAATCTATCTGAACATGAATCACCCCACAAGGTGAAACTTGGGGATGATTGTCAATACCCTATCAAAGGAAGTGGAGAAGCCTCCTACAACCTAGACTCTGAAAAGTCTTTGAAGATGAAAGAAGTTCTTTATGTACCTGGGCTCAAGAAGAACCTACTGTGGCCAAAAGGTATGAGGGTTGCATTTGTGGATGGCCAAGTTCTAATGTGGCCAAAGGGAAAGACCATAGATGATGCAATGGTGATTGGAGAGAAAGAGGGAGGATTGTATAAATTGAAGGGACAACCTGAACATGCCTGGGTGCATGATTCCATGGAGCCAAGTGATCTTTGGCATAGAAGACTTGCTCATATGCACTATAGGGAACTTCCAATTGCAAGAAAGGTTGTAGAGGGTCTTCTTGAAATCAAGACAAAGCATGAAGGTGTTTGCAAAGGATGTGAAAAAGGAAAGAACATAAGGAAAGAATTTCCAAAAAGTGAAAGCAAAGCTAAAGGAATCTTGGAAATCATCCACTCGGATGTATGCGGTCCGATGTCATCCAATTCTCTGAGTGGGTATGTTTACTATGTCTCTTTCATTGATGACTTCTCCAGGAAGAATTGGGTTTACTTCTTGAAGAACAAAGATGAAGTGTTTGATAAGTTCAAGGAATTCAAAACCTTGATGGAGAAACAAACTGATAAGAAGATCAAAACATTCAGATCTGACAATGGTGGAGAATTCACTTCAGGTGACTTCAAGAAGCTATGCAGTGATTCAGGGATTAAGAGGGAGTTGACTGCTCCTTACAATCCATAACACAATGGAGTTGCAGAAAGAAAGAATTGAACAATTATAGAAGCAGCAAGGGAAATGTTGCATGACCAGGATCTATGTATGCATCTATGGGTAGAAGCAGCTAGGACAGCTGTATATGTGCAGAACAGAACACCCCACAAGATATTGGACAATAAGACACCAGAAGAGGTCTTCTCTGGTAAGAAACCTAAAGTCAGCCATCTCAGAATATTTGGTTGTCCAATATACACTCATGTTCCAAAGGAAAAGAGGACCAAGCTAGATCCTTCAGGAAAGAAGGGTATCTTTGTGGGTTACAGTGAAAGCACGAAGGCTTATAGAATATACTTTCCAGGGTTCAAGAAGATTGATGTCGGCATAGATGTGACATTTGATGAAAACTCAGCATTCATCAAATCAAGGAAGACACCTGTTGAAGATTATGAAGAACCTAAGGAAACTAGATTTCAAGACACTACTATGATTGAAGCAGTTCGAGATGCAGATCGTTAAATTGAAGATCTGTAAGAACCTGTAGATCAACCCCGTGAGAATAACTCTCACAAGAGAAAACCTACATGGGCTGGAGAGCTCATTCAAGATGCAGAAAGATATGGCATTCCAGAAGAAGAACACAAAGGAAAGAAGAGAACTAGATCACATACCAGCTATGTTTCTTTACTCTGTAATATCATGAACAAAGAACATTCCAATTATGAAGAAGCAGCGGAAAAAAAAGAATGGAAGGATGCCATGGTCGAAGAATACCAATCAATAATGAAGAATGATGTTTGGGATGTTGTCCCAAGACCTGAAGGGAAGTCTGTTGTGACTTCCAAATGGATCGGCAAGATCAAGCATGCTGCAAATGGCAGCATAGAGAAATACAAGGCAATATTTGTAGCTCATGGCTTCTCTGAGAAGGATGGAATAGATTATGAAGAAAATTTTCCTCCTGTAGCCAGGCACACTTCCATCAGATCAGTCCTTGCTCTGGCTGCAGTGATGAAATGGAAGATACACCAGATGGATGTCAAGACTGCTTTCTTGAATGGTGTAGTTGAAGAGGAAGTGTATGTGGAGCAGCCACTCGCTCTTGAGACACATGACAGGAAGTCATATGTGTGTAGACTAAAGAAAGCCTTGTATGGCTTGAAGCAAGCTCCTAGGACATGGTATGGTAGGATGGATAGTTTCCTATCTAGTTTGGGATTTACCAAGAGTAAAGCGGATTCCAACCTTTACTACAAGGTTGAGGAAGGCAATCCAGTGATACTACTTCTGTATGTGGATGATCTGTTTGTTACAGGTAATGATAGCTTGTTTTTCGATACAAAGAGGAAGCTTGCTACCGAGTTTGAGATGAAGGAATTGAGGATGATGCACTATTTTCTAGGCATGGAGGTGTGGTAGAGTGCAGATGGGATCTTCCTTGGACAAGGGAAGTATATGGTAGAGATCCTGAAGAGGTTCAGGATGATAGACTGCAAGGCCATGGCCACAGCTATGGCATCGAACTTGAAGCTTTTGTGTGATGCTTCATCTAAGCTGGTCGATGTCACTATGTATCGTCAGATGATTGGGTCCTTGATGTATCTGATGAACATGAGACCAGATATTTGCTTTGCGGTGAACACATTGAGCCAGTTCCTAAAGGATCCGAGGAGTGTTCACCTGGTTGCTGTATGTTGATGTATATGTAACTTCAGAATGTATTTCACATATATGTATATTGTATTCCTATAGAGATGTTATTATTCCTCTATACGGAAGTGTTGTCATTTATATTGTAAGTGTCGTAACTTATACTTGATGGGTTATTAGACCACCTTATTTGGGGTCGGCCCTGTATAAGTCATGTGGGTCAAAGGGTTATTAGACCACCCTATTGGGGGTCGGCCATGTGGGTCAAAGGGTTATTAGACCACCCTATTTGGGGTCGTCCCACTCAGCATTATGTTATGTGGTAAAGTTCGAGCTTACATGAGTTAGGTAAAAAGGCAAGTCAAGTCAAGTATGAATAGAGTGCGGGACGCACTCTATTTGCTCACTCACTTCTCACACATGCACTCAAGGAGGAGTGGCGCACTTATGGAGGAGAAGGATTTGCTGATAGGTTGTGTCTATCTCTTATGGTTGGTTGTATCATTGCTCTATCTATCTCTGAGGAATTTATTGGGGTTTTTCACCTTTATGGTTTTCCCCAAGTAAATCTTTGTGTCTCTTGTGTGCTTGCATTATTGTCTCCATGATTGATATGCTGTAGATATGTTGTACATGTTGTTCTCTTAGTTAAGATCCTTGATCAGATTGAAGTAAATTTTGAAAATTTAACATGGAATCAGAGCTAGCCTGAAAGAAGGCATGATATGGCATGTATGACACTTGTTGCACTTACGATGCTAGGGCTTGATATAGCAAAAACCAGTCATCGTAGCACTTTCACTATAAATCCGTTTTGGCAAATTTTTCAGATCTGAAATTGTTACAGGCCGAAGCTAAGATCCCCATGTACCTTGTTTCCAAAGGAAAACCTCTAATTCGTTGTAATTTGTGATTTATGATCTGTACAATATAGGGTTTCTGCCTCTTCCAGATCTGAGTAAAAATCAGGTGACCTTGGGAAAAAGGTCATAAATTGGGATAGGAAGCTCCAAATGAAATTTCGTGAAAAGTGACAGATAGTACACAGACTGTACTATCTCAGAAAACTTTTTCAAAGGCCGAAGTTGAACCAGTGACACGTGGCATGCCATACAAGTTTGCTCTCCTGTATTATCCCATAAACAGGTCACGTTGCGACACTTGGCATAAATCTCTCTCAGAGAATCCAATTGAGGTCATACATGTCAGGATGGAAAGATAACAGGCCGAGATATCTCAAGAAAGGTTTTCAGAGGTTGAAGTTGAAACAGTGACATGTGGCACTCCGTACAAGTTTGCTCTCCTGTATTATCCCAAAACAGGTCACATTGCGACATTTGGCATAACTCTCTCTCAGAAAATCCAATTGAGGTCAAACCTGTCAGGATGGAAAGCTGACAGGTCAGGCTATCTCAAGAAACTTTTTCAGACCCTGTGGATCAAAAATTTCAGAGTTACACCAGAAACAATCAGGTACATATTTCTGTCAAAACAGAATTATTTTTTGGTACCTTCATTCATGGCTTCCAGAATTTAGGGCTTTGGAGAAAGTTGGAATTTTTGTAATCGGAGACCACGGCTGAATGCTACTCATCAAAATAAAAATTTAGAGACCAAGATCAGAATTTTTGGTTGGGCAGAAGGCCGGGCTTGATCAGACCCTAGTTCGAGACTTTGATCAGGAAAGTGGAAAATTAGGGCTTCTGTAAAAATGGGAATTTTTGAAATCTGTGACCACGGCTGGAAGCTCCTCAGAAAAATAGAAGCTTAGAGCTTTGGATCAAACCTTTTGATTGGGCAGAAGATTGGGATTCATCAAACCCCAGTTCAGGGTCACGTCCAGTGAATCCAGAAGTTTCAAAGGCAAAATTGAGAAGGGAAACTTTGTTGTTTTCAAATTCTGAATATACCAGTTTGATCAGCTCATCAAGGCGCATATTTCTATCCTTTCGGAAGTTTGAAATTCAAAGTTTGAATTTTTGGGGTTTCTTTGACAAACCCATATCCAACTCCAGGTCCATTTCTTGCAAATCAAGTGGATAGGGTTAATCCTAGAAGAAGATGGATTGGTCACCTGCATAATTGAAGGAGTTCCTATTTCAGAGGGAGATGAGGCTAAGGCTTTACATAAGGAGATTACAAGCGATCTCGACAGGTATGACTCATCGAGGTATGTTTTGAGATTTGTTCTTGATTAAGTTTATGGTATGTTTGTCTTCATATTATTACGGTTAGTACAATCTTGATTTTAGATTTGTCGTATCACCTTAAGAAAATTATGAATGCATGATAGAAGATATTCATTGGTTAGGGTGTTGACACTTATAATTGTACTAATGCATTATGGTGTTGTATGAGGTTTATGTTGTCTACTAACATGAAAGGTACACCAAGAAAGACAAATCATGTTCCAGTTCAAGAACATATGATCATGATGACATGAGGATAAAGACTCATCCATTGTCATGGATCTCATAGAAGATCCATTTACGAGGTATGTATAACTTGGTTTTATAATGGCTAACCTATGAGATATACAGGTTACTAGCACAAGTCATTGAAGAAGAAAATGAAGACATCATGTGAGTATGTTAGACATAAATAGCTAGCATGCTAATCCAGGTATGTTTTTCCTATATCAAGCTAGAATCCTACCTTGTGTTAGGATCTTATACTGTTGTTGATAATGGTTATTCCTGAAGAGTCATAGGTTTGAATAATCATGGTTGTATGCATATTATGTTTCTTGCCATCATTGATGATATGACTAACCAGAAGAATCATGAAGGTATAGGTTTGAATAATCACAAGTTTTATGCATATTATATCTCTTATCTTGTTTGATGATTCAACTAACCCGAAGAGTCATAGGTTTGAGTAATTATAGGTTTAGACATGTTATGTTTCTTATGATTTGACTAACCATAAGAATCCTACATAAACCTTGAATGCTAATGCTTATTATTTTTTGTTTGAAATGATCATGACTATACATGCTTGAGATTACTGTGTTTTAATAGTATACTAATGAATGTATGATTTTATATGAGATCACAAGGATAACTCAATCATGATACTAATAAGCATGCATAGGGACCAAGGATGAATATGAGTTCAAGAACAGGTAATTCAGGAAGCAAAGATCAAGAGGGAGCACACTCCAGCAGCTCCTGCAAGAAAGCAAAGACTCAGAGGGAGTCCACCCAACGAACAAACAAAGATAAGTATTTTAATTATCATTTCTTGCATATGTGTTTGTTTATATAAAATTGTTCAATGATGTATATTCTCATGTTCCTAGACTTAGGATATATATTGTGCATATTAGAATAGTTGCATTGATGAACAATATACTACTAATATACATGGGTAAGTGGCCTATGGCACTGTACAACATTCCATTGCTACTTATCTAGAATGAAACCTCTTTGCTGACATGTTGGGAGTTGTGCACACTCTTAACAATGTTCTGGTAGAGATTGGAAGGCATCTAGAAAGTTACGGGATATGGATAAATGTTGTATTGAAGCATTGGCTAAGATAATTGCATGACTGTATGACATATTTATTTATGTGTAAGAATTTGTTCTGAAAATTATGAGATGTTTCTAATCATGCAATTTAACCTGTTTTGTAGGAAAGACCGTATATCTTCACCTACAAAAGGACTACAACATTTGTTCCAGCAACAAAGATATCTATTGAAGATATTGAAGATATTGAAGTTCCCAGGATCTGGGATGAAGAAATGAAATGCCATGATCCGTCGATCATGAAAAATGATGTTTGGGATGTAGTCCCAAGACGTGAAGGGATGTTTGTTATGACTTCCATATGGATCTATCAAGATCAAGCATGCTGCAGATGGCAACATAGAGAAATATGAAAGTGATGAAATAGAAGATACACTAGATGGATTTCAAGACAGCTTTCTTGAATAGTTGTATGTGGAAAACCTGTTTGTTACAGGTGAAGATAGATTGATTGCCGACATGCAGCGGAAGCTTACTGCCGAGTTCGAGATGAAGAACTTGGGGTTGATGCACTATTTGTTTTTGGCATGGAGGTGTGGCAGAGTGATGGAATATTCCTTGGACAAGGAAAGTATGCAGTAGAGATCCTGAAGAGGTTCGGGATGATGGACTGCAAGGATATGGCCACACCTATGGCATCGAATCTGAAGCTTCTATGTGATTCTTCATCTCAGCGAGTTGATGTCTCTTTGTATTGTCAGATGATTGGGTCCTTGATGTACCTGATGAACACGAGACCAGACATTTGCTTTGCTGTGAACACATTGAGCCAGTTCCTGACGGATCAGAGGAGTGTTCACCTGGTTGCTGTAAAGCATGTTCTGAGTTACCTGAAGGGTACAATGGATTATGGGCTCAGGTATAAGGTGAATCAAAAGTTTAACCTGCAGGGTTATGTTGATTCAAATTGGGTTGGCAGTGCTGCAAACAGGAAGAGCACATCTGGGTGTTGCTTCAGTATGGGATCAGGTGTGATCTCTTGGTTTAGCAGGAAGCAGTCCTGCGTAGCACTGAGTACAGCTGAGGCTGAGTATGTTGCAGCCTGTTCAGCTAGTTGTGAGGCAGTATGGCTGTGGAAGCTACTGTCTAAGCTATTTGATCTCCCGTTGGAGGCTACTGGTATATTCTGTGATAACCAGAGTTGTGTAAAGCTGTCCGAGAACCCAGTGCTTCATGACATGTCGAAACACATAGAGATCAAATATCACTATATCAAGGATATGGTGCAGAGAGGATCTGAGAAGCTCCTATATGTTGCGATGGACGAACAGATTGCAGATGTGCTCACGAAGCCACTAGCCATGGTGAAGTTCGAGTACTTCAGAGAGAGGCTTGGCGTGCTTCAGATCGAGGATACTTCAAGGAAGAAGTGATGGACACATTTGCTGAAGCCATTCCAAGCATGTTGGAAGGGGGGTCCTTCACATGGCTGTGGATGTAAGTGCTGGATGATGAGCATCAGGATGATGTTCTGTTGGATGCTGGATATGATCAGTTGGATCATTTATGTATGTATGCATCATGTTGGATGCTGGATATGATCAGTTGGATCATTTATGTATGTATGCATCATGTTGGATGTTGGATATGATCAGTTGGATCATTTATGTATGTATGTATCATGTTGGATGCTGGATATGATCAGTTGGATCATGTGTATGTATTTTGTATATGCATCATGTTGGATGCTTGGACCATGTATCTGTATATGTATCAGGTGGATACATTGTATGATCAGGTGGATCATGTATGGTGATATGTATCATGTATCAGGTGGATACATTGTATGATCAGGAGGATCATGTATGATGATATGTATCAGGTAGATACTTGGTATGCATCAGGTGGATGCATTGATGATCAGGTGGATCATGCAGTAGGATGTTGCAGTGATGATCAGGATGATCATGGATGATGAGCTTCAGGATGTTGCTCCAGATGACATGCAGCAGGACGTTGTAGTGATGATGATCAGGACGATCATGAGTACATCAGGATGATGTATGGTGAGTATCAGGTTGATACTCTGTGGCCGTGGATCAGGTTGTGCAGATGAGCATGTCCGGGAGATCCTATAGGTCGGAGTTGTGTACCTGTAACAGCCTGGGATTCTCTTTCGAGACATTGCTCTGGGAGGACATGTAATTTGTGCCCTGGGAGATTTCAGGTCGGAGTTGTGTACCCGTAACATCCTGAAATGCTCTTGCGAGGTTTTGTCCTACGGCATGTAATTTGGGCCCTGGGAGATTTCAGGTCGGAGTTGTGTACCCGTAACATCCTGAGATGCTCTTTCGAGGTTTTGCCATGGCCACATGTAATTTGTGCCCTGGGAGATTTCAGGTCGGAGTTGTGTACCCGTAACATCCTGAGATGCTCTTGCTAGGTTTTGTGGTGGATCACATGTAATTTGTGCCCTGGGAGATTTCAGGTCGGAGTTGTGTACCCGTAACATCCTGAGATGCTCTTTCGAGGTTTTGTGGTGGGGTCACATGTAATAGCGCCCTGGGAGATCCTACAGGTTGGAGTTGTGTACCCGTAACATCCTGGGATGCTCTTTCGAGGTTTTGTGACGTACGTAATAAGTCCTGAGGATTCCACAGTATGGCCAGTGATGACGAAGACCTGCAGGTGGTGGGCCTACATCCAGTATGAAAAAGGACTGGCTCTGTAGAACTTCCTATGACGAGTAGATTCAGAGATTGATTGAGATAGCAGCAGCAGTGACGATGATGATGACTCAATGACGATTATCCAATGACGATGATCCAGAGAAGATGACTTGTGCTAGAAGAACTGTGCTGAGAAATACCTTCCTAGTTAAGAGGGAGTGTTGATGTATATGTAACTTCGGAATGTATTTCACATATATGTATATTGTATTCCTATAGAGATGTTATTATTCCTCTATACGGAAGTGTCGTCATTTATATTGTAAGTGTCGTAACTTATACTTGATGGGTTATTAGACCACCTTATTTGGGGTCGGCCCTGTATAAGTCATGTGGGTCAAAGGGTTATTAGACCACCCTATTGGGGGTCGGCCATGTGGGTCAAAGGGTTATTAGACCACCCTATTGGGGGTCGGCCCACTCAGCATTATGTTATGTGGTAAAGTTCGAGCCTACATGAGTTAGGTAAAAAGGCAAGTCAAGTCAAGTATAAATAGAGTGCGGGAGGCACTCTATTTGCTCACTCACTTCTCACACATGCACTCAAGGAGGAGTGGCGCACTTATGGAGGAGGAGGATCTGCTGCTAGGTTGTGTCTATCTCTTATGGTTGGTTGTATCATTGCTCTATCTATCTCTGAGGAAGTTATTGGGGTTTTTCACCTTTATGGTTTTCCCCAAGTAAATCTTTGTGTCTCTTGTGTGCTTGCATTATTGTCTCCATGATTGATATGCTGTAGATATGTTGTACATGTTGTTCTCTCAATTAAGATCCTAGATCAGATTGAAGTAAATTCTGAAAATTTAACACTGTAAAGCATATTCTGAGGTACTTGAAGGGTACAGTTGACTATGGGTTCAAGTATGATGTGAATCAAAAGTTTAACCTATAGGGTTATGTTGATTCGGATTGGGCAGTGCTATAGATAGGAAGAGCACTTCTGGGTGTTGCTTCAGTATGGGATCAGGTGTGATCTCTTGGTTTAGTGGATGTAAGCGCTGGATGATGAGCATCAGGATGATGTTCTAGTTTTTGCTCTGTATGACCAGTTGGATCATTTATGTATGTACGCATCATGTTGGATGCTGGATATGATCAGTTGGAACATTTATGTATGTACGCATCATGTTGGATGCTGGATATGATCAGTTGGATCATTTATGTATGTATGAATCATGTTGGATGCTAGATATGATCAATTGGATCATTTATGTATGTATGCGTCATGTTGGATGCTTGGACCATGTATCTGTATATGTATCAGGTGGATATGTTGATATGTATCAGGTAGATACATTGTGTGGATCATGCATCTATGTATGTATCAGGTGGATACACTGTGTATGGTGATATGTAATAGGTAGATACTTGGTATGCATCAAGTAGATGCATTGTATGATCAGGACGATCATGGATGACGAGCTTCTCTAGATGACATGGATGATGCAGTGATGATGATCAGGATGATCAAGTGTACATCAGGATGATGTATGGAGAGTATCTGGTTGATACTCTGTGGCCATGGATAGGTTGTGCAGATGAGCATGTAAGTAGACCTGGGAGATCTGGACAGGATGAAAAAGGCCTTAGATGCTCTTTCGAGGCATTGCTCTGGGAGGACATGCAAGTAGACCTGCAAGATCTCGACATGATGAAAAAGGTATCAGATACTCTTTCGAGGCATTGTCCTATGGCATTTAAGTGGACATGGGAGATCTGGATAGGAGGAAAAAGGCCTCAGATGCTTCAGCTAGGTTTTGTGGTGGACCACATGAAATGTGCTCCTGGGAGATCCGACAGATAGAGCTGTGTGCTCGTAATAGCCTGGGATGCTTCAACTAGGTTTTGTGGTGAGATCACATGTAATGTGCTCCTGGAAGATCTGACAGGTAGAGCTGTGTGCTCGCAACAGCCTGGGATGCTTCAGCCAGGTTTTGTGATGGGTCACATGTAATGTGCTCCTGGGAGATCCAACAGGTAGAGTGGTGTGCTCGTAACAGCCTGGGATGCTACCACCAGGTTTTGTGATGCACATAATAAGTCTTGAGGATTCCATAGTATGGCCAGTGATGATGAAGACCTGTAGGTGGTGGGCCTACATCTAGTATGAAAAAGGACTGTCTCTGTAGAACTTCCTATGAAGAGTAGATTCAGAGATTGATTGAGATAGCAGCAGTAGTGATGATGACGATGATTCGAGGATGATGATTCGCTGATGATGATCCAGAGAAGAAAACTTGTGCTAGCATATCTGTGTCGAGAAATACCTTCCTAGTTAAGAGGGATTGTTTATGTGTATGTAACTTCGGAATGTATTTCATTTATATATTTATTGCACTCCTATAGAGATGTATTATTCCTCTATACGGAAGTGTCATCATTTGTATTAACAAGTGTTGCAAGTGTGTTAAATTGCCGATGGGTTATTAGACCACCTTGTAAGAGGTCGGCCCAATATAATGTAATATGAAGTTATTGTACCTAGCTAGACAAGTGGGCCCCATAAGGCTATTGGGAAAACAAGACAAGTATAAATAAAGATCGAGAGATCTCTATTTGGATCACTTAGAACTCACTCTTCCTTCACTCGAAAAGTGGCGCACATGTGAGGAGGATCAACTGCTAAGAGGAGTATATCTCTGTGTACTTTGGTTGTGCTATTGCACTTTCTATCTTTGAGGAATTTTTCGGGTTTTTCACCTTAGGGTTTTCCCCACGGAAACTCTGTGTGTCTATTGTCTCTCATGCTTTTGTTCTTGTGATGATTGACATGCTTGCTATGATTGATATGCATTGATATACTATACATGTTGTTCTCTCAATAAAGATCTTAGAGTATCTTGAATTAATGCTCAAAATTTAAGAGATTATTCATTGAAGTTAGTAATCATGGGTTTAAGCATATTATGCTTCTTACTTTGATTGATGATATGACTAACCAGAAGAGTCCTATGATCAAGAAGAATATGCATGAGTAAAAGAAGTATTCCATGAAACCTTGAATACTAATGTTTATTATATGTGTTCAAAATGATCATTACTATACATGTTTAAGACTATAGTGTTTCTGATAGTATTTAGAATATACTAATGAATGTATGATTATGATTATGTATGAAGCAAAGATCAAGAGGGAGCACACTCCAGTAGATTTTGCAAGGATGCATATATTCAGAGGGAGTCCACCCAACAACCAAACAAAGATAAGTATTTCAATTGTCATTTCTTACATATTTGTTTGTTTAAATAATGTTGTTCAATGATGTATATGCTTATGTTCCTAGACTTAGGTTGTGTATTATGCATATTAGAATAATTGCATTAATGAACAGTATACTACTAATATGCATGTGATGTGTAAGTGGCCTATGGCACTGTACAACATTCCATTGCTAATTATCTAGAATGAAACCTCTTTGCTGACATGTTGGGAGTAGTGCAAACTCTTAACAATGTTATGGTAGAGATTGGAAGGCATCTAGAATGTTACAGGATATGGATAAATGTTGTATTGAAGCATTGGCTAAAATAATTGCATGACTGTATGACATATTTCTTTATGTGTAAGAATTTGTTCTGAAAACTATGAGATGTTGTTAATCATGCAATTTAACTTGTTTTGTAGGAAATATCATATACCTTCACCTACAAAAGAAGGACTACAACATTTGTTCCAGCAACAAAGATATCTATTGAAGATATTGAAGTTCCTAGGATCTGGGATGAAGTAATGGAAGAATGCTAGTACCAGTAGATCATGAAGGATGATGTTTGGGATGCAGTCCCAAGACCTGAAGGGAAGTCTATTCTGATTTCCAAATGGATCTATAAGATCAATCATGCTGTAGATGGTATGATGGAGAAATGCAAAACGAGGTTTGTAGTTCATGGCTTCTCCTAGAAAAAGGGATTGAGTATGAAGAGACTTCTACACCTATAGCTAGGCACACTTCTATCATATCAGTACTTGCTCTGGCTGTAGTGATGAAATGGAAGATACACCAGATGGATGTCAAGACAGCCTTCTTGAATGGTGTAGTCGAAGAGGAAGTGTATGTGGAGCAGCCACTTGGTTTTGAGACACATGACAGAAAGTAATATGTATGTAGGTTGAAGAAAGCCTTGTATGGTAGGATAGACAACTTTCTATCCAGTTTGGGATTTACCAAGAGAAAAGCAAATTCCAACCTTTACTACAAGGTTGAGGAAGGCAATCTAGTGATACTACTTTTGTATGCAAATAACCTGTTTGTTACAGGTGAGGATAGATTGATTGCCGACATGCAGCGGAAGCTTGCTGCCGAGTTCGAGATGAAGAACTTATGGATGATGCACTACTTTCTAGGCATGGAGGTGTGGCGGAGTGCAGATGGAATCTTCCTTGGACAAGGGAAGTTTGTAGTATAGATCTTGAAGACGTTCGGGATGATGGACTGCAAGGACATGGCCACACCTATGGCATTGAACCTGAAGCTTTTGTGTGATGCTTCATTTGATCTAGTTGATGTCACTGTGGATCTTCAAATGATTGGGTCCTTGAAGTACCTGATGAACACCAGACCAGATATTTTCTTTGCAGTGAACACATTGAGCCAGTTCCTGACAGATCTGAGGAGTGTTCACCTGGTTACTATAAAGCATATTCTGAGGTACCTGAAGGGTATAGTTGATTATGGGCTCAAGTATGATGCGAATCAAAAGTTTAACCCATAGGGTTATGTTGATTCAGACTGGGCAGGTAGTGCTGCAGATAGGAAGAGCACATCTGGGTGCTACTTCAGTATGGGATCAGTTGTGATCTCTTGGTTTAGCAGGAAGCAGTCCTACGTGCCACTAAGTACAGCCAAAGCAGACTATATTGCAGCTTGTTCGACTAGTTGCAAGGCAATATGGCTCCGAAAGCTACTGTCTGAGTTATTTGATCTCCCGCTGGAGGCTACTGGTATATTTTGTGATAACCATAGTTGTGTGAAGCTATCTGAGAACCTGATGTTCCACGACAGGTCAAAGCACATTGAGATCAAATATCACTATATCAGGGATATGGTGCAAAGAGGAGCTGTGAAGCTCCTGTATGTTGCAATGGACGAGCAGATTGCAGATGTGCTGATGAAACCACTAGCTAGAGTGAAGTTTGAATACTTCAGAGGGAGGCTTGGTGTTCTTTAGATTGACGACACTTCGAGGAAGAAGTGATGGACACATTTTCTAAAGCCATTCCAACCATGGTGAGAGGAGGATCCTTCCATGGAAATGGATGTAAGTGTTGGATGATGAGCATCAGGATGATGCTCCAGTTACTTGTCTATATATGCATCATGTTGGATGTTGGATATCATCAGTTGGATCATTTATATGTATGTATGCATCATGTTGGATGCTTGATATGATCAGTTGGATCATTTATATGTATCTACGCATCATGTTGGATGCTAGATATGATCAGTTGGATCATGTGTATGTATCTGTAGATGTATCAAGTGGATACATTGTATGATCAGGTAGATCATGTATGTTGATATGTATTAGGTATGATCAGGTGGATCATGTATTTGTATATGTATCAGGTGGATACATTGTATGATCCGGTAGATCATGTATGATGATATGTATCAGGAAGATACTGTGTATGTATCAGGTGGATGCATTGTATGATCAGGATGATCATGGATGATGAGCTTTAGGATGTTGCTCCAGATGACATGCATCAGAACGATGCAATGATGATGATCATGTGTACGTCAGGATGATGTATGGTGAGTATCAGGTTGATACTCTGTGGCCGTGGACAGGTTGTGCAGATAAGCATATAATTGTGCCCTGGGAGGTTTGCAAACTCTCTTTCTAGGTTTTACCGCTGGCGTATAATAGCTCCCTGGGAGATATAGCCAATGCTATTTCGAGGTTTTGCTTTGGGAGGACATATAATAGTGCCCTAGGAGGTTTGCAGATTCTCTTGTTAGGTTTTTCTGCTGGCATATAATAGCTCCCTGGGAGATTTGGAAAACGCTCTCTCGAGGTTTTGTCATATGGCATGTAATAGTGCCTTGGAAGATCCGATAGGTTGGGATGTGTTCCCGTAATAAGTCCTGGGATGCTCTTTTGAGGTTTTTCCATGATCACATGTAATATCTCCCTGGGAGATCCGATAGGTTGGGATGTGTTCCTGTAATAAGTCCTAGGGTACTCTTGCGAGGTTTTGTGGTGACCACATATAATAAGGCCCTGGGAGATCCGATAGGTTGAGTTGTGTGCTCATAATCAGTCTTGGGATTCTCTTTCGAGGTTTTGTGGTGGGGTCACATGTAATAGCTCCCTAGGAGATCCGATAGGTTGGGCTGTGTGCTCGTAATAGGTTTTGGGATGCTCTTGCGAGGTTTTGTGACACACATAATAAGTCGTGAGGATTCCACAATATGGCCAGTGATGATGAAGACCTATAGGTGGTGGGCCTACATTCAGTATGAAAAAGTACTGGCTCTATAGAACTTCCTATGACAAGTAGATTCAGATATTGATTGAGATAGAAGCAGCAGTGATGATGATGATGATTCAAGGATGATGATTCACTGATGATGATCCAAAGAAGAAGACTTGTGCTAGCAGATCTGTGTCAAGAAATACCTTCCTGGTTAAGAGGGAGTGTTGATGTATATGTAACTTCGGAATGTATTTTACCCATGTGTATTGTATTTCTATAGAGATGTTATTACTCCTCTATACGGAAGTGTTTGTATTCCTATATAGATATTATTATTCCTCTATACGGAAGTGTCGTCATTTATATTGTAAGTGTCGTAACTTATACTTGATGGGTTATTAGACCACCAAGTGTGGGGTCGGCCCGGATTAAGTTAACCATGGGTTATGAGGCTAAGCTATACAAGTCGACCCCATTAGTTTATTGGGAAGGACAAGACAAGTATAAATAGAGATCAGGAGATCTGTATTTGATCACTCATTACTCACACTTCTCTCACTCGAAAAGTGGCGCACATGTGAGGAGGAGGATCTGTTGCTAGGAGAAGACTATCTCTTGTACTTTGGTTGTACTTTGGTTGTATCATTATTCTTTCTATCATTGAGGAAATTGTGGGGTTTTTCACCTTCTTGGTTTTCCCCGGTGAAACTCTGTGTCTCTTGTGTGCTTGCATTATTGTGTCCATGATTGTTATTTTGTAGATATGCTATACATGTTATTCTCTTAGTTGAGATCTTAGATCAGATTGAAAATTCTGAAAAAGTAACAAAACCGTCCACAATTCGGAAGGAGAATGACTGATAACGATATCAAGCTACCGATATTCAAAGGAACAGGTCAGGAAAACCTTGATCAGCATTGGTTCCTTTGAGAAGCCGTATGGAGTGTAAAGCAAGTTCAAGATGACGCTGTGAAGAGAGCATAGCTCATCACTACTTTTAGAGATAGAGCATTACACTGGTTTATGAAGTATTCCCAAGCACAACCGAGAACCTTAGCAGACATCAAAGCCGCGATGTTAGCAGAATTCAAAAAGCCGAAGTCAGAATCACAATGCATAATTGAGTTGAAAGAAATTAAACAAAAACATAGTGATACAATATGGGAATTTTATAAAAAATTTAAAACATTGTTGGACCAAGTGAGCTTTGTTATAGCTCCGCAACAACACCAAGAGTGGTTCATTGCTACGTCGTTGCCCCATATAAGACAACCACAGATGTAAAAAGAGGTTGTATCACAGGCTGAGGCCTTGGAGATCGCGATGAAGTTAGAAGCTTCACCAATTGGAGAAAGTAGTTCCGGGATGTTACAGATCCAGAACCAGTTGGCTGCCTTGACACTAGAATTGCAAGGCATGAAGAATGGAAAGGAACAAAGACATGAACAACGACATGAAGTTTGGTGAACAGGATGCAAAGGAGAGGGCCACCCCATAGAACATTGTCCCTTATTTCAAGATTATCTTAATAGTGGTGCACCAAACACAATGAATATGAATCAAAACCAAGGCACCATGGCGTGAAATTTGTAGAAGCAGAGGACACCGACCTGAGGACTATTATCTGATACAGAAATATGTAAAAACATCTAAAAATGTATATTGTAATTTCTGTAAGTCAGTTGGACATGATGAATCCAACTGTCATGCTTATGAACTGATGGATGAAAGAAAGCGAGATATGGAAGCAATGCGAGGTCCTGGAATGTACCACGTGCAGGAAGAAAATCAACCAAAGCAAGAGAATAGCCAATATGATCAAGGTGGATATATATGCCATGGAGGTGGATACCGCGGGAGAGGAAGAAATGGTGTCCCAACTCAAGGAAGGGGCCGAGGCCAGGTAATTTGTTATAACTGTGTCCAACCAGGTCATGTATCTAGAGAATGTAGTAATCCATGCACCACATGCAACTACTATAAATCATTTGATCTTGTGATTGAAGACTGCCTCGTACTTGAAGTAGAAATGCAAAAGTGGAGAAGGACAGAAACTCCGAACACTAACATTCAGTTGATCGCAGCAGAGAATAGACCTACAGATCCAAGTGTAAATGCAGTAATGTGAAGCGGCGCTGATACAGGAAGAGGCAAAGTTGCAGAAGCTTCCACTTTTGGAACAACTGATGCTAAAAATACCCCTGGAGATACAGCAGGATATAGGAAAGCTCCTGGAAAAGCACCTCCTCTGAACTTATAGAAAAATAAAGAAGTATTTGAAGAGGCACGGGACATGTTCAAACAACCACCACCTAGTTTACCAAGAATCCAGCTCCGCAGTGAAGTACCTCAGATAGAATACATGCCACTAGCATATGATTAAATACACACTGCACCAGATACGCCCACTTTTGTTGCACAGTTCCTAAGGAGCTGCATCAAATTATTAAAGAACAAAGACACACTTATGGAATTTGAAAAACTTGTAAATCAGTATGAATCACACAGTGAGAGGAGAACTGCCCATGGTGCATTTCATAACATTAGAAGTCCGAAAAGAACCGGGAGAGAAATGTGGTTCACTGCACAGATTGGAGATTACGAGATGGACGAGCTCATCCTTGATCTCGGATATGAAGTAATGTCTTGACCAAGCAAACATGGCAAGCGATGGGGAAACCTAAGTTACAATGGTCACCTATAGAGTTAAGAATGGCTAATCAAGGCATAGTTATACCCTTGGGGAGGTTACCCAACACCATTGTCGACATTGCCGGAGTACAACGTTATGCAGACTTTGAAGTAATTGAAATTGTGGATGATAGCAATCCTTATCCAGCACTGCTAGGCATCGATTGGGAAATGACAAATGCCACAATCATAAACTTGAAGACAATGAAAATGATATTTGAAGGCAATGACATAAGGGTTGTCGCACCAATGGACCCTTCAAAAGGGGAGTGATATGTTGAACCGATTCAAGAGGAGTATAGAGCTCAAGATATCAACCGTATCTATAAGATGACAACAAATGTCATGGATTATACTCATCCTACTACCAATGGAACGCTCAGCTGGCGCTGCTATAGTTCTTGAATCTCAGACTCTGAGGAAGGATTAGAAAACTGGCAACATAGAATGCATGAAGTATCTGCCAGGAGATGCGCAGCAATTACAAAGTCACTCCATTGGATTGGAAAAAAGGTAAGTCCAATCCCCACTTATGATGGTATAGCTAATGTCTATTGATTTATCAAAGAATACATTGCAGCAGTTGCAGATGAACATCGCATCTCAGCATTAGACATGGCACTACGGGAAACACCTTCCAGATGGTGGGATATGCATAAAAATACATTGACAACTTGGGAACATTGCAGAATAAAAATACAAATCAGATTTGTTGATAAGGTCACACTACCATTTGAGAAATATAATGGTCAGATGGATCCAGGAGATCATATCGCAGCTTGTGTAGAATCTTGGAAGGAAAGACCACGGACAGAATGGGTACATCTCTTTGTGCATATGCTATAGGAGCACAGGAACCGCGGATTGGTTGGTCCTAACTACGAATTGCCAGAAGGATTTTAGTTTTCAAGATGACCATCTAACTATCCATGTAGCGCTGTAGCTGATCAAGCAAAAGATATTTATCCCACATCACAAGGAGGAAAACATAACACTAGAAGAGTTTTTTGAAACAAACAATGTACTTGGGAGTCTACAACCAGAATGGTCAGAACAGATAGAGCGGGCCTTGGACTACTATAACATAGCTGAAGAAGTTGCAGATAATGACGAGGAGGACCCACGCAACATAAAAATCCAAGAATCGGAAGGAGTACGTGAGGTAGAAGGACCTCCACTAGAAATTCTAGATATGAGAGGATCGGTTAAAATAAAGAAAGTGAACATCGGCACCCATGAAGAGCCGAAGTTCTCAGCAATAGGAGACTATTGGGATGATAATATAGTTGCAGAGATCGAGAGTATGTTACAAGAATATTAGGAAGTATTCCCGACCAAGTTCACCGAGATGAAACGAATTTTGGGAGACTTAGGAGTGATGAAAATCCCTCTTAAGCCTGGCGCTAAACCTGTGAAACAAAGACCATATAGATTAAATCTGCACTACAAAGAATGAGTTAAGGCAGAAATCGACAAGATGCTTGATGCAGGGATTATTGAGACGGTTGAAGAATCTGAATGGATAAGCCCGATGGTTGTCCAAGATAAGAATACAAAAGGTGAGATGAGGATCTGTGTTGATCTAAGAAAACTAAATGATGCTTCAATGCATAACTCATTTCCTACTCCTTTTACCAACGAAGTACTTGATAACTGTTGAGCCCATAATTGGCCTCTTTTAATCATCCTCGATCACCTTTTCTTCCCCTGTCCTACACCATTTAGCATGTTAATCAGACCTGTTGTCCTCACTTTATTCCCCCAAGCTGCCAAGGTATGACTGATCATTGCTCTATCTTACTAATGCTTATGATTGTGATAATTAAGGCTTTTATCTCTCAATTGTGCTAACATGTTATGATTTATGAAGGTAGTTTGAGATAAGTGGACTACAGGAAGGTGGGGCTGAACAAGTCTTGAAAGGAGGGGTGTTCGCTGCTTAAAAAGGATCCTCGGGGCTCAGATCATTAATTAAGGCACATGGTTCCAATATAACATCCTAGGTGGAGCTGTGACAGGGCAGCTGTAATAGAATGCGCTATAATTGGAGATCTTTAGTATGTCGTTGCTCGAGTATAGTTGTGATCTGGAAAGATCGCCACTCTTGGGCCAATCAACAGCTTTCTCGCATTTTTATGTCTCTACTTTGCCACGTATTGTAACAGCTAGTGTTATTTAGGGTGCCTGAAGATCAGAGATCTTCATGGCTGCCCATTATTAGGATTGGATGTTATGATCTATATGTATAAATATGGGGAGCTTCCTCGACCCAGGGGGTTGAACAACAGAGAATTTATTCATTGTATTAGCAGTAAAAGCAAACTATGTAATCATTCTTCTGTTAATATGAGTTACCTCTGAGTTAAAGGAACCTTATGTTGTTCAGCCAACATCTCTGTGTGAAGGTTGGGCCCGTCTTCCACAGAGATTGCTGAGTTAAATTAGGACTCTTTAATTTATTGTTGTGTGATGTTTTGTTGATGATATCTCCTTTGTACGTAGCAGTAGTAAGTGTGGTGTGGATTTCTAGTATAATTAAGATTATATTTCTTTGAGATTGGCAAGTAGTACAGAGTGACAGTCGACTGAGTAAGAAACTTTATGCAATTTGTGTGACAGTTGTACACAGCCTTGTTCATATTGCAGTTAAGTTGTGATCCCATGAGCCCTTACAATTTATCTTTCCTGTTATGATTGTTTATTTTCATTCCTGTAGTTCAATCTTTTAGAGAAGCTGAACTGAATCCTTTTCAATTGAATTTCTAGATTAATATTCAGTTTATGCTTATGGTTTTCAAGAGTGATCAGATTGAAGAAGTGAGTTACTTGTTCTAGGATGTGAATAGGATTTCTTTTTATCTGCAATTGTCTTTGAATCTTATATTGTTTCTTGTTGATGCATGGTAGAAAGGAATTGAAATTATAGTATTTAGAAAGCAATTGGGATTACACAGATCTTTGGGATGGACATAGTTGTTAGAGGATAAAAGTATTCAATTATAGTGATTTGGTGTTTAAGCATAGACTGCGCATCTATCCTTTGAAATAAAAGACTTTCTTGGGTTGACAATAAATCTCGTCTGCTCTGTATGATTGGAATAATCTATCTGCATATAGGGTGCTCGACATTTTGGCGCCATTGCCAGGGAAGGATAAAAATTAAACACTAATCATTAGTTGCATCTGGTAATTGTTTCTAGTCAGTCTTTTCTTTGTTGAAATGATTCGGTTCGCATGAATACGAGGAGGGTAAAATGTGATCACCTCCGAACTCCCAAAACCCCACAAAATAGTAACAGTGCATGTGGCTCAGGTCGTGGTCGAGGACCACCGTTGGGCAAAAGGACATTCATCGACGATCTTGTTGACAGAACTGATTCATCCACAAGGGCTCGTAATCAAGAAACTCCTATAAGAAGAAACCCTGCTGATCCAGGGGTGCCAGCGTCCATGGTGGAGAATACACGAGCAGCCGTGACTCCCTTTTATATCCCTGCCGAGGAAGACACAGCTGTTACAATGGGACCTGCTGCTACGACTGAGGAAGATGCAGCTGTTACAACTGAGGAAGACGCAGCTGTTACAACTGAACCTAATGGTAGAGGTCCGATCTACCACATTTACGGGAAGGCTGTAACTGAAGAAGAGTGGACGCAGTTCCACCAGAATTTTGTTGATCAGGAACAAAACAAGGAAAAGAACGCAGGAACGAACGAAGAAGAGAAAACAGAAGAGAAGATGAGTAACAGACACGAGACCGACGAGGAAGAGGCAATGGTGGAAAACTATCATCATGAAAATTACTCCCTGCCAGAAGGAACGATGGCTACATTGCAATTTCTGATTCAGCAGCCAGAAGGGACCGCCCCTATGAAGAACATCTCACCATCGGTGTTGCCTCGCTTCCATGGAAGGGCGGCAGAAGATCCAGACGAATTCCTTTTTGAATTCGATATCCTCTGTCGCAGCTATGATTATGTCACCGATGCCCAAAAGCTAAAACTTTTTCCCGCCACCCTGAAGGACAACGCATTACGATGGTTCATGAGCCTTGGAGGAGGAACCATTGCTAATTGGGATAAGATGAAACAAGTGTTCCTGGAGAAATATCAGGAATATTGCAACACCAAGGACAAAAGAGAGGAATTATTCAAAATGGTGCAGAAGGAGGACGAAAGTCTGGAGGATTTTGTAGAAAGGCTGTTGTACAATGTGCAAAGAGCCGGGCAGACGAACATGGGGCTGGACATGCTCAAGATAATCTTGCTTCATGGGATCAGGGATGATTGTTTAGACTTGTTAAATCTGCTAGGAAAGGGAGACATCTCCAAAGAACCTTTTGGGAAGATTGTGGAACTATGTAAGAGATACTCCAGGGGATCTTCCAGTAACAATAAGCGGGACAAACGGGATAAGCTGGAATGTGATGTCTTCGACAGAACTTAGATGTCATCCAACAGAGGAGCTACCCGTGCAGAGATAGGCAATCTCCTTGAAAATTTTAAAATAGAAATGATGAGCTCCATCTCTTCGGAGATTGATTTCCTGAAGGCAAAACAAAAGCAGGCAGTGGAGGATATCACACTAGGTGTGTTTTGTCCCCGATGTAGAAAGAATCATCCACTGAAAGAATACCCACTTGATAAGGTAGAAGTATGTCAGTTGTGTGAGCTGAACCATGACATGAAAGAATGTCCCTCACTTCCTCAAGTGAAGGCTGTTATGCAGGCATCAACTCCAGAAGTGGAATCAGCCTATTTCATTGCACAGAAGAAACCTTGGCAGCCTCGAAATCAAGGTATACCTCTAGACTCTTTTCCATTTTTGAATAATATGAGCAATTGGAATAATAACATGCAAAATGTGAATACACAATTCCCTTCAAATTATGCTCAGTGGAATCCTTCCCAACCTGCAATGCAAAATTATAACTCATGGGGTCCTTGGACATAGCCACCACATCAATCTACGTCGTGGTATCCTGGATGGAGGAACTTCCATCTTGGGAACCAGTTTCCTCAACCACCTCCACCTCAACAGTCACCATATTCTCCTCCATACCCTCAATTCCCTCAATATCCTCAATACCCACCTCAGCAGTCGCAGCTGCAGCTGCAGAATAATTCTATCCCTAATATACCAATACGGCCTCAGCTGCCTGCCCAACCTAATCCTAACCCAAATAATAAAATAGTTCATCAATTGGAAACTATCAATATGTCGACCTACTCTCTTTCCCCTGTACCTTGTAATGATATTCGTCTATGATCTAGGAAAATAGTAGAACCCGTAATTACCAAAGATGTTCCATCTTCTGTGCATAAAGAAGGAGGGAGTTCACAGCATCCATCCGATATAGTTCCTATCACTGAAGATGCTGAGCATCCCTTAGATGGGACGGCTGAAACATCAAATGAGAAATCAGACAATACGCAGCCTACCCAGCTGATAAGTCAACCACCATACCCCGAGAGACTAATGCTACTGAAAGTAGGAGGGCAACCTCAGTTTAACCTCCTAGGAAAGTTAAGGAATCTTTATGTCAAAATACCCCTTCTTCAAGCTCTTCAAGACGTCCCTATTTATGCCAGAACCATTCGGGACCTGTGTACTAAGAAACCAGGGAGAAAACCTAGAGATCCTCCCACTGTTCATGTCATAGGGAATTTATCTGCTTTGATAACATGAAAAACCCCTGTGACCAAGTATGATGACCCTGGCAATCCTACTTTCACTGTACATATAGGACAAACGCAGATACCCAACATGCTAGTTGACTTAGGAGCAACGATCAATGTCATAACAATTGAGACTGTAAAGAATCTTGGACTCACTAATTTTAGACTGACCCCTACCATTTTAGAGTTGGCAGACAGATCCACCATTAGACCCGAAGGGATTCTGGACGACCTTGTCATCTCAGTAGATTCATGGGAGTACCCCACTGACTTTTTGATATTACAACCAAAATCACAGCTGGGAGGACATCCATTGATCCTGGGGAGGCCTTGGTTGGCCACAGCTGACGCTTGCATCAACTGTCGATCAGGGTCCATGACTATATCTGATGGTACAGAGACTAAAAACCTCACCCTGTATCCTCCAGCTCGGCCAAGTCTAGAGGCTGAAACTTCCCTTTGGATAGAGAAGGAGGAGGAGGAGGATGTTCAGCCACTATTAACTATAGGGAAGGCCTTAACTTTTAAAAATGAAACAGAAGATGATGCTATTAGTAATTTTATTAGTGAACCTGCTTGAGTGGATAAAGAGGTCTATCAAATCCTAAACATTACCCTTGGTAAGGAAGAACAAGAAAATCTTATGGAAGAAGCACTAGTTGGTGACACAAACATAATCCCAGTTTTGAAAAGTTCAAAAAGTATTCCTATTGAGGTAGAGCCTGGAAGGACTTTGAATATCAACCCTGGTCTCTCCTTAGAGGAACAGACGTGCCTAATCAGTCTCTTGAAGGAACATAAGGGGGCATTTGCCTGGGAGTATACAGACATGAGGGGCATTCCCTCTAATATGTGCACCCACCATATTTATATTAAAAATGACTCCCGGCCTGTGTGCCAACCCCAACGATGCATGAACCCCAATCTGAGGGATATAGTGAAGGAGGAAATCCAAAAAAATTTGCAAGCAGGATTTATATATCCTATTTTAGATAGTGAATGGGTTTCCCCACTCGTAATTGTACCCAAGAAAAATGGTAAATGGAGAGTCTGTGTTGATTATAGGGAACTGAACAATGCTATGCAAAAGGATCATTTCCCTTTTCCCTTTATTGACCAAGTACTTGATACCCTATCAGGGAAGAAGTTCTTCTCCTTCCTAGATGGGTTCAGTGGGTACAATCAAATTCAGATTGCTCCTGAAGACTAGGATAAGACCACCTTCACTTGCCCCTGGGGAATGTTTTCCTATAGAGTGCTTCCCTTTGGTTTATGTAATGCACTAGCAATGTTTCAAAGAGCCGTAATTGGCATATTTTCTTAATTAGTTAATGATAGTATGGAAGTCTTTATGGAATATTTTACTCCCTATGGCAAGGATTTTGAGGAAGTACTGGAAAATTTAAAGAAGGTTTTAATTCGCTGCGAACAGACTCAGCTCTCATTAAGCACTGAAAAGTGTCATATGATGATGAGTGAGGGGGTGGTATTAGGGCATTTCATCTCTACTAATGGCATTCAGGTGGATCCTTCAAAAATTAAGGTGATAAAAAATATACCAACTCCTTCAACTCAGAAAGAGGTGCGAAGTTTTCTCGGACATGCTGGATATTATCGGAGGTTTATAGAAAACTTCTCCAAACTTGCTTCTCCTTTGTTTTCTCTGTTAATGAAGGATGCATAGTTTGTGTGGAGTGAAGCATGCCAGATAGCGTTTGATAAGCTTAAGGAGAAGATGTCCATAGCTCCTATCCTAAGGGGACCTAATTGGACCCTACCCTTGCATATTTCCTCAGATGCTTCTGATACCGCCATTGGAGCAGTATTAGGACAGCAGGATGGTCAAGTACCTTATGCCATCTATTATGTTACTAAAAACTTAGCCCCTGCTGAACTTAATTATACTGTTACCGAAAAAGAATTTCTTGCTATTGTTTACTCTATTAATAAATTTCGGCATTACATTACTGGGTATCCTACATTTGTGCACACTAACCACTCTGCCATTAAATATTTAATGAACAAACCTGTCACCAATGCCAGAGTGACCAGGTGACTCTTATTATTGCAGGAATTTGATATTACCATTATAGATAAACCTGGAAAAGAAAATGTTGTTGCTGATTTTTTATCTCGTTTCACTAACAGTGATGACAGTTTTCCTATTGAGGACTCTTTTCCAGATGAACATCTATTTGCACTTTCACCTCATTCCCCCTTGTATGCAGACATCGCTAATTATTTGGTTGCAGGAAAGCTCCCGCCACACATGTCTAAATGAGAAAAGAGAAAAATTATCCAGCAAAGTGCCAGGTATTGTTGGATCAATGATCATCTCTTCTACACAGGGCCCGATCTTGAGATTAGGAGATGTGTAAGGGAAGATGAGATCTTGCACATACTGAAGGCCTGTCATGATGGGCCTTGTGGGGGACACTTTGCAGACAAAAGAACAGGGCATAAAGCGCTAAGGATGGGCTACTATTGGTCGACTTTGTTCAGGGATACTAAAAGGTGTGTTCAGTCCTGTGACAGCTGCCAAAGGATGGGCCAGCCTAATAAAATAGATCAAATGCCTCTACAACCTCAAATAGTAGTTGAACCATTTGATAGATGGGCACTGGATTTTGTTTGCCCTATCAGCCCTCCTTCCAGATAGAAAGATTACATTCTGGTCTGTACTAATTATATGACCAAGTGGGTAGAGGCTGTAGCTTTGGCTAAGGCTAATGACTAGGCGGTGATTGATTTCCTGTACAGTGAAATCTTTACCCGCTTTGGGGTACCAAAGGAAGTAGTTACCGATGGGGGACCGCAATTCATCTCACACAAATTTGAATCCTTGCTTTGGAAGTATCATGTGTAGCATAGGGTGGATTCACCTTACCACCCCCAGGCCAATGGTCAAGGGGAAAGTACTAATAAAGTTATTGAAGCAATCCTTACTAAAACAGTTAAGAGCCATCGAAAGGATTGGGCTAACAAGCTTCCGGAAGCACTGTGGGCATATCGCACAACTTGGCGCAACACCATAGGGTTCTCTCCCTATGATCTAGTGTATGGTAAGAGTGCCATCTTTTCGATTGAGTTTGAGATCAAAACCCTGAAAACAACCACCGAAATGAATCTGGATGTAATGGAAGCCCAAAAGAGAAGATTGAATCAACTAAATGAATTGGATGAGAAACGGTTAGCTGCAGTAGACCAGACTATGTTGCTTCAGCAATAGAGATCCAGCTGGCATGACCGATTTATTAAAAAGAAAATCTTCCATGAGGGAGACTGGGTGCTACTATATGAATCCAGGTTCAAGAGGGATTTTAAAGGTAAATTACGTACAAGATGGCTGGGTCCATATTTGGTCGATAGGGTATTTAACAACGGCACTATTCGTCTGGTGAACATCGATGAAAACCATATACCATTACTTGCTAATGGCCACAGACTGCGACTGTATCGTAATCCTATTTCGAAAGATGCATTCATTTCGCAAATTGCCGCCGATCCAGATTATCAGCTGGCACCAGAGCAGGAATTTCTCTCTACCCTTGCCAATCCTTAAACTGAAAATCCCATTTTAAATTACTGTACATAAATAACTTTCTAATGTAGCGTATAATTGTTTTTTTTCTTTTCTTTGCATTTGATCTTTTCGTTTGCTATTGTTTTTCAAAAAAAAAAAATTCAAGGAAGCGCCAGGAGAATGACCAGATTGGGCCTGTCAAACGAGAGTCGCCCTGTACCGTCCTGTGCTATATTTCCCTTTTTCTTTAAAAAAAAAAATAAAAATTTCAGCAGCTGCGACATATTTCCCGGTAGCTACAACATCTTTTCTGGCAGCTGCGACATATTTTCCGGCAGCTGCAATATCTTTTCCGACAACCGCCATATCATCTCCCGGCAGCTGTAAAATCATTTTCCCGGCAGCCGTGAACCATTTCCCAGTAGCTGCAATATCATTTCGCGCCAACCGTAAAATCATTTTCCCGGCGGCAATAAACCCTTTTTCCTAGCAGCTGTGAACCATTTCTCGGCAGCTGCAACATCTTTCCCAGTGGCTGCAACATCTTTTACTGGCAACCGTGAACCATTTCCCAGCGGCTGCAATATGGTTTTCCCGACAGTCGTAAAACCTTTTTCCCGGATGCCATGAACTGTTTTCCGGTGGCTGCAACATATTTCCTGGTAGCTGCAACTTATTTCCTGGCAACTGCGACATATCTCCCCGCGCCGTAAAACTTTTCCCTGGCAGCTGTGACTTTTTTTATTCTGATAGCTGTAAAACCTTTTTCCTGGCTGCCGTGAACCGTTTTCCGGTGGCTGCAACATATTTCCGGGAGACTATGACATATCTCCCACCACCGTAAAACTTTTCCCTGATAGCCGTAATTTTTCCCGATCCCATAAATACTTTTCCCGGTGGCCGTGAATCTTTTCTAGCGGCTGCAACATCTTTTTCGTCGGTCGTGATATCATTTCTCGCAACTTGCATTGGTAACTCCTGTGTTAATGGAAGAATTGCTCTAACCCTCCTAAGCTATGGCTCTGATTCATCCTAGTCGTGCTGGCGAACTCATCATTCCAACCCCGAGGACGCGATGGTTTGTGTTTCACTAGCAGAAGGAATTATTGCATTATTTATGACTGTGCACGAGTTTGGTTCCGCAACGTCACCAACTACACGCTCCACCATTCTCCATAGGATATTTGACGCACAGTCTCATTAGGTATGGCTTTCACTTATCACGTGATTAAGTGTTGATATAATTGAACAATATCAGTCGTACCTTTATACGTATCGCCATTATGCCTAATTAGACCTTTCCCTCGTATGACGTAAACATTAATAACTGCCACCTTCCCCAATACGGAATGGAAATTTTGAACGTTTTTCTGTGCTCAACTTTCCAAATTTGTCCATCTCTTCAACATCTCTGCTCAGCGATTCGTGCATCCTCTGTGTTGCAACTTCTATTCTCAGATTTTGTCATCTGTGGGATAGCAACTTCAGCTTGCAGCCAGGACCATGGGGATTCCAGTTCATCATGAACCTTTGAATACACAGGAACTCAGGAAAAATCTTCAAGTTCTTGCCATCTTTCAAGCCGCCGACTGGCTCAAATTTTTTGAGCGACTAGATGAATTCAATCGGGAAGCAGCCTTGCAATTTGCTTTAAACCTCACCAAAACTCACTCCATGGTGTGGGGGCTACGCATAGAAGTCTCCGAGGTCATTATATCCGAGGTTACTGCCATCCCGCTGGTGGAAAAGCCATGGTTTAACCGATAAGTCCCCACGACGACTGCACGGGAAGCATTTTTACTGGAGGGGGAGCAAGTAGAATCATCAAGAAGAGGGATCGCACTGCACTCATTGCCGCGGCCATGGGACCAGGTTGCTGTCTTTCTCAAGAAGTACATCACTTGTGAAGGTAGATATCAAACTGTGTATAATTATGATCTCCCTTTACTTTCTCATCTCCGCCATGGCATTTTATTAAACATTCCATATTATCTACTGCATGACTTGTGTCATATGGTGGAATTTGTCCAGTCTGCTAAGCACCCACTTTCCTCCCTCACCCACCATGGCCTTATCAAATTAATAATTGTAAGAACCCTTTCCCAGCATCATATAACCTGGGAACAATTCACAGCTCGAGCTCAGCAACCCTCCCCCTTGCGGGTTGTCCCATTACAGTAGGTATGAGTTCCACCACAACAGGAGGACCGGAGTCCCTTCACTGAAGTTGGGGGGGGGATGAAATTGAAGAAGAACAACAACTGGAGGCACAAGCAGAGCCATCTGGGGGGGATGAAACTATATAAGAAGAACAACAACCGGGGGCACAAGCAGAGCCATCTGGGGAGTATGAAACTATATTAGAAGAAGAGCAACCGGGGGCACAAGCAGAGCCAGTTGGGGGGGATGAAACTCTAGTAGAAGAAGAACAATTGGGGGCACAAGCAGAGCCATTGGGGGAGGATGTAGATAAAAACCCTGTGGAAAACCCAGATAACAGGGAAGCTCCGACAGCAGAAGGTGAAATTGGAGCAGCATTAAATGCTACGACAAGTGAACCTGAAGGTGACAAAGCCGGGGCAATAGAAGAAAACATTGAGCTGGTAACTATTGAATCCTCACCTGAGTGGGTAGGAGGAGCTTTAATTGAAGAATAACAGCATGAGGAGCAAGAAAACATTCCTTCGACCTCAGCTGTGAATCCCTATATACCATCTCCACAAAAGAAAACACCACAGAGGAAAAGAAAGAGATCAATCAATGAATTTAACATAACAGCACCAATCAGAAAGAAAAGAACTAGATCAGCTACAGTAGCAGAAGCAGCCAGAAAAGGATGGGCAACCTTAGAAGCATAGGTTGAGCCCCCGATCCTTGTACCGAGACCAATGGATGCTCCACAAAGGCCAGTTGAGGAAGAACCCGGAATTGAAGGACTTCTGGCTGAGAACACATCGTTAAAAGAGGACCTCCAAGTACTTCGAAGGGAATTGGAAACCTGGAAGGAAACCTACAGAAAACTAGGTGAAAGAAAACTATATACATTGGTAGAGGCTGCAGATCAACTGAAGGAATCAAACTCTACCGAGCCTGGCAAGGAAGATGAATGAGTAACCTGTCCTGCCTGTGGAGAAATCTTTAAGGAGGCAGGCCACAAGATTATACTTCGTACCTGCTCAACAAAACAGGCCACGCCAACAATAGAGGAAGCTGCAGAAAAAGAAGATGCTGCCACACAAGAACCAGCATCTTTAACCATCCTTGCTAAAGCTTCCATAAATCCTGTGACAGAAGAGCTAAGGAATGAAATCATGTATGATGATGGGGATAAAGAATATACTGTAACCCCAGAATGCTCCCATGACACAGAGATTATAGAGTAGATGGGAGAAGAACCTGGAATGGAGGACACTATGAATCTTAATGAAGAATTTTATACTGTAACCCCAGAATGCTCCCACGACACAGATATTTTAGAAGCTGAGCCACAAAGACAAGACATTGATAAACTTGAACAGGGTGTTGTAACACAAGAACCAGCAACCCTGAGTAAACTTGTCCAATTGGCCGAGCAGATGGGAGAAGAACCTGGGATAGAGGACACTCTAGAGTTTAATGAAGAACTCTGGGTTGTAACCCCAGATGGTTCCCATGACACAGAGCTCATAGGAGAATAATTGCAACAACAGGAGGATGAAGAGGCAAGCCAGGATGTTGCTACACAAGAACCAACATCCTTGAAGGCTGCAGCAGGAACTCCTGGATTTCAATTAGGACATAACCCTGGAATGGATATCATTCCTGATACGCAGTGGAGTGAGGATGAACAGGTACAGACACAATCCTTAGGTGACACCAAAATATTGGAGGAGGAGCTGCATAATGAGAAAGATATCCAATCTCAGTAGCAGAAGGACAAAGAAGACACTGTTACACAAGAACCAGTGTCTCTGAAAGTAATGAAGGTAGCTGCTACACAAGAACCAACAACTCTCATATTAAACTTAGATGTGTTGGAAGACACTCTCCCACAAGAACCAGTGTTTCTACCTCCTAGAGATGTCATTGATTTGGACTCAGATTAGGATTTCCTTTTAAGTCCTCCCCAGGCACAGCATATAA
This sequence comes from Larix kaempferi, assembly GCA_027924585.1. NCBI lineage: Eukaryota > Viridiplantae > Streptophyta > Pinopsida > Pinales > Pinaceae > Larix > Larix kaempferi. Next base: position 682,102 of record BSBM01001595.1, on the reverse strand, counting down.
TGAGACTGCAGGAAGAAGCGATTTCCACTTGCACCAACTGCATTTCCAGACACTAGCAGGTAGCATTGGAAGGGGAACAGTGATGCTGGATGGTGTTGGGTTACTCACAGAGGCTTTTTAAAGACAGATGAGGTGCTTGAGTTTCCCTACAATTTTTCCTCTCTCCATGGATAGAGCTCAGTATAAGACTCAGATTCTGAATGATGCAGGTTGTTGCATGAGGACATGCAACAGGGTAGTTCGGGGTAGATGTTGAGCCCAGAATTGGCCTCTTTTAATCATCCTCGATCACATTTTCTTCCCCTGTCCTACACCATTTAGCATTTTAATCAGACCTGTTGTCCTCACTTTATTCCCCTAAGCTGCCAAGGTATGACAGATCATTGCTCTATCTTATTAATGCTTATGATTGTGATAATTAAGGCTGTTTATCTCTCAATTGTGCTAACATGTTATGATTTATGAATGTAGTTTGAGATAAGTGGACTACAGGAAGGTGGGGATGAACAAGTCTTGAAAGGAGGGGTGTTCGCTGCTTTAAAAGGATCCTCGGGGCTCGGATCATCAATTAAGGCACATGGTTCCAATATAGCATCCTAGGTGGAGCTGTGACAGGGCAGCTGTAACAGAATGCGCTATAATTGGATATCTTTAGTATGTCATTGCTCGAGTATAGTTGTGATCTGGAAAGATCGCCACTCCTGGGCCAATCAACAACTTTCTCACATTTTTATGTGTCTACTTTGCCACGTATTATAACAGCTAGTGTTATTTAGAGCACCTGAAGATCAGAGATCTTCATGGCTTCCCATTATTAGGATTGGATGTTATGATCTGTATGTATAAATATGGGGAGTTGCCTCGACCCAGGGGGTTGAACAACGGAGAATTTATTCATTGTATTAACAGTAAAAGCAAATTGTGTAATCATTCTTCTGTTAATATAAGGAGTTACCTCTGAGTTAAAGGAACCTTACGTTGTTCAGCCAGCATCTCTGTGTGAAGGCTGGGCCCGTCTTCCACATAGATTGCTGAGTTAAATTAGGACTCTTTAATTTATTGTTGTGTGATGTTTTGTTGATGATATCTCCTTTGTACGCAGCAGTAGTAAGTGTGGTGTGGATTTCCAGTATAATTAAGATTATATTTCTTTGAGATTGGTAAGTAGTACAGAGTGACAGTCAACTGAGTAAGAAACTTTATGCAATTTGTGTGATAGTTGTACACAGCCTTGTTCATCTTGCAGTTAAGTTGTGATCCCATGAGCCCTTGCAATTTATCTTTCCTATTATGAATGTTGATTTTCATTCCCATAATTCAATCTTTTAGAGCAGCTGAACTGAATCCTTTGCAATTGAATTTCTAGATTAATATTCAGTTTATGCTTATGGTTTTCAAGAGTGATCAGATTGAAGAAGTGAGTTACTTGTTCTAGGATGTGAATAGGATTTCTTTTTATCTACAATTGTCTTTGAATCTTATATTGTTTCTTGTTGATGCATGGTAGAAAGGAATTGAAATTATAGTATTTAGAAAGCAATTGGGATTACACAGATCTTTGGGATGGACATAGTTGTTAGAGGATAAAAGTATTCAATTATAGTGATTTGGTGTTTAAGCATAGACTATGCATCTAACCTTTGAAATAAAAGACTTTCTCAGGTTGACAATAAATCTCGTCTGCTCTGTATGATTGGAATAATCTATCTGCATATAGGGTGCTCGACAATAACATGGGAGGAAACGAGGCATACTCTTTTACTCATGGGTTTTATGGATACCATCAGATTATAATTGATCCGAAAAACAAACACAAAACCACTTTTGCAACTGAATGGGGTTCGTTCCAGTATACAATAATGTCATTTGGATTGAAGAACGCACCAACCATATTTTCTAGAGTAGTGATCGCAACATTTAAAGAATTCATGCGCACGTTTTTAGAGGTTTACTTTGATGATTGGACCATTTTTGGATTCCTGAAGAACCATGCTGCAAACCTCAAGATGATGCTAGAAAAATGCAGACAGCACCAGATTTCTTTGAATTTGAATAAATTTATTTTTTGTGTTCCTTATGGGATTCTGTTGGGACACATTGTGTGTAAGCAGGGATTAATGGTTGACCCTACGAAGATCGCAGTTATTGTAAATTTGTCTACACCAAAATTAGTTAAGCAATTGTGCACTACATTAGGGCATACTAGTTACTACAGGAAATTCATAAAAGGATATGCCCAAATAACCACAACAATGGAGAAGCTTTTAAAGAAAGATGCACCATTTATTTGGAATGAGAACTGTGAGAAAGGATTCAACACATTAAAAAAGAAGATGGTCACTGCTTCGATACTACTTTTTCCAGACTGGGAAAAGCCATTTCATGTCCATGTTGATGCTTCATGTATAGCATTGTGAATTGTTCTTTCCCAGCCAGGGGAAGGAGGCATTGATCATCCCATTGCATTTTCCAGCAGAAAACTATCATTTTTTGAGAAGAACTATACCACTATACTGAAAGAGAAGGACTTGCAATGGTATATGCACTACAAAAGTTCAGGCACTATTTGCTTGGTGCACACTTCTCTATGTTTACCGACCATTCTGCATTGAAATACCTGGTCAATAATCCAGTGTTAGGGGGGTGGATATGTAGGTGGATACTACTCTTCCAAGAGTATGATTTTGAAATAGTGGTTAAGCCAGGAAGGTTAAACCTAGGACCTGATCATCTATCTAGGATCAAGTCAAGAGAAGAGCCAAAAAATATTGAAGACACCATGCCTGACATGCAATTGTTTGCTATACAGGTAGTCGATGATTATTATCAAGACATAATCAACTTCTTAACCATAGGGTTCGCACCTAAAGAATCCACTACGCAGTAGAAGAAACAGTTGGTAGTACAAACCGTGGACTTCAGCATTATCACAGGTAAACTATACAAATTAGGACCTGATGAAGTACTCCGAAGGTGTGTATTAGACCATGAAAAGCAATATATATTAGCCGATGCACATTCAGCAATAGCATGAGGCCACTACGCAGGAAGAGATACTGCACAGAAGGTTGCGTGCAAGGCTATGGTGGCCAACAGTCCATAAAGATTCAAAGGAACATTGCCAGAGCTGTGATGTATGTCAGAGGACAAGAAAACCATCACAAAGAGATGAAATGTCATTGAATCCTTAGCTGACCTTAGAAAAAAAGATGATGAAATACTGCGAAGCAACTGCGCACAACCTATGATCACCTACTGCGCCACTTGATGCAATGTTCCAAAAAAATAGCCATTACAGTTTCGGTCGAAAAATAACCTTTATACAGTACTTTCCTATCGATCACTCGAGCATTTAAAGCAACTATAACCATTTTGAATTGGTTAATGATGGAAATGACCGATATCTTTCATAGATTTGGCTAACAACTACACCATTTAATGCTTATCTCACCATTAGAAGGAGCGGAGGAAAGCTAGTTGTGCCTATAAATACCATTGTATTCTATCTCACGAGCGTTACCCAACACTTAGAATTTATTGCGGACATTATTTTCCAAGTTATTCTGCAAGCTAGAAGGTATCCTATTGAGAAAGCCCCAAGTGAATGTCTGAAAAATATTCAGTAGAACAAGAACTCACGCTACCAGAAGCTGTGAAGGTATTTCAATACGGAGGTATTGAAGGGTTAATGAGAACCCCTATAAAGAACATTGTCAAAGATAAGCCTGAAGCAACCCGAAGATCACCGAGGCATGTTGTATCCATGGAGCCCAAAGGAAAGGAACAGCAACAAAAAGTGAAGTTACCACCCATAAGATAGGTACTGCAGAAGGGTCTGCAGACCACTAAGGAAATTCCACTCACATTCATGCCTAACTATATCTCACCGAGGGCAAAGGGTGCGCCAATGGTGAAGCTACCAAAGAACACAAAATACTATATTCCACTGTCACCAATTTCAAAACATGTGAAGTTGGTAGATAATATCCTCGATAAAATACAAGAATGTAAATGGGAAGACTATGACCTACTACAAATACAAAAGGATGACAATGAACCAAGGTTTCCACAGTTCCATCCAGACAAGTATATGTGCTGGAAGAAAGATGTAAAAGGAAACCATAACTTAGTCGCATAAAGTTGGTTATCTGGAGTTGCGGAGTTGGGACCATTAAATCTATTATGACTCCTTCATTTTGACAGGTCGCCGGAATTCAATGCAGTAGTGCAAACCTTAATGGCACGCATGCACCAAGGATACATGTGGCTCGATCGTAACGTCGACCCCAACATTGATTTGATCCATCGCATAACAGGTTTGAGCAAGAGAGGCGCAGACCCAAGGAAATTCTTCCAAGGAAAAAGTAAGGATAAAGAAGTAACCACATTAATGAAACAGGATACACCTGTTGCAAAGGGAAAGAGAGGTTATCAGTTTCATGATATAAATGACAACACAACAAATTTTGTCACACAACTATTAGCTGGTAAAATTATAAGGAAATGTAGACCACTAGAAGTAACTGCAGGCATTGTATTGCTAGGAGCAAGTGCCGCAGAAGGAGAGAAGTATAACTGGTGTCAGTAGCTACTGAATGAATTCCTGGATGAGTTGCTTGAAGTACAAGTAAGTGGAACATATTTCCACTTCACATGGTTGATATTCCTAATGGTGTTTGTCAGTTGGAAGGAACCAATGGATTACATCGGCATGATCATTGATAGAAATGACTGTAGAGGACCACGCTATTAAAACCTATGGGCGAACCTAGATACGCAGAAGCAGCATGCAATGAATGACATTTTTCACACCCACTAGAATCAACTACATGATGTCATCACCGTCACGCCGTGCATATCAAAACAGGTAACAAGCAAATACATACAAACTGTAAATTTTTATGCTAACATGCGTTGCATTGAAATCTCAGCAAAAGTGCAAAGGAGGAACATAGAATGGTTCGAGGGACGCTATCACATGATAGAGGAAGATATTGATCTTTCTCATGAAAGAATGGACTGCGCAGTATCGAGTCGATATATTTTACATTCTAAGCGATGATGGGGAGTACAATCCAATTCCATGCCCCATTACTGAAGAACCCGCAAAGACAAAGGAACTAAAAAGTCCACTACACCAAAAGAGACAACGAAAAAAGTCCAAAGCAAGTAAGGAAAAAATTGATACAGTCCTTAAAGAGGATGATTATGAAATAGTCACTCAGGTCATCAATGAAAAGATGGAATACATGATGATAGAGAAGGAGAAGAAGGAAAAGGTGCTTCACGAAACCTTGAAGGAGAACATTAATAAGTTGGAGGTGATTACGGAGAAATTTGAACAGGTACAACAGAGATTACCAGCACAGAAAGACCCAGACTCCGAGGCAAAGTCAGGAGGCACTCTGTAGATACAAGCACCGGAGTTGACTCTGGTGGCACCGACAATGTCCCACATTGTCCATTTACAACCATTAGCAGTGAGGTTGCCACTACCTAACCAAATAATCTTGGATACAAAGGACATAGACTGCGTGGAACTCAATCTTGCGAAGATCACATCACTAGGCCTACATTACTTGTAGTTGCATGTTTTTGAAGAGATGCATGAGAGAACCACTTATGCAATGAAAGGGCAAGCAGAACTACAGACAAGCTACAAAGAGTTGGAGGAAACTAGCTCACAGAGAGCTATGGAGCTTCAAGATGAACATGGTTGTCGAAAAAGTCTAGAATCCATGATCACCGTGGTTGCCGATGAGATAACGGAATTTGAAGTACAAACAGAGATCGCAGATATTGTTATTAAGATAGGCCAGATGGTGAACAAAATTAAGGAAGACATGGATGATATGGAGATCAACCATGAAGCTGAGATTTCTGCATTAAAAGGTCAACTTGAGCAAAAGATAATACCGACCGAAGCAGAAATAAGGGCAAAGGAAGTAAAATCAGCAGCAAAAAGCATAGCCAGGGAAGTATCTAAATGTGAAAGTTTATTAGAAGCAGCTTCTAAGGAATTCACTACCCTTCAGGAGGACCCAAAGTGGCTAGAAGCAAAGAATAATCTCAAAACTAAACAGACAGAATTTGAAAAATTGGATGAGGAAGTTAAAGCATTACCAGCATGGGAACGACTCCACAGATACAAGGAGGTCAACGCATTGAAGAAAGAAGTGCAGAATTTAAGAGAAAAAGAGGCTACAATTGGGGGATAAAACACAGCCCTTCCTAGAGAAAGCCAACCTCATGTCATAGGAGATCGAGGAGAAGCTGAAAGAGTTGCGACACAGTCAGCAACAGGTAGAAGAGCAAGAAGGACAAGAGATAACACCTGAAATGCTCGACATAGTAAGGCAAGTAAAAAAGGACACCAAGGAAGCAGTCAAGAAGTTGATTGTTGAATACAATGACTTTGCTACGTCAACCGGACCACCAGAGGAGGAACCACTAGAAGATCCAGAAATTGCAAGTGGCTCGAGGGCGAGCCACATGTAAGTGTTAGGGGCCTGTTGGGCCTAGCCCAAGGGGGTCAAATTTTGAACACATTAATTTTTGGGAACTGCGAAGCTAAGTGCAGCATGGAAGGAGACTTTGAGTGAAAATTAGTTTTAGGAAGCTGCAAGGATAAGCGCAGCACAGTTTGTGTATGCTGCGAAGTTGAGTGCAACGCAGTGTCAGTAGCACTGCGAAGTCGGTGCAGTGAGGATTACAACACCGCAATGTGCCATGTCGACGGAGATCCAGCTAAGTAGAGCATTGGATGGATAATGGCAGTTACTTCGGTTAGGTCACAGGAGACCTATTTTTAGCAAAGATCATTGATAAACTACCAAGCGATGGGTAGGTGTAGATTGAGATAGACAATTGGTCACACAAACATAGAACTACTAGTTGAACCAATTGTCAAAGACCGTGAAAGAAGGAACAGCTTGGCGGAAGCAAGCTATTGGTGCGCATGACAGGGGAGCATATAGCAATGTGTCTACACAGAGGATATCCACAACTGAAGATCCACCACCAGACACTAGCAGTCCGGTTTTGGGAAACCATGACAGTTTTGTAAATCTAAGTGTTTTTTCCTTCGTAATGTAAAGACATGACCTACGGGCATGATATATATAAGAAATTTTTGTATGGCAATGAGTTACGCTTTTTGTATTTGGGTATGTTGAATACTGTTAGAATCTTTGAGAAAAAAGCCATTGTAAAGGCTCTGCAGCTGTGTGCGCAGAGAACTAATTTTGAGGAAGAAGCACGTCAGTAGCTAAGTGCAGAGACGAAGAACTGTTGTACCCTTTCCTAAGATAATAAAACATTAGTTCTTGTGGACATAGCTTCCCATCTGGGGGAGTGAACCATGTTAAATCTTGTGTTCTTCGATTACTGTGTATGGTTGCTATTATTCAGTTCCTTGAATTATTTACAGTATGAATGCTTGAACTTACATTTATCTGATATGTGTTTACTTTTATCTGTATTTGTCGTGGAAGGGATGGAATAAGATGTTAGGTAACTCATATATGGATGAATGTTAATGATCAGTATCTCTAAATATTTGGGTGCATGAACCTATTGAAATAATTACAAAGTTAATAATATGAAGTTGAGTGCTACATCAAGGTGTGCAACATTCCACAAATTATTCCATTACATATGTTTGAAATCGGTCTAAGTGTGGATGAATGATTAAGACTGTTAAGCAAGATTGATTAGTTTTATTAAGTATTACAGTGAATGCGCTGTCTCGTTGACGTACCGATCCTTGATAAGAGCTGCATTTTCTTGCCGCAGTAGCCTAATAGTACTGTGCAGTCCCATTGACGCAAGATAAATACTCCGCATAGTCCCCTACCCGCAGCGTGGAATCTCCATACCGTGCTGCACATCAGTCAGTTAAGCACTTGCATCACCGGGTTGTGGAAAACTAATTCCGCAACCACTCCCTTAACTTTTCCTCGGGTGAGACTTCAGACTACTCGTAGTATGTTGCCGAAAGGGCCGGTGAATAGGGGTTTTGTTGGTATCTTGTACTGCAAAGTACCTGGGTCTACATTGGAAACCTCTAGATCAATATTGCGACCAACAGTCACATAGTTGAGCACTAAATTGAAGCACAGTATTGGAGCAGACAGTTTTGTATGTTTTATTCATTTGCATGCACCATAACATTAATAAGCTAAGTGTCATGAATGGACAAAGCTCGTCAATTCTTTGAGTGAAGTCGAACAAGTCTTGAGTAGATGCGCAGTCTAGTTGACGCACTGAACCATTGAGAGTTGCTGCAAGGTAAGTTGTTGGTAGCTTATCGACGTGACGCAAGAGGTGTCCCATACCGCGTAGTCCTTGGATGTGATGGCTGCGCAAGCACCCCTGCTTGATGAAGTATCTGACACGAAGTAGAGACTTTGCACAGTTGTCGGTCCGCAATAGCCCGTATAGTGTTGCGCCGCTTGTTATTCCTTTTACCTTTGCATCACTAGGTTGTTGAAACTTGATTCTGCAACCACCCCCTCAGCTTTGCCTCGGGTGAGACCTTAGGCTGCGCGCACTCTGTTGCCGAAAGGGCCAGTGAATAGGGGTTTTGTTAGTTCCTTGAACCACAAAGTACCTAGGTCTACATTGGAGACCTCCAGCTCAGTTACATATGCCAGCAAATGGTTCCATTGCTCAGCTAAGACCAGTGATGCGATTGTGTATTTGGAAAAGTAATGTGTGAAGAAGAATACCAGTTCCCATTGGGTTCAGACAATTGGCATCCTGAAAATAAAGAGATCTAGGATTGGTGTGATAAGACCATAAAAGATTTTGTAAAGAAAGAGAACAGACACCCACGTCTGTCCGACGTAGCGTAGTTGAACAAATATTTGTGGTGAGATGTTCATGAGATATTCTAGTCTTCATTTGGAAACGAGCTACATGAGTGGATATCATGACTCGCGGAGAAGAAAACCTGTTTTGAAGGGGGAGTACCTACAGAGTGGACTCCAGAGATCACAGCACAGCTCAAAGCAATAGAAATCCCACTAACACAAGCAGTTGACTTCTGGGTTGATATCATACTTGAAGGATTTGTGACTGAGTTTACTGTAGACCTATTGAAGTCCTACAGTCAAGCTGAAGCATACTTTTCTGAAGGATTCAGAGGTAAGTACCTGAACAATCTCAGTTTATACATTAAAATGCTTTTAGCCGAGAAAGGCGTTTTAAGGATGCAGTAATATTTGTGAATATGTCATGGTAGAAAGTATATATAGTGGTTCTGAAAAAGAGACACATAATCTAAGAAGTGGAAAGAGATATAAGTTTAATAAGGAAAAGAATACCAGTGTAACATCCCCATCTTGACCCCATTACATTCAAATGTAAATAATATAATATTGTTATAAAATCTTGGTGAGGAGCTCAAGACCAAGGCCCCGCCATCAATTTATTGATGCATATGGTTTACGTGCTAGCCATGCACATTGGAATTGTAAATATGCATTTTAATAAAATACCCACAACTAGCTATGCAATGCAACAAGAGATGGGGGCATGATTTTACAAGGAATTGGGAGGGAAATAGTCAAACCCTTAAGCCAATCAAGTCAAGCCAAGTGTCAATGAGATAACCCATCACACCCTCAACTACCCATGTTGACTTTTGTACCCAATCATTCATTTTCTCCCAAGAGTTGGTTGAGGTAGTTAATGCCTTGGGAATGGAGAGGTATGGCTGTCCAAATTCGAGTATGGGAAAGCCACCCTTCATGGAAAAACGTGTTTTTTCTTCTTGGGAAAGAAAACAGCCATGAATTGCTCCCCAAGCCATTACCCATCAAGCAGTTTTTCCTCTCTCACGTTTTTGGAGCTACTTGGGCGTTTTTCTCCATGGATTTCCTGTGTTTTCCTTCATCTTTCAAGCTGGGAAGGGCGTTTTTTTTTTGGTTACCAATGGGGATGAGAACAGATTGATTTGGGGTTTCAATGAGGCTTTTTTGGCCATTTGAAATGCTCATAACATGTGGGAGAAATATGGTTGCTCCCTAGGGACAAATTTCCCCTTCCATAGCCCGTTTCGGTGAGCCACGATTTGGGGAAAAATCCATGGAGCCTGTTTTGTAAAATACCTTTGTTGGAAATGTGTATCCATGCCCAGTTTTGAGTTTGTTGTGTGTAAGTGAGTGTTGGTATTGAGATGGGTATCTCTTGCTTTGGTTGTGCATGAGCTTGAATGTCCCTTTTTCCTTGTAAGAATCATGCCCAGCTCAGGGGTGGTAGTTGTCTTAAGAGAATTGATGAACGTAACTGGCCTATGGTTGGGTGGAAATTTGCAGTGACATAGCTAGTTGTTTGGGACAGCATTACATCAAGATGAGTATTTTCTTATGTGGAATTACTTCTGCAAATGTATTAATTTTTTGACTGTGTTAAATTGAATGGCATCATGTAATGTGTGTGGATGATGTTATCCCGCTGTGCATGTTTGCTTTAAATTGCATCTACACACATTTGATTTTTAATTGCTATGAATTTAATGAATGGGATGAGTTTATGTAAAATCCCTAGATTGGCATCATGTTCCCTTCCTTGCATTAGGACCACGGGAGGGTACATTACACCTGGAGGACCTGGACTCCACGTGAATATCGAACTTCCATGTGACCTTAGCAATCAAACTGTGTCATCATCTGCCACCATACACCCTATTACACCTTAGAACTCGCCGGTTGCAAATCCCGTGCAACCCCTACCTCATAATCAACCCGCTGCAAGTGTAGCGCAGCCCAATCCGTAGAACGTCAATACTGGTAACACCACAGGAGTAGGTGTTTAGGCCAGTCCGACTCAGACTATTCCAGTTCAGAATACCTAATCTTAGAATATTCCATAGAGTAGTATTCCTAGCACTATCCTGAGTACCACATTTATTTTTTCCATGCAGATAGTCAGCACTACTCAGAGCGCTACACAACCAGGAAGGAGAATGGAAAATAATGATATAAAACTGTTGATATTCAAAGGAACGGGTCTAGAAGACCCTGATCAACAATGGTTACTATGTGAAGCCATATGGAGTGTAAAGCAGATCCAGGATGATGCTGTGAAGAGAGCGCAGCTCATCACCACTTTCAGAGACCGCGCCCTGCATTGGTTTATGAAATATTCTCAGGCACAGCCGAGAACCATAACAGAAATTAAGGTTGCACTCACCGCAAAGTTTAAGAACCTGAAATCAGAATCGCCGTGCATAATATAATTAAAGGAAATCAAGTAGAAGCCTATCGAAACCATCTGGGAATTTGACCAAAAATTTAAGACATTGTTGGATCAAGTGAGCTTTGAGATAGCTCCGCAACAGCATAAGGAATGGTTCATCGTTGCGCTGCTGCCCCACATCAGACAACCATTGATGCAACAGAAGGTTGCATCACAGGCAGAGGCCTTAGAGATTGCAATGAAGATGGAGGCTTCGCCAATCGGTGAGACTAGTCCCGGGATGTCTCAGATCCAGAACTAGTTGACTACCTTGACATTAGAATTGCAACATATGAAGAATGGAAAAGAACAAAGATATGAACATAGATGCGAAGTTTGGTGCACAGGATGCAAGGCGAGGGCCACATAAGAGAACATTGCCCTCTATTTCAAGATTATCTTGATAGTGGCACACCAAACCCAATAAATATGAATCACAATCAGGCACCATGGTGTGAAATATGCAGAAGCAGAGGACATAGGCCTAAGGACTATTATCTCATATAGAAATACGTAAAGACATGTAAGAGCTTCTATTGTAATTTATGTAAATCAATTGGACATGACGAATCCAACTGTTATGAGCTCATGAATGAAAGAAAGCGAGATATGGAAATGATGTGAGGAGTTGGAATGTACCGCATCCAAGAAGAAACTAAGCTGAGACAAGAAAACACCCACTATGATCAGGGAGGATATAGATGTCGTGGTGGTGGATACCGCGGGATAGGAAGAAATGCTAGCCTGGCACAAGGAAGAGGCCACAGCCAGGTCACGTGTCTAGAGATTGTACCAACCCTTGCACTACATGTAATTATTGTAAATCATTTCAGCATTTTATTGAAGACTATCCTATACTTGAGGTAGAAATGCAGAAATGAAGGAGGACAAAACCACTAAATCCCAACATTCAGTTGATCGCAGCCGAGAGAAGAAATGCGGATCCAAGTGTAAATGTGGTAACGCACAGTGGCACTAATACAGGAAGGGATGGAGGTGCAAAAACTTTGACTTCTGGACCGTGTGATCCTAAGCAGAATTCTGGTGAACCGGTATGGATTAGAAAATCCCCTAGGAAAGCACCAGGTCTGGACTTACAAAAAAATAAGGGAGCATTTGAGGAAGTGTGGGACATGTTCAGAGCACCCCCACCTTCCTCGCCGAGAACACAGTTGCGCAGTGAAATATTGCAAAGACAGGATATGCCAACGGAATATGATTAGATGAGCATTGCTACAGATACAGGGACCTCTATTGCCCAGTTCTTATGGAGCTGCATTAAATTACTAAAGAGCACAGATGCTTACGTGGAATTTGAAAAACTACTCAGGAAGTATGAGCCATAGAGTGAGAAGGGGGCTTCACAATGCGCAATCCATAATATTAGGAGTCTTAAAAGAACAGAAAGGGAAATGAGCTTCACTGCACAGATTGGAAACTATGAGATGGATGAGATCATTCTTGATCTGGGATCATAAGTAAATGTCTTGACCAACTAGACATGGCATCGGATGCAAAAACCAAAGTTACAGTGGTCACCTCTATAGTTAAGAATGGCTAATCAAGGGATAGTTATACCTTTGGGGAGGTTACCCAACACCATTGTTGACATTGATGGAGTACGCAGGTATGCAAACTTCGAAGTAATTGAAATCATGGATGACAACCATCCTTATCCAGCGTTGCTGGGTATCGATTGGGCAATGACTAATTCTGCCATTATTGATTTAAAGACTATGAAAATGATATTTGAGGGCAATAATATAAGGGTCATCACACCATTGGACCCTTCGCAGGGTAAACGATATGTTGAACCGATTCAAGAGGAATCCAAAGCCCAAGACTTGGACCGTATGTACAATATGATGACTAATGTTGTTGATTATATCAATCCAACTACGGATGGAACACTTAGTTGGTGTTGTGACAGCTCTTGTGTCTCAGACTCCGATGTAGGACTGGAAAACTGGCAAAGATGATTGCATGATGCATCTGCCAGGAGATGCATGGGGATCACCAAGTCATTGCACTGGATTGGAAAGGTGGTAAGCCCAATCCCTGGCTATGATGGTTTCTCTAATGTTTATTCTTTTATCAATGAATATACTGTAGCAATTGCAAAAGAACACTGCTTGCAGGCATTAGACATAGCGCTACGCGATACAACTTCCAGATGGTGGGTCACGCATAAGCAGACAGTGATAACATGGGATCAATGCAGAATTAAGATGCAAATCCGGTTTGCTGATAAGGTTACCTTATCATTCGAGAAATATAATGGACAGACAAATCCTAGAGAGCATATTCGGGTCTATTCAGAAGCATGGAGCGTAAGGCCACAGACAGAATGGGTGCATCTATTTGTGCACACACTGGAAGAACCGATTCCAAAGAAGTGGTACCTAGATATGGAGTTGCACAAAGGCACAGCGGGTTGGTATGACCTAACTACGAGCTTCTAGCATGATTCCAGTTTCAAAGATGAACATCCACGCATCAATGATGCATTGCAGGTTATTAAGGAAAAAATATTCGGACCAAACTGATACGAACCGTTACACCAAAACCTCGAGGTGTTAGTGAAGGCCTCCCACTAGGATCTTAACATCCCACCATGCTCCACTGTCCAGAATCTGTGCTAGATGTGCACCCATACGGTGGTGTCCCCTTTGAGTCAGTGGTGTCCCCTTTGAGCCGTATGAGCCTCAGACGAACACTACAATGCCGACGTTTCCACCCGCTCTGTGACTTGAACCTGGGTGGATGCTGTGATACCAAATGATACGAACCATTACACCAAAACCTCGAGGTGTTAGTGAAGGCCTCCCACTAGAATATTAATATCCCACCACCTTCCGCAGTCCAGACTCTGGGCTGGATGTGTGCCCATACGGTGGTGTCCCCTTTGCAATGTACGAGCCCCGGACGAACACTTCAATGCCAACATTGCCACCCGCTCTGTGACTTGAACCTGGGTGGAGGCTCTGATACCAAATGATACGAACTGTTACACCAAAACCTCGAGGTGTTAGTGAAGGCTGCCCACTAGGATCTTAACACAGACTGCACTTACAGAAACATGACACTGGAAGAATTCTTTGGTGCAAGCAGTGTACCTATGTGCCTATAGCTAGAATGGGAAGAACAACTAGAGCACGCTCTTGATTTTTATCACATCGCTGAGGGATGCGAGGATAAAGTAGAAAATGATGAGGAGGACCCACACAACATCCAGATACCTGAATCTGAGGGATCGCATGAGATGGAAGGACCTCCACTGGAAATTCCAGATATGAGTGGACCTATCAAAACAAGAAAAGTGAACATTGGCACCAGCGAAGAGCCAAATTTCGTAGCTATTGGAGATTATTGGGATGAAGACACAGTTGAAGAGATCGCGGGTATGTTATAGGATTATTGAGATTTATTCCCAACCAAGTTTAGAGAGATGAAAGGTTTTCTAGGAGACTTAAGAGTGATGAAAATTCCTCTTAAGCTTGGCACAAAGCCTGTGAAGCAGAGACCATATAGACTAAACCCATGCTATAAATAATGAGTAATGGTAGAACTCGATAAGATGCTTGATGCAGGGATCATTGAGCCAGTTGAAGAATCTTAGTGGATAAGCCCGATGGTTATCTAGGACAAGAAAATGAAGGGTGAGATTAGGATTTGTGTGGATCTCAGAAAATTGAATTACGCTTCAATGCATGACCCATTTCCTACACCTTTTACAGATGAAGTGCTAGACAATGTTGGAGGGAATGAGGCGTATTCTTTTACTAATGGATTCTCTAGCTACCATCATATCAGGATTGATTGCACAGACAGGCACAAGAATACTTTTTCTATAGAATGGGGGTCGTTCTAGTACACAATAATGCCCTTTGGCTTGCAGAACGCACCTTCCATATTTTCCAGAGTGGTCATCGCAGCATTTAAATATTTTATACATACATTTTTAGAGGTTTAAATTGATGATTGGACCATTTTCGGTTTACCGAAGAATCATGCCATGAACCTCAAGATGATGGAGAAATGTAGACAACATCAAATCTCATTAAATATTAAGAAATTTGTTTTATGTGTTCCCTATGGAATTTTGTTGGAACACATTGTGTGCAAACAGGGCTTGATGGTTGATGCTGCGAAGATCGCAGTCATTGTAAACTTGCCTACACAAAATTCAGTCAAGCAGTTGCACACTACATTGGGGCATACTGGTTATTACAAGAAGTTCATAAAAGGTTATGCACAGATAACCGCAGCTATGGAGAAGCTGCTAAAGAAAGATGCGTCGTTTATCTGGAACGAAGAATGTGAACAAGACTTTGATACATTAAAAGAAAAGATGGTCACTGTGCCGATCCTAGTTTTTCCAGACTGGGAGAACCCATTTCATGTCCATGTGGATGCTTCATGTATAGCATTGGGAATCGTTCTTGCTCATCCAGGAGAGGGAGGTATTGATCACCCCATTACATTTTCAAACAGAAATTTATCATCTGCTGAGAAGAACTATACCACTACTGAAAGAGAAGGACTTGCGATGGTATATGCACTGCAGAAGTTCAGACACTACTTGCTTGGTGCGCATTTCTCTATGTTCACTGACCATTCTACTTTGGAATACCTAGTCAATAAGATAGTGTTAGGGGGGTGCATATGTAGATGATTACTACTCTTTCAGGATTTTGACTTTGAAATTGTGGTTACGCCAGGAAGCTTGAATTTGGGACCTGATCATCTGTCAAGAATTGAGTCAGGAGAAGACCCTACGAATATGGGGGACAATCTTCCTGATGTGTAGTTGTTTTCCATACATGTTGTTGATGATTATTATCAGGATATCATTTATTTTCTAACTACAGGGATGGCACTTAACGAGTTCACTACGCAGCAAAAGACGCAGCTGGCAGTGCACACAGCTGACTTCACTATAATCGTAGGTCAGCTATATAAATTGGGACCGGATGAAGTACTACGCAGATGTGTATTAGAGCATGTGAAACCATCCATATTGGCTGATGCGCATTCAGGAGTCACAGGATGCCATTACGCAGGGAGAGCTACTACGTAGAAGATATTGCACGCAGGGCTACGGTGACCTACGGTTCATAAAGACTCGAAGGAACATTGTTAGAGTTGCGATGTTTGTCAAAGGATAGGAAAGCCATCACACAAAGATGAAATGACATTACATCCATAGTTGACATTGTAGGCCTTGGAGAAATGGGCCATCGATTTTGTCAGTCCTATTAACCTGCCAGGGAAAAGAACCAGTGCAAGGTATGTCATTACTGCTACCGATTACCTCACTAGTGTTAATTTTCTAGAATTTACTTCGATCTAATCTAGGATCTTAACTGAGAGAACAACATGTACAACATATCTATAGCATATCAATCATGGACTCAATAATGCAAGTACACAAGAGACACATAGTTTACTTGGGGAAAACCATAAAGGTGAAAAACCCCAATAACTTCCTCAAAGATAGATAGAGCAATGATACAACCCAAGCATAGGAGATAGACATATCCTAGTAGTAGCTTCTCCTCCTCCACAAGTGCGCCACTCTCCCTAGAGTGTGAGAGAGAATAGAATTATGAAATAGAGTGCCTCCCGCACTCTATTTATACTTGACTTGACTTGCCTAATAACCTTTACTAGGTCAGCCTTAACTTAACCACATAACATAATGTTGACTTTCCCGACACCCAATATGGTGGTCTAATAACCCTTTGACCCACATGGCCGACCCCCAATAGGGTGGTCTAATAACCCTTCAACCCACATGACTTATACAGGGCCAACCCCAACAAGGTGGTCTAATAACCCATCAAGTATAAGTTACAACATTTACAATATAAATGACGACACTTTCGTATAGAGGAATAATAACATCTCTATAGGAATACAAACACTTCTGTATAGAGAAATAATACCATCTCTATAGGAGTACAATATACATATATGAAATACATTCCGAAGTTACAAATACATCAACACTCCCTCTTAACTAGGAAGGCATTTCTCGACACGGGTCTTCTAGGACAAATCTTCTTCTCTGGATCATCGCCACTAGATAATCGTCATCGAGTCATCGTCATCATCATTGCTGCTACTATCTCAATCAATCTCTAAATCTACTCATCATAGGAAGTTCTACAGAGTCAGTCCTTCTTCATACTGGATGTAGGCCCACTACCTGTAGGTCTTCATCATCACTAGCCATACTATGGAATCCTCAGGACTTATTACGTGCGTCACAAAACCTTGCTAAAGCATACCAGGCTGTTACAAGCACTCAGCTCTACCTATCAGACCTCCTACGAGCACATTACATGTGACCCCATCACAAAAACAAGCTGTAGCATCCCAGGCTGTTACAAGCACACAGCTCTACCTGTCAAATCTCCCAGGAGCACATTACATGTGATCTCACCATAAAACCTACTTGTAGCATCCCAGGTTGTTACGAGCACATGGATCTACCTATCGGATCTCCTAGGAGCATATTACATGTGGTCATGGAAAAACCTGGTTGTAGCATCCCAGGCTATTACGAGCACTCGGCTCTACCTGTCGAATCTCCCAAGAGCACATTACATGCCATAGGAAAAAACCTCAAAAGAGCATCCCAGGCTGTTACAAGCACACAACTCTACCTGTCGGATCTCCCAGGGATGGATTATATGTCCTCCCAAAGCAAAACCTCGAAAGAGCGTTTGCCAGATATCCCAGGGCCACATTACATGCCATAGGCAAAACCTCAAAAGACTGTCTGCAAACCTCTCAGGGGTGGATTATATGCTTATCTACACAACCTGTCCATGGCCACAAAGTATCATCCTGATACTCATGATCATCATTCACGAACACGACCCAGATGCACATCACATAGCACTTACATCTATGCCATGGGAGAACACATCTACAACCATGTGAGAATGGCATAGCACTTATATTGCAGCCATGCGAGAACACATCTACAACCATGCTCAAATGGCCTAGCACTTATATTGCGGCCATGGGAGAACACATCTACAACGATGCTCGAATGGCCCTAGCACTTATATCACAACCATGTGAGAACACATCTACAACCATGCTCGAATTGCCCCAGCACTTATATCGCAGCCATGGGAGAACACATCTACAACCATGCTCGAATGGCCCTGGAAATTACATCACGACCATGGGAGAACACATCTTCCACCATGTCGGAAAAGCCCAGCAATTACATCATGACCATGGGAGAACACATCTACAACCATGTCCGAAAATCTCATGTGAATCTATGTGTTTGGAACTCATCACACATAATCCAACTAATTATGCAATGTATCCACCTGATACATGTCGTCACATATGATCATCCTGATGATCATCATTGCATCGTCCTGATACATGTCATCTGGAGCAACATCTTGAAGCTCATCATCCATGATTGTCCTGATCATATAATGCATCCACCTGATGCATACCAAATATCTAGCTGATACATATCATCATACATGATCCACCCGATCATACAATGTATCCACCTGATATATATCAACATACATGATCATCGTGATCATACAATGTATCCACCCGATACACATATAGATACATGGTCCAAGCATCCAACATGATGCATATACAGAGTAGTAACTGGAGCATCATCCTGATGCTCATCATCCATCTCTTACATCCATATTCATGTGAAGGATCCTCCTTCCACCATGCTTGGAATGGCTTCAGCAAATGTCTCCATCACTTCTTCTCAAAGTGTCGTCCATCTGAAGAACACCAAGCCTCTCTCTGAAGTATTCGAACTTCACTTTGGTTATTGGCTTCGTCAGCACATATGCAACCTACTCATCTGTCTCAACATACAGGAGCTTCATTACTCCTCTCTGCACCACATCCCTGATATAGTGATATTTGATCTCTATGTGCTTCTACCTATTGTGGAACACCAGGTTCTCAGACAGCTTCACACAACTCTGGTTGTCACAAAAGATACCAGTGGCCTCTAGCGAGAGATCAAATAACTCAGACAGTAGCTTCCAGAGCCATACTGCCTTGCAACTAGCCGAACAAGCTACAACATACTCTGCTTCGGTTGTACTCAGCGCTATGCAGGACTGCTTCCTACTAAACCAGGAGATCACACCTAATCCCATATTGAAGCAGCACCCAGATGTGCTCTTCCTATCTGAAGCACTGCCTACCCAATCTGAATCAACATAACCCTGTAGGTTAAGCTTTTGATTTGCATCATAATTGAGCCCATAATCAATCCCTTCTTTCTGGGAGAAGCCACGAGCTACAAATCTTGCTTTATATCTCTCCATGCTACCATCTACAGCATGCTTGATCTTATAGATCCATTTGGAAGTCACAACAGACTTCCCTTCAGGTCTTGGGATTGGATCCCAAACATCATTCTTCATGATCGACTAGTACTCCTCGATCATGGCATTCTTCCCAAATCCTGGGAACTTCAATATATTCAATATCTTCAGTACATAAATTTGTTGTTGAAACAAATGTTGTAGTCCTTCTTTTGTAGGTGCTTGTATATGATCTTTCCTACAAAACAAGTTAAATTGCATGATTAGAAACATCTCATAGTTTTCAGAACAAATTCTTACACATAAAGAAATATGTCATACAACCATGCAATTATCTTAGCCAATGCTTCAATACAACATTTATTCATATCCTGTAACTTTCTATATGCCTTCCAATCTCTACCAGAACATTGTTAAGAGTGTGCACAACTCCCAACATGTCAGCAAAGAGGTTTCATTCTAGACAAGTAGCAATGGAATGTTTTACAGTGCCATATGCCACTTACCCATGTATATTAGTAGTATACTGTTCATTAATGAAATTATTCTAATATGCATAATACACAACCTAAGTCTAGGAACATAAGCATATACATCATTGAACAAATATTCAAGAAATGACAATTCAAATACTTATCTTTGTTTGGTTGTTGGGTGGACTCCATCTAAATCTTTTCAACTCCATTCTGATGTGGATTGTGAGAAGTGGTCAACTCCCTCTGAATATCTGCATCCTTGCAGAAACTACTGGAGTGTGCTCCCTCTTGATCTTTTCTTCCTGGATTACCTGTCCTTGAACTTATATCCATCCTCGATCACTATGCATGCTTACAAGTATCATTATTGTGATATCCTCAAGATCTCATACATAATCATACATTTATTAGTATATTCTCAATACTATCAAAACACAATAATTTAAGCATGTATAGTCATGATCATTTCAAATAGAAATAATAAGCTTTAGTATTCAAGGATTCTTATGGTTAGTCATATCATATATTAAAGTAAGAAACATAATATGCCTAAACCCGTGATTACTCAAACCTATAATTTCATGACTCTTCTGGTTAGTCATATCATCAATCAAGATAAGAGACATAATATGCATAAACCCTTGATTACTTACATTTCTAACTTTATGAATAAACATAACCAATCATACTTATATAAGGGATCCTAACACAAGGTAATATTCTAACTCGATATAGGAAAAACATACATGGATTACTATGTTAGCTAGTTATGTCTAATGTACCCGCATGATGTCTTCTGGTTCTCTTCAATGACTTGTGCTAGTAACCTGCATGTCTCATAAGTTAAACATTGTAGAACCAAGTTATACATACCTCGTAAGTAGATCCTCTATGTGATCCATGACAATGGATGAATCTTTGTCTTCATGTCACCATGATCATATGTTCTTGAAGTAGAACATGATTTGTCTTTCTTGGTGTACCTTTCATGTTAGCGAACAACATAAACCTCATACAACATCACAATGCATTAGTACAATCATGAGTGTCAAAATGTTAATCAATGAATATCTTCTATCATGTATTCATAATTTTATTAAGGTGATACGACAAGTCTAGTAATTAATCAAGATTGTACTAACCGTAATGATATGAAGACAAACATATCATAAACTTAACCATGAACAGAATTCGAAACATACCTGTAAGTCATACTTGTCGAGATTGCTTGTAATCTTCTTATGTAAGGCCTTAGCCTCATCTCCCTTTGAAACATGAACTTCTTCACTTATGCAGGTGACCAATCCATTCTCTTCTAGGATTAACCCAATCCACTTGATTTATAGGAATTGGATCTGCAGCTGGATTAGGGTTTGTCAGAGAAACCCTAAAAATTCAAACTTTGAATTTCAAACTTCTGAAAGGATAGAAATATGCACCTCGATGAGCTGATCAAGCTGGTATACTCATAATTTGAAAACTGCAAAGTTTCACCCCTCAAATTTGCCTTTGAAACTTCCCGATTCACTAAACATGACCCCGAACAAGGGTTTGATAAAGTCCACCCTTCTTCCCAATCAAAATGTTCGATCCAAATCTCTAAGCCTCTATTTTTCTGAGGAGCTTCCAGCCATGGTCACAGATTTCAAAAATTTCCATTTTTGCAGAAGCGCTAATTTTCCACTTTTTCGATCAAAGTCCCGAACTTGGGTCTGATCAAGCTCGGCCTTCTGCCCAACCAAAAATTCTGATCTTGGTCTCTAAATTTTTATTTTGATGAGTAGCATTCAGCCGTAGTCTCTGATTACAAAAATTTCAACTTTCTCCGAAGCCATGAATGAAGACGCTCAAAAATAATTCTGGAAGCCATGAATGAAGACGCTAAAAAATAATTATGTTTTGACAGAAATATGTACCTGATTGTTTCTGGAGTAAGTCCGAACGTTTTGATTCACAAGGTCTAAAAATGTTTCTTGTGATATCTGGACCTATCATATTTCCAACCCCATAGGTGTGACCTCAAATGTATTCTCTGAGAGAGAGCTATGCCAAGTGTCCCAACATGGCCTGTTTAGGGGATAAAAGACGAGAGCAAACTTGTACGGTGTACCACATGTCACCGGTTCAGTTTCATCCTCTGAAAACATTACCTGAGAAAGTACAGTCCGTGCACTACCTATCACTTTTTACTAAATTTCATTTGGAGATTCCTAGCCCAAGTTATGACCTTTTTTTCAAGGTCACCGTTTTATGACTCAGATCTGGAAGAGGCAAAAACCCTATATTGTAGAGATCATAAAACACAAAGTACAACGAATTAGAAGCTGTCCTTTGGACAAAAGGTACATGGGGATCTGATATTCGACTTGTAGAAGTTTCAAATCTGACAAATTTTCCAAAATGGATTTATAGGGAAAGTGCTACAATGACTGGTTTTTGCTATATCAATCCCAAGCATCGCAAGTGCAACAAGTGTCATACATGCCATACCATGCCTTCTTTCAGGCTAGCTCTAATACCATGTTAATTTTTCAGAATTTACTTCAATCTGATTTGGGATCTTAACTGAGAGAACAATATGTACAGCATATCTACAACATATCAATCATGGACACAATAATGCAAGTACACAAGAGACATAGAGTCTACTTGGGGAAAACCATAAAGGTGAAAAACCCCAATAACTTCCTCAAAGATAGATAGAACAATGATACAACCCAAGCATAAGAGATAGACATCTCCTAGCAGCATCTTCTCCTCCTCCACAAGTTCGCCACTCTCCCAAGAGTGTGAGAGAGAATAGAATTATGAAATAGAGTGCCTCCCGCACTCTATTTATACTTTACTTGACTTGCCTAATAACCTTTACTAGGTCGGCCTTAACTTAACCACATAACATAATGTTGACTGGGCCGACACCCAATAGGGTGGTCTAATAACCCTTTGACCCACATGGCCGACCCCCAATAGGGTGGCCTAATAACCCTTCGACCCACATGACTTATACAGGGCCGACCCCAACAAGGTGGTCTAGTAACTTATCAAGTATAAGTTACGACACTTACAATATAAATGATGACACTTTCGTATAGAGGAATAATAACATCTCTATAGGAATAAAAACACTTCTGTATAGAGAAATAATACCATCTCTATAGGAGTACAATATACATATATGAAATACATTCCAAAGTTACAAATACATCAACAACTAGATGGGCAGAAGCAAAGCCAATGAAAGACTGTAGCGCAGCTACAACCGTAGAGTTTATATATGAAAATATACTTACAAGGTTTGGATGCCCGAAGATTTTGATGAGTGATCAAGGCACTCACTTTTTGAATAAGACCATTGAATCTTTGACCAAAGAGTTCCACGTTCATAATCAGCGCAGCATGCCTTATCATCCACATGTGAATGGAACTGTTGAAGCATTTAACAAAGTGATGGAGAATGCGCTACCCAAGATATGCAACATCAATTAGGACAGTTGGGACTTGCGCATTCCATCTGTATTATGGGTATATAGGACTACATGTAAGAAACTGACTAGCCATACAACTTTAGGTTGGCCTATGGGAAAGAGGCAATAATGCCGATGGAGTACATTATTCCTGGCTTGAGAATAGTTGCGTTTACAGGCATGGCAGACCGCGTAGCGCTAGAAGAAAGGCTCCTACACTTGGTTGGGCTAGAGGAAGATTGCTTCATTGTAGGCTCCCACCAACAAGTACAGAATGAGCGCGAAAAAGCATGGCATGATCACCACATCAAGAACAAGCCTTTTCAAGTAGGTTATCTAGTTTTCCTATATGATAGCAAATTCATTAAATTTCCTGGAAAGTTTAAGATGCATTGGCTTGGCCCATATACTGTAATGCATGTTACTAATGGTATAATGCATGTTACTAATGGTGGCACAGTCCAATTAGCTACATTAGCCAGAGATACCTTGCCAAGTATGATAAATGGTAGCAGACTAAAGCTTTACCATGATAGTCTGGATGCGTGGAGTTCTGTATGATTCAAGGAAGCATACCGCGCAACATTGCTGATGTTGCGCGCAAAAAAAAAAGAAGAAGAAGAAACTAGCTGCACAGGAGGGCAAATCCAGATACTAATTGTGTAGAAAAGGTAGAACCATGGTAGCACAAGAGATATCGCAGAATGCACGATAGGAGGTTACCTTCACACAAGACAGCCAGCACATCATGACGAGAACTGTTACCATAGCAGTTTTCGATCGGTTAGTGGGCCGTTAACCTATTTAGTGACACTGTTAAAGTTCAAATTTAAGGGCAGATGTGACAAATTGGAACACATTAAAGGCCGAAGTGACCAATTTAGCATCGAAATTCGGCTGGCGGGTTGAGCCATTAATGCTGATTCGATGGAGTTGACACACTGGCTTGCCGAGCAACCTATTGGCATTTAAGGAAATAGAACTGGGCAAATGATGAGGATCGAATGGCATGGCCGAGATCTTAGGTAAGAACTAGGCATTAATATGGCATTAAGTGTTTCACAAACCGGTGACGACCACGTTGTAGCCCAGCTAAGGCTATAAATAGGCCTCCCTCAGCCAATTAACCATTCTTACAAAGCACTTGAAATGCTTGAAAGTAGAGCAAACAAAGAATTGTATGAGTGAACAGGTTGAGTTGGAGGATATCTCCTGGTTATTTCAGCAAGCAGGGATTCCAGTAGCAATGATGATGACAAAGGCAAGTGCATCCCAGAGTTCAGCAAGGTAGGCTGCAGGAAGCAACAAGGGAAGAGAGCCAGCTTCAGAGTAGGGGGATCCAAATTACCATTGCTGCAGTCGGCCTTGGCTCAGAACCTACCTATTTATCCAATGCCCAACTACATCCCTCCACAGAAGCTCGATGCTCCACCAATCCACATAGAAAAGAATTTTAAGTACGAAATCCTGATGCCCACTATTTCTACCAAGGTGAATATTGAGGAGAATTTGCTGGGTGGCGTACCAGGATGCAAGCTGGATGACCTGGACTTGCTTGAAAATATGTTGGTAAAGCCGAAGACTTACCCAAAATTTAGACATGATGAATATATCAACCAAGTAACAGACGCACAGACTGGCACCGACAGACTGGAAGTCCATGATTGGCTAAAGGCCATCCGACCATCAGGCTTGTTGAACGTACTGCAAATGCCGCACTTTACTAAGAGTCCTGAGTTTTCCATGGTAGTGCGCACATTACTCACTTGCATACATGAAGGCTTCTTATGGCTCGATACCCGCATTGATATCAGCATTGATATGATAGATCATATCACAGGCCTAACCAAGAGAGGAGAAGACCCTGCTAACCTAATCATAAAGAGGGCACAAGATACAAATCTGAGCATCGAAGTAGAAAAATAATTCGGTGTAGTGCGGAAGGGACGGGGGTTCCTAACCACCGATATCAATGATCGTGCCACAATGTTTACTACCTAGTTGCTTTCAGGAAATATTTTGCACAAGTGTAGACCGCCTTAGGTACCTGCAGTCGCAATCAAGGCAACATCTAATGTATTGCGCGAAAGAAATTACAATTGGTGCCAGTTCTTATTGAATGAGTTTCTAGTAGATGATGAAGAAACTCAGGATAATGGAACACCATTCCATTTCAGCTGGCTGCTCATATTGATAGCTTTTGTAGGCTGGAAAGATCCAAAAGGATATCAAGGGGTTCCAACCTTTGCAAGGCAAGGTTGTGGAACACATTTTACTAACCTATGGGAAAGCTCGAAGGCATCAAGGCAATAGCATACGGCATAAGTCTTTTATGTCTATTATCCCCAGTTGTGCGAAGCGATTATGGAAACGCCATGCATTTCACAACCATTGACCGACAAGTATACATGCATCATGAGGTTTAGCATGAGAAGACATCAGTCACACATTCAGCCAAGGGCTGACGCAGAGGAAGGATTATGGTATCCAGGGTTTTATCTCCTAAATGAGGACACAATCGAGGCAATGATGGAGCATTGGGATGACGACTGGAAAGTTCCCTCCTTGCGAGACGATGCATCTGATTACGAACAGAACATCACACCCATCTCGACAACCAAGATTGACATAAAAATTTTAGATGAAGAAGATACTCAAGGAGATAGTGAAGACGCAGCAGCAGGCAAGGAAAAGAAGAAGGGGTGGTTACCTAAGGGTACAACCATTGTTGAATAAAAGAACCCTACTCAAGATGAGGCCGAGGAGTCGGCAGAGTGCAAAAGAAGGGCTACTGAAGGCCATTTAGGCTCAAGAGGCCTGCGCAAGAAGCAAAAGGTTGAGAAGCTAGAGTTCGGCCCACAGCTCCATCCGGATGACTACAGGACAATCGCCACTAAGGTACAGGAAGCCTGGGAAGAGACCCACGTAGAGAAGGAAGCCAGGCAGGAAAAATTACAAATGGACCTGATCCAAAGTATGGAAACAGTCAAAATGATGCTCACCCAGTTGAGTTTGGGTAATCAGTCGTTAGAGTCAAAAGGAAAGGTAGGACGAATGGGTGCATAGAAATGGCCTCCCCGCGCAATAAGCCCCTACACCAGGGTCGTGCATATAGAACCTGCACACTTTATCTTTCCAAATGATCGTGTGCGTGATGCCAAAAAGAATGCAGCACGCTTTAGCTTGAACATTGGGTCCCTATCAATAGAGGACCTAAATGAACTACACACGCAGGTCGTTGAAGAAATTCATGAGAGAGGCTTGGCTTCATATGATCAAAGTGCAAAGTTAGCTAAAGACATCAATCAACTAAAGTAGGAATCAACTCGCAATCTGCAAGAGCTAAGTGAGGCAAGGGAAAAAGTCCGTCACAAACTAAAAGAAACTATTTCAGTAGTCTGCGCAAGCATTGAGGAATGCGCCGAAGAAGAGGATGTAGAGGATACCATAAAGAAAATTGGGGCCAAGGTAGAAGCCCTCACATCAAAAATGGCACAAATGGAGACTTCCTACAAAGGGAAGATTACAGAGCTAGAGGCAAGGCACCCAATTATCCTGTCATATCTGTGTGCCACTCCAACTGAGGAAGTAATGGTTGTATTGGAGAAAACTCACTATGGCTTGGGAATACCACAAGAGACAGATGACTACCAGAAATCAACTCAATTCTCAAAACAATGCTATTATAAATGACAATGTTAAGATAATGGAGAAATGTAACCAACCTCGATCATAATGTTTGGGGTAGATCCCCGTTGGAGCTTTCAATCCATGCACTTGAAATATGCAAATTATTCTTGACAGCCAATATCGAACAAGTACATATAATATATAAATGACATTAACATTATCAATAACAATGGTCCATAATATCATAAGAAAATGTAACCCAATGTATAATAAATGACATTCACACCATGAATGGACGAGAATATGATTATTTCTATGAATGAACAAGAAGAACTATAAAGTGATACAACCTCTTGCTAGCAACCAATCTGAACCAAGATCTAGATCAATCCACTTGTGCCTCCACCACTTCCATCCTCCATGAATGGCAAACTCAAACTAGATAGGAGTTTGGAAGGTGAACATAAATGGTTCACAACTACAAGGATCAATGAGGGCATACTCAAGATCAGGCGAAAATCCACTAGAGTTCTCTTACTATTCTCTTCTTTCTCTCGTCCATAAGCCATATGTGCTCAATATATAGTCCTCTCAAAGGTAGGTGAAAGGACACATTGAGACGTTACTCGGGAAGATGGAAAGCGAAAGGTCACCCAATGACCGCTTTTTGGGAGTAAAAAGTAATTAATAGTGGTTTTTACCATTTTACTTGATACCCGCGGGCTATAGTGATGCAACTCGCAGGTACGCATGCTATAGTGATCAACATGCAGGTAGGAATAAAAATAGGGCAAACTAGTATCTCAGAAGGATATGAGTGGATATGAGTCATTGAAATGGATCCTATAGGCCAAAAGCTGATGCTCACAGGGTGGAATATTACGGTGTAACAACGGCAACCTTGGAGAACATTTCGTCATAGGTTACAAAGTGCCAGGCTTTACTCCAAGGAGTGAATACAATTGTGTTGGGGTTGGACGAAGATCCTGCGCTGCAAAAGATCAAGGAGGATCTGTAGAGGACACAACAATAGGTAGAAACCGCCAATGCAAAATTAAAAATTGCATCGGCCAAGGAGAAAATACAAAGGTATAATAAATCAAGGACCTACAGAAAGAATTGGCCGTGCTAAAGGAGAAAGAGGCTGCTGCATCTGAGAGGTTGCAACCCATTGAACAGGAAGGCCTTGAACTAATAAATAAATTCGATGAGAAGTTCATAGAACTTCAGACGACAGAAGGCACCATGAAAGAGTAGGTGACCAAAGAAACGGTCTCACAGGCCACTCTAGAGACGCTGTGAGAATTCGAGAAGAAGGCCAAGGATATGGTTGCAGAGTTAGTAATTACTCTACAAAATTTTACTTCGAAGATAGGCACACTAGAGGGTGCAGCACCCTCATCCGGAACTGAAAGTGGCTCGGGATGAGCCACAGGTGAGTGTTATGGGCCTGTTCGACAGGGTCCAAGTAGGGATTTTGCACAAGTACTAAAGAGTGCGCATTGCGCGCGGCGACAAGTTATAGGCAGTTTTTGAGAATTTATGCATGTCGTGCAATGACAATGGCCAAGGCATGGTTGCGGAGAACTGCACATGAACTATTTTTGGTATGCAATACAGGTAAAGGTCAGACGAGGGCATGAACTATTTTGGGTAAAGAAAAGGATGAAGGCAGAGGAAAGTGACCTGTTCGAGTGAGTGGGAGAAAGTAGTTGAGAAGCTAGGCCACTATGCCAATGGCGACAGGCAAGCGAAAGGAGTTGAAAGGGACAGGCCATGATGAAGTTACAATCGTTTGGTGACTGTGGCTGTTAGACGAGCATGTGAACCACGAGTGGCCCAATTGGAGCAAGCAGAGCAGGCTGTCGATGGCGACAGCTAGGGTGGCAGTTAACCACACCGATTTTGGAAACCTTATGGTTTTGGACTACTGACTGTAAAGAGATGACCCATGGGTGTGATATAAATATGGTCAATTTGTATGGGAAAGGTTTAATCTCTCGTAGAGCTAGTCATTGTTGAGCATTGTTAACATCTTTTGAGTTATGAAGCTATTGTAAAGGCTCTGCAGCTGAGTGCGTAGGGACCTATCTAAGAGAGAAGAGAGTCTGTAGCTGAGTGCACAGACTAAGAATGGGTGTACCCTTCCCAAAAAGATCACTATTAACAACCATTCTTGTGGACATAGACTCCATCCGAGGGATGAACCACGTTAAATTCTGTGTTATGTGATTGTTTGTGTTTGCAAGTGTTCTTTTACTTAGGATGGATGTTTAAATATCGTAGTTATCTATTTTGTGATTGCTTTTATATGTATTCACCACAGAATGATGGGAATAATATGTTAAGTAGTACATGTGTGGATGAATGTTATGTATTCAGCACTTCTGAGCACTTGAATGTATGAATCTATTGGATAGTCGCATAGTTGAACACTGAACTAAACCACAACGTTGGAGCGCACAGTTTTGTATGTTTTATTCATTTGCATGCACCATAACATTACCAAGCTAAGTGTCACAAATGGATAAAGATCGTCAAGTGTTTGAATGAAGTCGAACAAGTCTTCAGTAGATGCGCAGTCTAGTTAACATGCTGAACCATTGAGAGTTGCTGCGAGGTAAGTTGTTGGTAGTTATCGATGTGACGCAAGAAGTGTCCCATACCACGTAGTCCTTGGATGCGCTGGTTGCGTAAGCACCCATGCTTGCCAAAGTATCCGACGCGAAGTAGAGACTTCGCGCAGTTGTCAGTCCGTAACAATCCGTATAGTGGTGTGCCGCTTGTTAGTCCTTTTACCTTCGCATCACCAGGTTGTGGAAACTTGATTCTACAACCACCCCCTCAGCTTCACCTCTAGTGAGACCTCAAGCTAAGTGCAATCTATTTCCGAAAGGGCCAGTGAATAGGGGTTTTGTTGGTTCCTTGAACCGCAAAGTACATGTGTCTACACTGGAAACCTCTAGCTCAGTTATAGAAGCCAACAGGAAAGATATATTTTTTAATGAGGATGGCGCACTATCGAAAACAGTTCTAATAAAGGATATTGGTGCAACAAAGTCGAATGATCCCATCAAAGAGGAATACAATCCTACACCAATATTCCTAGTTGTTGGCTGAGAATTTTCGATCTGGGGAAGAACAGTTCCCGACGATGCTACGGTATTGGAACTAGAGAAGTCTAGCTGATCAACTGTCACAATTTTTCCTTCACGAGGAAAGCAAATAACTCTAAACACAGAGGACGCGATTGCATTCATTGCATAGATCCAATTCCTACCCAATAAAAGGTTGTAGTAGATGGGCACATCAACCACCTCGACTTCAATAGGCATGGATTTCCCACCCAAGTGGACCTCAAGGGAAGGGAGAATACCATGTGGCCTAAAAGATTGACCATCGAATGTAGTAAGCATGGTCATAGATTTTGACAAGTGAGGAGATCCAAGAGCTTTCCAACAATCCAACGACATCACTAAACCACTGTATGTTTAACGATTTTCTGCAAGCACCTAAAATGGACTTGAAAAACCACATGATAAGGCAAGCAAGGCTGGATATCTGTAGTGTCGAATTTAATCATGTTAGGGCTACCCTAATCATGAACTCCCAAAGCACACAAAAGGGCATTCCTATGCGAAGGACTTGCCTATAAAAACTCAAGAGCCGACATGGCACATGGAGTTTGGCCCAAATATTCTACAATGGAGTAGTTTTGGGTGGCTTGGGCATTGGGATTATGCACTGTGCACTTAAGAACACCTTTTTGTATCTGTGGCATAGTAGTAGGCTTCTCGATATGCAAAGAAGAGTCAGGAGGAGGGGGCTCATTCCCCATATTTGGTTGTTGTGCACCATAATTGCGTTGGCGAGTAGCAATACTAACCTCAGATTTAACCATGTTCATGCATCTGAAGCCATCGGTATGAGAAGAGGATGTCGAAGTTTCATTAGTCCCATAACCAGCGACGGAAGCACTCGAAGCCATATTCTGATGATGTTAAAGGGGATCTTTCAACATAGTTGGGCTCTCTTCAAGATGCTTAGAAGATTCTTCAATTCGAGGACACACGTGGGTAAGGTGATCTTCCAAACAAAGTTTGCAAGGAAACTTCACCTTACGTCTAGGATTATGGTCCCCACTAGCATTTTCGCTGTCCCGAGGAGGGTTGGCGTTCTCTTTTCTAGGAGTATTTATTTACTTCCATTATTCTCATTATTCCCACCCTTATGATTGTTTCTCCCCTTCTTCTTTCCACCAGGTTGTTGGTTACCTGATGGGTTCATTGATTGTATAGAAGGAACATCAAACAACTGGGTGGAAGAGGATGAGGCGTGAGCCTGTCCGGGGGTAGATTGGATAATAGACAAATTTTGCATTTGATTTGTAACCAACTCTATGGTTCAAGTACTCATGGATCCAAAGATGCCATCATCATGTGGTCTAGGAACAGGCTTGGGCTCATGATGTGAGCGCGGTGCATCAGGAATAATATTGTACAGTATAGCATACTGAGCGTAGACTAGGTCTAGATGTTGGGATTTGAATATAGCTTGCTCCTCAGTCATAATGTCGGACATTGAAACATCCTTAGAGATGTAGGGAAGCAAAGAATTAAGGAACCATTCCAATAAAAAGTCTAGAGGAATGTTGGATTTCACTAGCCTCTTCCGTCGATGCCACTCTTGAATATGATCATATATGTGCGTGGCCTTGTTCTGGAGGAACGTAGATAGTATTTTGGTGCCAGTGTCATAGTGAACCGACGGCTGAAAATGATCTAGGAAAACCAAGGCTATCTCATTAAAACCCCTATAAGTGCCCCCATGAAACTCGACGTACCATTTCACTGCTGCCCCCGTGAGGGTGCATTGAAATAGTCTCAAACGAATAGAGTCGTGATTTAATGAATTCAAGGAGCACCATAGGTGAAAAGTAGTAATATGATCACCTAGATCTTCACCATTCTTCCCTTCCAACTCTGGAATGTTAGAAGGGAGCTTGGTAGGGACTGGAGGCCAAGTAGGACCGTGACACACCAGATCATTCGTGAGCTTTGAAAGATTTGGTAGATTCAAACGAGCAAGAAACAAGAGCTACGACTGCGAAGATTTATTATAAGCTCCCAAAAGAGGCTAACCTTGTGGACCTGAAGGATAATATGAATGTTACGTAGAAAACTTCCTATGGCTTTGGGTAGACCACAACAGACAACTGACTACCATAAATTAACTCAATTCTCCCGTTGAAGCTTTCAATTCGTGCACTTGAACCTCCAAATTAGTCTTGACAGCCAATATACAACAAGCGCATATAATATATGAAAGGCATTAACATCATCAATAGCAATGGTCCATGATATTATAAGTAAATGCAACCCAATGTAATATAAAAAACATTTACAACATTAATGGACGAGGATATGAGTATTTCTATTAATAAATAACAAGAAGTACAATGTGATATGACCTCTTGTCGGAAACCAATCTGAACCAAGAACTGGGTCTCACCACTTGTGCCTCAACCACTTCAATCCTCCATGGAATGGCAAACTCAAACTATGATAGGAGTTTGGAAGGTGAACATAAAGGGTTCACAGCAACAAGGATCAATGAGTGTAGACTTAAGAAGCGGCAAAAATCCACTAGAGTTATCTTGCTCTCTCTTTCTCCTCCCTTCCATATGCCATATGTGCTCAATATATAGTACTTCCAAAGGTAAGTGAAAGGACACATCGAGGCATTTTGGGGCAAATGGAGGGCCAAAGGTCACCGTAAGACCGCTTTTTGGGAGTAAAAAAGTCATTTACTAGTGATTTTTACCTATTTTACTTGTCACCCACGGGCTATAGTGGTGCATATCGCGGGTACGCTAGCTAAAATGTAACAGCTAGTGTATAGGAAGAAAAATATGGAAATAATGTGTCTGAAGGATATAAAGTGGATTTGAGTTAGTAAAATGGATCCTGCAGGACAAAGAGTGTTGATGCTCACAAGGTGGAAAATTATGTTGTAACAGATTCCCCCTAATGTGTGAGGTCAGAGGTTGGTGCTACAATGGCCGAAATACATTATAAATCTCAGAAGTGGAGTCATGGAAACAAAAGTGGAAGGAGCAGCTTACTCGTCATAATACAATAGTATCCCTGAGTACATGTCGGTATAGTAGAACAATCTGATACAATGTCCATGAATAGGAAGTACATAGTGAATACATGTCATAAGTGATCATAGCCATGATCCCTCTACAGTAAGATATGGTTCCCTGCTAAAAAAGAAACAACTGGTGTAAACTGGAGGTACAAACTACTGATATCTGAGAGGTGATATCTCATATGTAAAGTCATGATCATAAGTAGCATACTGAATGCCACTATCGCCCGGGGTCTTCTACACAAATCATCTATGGTGCAATTCCCATCAAGTGAATAAAGGAGTTGAGGTCAAACCTAATGTGACATCGTATGATTACTGGTCAATGATGTATACCATTAACAAACATGAGATAACCCACCAATAATGAAAATGGGCATCAAGGCACAGAGTACAATCATCAAAGTGTGAATAGATGTGTTGAAGTTGAACACTAAGATGAATCCATCGATCAAGGAACATTGATGTATTCCCAAAACTGTCGATGGTGAGAGAACCTACCACTAATGACTGCAAGCCTCAAGGTACTCAACCGAACTCTAAGTCTCAAATTCTGGAATAAATGGGTTGAAATCGACAGAATGAAACCCGCTGGAAGGAGGGCATTCAGTCATCCCCCATCAACCAGCACGAGGTACCAGCTACGCTGAAAGATTTGGAAGAACTCAGGTGAAACGAACTGACTCAATAAGGATGGTCGACATGCAATAGTCAAGAGATCCAAGGAGTGGCCGACTTTGGTTTCAGAACTTCCTTTGAATAAGAGCATGAGCAGATGGATAGAATCAGGCAGCATAGACTCAATATAGATTGTGCGATGCAGGAGGCATCAACAAAGTGCTCCATAATGACTGGAAGCTTAACCAATCGGTGGAGTAAACTGAGAAACAAGTACAACTCCTAAGTTCCAACTATAGTCCCAACTTATAATGTATGGAGTGGAATGAATTCTCTATTCAATGGCGACACAATAGCTTCCAACTAGAAGTAGTAACCATAATCCCATCCGCCTTTTTGGAATATTTGATCTTTTTGGTCTTTTTCATATTTAGAAAAGCTTGAAAAAGAATAAAATTGCTTATAATACAAGAAGTGAGGGATCGAGTGTCAAATAGCGAGCAGACTAGTCCCAAGCAGTGGAACATACCTATGATCAATGAAAGGAAGCATGTGCAGGATTTGGACACTCGAGGGGTGTTCCCTCAGGGTCATAAGGTCATCAAATTGCGAAGGGAAAATGGAAGCTCTGTAGGGCTCGACAGGGAAAGTGATTAGGCACCAGGCTAACAATTGAGTAAGCGAGAGGTGGCACAAGGCTCAAGCAGCAAGCAGGATGATGCATTGCAATCACAACTTGATATAAATGGGGGATTCCTTATGGGAGATGGCCAGCATAAGACAAAGTAGAGTATGAGTCTTTATCGCAAAGTCACGGCGTAACTACGAAGGACTCCCGATCCTAAGGACAAACAACAGCATGGGAACCATAATGCAAAAGGGGTTCTAACTAGGGTACCCATGTTCGGAGGGTCCCTACCGCCACATAACGACACTTCTATAACAGTGTGAAGGCTTTGTGTCGGTTAAGAAGCGAGGTCGCACCTACGGTTTATGAAAATGGTCAAAATGTCAAATGCATAATGCATGTGAAAATGACATCCAACCTATATGCCAGGTGTGAAATATATCTTTTGTAGGTGTGAAATGATCCAAAACAACTATCGCTGAAGAAATCTGGTAAATAAATGCTACTCCAAGACATTATATTAGTCCAAAACAGCTTAAAATGGTGAAAACTATAGACTAGTGGGTTTTCAAATTTATAAATAGTAAAAAAATAAAATAATTGACAATTCATTTTCACTATTCACCCAAATGGAGTTTTCTGGTTAGTTTTCACTTCGAAGTTCAATCCTTGATTCTGGGAGCTACGGACATCCGTTCATCGAGCCGTATATAGTAGGTTGGTAATCTCATCCATAGCTTTCATTTGATTGTTTTTATTTGAATTTTCATTGGTTAAAAATTTTAAATGGCCAAGCCCTAAATGGTCATGGCAGTACCCGTGGGCTACTAGCATACGGGTGGCAGGTAGGGCTAGGTACTCACAGTCAATGCATGCATTGACTGCAGGTACCATCCTCTATGAGCTAATTAGCTCATGAGTATGGTTCTAGAATGGAGAGAAAGGGAACATGACCTTGTGGATGAGGCCGTCCACAATGATTTTCCTTCACAACAAGTGCTACAATCATGTGGGCTTTACAAATTTATGAACATAGGGAGTTTAAGGGCCCATAACCTATTGCTCTGCCATTTGATAGATTACTGGGACATAAATGCACAAAACTTCAACTTGGACGGGAAAATACTTTCCTTGGAGGTAGATGATATCTATTTCATTACCGGTTTGTCCCACCGAGGTGAAGTGGAAAGCCTTCGATCTCGTTCTGTGGGAGGTGCGGTCACCATTCCCGACTACATCGAGCGGTACTGTCTTCCCAATAATCGGATAGTGGGGAGTTAGGTGCCCATCAAATCCATAGTCATTCTGAGCATGAAGGCTATAGTGGCTACCTTAGTGCGGATAACAGGTTCAGCAGCTCTTCACCAGGGGTCAAGGCCAGTGATGTTCTATGCCTCACAGTGTATGCAACCCATGATATATGAATGGTGCACAACATTACTGGGGTCCATGAAGACCCAGTTAATACAGTGCAAGAAAGGGGAGGCAAAAAACTTTGTATACGACAATATCTTATGCAATTTCTTTTTTGAGCGGGTTTTGGGGATCAGTCTGAGGGTTGAAGTCCCTCCTCATAGTCTCCGCTACCCAGCCCTAACCCGGTGGGAAGAGGTCTTGACGCGACAGGGTGGTGGACATCAGGCATCACCATACACAACTGAGTTCTTTCACTAGTGGGACCGACAGGTCATAGCTATAGATGACTACCCCTATGTAGGGATAGACTTCCGTCAAGATCATGACTTGCCGCTTCCACCAGGAGCAGCGTTTGGAGACATCGATGAGTTACTCTTTTTAGTTTTTTGTGTATTAAATTTTTTGGATTTTTTATTATAAATGTGAATGCAAAAATCCTTTTGGTGGTAGTACCACATATTAATATTTCGTTGTTTGCTTGCAAAGAAAGGTCTAGTAAAACCCGAGGGCTTCCCAAGACATAGTTGACGGGGGAGGGGTGGTAAAGTAGTAGGTGTTGCAGCAGAGTGTACACTACAGAATGTGCGGGTCAACCTATCATGGATGACCAATAGGGTACCAGGTATAGAGATAGCGCAGCTACGAGAGGATATGCAGCACCATGTGGTGGGGGGTACCTACCAACTTGGTGAGACTACTGCAGCATATAGATAACGTAGTACATTATTACTATCATATGCATCCTGCCGAGGCAGCAGCTAGGACTCCTTGTAGCGCTTAGACATCTCAGAGTCCCATTTTTGTATCGATATGTATATTTTTGAGGGCTATGGGCTCCATTTTTGTATTATGACACTACCATTTTGGACATATTATTTATAAAAAACTATGGTTCTCCGGTTCTACTATATGTGTGTATGTACAAATGTATGAATGTATCTTTTATTTGTGTGCTTCATTATGAATGTGACAAATTCCAATCTAGGACATAGTTAGCATATGCATTGGATATATGATTAAAACTTCTTGGAACATGAATGTATGTAATGGAAACAAAATGTCGTTCCAAGAGTCTTACCCTTAAGAATTTCCGTAGTAATGTAGGATCCCTCATACGGTACTGACCATTCAACTGAGACACAACTAGTTGTGAGTCCAGGTGGACTTCTAAAAATTGGATACCATGCGAAATAGCATCCCGAAGTAGCTCAATCACGGTACTATACTCAGCCACATTGTTAGATATAGGACCAAGACAAGTACCTCCTAAGGACAAAACTAGGTGGTCTGGCGAATAAATAACCCAGGCAGCAGAAGCAAGCTGATGGGTATGATAGCTAGCATCATCTGCAAATCCTAAGAATGTAGGAGATTCCACTGACATCTGTCAATCAAATGGAAGTGAATCAATAGAATCAAAAACCAAAAATAAATCTAAACTATGTACACAAGCAACTATACAATAGTATACAAAAGTATTAGCTCGAACTAGAAGTTCAAACATAATACTGCTTGAGGTAGAGCCCATTTCTAGGCTCCTTCGAGACATTTCCCTCATAATCCTCTAATTCATAGGATCCTTTTTTCAGGACATGCCTCACGATGTAAGGACCGTGCCACATGGGGTTAAACTTTCCTGCTTCCAGGGGTTCTTTAGCTTGGTCATATAAGAGGACCTAATCACCTTCAGCATATTGTTGAGGACAGATAGACCTATCGTACTGAACCTTGACACAACGTTTATTGGAATTTATAGCCACGGAGGCATCTCGACGTTGCTCGTCAAGCTGCTCAAGGTGGATTAAACATTGCTCAATACCCGACGTATAAGAGAGGATCTCTATGGCCAGTTTTAGCGAAGTGATTTCGCATTCAATCGGTAAAATTGACTCCACACCATGTAGCAGTTGAAATGGTGATAACCCAGTGGCAGTCTTGGTTGCAATTCGATACGCCCACAAAGCAGGATATAACACAATATGCTAGTTGTTCTTTCTTTGATGGATGGTACATTGGAGAATGGTCTTTAATGACTTACTGACTACTTCAACCTGACCATTCGCTTGGGGATAGTAAGAAGATGAGTGTTCTTGACGAAACCCAAGATTGAGTGTAAAATCCTCCATCATTTTGTTCTGAAAGTGACTGCCATGGTCAGTGACAATCTCTTTCATAATACCGAACTGAGTAATAATCTGATTGAACACAAAAAGGGTTGTTGTAGCACTATCGTCTTTTACGGTAGGCATGGTGTAGGCTTGGTTTTGCAACCAAGCTTGAGTGCTATGGGCACCTATCAACAAGTGATAGCAGTTTCAAAGATTGAAAGCAAAAAACAATTATAAATCTAAATCTAAAACTAAACTAGCATGTGCATATCATAATAAACTTGAAAAGATTTAAGAACAAGAACAAGAAATAAAATAAAAAATAACTTTTGTATTATGATACCTCAAAGGGTGAGGATGTTGTGGTGTTGAGTAGCTCCAAGGTGAGTAGCTCCAAGCTCCAATGGTCTCTTCTCCAAGATTGCTACAATGGTCAAGAACTCATGAGAGATTTTGACAACATGAGGATAGGATGATGGATGGATGGAAAGTGAGGAGCCCCTACCACCTTTTTATAGTTTTTGGTGGTGGGGAATACCATTATGGTTTTGAGGAAACCAATGGTATTGACCAACATGGTTTAGGTACCTTTTCCCTTCTTTTTTCTTTTTTGAATATTTTGAATATTTTTATTCCCTTTTTAATATTCTTGGGAATTCTGAACCCTTTTTGAGGGTTTTTTATGCTTTTTTGAGGAAAAATATTCATTTTGAGGAGAAAAAGGGGTGTATTATGGTCTTTTGGTGACCTTTTGGTGGCTTTAGAGGCTCAAATGGTGGAAAAGTGGACAAATGGGTCATGTGAATAAGGAAATGAGCTAGTAAGCACTTTTTGGGTGTTAACAGATTGCCCCCTGATGTGTGAGGGCAGGAGCTCATCGTATGGCCGATAGACATCATAGTTCTTTTGTCTTTTTTCTGGGGTTTGGGGAAGAGAAGAGATCGGTTGGAGACTAGATCCACGACCTGTGGAAGCTGCAAAAAACAAAAAATATTACATGGCCTCAATATGAACGAGGAATAATCTCTGATAATGGACAAGGTGGGCATACCCATGCTCGTATCAAGACATATACATAACAATTAGTCCCAAGAAGAGGGACCTAAATAAGACATAAAAAATCTATTGGTACATCATAATGGTCCAAAGGGGACACTATTTTGGGATGTACTGATGATCATAACATGACTGATCTCAATAACTGATACACTAGAATAAAGTGACAACCGTTCTGAATAAGGTCTCAGAAGGGTTGATCAACTGCTAAAACTGAAGGTGTTCAACATCTGTAGGGACTCAATGACTATGAGTCATCTCTGAGAAGTACATGTAACTATATACTTGATGGAGTATAAAATGGGGTACATTGGAATACTATTGCCATGTGCAACCCGGATATCTATAGAAAAAACATAACTGGTTGTTTCCATAGGTAGACTCTCAAATGTGGAAGAGTCGGGTGGTATCTGGGGTCTTCAACAAATAATTGAATGGACCAATACCTTGTGTGAGTCTCAACGATGCGATCAAGGTGTTGAAGTTGAGCATGTCAGAAACAACCATTTGGAGAGGCACTGAGGACTCTTATCGAAATGATTCGTAGGAACTCATCATAAATGGGGATGAGTCCAAGACACAGGGACTTCTAGGTCTATCCTCTAGAATAAATTTGGGTGTCGTCGACAGAGGGAGACCAGCGACTAACAAGGCAATGATGTTTCCTTGATAGGAGCACGAGGTGTAGAACTGAAGTGTGGTAGCACTGATGGTAGGACTGACATACTTGTGGGGATGTTAAGTAACTGGGGTCATAGAGTGGGTGGACTCAAACTTCCTTTGTTCAGAGCGTGATGACATGGTTGACTTGGCAGCGTAGGGAACTGCCTTGTAGGTGCGGGGATCATAGCTTTTAAGGACTTAAGGGCATGTATTAACTCTGGGGGGGGGGCGAGCTGATGGGTGCTATCGAGGGATTCTTAGGGTGACATACTGTAGAATACTCTGAACATAGGCGACCAAAATGGGGAGGCTATCATATGAGTAGACGTGATCTGTTGTGGTGTCGAGAAGCACCATTGGGTCCTTCTTCGTAGTTTTAATGAGCTCCAAGAAGGGATAAAAGTGTGCTCTGAAAATGGTACTGTCCTGTGGATTTTGTGAGCCCAAGACTATTCGTGCTCATGAGTGCTTTCATTTTTAAGGAGTCTGAAAATGATAACAAGACTCTGCAGTGGCTTTGAGTACCGTCCTGTGGGTTTTTACGAGCCCAGGATGGTGATTTCTCATGGTTGCTTTCATGTTTAGAGAGTTTGAAAGCGGTAAGTGGACTCCATTGGTGTTCTTTTTCGTAAGTTAGTCTCCAAGGCCCGAAAAAGCATAAAATGATGCAAATGGAGAACTCTTCTAGCCGATGTGACTAAAGTATTCATTTTTCGTAATTAGTCTACAAGGTCCAGAAAAGGGGTAAACTTATACCACGTAGATGCCCTTTCAGATACGTTTAGCAAGCATGAAAGGAAGTAAGATTGCTCGGCAATCTTTTCATTGTTTTAGGAGTCAGAAAAGAGCTTAACAGAAACTCCCTAAGTGCCTTTTTTGTAAAAGGGATTGCTCGGCCCGAAAAAGGCTTAAAACTATACCGAACAAAAAGGGATTGATGAGAGCGAGAAAAGGTCTCAAGCATTGTCATGAGTGCGGAATGCTGAATTCGGTGACATAAAGATTGTAAAAAATGGGCAACGGCCAATGTGGCCCACAAACCGAGGTGATTAGTGGCATTTTGAAAAAATGCCCAAAAATTATGGGGTGAGAGTGAGAAATGATCTCAAGCATCATCACAAGCATGGAAAATTGAATTCGACGGTATCAAACTTGTCAAAAAAGGGACAATGGCCGATGTGGCATGCAAACCGGGGCGACGAGGGGGCATGAGAAAAATGCCCAAAAAATTTGGGCATGAGAGCGAGAAATGATCTCAAGCATCATCACGAGTGCAGAAAACTGAATCCGGCAATATAAGACTCATAAAAAATGGAGAACGGCTGAAGTGGCACGCGAACCGAGGAAATAAGTGGCATTTTGAAAAAATGCCTAAAAATGATGGGTGTGAGAGCGAGAAATGGTCTCAAGCATCATCACAGGCATGGAAATATGAATCTTGTGGTGCAAATGGTGTGAAAAATAGAGGTCATAAGGACTCCATAATGGTCAAAGGAAATAACTAGGTTAAAAAATGGCTACAAATGAAGGTGACCCCACCAAGCCAAGGATGTAGTAGTGGGGGGAAATGATGACCCGCGGGGGCGAAATACTATGTGTATCAAATCAACTCAAATCTACAAGTGACACGTGACCTCAAAAATGGTTGAGATCACGAATGTGAAAAAGTGAGCAGGGTTAATGACCTGCCACCATATGATGTGCATGGGGTTTGTGATTGTGGATCACATATGTGTTGGTTTGAACGATGGGGTCATTGAAATAATGAGATAGATGTGATGGGGAAGGTTCAAAATGATTGATCAATCCCCCTATCCCAGGTTCAAGGTAATCTATTAATCCCCCTAACTTAGAGGTGTCAATGTGGTGCAGATGTTGTCTCAGAGAGGGATCAATAGGGCATTGAGCAAATGTTGGTGGGGGAGTGTACCATAAGGCTGTAGGTCGTGGTGGCATACTGAAGTGATGATATGATGATGGGGGATTCCCCTTGTGGGGTGGATGCCCACAGTATCTATGATGAGAATCACGATGATGATGAGTAGGCAAGGTTTTGGGCCTGCCCCCATGTTGTGGACATGTGGTTTCCTCGTCGATTTGAAAGGGTTGAACATGTGTGTCAAAGGGATCAATGGAAGGGGCCGACTGGACAGAGGGGTATCCAGTGGAAATCGTGTAAATGGTGTTAATTTCTTCCGACGAGGAAGATGGTGGGGGATGAATTTCCTCAATGAGAAGAGGGGATATCTCTAGGTTGACGTTATTCAACTCGTACAGTGCTGCTCTATAATATGGGAGATCGGGGCAGTGATGTGAATAATGGCCGTAGATTCCGCATATTGCACAAGGATGGTTTGTCCACAATGATTTTTCACAAGGTTGAGGGGGGAGTTCTAGTTTGACTACTGGAACATTGGTGTCGTCATCCAACATATTCATGTGTTCTTGAAGTGCTGGTAATTGTGGACATTGATGGGTGGCATAGCCTATGTCATCGCATAGAGAGCACTTGGGGGGTATGCGGTTTGTTGGGGGATTCTTCGCCAACTTGGGGGTCGCTAGGGGGGTGCGAGTTGTGGGTCCAGTGGTGTAGGTTTGTGGACCTCTGCCCCTATTTTTTTGAAGTGGTAGGGGAGTATAATTGGATGTTGATGCGGTGGCCGCTATTGGAGGTGGTCGATTCTAGATGTTTGCTACACCAGGGGGTGGACGGTTAGAAGTATTGATGGGTTGCACCAGTTGTAAAATGACATTCGGTGTCGGAGGAGAGGTTGGGGCATGTAGGTACCACACAGGTAGTCCTAATGTTAATCCTGGGAGATTAAGTGTAGCCATGATTGGTGTGCTGATGGTGCCTAAAGGGGGAAATAAGAATGGGATAGTATGAATTGGTGTGGCTCCTACATGAGTTGGCACTGAGGGTGGTTGCAGGAGTAAAGGGGGTTGTTGGTTTGGTACTTGTGTGTTCTGCGAGAGGGTGCACAAATCAGATATCTCGGTTATATTCAAAGGGGGTGGGATGGATTGGAATGTGGAAGTCATAGGTGATTCCGAGTATAATCTGGGTCTAACTGTGGAAACGAACGATGTAGGTGCATTCTGAACTAGTTGTTCAATCATAGGGAGAAGATTTTTAGGTGCAGTGGGGGCGTATTGGTTTCGACGCGTTTGGAGATTCATGTCGGATGATGACATCATAAGGAGATGATGACTACATGAATCCATCGGTTGGTTTGTGTGTGCAGCATATGTGATTTGTTGTTGTGGTGCTGTGGTTCCTTGAGGAGGATCCAACGGACGAGTGTTCGCCACTCCTTGTGTGGGAAAAGGATTCTGCAGCACCATGGGTTGTGGTTGAGGAGGTGGCACTGGTTGTGCTGCGTGCCCTTGGTGTTGGTTGTCATCAGACCACAGTTGGCGTGCTCGCCCCAAATGGGGGCAAGTGTGTGTATAATGGTCGTATACCCCGCATATGGAACATGGGTGGTTTGTTCGTAAATTGGGGTTCTTACCCTGTTTCGGTGGTCGATCAGGGTTTTGGTTGGCGGGGGTAGCGTTGTTGTTGTTTGGAGGATAAGTATGAGCGATTGGAGGTTGTGGTGCAGCAAGGACTACCTATGGTGGGAAATAAGTCATTGGGGCTTGTGAGTGAACAGGAGTATGTGTGGCCTGCTGATGGTAATACATAGGGGGTGCAACCAGAGGTGGATATGCTGAAGGTGCGTGACCATAACACTGTGGTGGACATGGGGGTCCATGAGTGTGGTGGGGGTGGGCCATGGGAGCATACGAAGTTGTAGATCCAGAGTTAGATGTGGCCCGTGAAAGATCGGGGCCGTTATTATTGCGCATAATGGAAAATGGTTGGTTGTGGGATGCAACTTGTCCAATGATGCCGTCGGCGGCGTGGGATGCCCCTGACGCGTCAGTCTGGGAGGAATTGCCGCAGGGAGCGTCAAGTAAAATGGTATATAGGTAGCCACACTGGGCATAGATCAAATCAAATTGCTGAGCCTTTAGAATGGCTTCTTCTTCTGACTGGGGTCGTTCAGAAGCTACATCCTTGGCTATGAGGGGTAGGAGTGATTTGAGAAACCAATCCAAAAATATACGGTCATCCAGTTTTATCTTGTAGAGGCTACGACGCTTGCGCCACTCATGGATATGGTCGGTGATGTGGGTAGCTGTATTTTTTCTACAAGACAACAGTATTTCAACTCCTGCATCATAGCGTACAGGTAGCTGAAAAAACTGATGGAAAGTGGATGCGAGGGACGTAAATGTATGGTGGGTCCCATGTGGTTGTTCAATGTACCACTTGGCTGCAGAGCCAGTGAACGTTCATTGCAACAGTCTTAGTCTAATGGAGTCATCCATTATGG
This sequence comes from Larix kaempferi, assembly GCA_027924585.1. Taxonomy (NCBI): domain Eukaryota; kingdom Viridiplantae; phylum Streptophyta; class Pinopsida; order Pinales; family Pinaceae; genus Larix; species Larix kaempferi. The sequence goes on along the minus strand of BSBM01001595.1, from coordinate 637,922 downwards.
AGTTAGATGAACACCATAGGTGAAATGTCATTATGTGGTTTTGGGGATATTCCCCAGGTTTTCCTTCAAACTTCAGGATGTCCGAGGGAAGCTTTGTGGGTATGGGGGGTCAAGTGGGGTCATGTCTAATAGGATCATTAGTTAGTCTTTCCAAGTTTGAAAAATTCAAACTTCCCAGAAATGGTAGACTGGCTGAGGGGTGTAACGTAGTGGCTGGGACATAATTGTTAATGGTAGCATTATGTAGTGGTCCAGTGGCCCCTAAGGGTATGCAAGGTATGGAAGGTATGTGTGATCCAACCGATGTGGTGTGGGAAAGGCAAGCACTCCCAAGTTCAGCATGGGTTGCAGAGGGGTTAGGAATAGTGCCAGGAATTCCTGGGATATGGGTTGTGGTAATGAGAGGGGGTGTGACCCCTATGTTGGGCATACCCATAACAGGTGGTGGCCCTATGTTGGGAATACCTAAAGGGGGAATGGCCCCTATATTAGGCATGCCTAATGGGGTTGTTGTTACCATGGGTGGCACAGTAGTAGTAGGGTTTTTCGATGTATCTCCAATAGTACTAGTGAAAATGGGATCGTATGGTGATCCAGCCATGGGGTTGGTTGGTGATATTTCAGTAGGGTTTTCGGATTCAGCCTCAGAATCAGATGTGAAGTGAGGCGTGTCAGAATTGGATGACTGTGTGTTTGGCCGTTGACGTGTTGAGTCAAGGGATAAGACTCTACGTCGATGACATGTAGAGTCAAGTAGACTGAAATGAGGGGGTTCACCCTGAAGACGACGAGATCGTCTAAAATTCTCAATGGTGAGAAATATTTTTTAAAAATTTCAGTGTAAGGTGGTGATGTAAAAAACTCGAAACCCTAATGCAACAATGAGTGCAAAAGGGGAGTGAAAAAATAAAGGCTCTCAGGCCAAAAATCAACCTCAAAAAGCACTTATTATAGCAGTTGTGCTATAATAAGTGGTGGGATGCAACAAAATTGGTCAGAATACCAAAATTCAAATAGTTTCTAGAAAAAAGAGGTGTTACTAGACCAAAGGTGGGTAATGTATCATGCAAACACCTAACTAGAAGTATTGTGAGTCAACAAACGATATCCTCTGCAAGGTGATGAAATCCAAGTCAGATAATATAGAGTGTTGAATCAACGGCTAGATATCCCCCTACCGGGAGGGACACCAGGTAGACAATCATAAAGAGTGGCAGCTAGGATACCCTGTTCATGACACGTTTGGTTGGGTGAATCTGCAGCTTGGTTCTATCGTCGTTGTACACCAAGAGGGTGTACACCGAGAACTTCGAAAGGTATCCTTCGGTTACTGAATGGATTGCGGTATTCCACTCAGACTTCCGGAACCAGTCTGGATACTTCAACCCTCCTAAGGGAGAGGGCTTCCCAATAAATTGGTTGATAACCATGTCAAAATTATAAGGGATTTTGGTACCGTAGAGGACAACCACTATGTCTGAAATGTAATAATTGAGGGGTGTTATTGGAACACCTATCCCCTCAATTCTACCTAGCTACAAAATTCTTTTAAGTGCTCCCCAAGTGGGGTTAAAAGTTTGTTGAGTTTAAGGTAAATTTTAAGGCTCAGTTTAAATTATGTGGCAGAGTGGGTGCAAGTGTGGTATTTGAACTGAAATTGATTTGCCTCGCTTGGGCAATTTTACAAATGAAAGAAAAAACACTTCCAGTTTTGCAAAAAATAAAGGCATTTTTGAAATGTAAATGCTTGAAAAAACTATTCAAAAATAATGGATCTTTGAAATAATTTGAAGGAAAGCAAATAACATGAATACTTCAAGAAATAAATGGATCTCTTAAAAATTTCTTGGGCAAAGTATCGAGCAAATAAACAGTAAAACCTTGATCTAGATAAAATGCAGAAAAATCTCTCTTTCAATTTCTGAAAATTTTGTAAAAAGACTTTTAATGGAGCATTCTAAATAGCAAAAGATTTAATGTGGCTGTAAAAATGAAGGAAATTTAATACTGTAAAATATGCTAAATGGGCAGAAAATACAGCAAAAATAATTTTCAAAAAATTGGCCAAATTGAAAAAACTTGCCGCGCGGGTTTCGGTCGCGAAGCCGCGATGTGCAGCGCGGGTTTCGGTCACACAGACGCGATGTGCAGCGCAGGTTTCAGCCGCGATGTGCCGCGCATATTTTTGTCACACAATCACAATGTGCAGCATGGAAAATGGCAGCGAAGCCGCAATGTGTAGCGCGTAAAATGGTCGCGAAGCAGCGGCGCGGTGCACGGAAAAAATCCATGAGGTCGCAATTAGCCGCGCAACTGTCGGGAAAAAAATCGTGAGGCGAAAGCCGAAAACGGACGCCGAAAAATGAACCCGAAAATGGAAATTTCAAGCTTGTTAATGGCAATAGAAGGGGCCAAGATCTAGAACAACAATGGATTTGCTGTCTAGGATGGCAGATCTATGAATTAAAATGATTAAAACTAACAAAAACTAAGATCTAAAGCAAAAAACTGAGATCTAAGAATTCGAAGCCAGCGGAGTCGCCAAAAACTGTAGGCTTGGTTTTGCAACCAAGCTTGAGTGCTATGGGCACCTATCAACAAGTGATAGCAGTTTCAAAGATTGAAAGCAAAAAACAATTATAAATCTGAATCTAAAACTAAACTAGCATGTGCATATCATAATAAACTTGAAAAGATTTAAGAACAAAAACAAGAAATAAAATAAAAAATAACTTTTGTATTATGATACCTCAAAGGGTGAGGATGTTGTGGTGTTGAGCAGCTCCAAGGTGAGTAGCTCCAAGCTCCAATGGTCTCTTCTCCAATATTGCTACAATGGTCAAGAACTCATGAGAGATTTTGACAACATGAGGATAGGATGATGGGTGGATGGAAAGTGAGGAGCCCCTACCACCTTTTTATAGTTTTTGGTGGTGGGGAATACCATTATGGTTTTGAGAAAACCAATGGTATTGACCAACATGGTTTAGGTACCTTTTCCCTCCTTTTTCCTTTTTTGAATATTTTGAATATTTTTATTCCATTTTTAATATTTTTGGGAATTCTGGACCCTTTTTGAGGATTTTTTATGCTTTTTGAGGAAAAATATTCATTTTGAGGAGAAAAAGGGGTGTGTTATGGTCTTTTGGTGACCTTTTGGTGGCTTTAGAGGCTCAAATGGTGGAAAAGTGGACAAATGGGTCATGTGAATAAGTAAATGAGCTAGTGAGCATTTTTTGGGTGTTAATACATGGTCTCAGCCCATTTGGAAAAGTATTCCACGGCCACTATGATATGGTGATGCCCCCCAGCCAAAGCTGGTTTGCAATCCATGAAATCCACCCCCCACTTGGTGAAGGGACCGACGGTGACAACCAGATGAAGGGGCACTGGAGAATAGAATCCTTTCCTAGACGATACAAAGTGTCGCCGATGATAATATAATATTTGGCATGGTGTTTCACATGCCATTGCTCATCCCGTGAATAATGTGAAGGAAACTTCAAAGTTTGGAGATATAAAATGATATCCCCATACCAAAGGTCCTCTGACGAGATAAGAAATAAGTGTTCATGCACAAAGGAATCTTCATGGACGACATCCTCATCAAGTCTCGGAAGGTCTGACATAAGATCAGCAAAAACAAAGGATTTCACCGACTTCGCCGAAGCAAAATCGAGATCAAACTCCTGAAGGATCACAATCCATTTATTGTACTTCCCCACTATAAGACATCGTGATAGAATGAACTGAAAAGGATTGATATGCGCTATAACTGTGGTCGTTCTAAGCATAATATAGTGTTGTAACCGTTGGACTGCATGAATAGTCGCAAGTGCCAACTTTTCCATGTGAGTATATCTCAGTTCAGCGTCTACTTGATTTCGACTAAGGTAATAGATCACATGCTCTATGAGCACATCATCAACCTGAACTAAGACCATGCCAATCATCTCTTGAGACGTAGCCACATAAATTATAAAATCTCATGCAAAGTCGGGTGGACTAAGCACAGGGGCTAATACCAAAGCTTTCTTAATGGCATCAAAAGACTGTTGGGCTTGCTCATCCCAGATAAACAGTGTGTCTTTCTTCAACAAGCGCATGAAACCTTTGGTAAGACTAGCATAATTGACTACAAAGCAACGTAGAAAAGTAGCTCTCCCTTGGAGGCTCTGAAGTTGAAACAAGTTGCATGGAGGAGGCAAGTGAAGTATTAACTCAACTTTAAAAGGATCGACTCTATTACCCTCTTTCGAAACTATGAATCCTAGAAGGCAACCTGACCTCACGGAAAATACGCATTTATTGGGATTCAGTCGAATTTTGTAGCGTATACATCATTCAAGAATCCAACAATGGTGCTTGGGGTGGTCCACTCTCTTGCAAGGATGGCCAGCAAGATCATCCAAGAAAATTTCCATTATCTTTTTAAGGTCATGAAAGGCATAGGTCATGGCACACTGAAACGTAGCTCCAACATTTTTAAGTCTGAAGGGAATTTTCCGATATGAAAACATACCCCAAGGACAAATGAAAGCAGTCTTATGTTGGTCCTTGGGTTTGATTTGAATATGGTTATACCCTGAAAATCCATCCATGAACAAAAAAATTTCACTTCCCACACAAGCATCCAAGATTCAATCAATGAATGGAGTGGGGAAATTGTCTTTCAGACACGCACGATTTAGGTATCTAAAATCAGTGCATACATGGATCATTCCCTACTTCTTATCCACGGGAATGAGGTTTGACACCCATTCGGTAAGGGGAATGGGGTAGATAAAACTAGCTTTGAGCAGTTTCTCCACCTCTGCCTTGATAGCGGCTGCCTTCCTAGGGTTAACAGCACAAAGACGTTGTCGAACCGGTTTAGCATGAGGATACGTTCTAATATCATGTTCGACAATACTGGGGTCTATTCCTGGAATCTCCTCGTATGACTAGGTGAAAGCTTCCCAAAGTTCTATAAACAATTCGGTGGAAATGGCAACCTCCTCGGAAGAGCAATTATCACTGATGTAAACATTCTCAATATTTTCGGGAGTGTGAGAGATGTTGATCAGTATATTCGGGCAAATATTAGCGAAGTTCCCCTCCACATAAATCTCATGTGAGCCCAAAAGAGCCACAAGGTGACCAACCATCTCAGAAAGAGTCATTCTAAACTCTTCCTGCTCGGCGAGGTCGAGGTTGGGAAGAAAATGAGAGCAATGATGCATATCCTCCCAAGGTCTCTCACTACCACACATGGCCTCGATAATAGCTTCATCCAAAGATAAAGTACCCTCAAGCAAATCGTGCGAACAAGATGAGTTGGCTTCCCAAACCGGCAGCATAACGGGATCTTCCTATTTTGTCCGTGAAGAGGAGAGATCCGGTTCTATCGTGGCTTGTTGAATATCTTTATAAGCAAGCTCAACAACAGATAGCGGCATCGACATCCTGATGTGTGCAATGTCTTCAGATGTAGAATTCGTGGATGGTAAGGTCCATGGATCATCAAAATATGAAGTCTGGAATGATACATTATGCAATGGAGGAGATGCATTGTCAGAAATGGTTCCAATAAAATTAATGGGTGAAGGTAAATCATAAGATCCCATTAATGAAGGGTACAATCCGACACCCATGTTCCCAGTTTTCGGTTGAGAATCTGTAACTTGGGGGACCACGGATCATGTGGATGCTGTGGGAGAAGGACTAACGAAATCTAGCTAATCGATTGTCACAATCTTTCCTTCATGTGGAAAGCAAATAACTCTGAATATAGTAGACGCGACAACTTTCATAGCGTACATCCAATTCCTACCCAGGAGAAGGTTGTAGTCGATGGGCACATCAACCACCTCGACTTCAATAGGCACAGGTTTACCTCCCAAGAGGAAAACAACGAAAGGGATAATACCATGTGGCTTAAATGACCGATTGTCAAATGCAGTGAGCATGGTATTAGATATGAGTAGAGGAGGAGAGCCAATAGCTTTCCAACAAGATAAATACATCACTGGCACAAAAGCACCTTCGTCAACCACCATTCTCTTGACGAAATTCTGAAGGCACTCCACATGGATTTGAAAATCCATGTGGTAAGGTAAGCGAGGTTGAACATCAATAGTATCAAACTTGATAACATTGGGAATCCCCCCATCCTGAACTCCTAAAGCACTCAAAAGGGTATACCTTTGAGAAGGACACGCCTGTAAAACTTCAAGAGCCAACATGGCACACAGAGTTTGGCCCAAATCTTCTACAATGGAGAAGTTTTGGGCGGCTCGAGCATTGGGATTATGCGTAGAGTGCTTGATAACACCTTTCGGTATCCACGGCAAAGTATAGGGCTTCTCGATATGCAAGGAATTACTAGGAGGAGGGGGAGGCTCATTCCCCATATTCGATTATGTTGCACCATAATCGCGTTGATGAGTAGGAACACTAACCTCCAATTGGACCATATTCACGCATCCATAGCCACTAGTATTGGAAGAAGATGTTGTAGTCTCATTAGGTCCATAACCAGTAGCGGGAGCATGCAAAGACATGTTTTTATGATGAGGAAGGGGATCCTTCAACACAACTGGGCTCTGTGTAAGATGCTTCGATGCTTCTTCGATTCGAGGACACAAGTGAGTAAGATGATCTTCCCCACAAAGCTTGCAAGGGAATTTCACCTTACGCCTAGGTTTACAGTCCTCACCAGCATTTCTGCCTTCCCAAGGAGGGTTGGCATTCTCCTTACGATGGGTATTGTGATTAATATTATTGTTCCCATTGTTTCCACCCTTACAGTTGTTTTTCCCCTTCTTCTTATGACCAGGATGTTGGTTACCCGATGGGTTCGTCAATTGCACAGTGTGTACATCGGATGATGGGGTGGAAGTGGACAAGGTGTGAATCTATCCGAGAGTAGACTGGTTAAGCGACAAATTTTTCATTTGATTAGCCACCAAATCTATAGGGTGAGTACTTGTGGATCCCACAATTCCATCGGCATGTGGTCCAGGAACTGACTTGGGCTCATGTCATGTTCGTGGTGCGTCAGGAATAATGTCATACAAACTGCCAGACTAAGAGTATAGTAAATCTAACTATTGGACTTTTAAGATGGCTTGTTCCTCAGTCATAATACCAGACATAAAAACATCCTTAGCAATATATGGAAGTAAAGACTTGAGAAACCATTCCAACAGAAACTCTGGAGGAATCTTGGCTTTTACGAACCTCTTCCATCGATGCCACTCTTGAACGTGGTCAGAAATATGTGTGGCCTTATTCTGACGGAAGGTAGATAATAGTTTAGTACTAGTATTGTAACGAATCGGAAACTGGAAATGGTCCAAGAAAACCAGATCAATCTCATTGAAACCCCTATAAGTCACTCCAGGCAACTCAAAATACCATTTCACGGCTGCCCCCGTGAGGGTGCGTTGAAATAGTCACAATCAAACGAAATCATGATTCAATGAGTTGAAAGAGCACCAAAGGTCAAAAGTTGTGACATGATCACCCGGATCCTCACCACCTTTCCCCTCAAACTTAGGAATATCCTAACGGAACTTGGTTGGGACCGAAGGCTAATTAGGATCATGACACACCGGATCATTCGTGAGCTTCGAAAGATCCGGAAGATTCAATCGTGCAAGGAATGGGAGCTATAGTTGGAAAGCTTGATTATGAGCTCCAATAAAAGGTTGATTGTAAGGACTTGAAGGATAAGAAGGACCATAAGTTTGACCATGACCATAAAAATGTTGATTATACAGACCTGACTGACCATCAGCATGACCATGGACATAAGATTGATAACCTCCTCCAACCTGACCCGTGTGAGAGTAAGCAGGTATATATGTATTTTGGGCACCATATTGAGGTGGGTTGTAATGATGGACAACATCGATTGTATTGTAGTAAAGGTTTCCACCATAATTATGAGGCATATACATGCTATTCGTAGTGGGAATCGTGTTGTAATGACCCTGGTTATAAGGTATGCTCCCACCCCCTATGTAAGCATTATTAGTAGGGTGAGAAGTCATGTGGTGACCATAAGTATGAGATGTATTCCCAGCCCCAACATTGGTATTACTAGTAGTAGGAATGGTGGAGTTGCTACCATGAGTATAAGGTATATTCCCACCTCCTACATTAGCATTACTAATAGCGGCAGCGAACGTAAAAGTATACGGTATATGTCCACCCCTATGATTGGAAGGAATGTTAACATTCACAAAAGTGGTCCTCGGTTGATGGGTAGAGGCATGTGTATTGTGTTGTGGATGGCGAGTTGTATTTCAAACAATGTTCCTATTAGGATGGGTAATCGTAGGAGGCGGCCTTCTTCCAACATTTGCATTGTTAGGAGGAATGTGACCGGTCCCCATACTATGTGTGTGAGTGGAAAATGTGGTGCCCCCAGTGAGGTTATTTCCCCCAATGGGTGCAGTGTTTCTAACACCATGACTAGTGCTAGCATGACTACCAAACATAGTAGAAGGATCAACTATGTTGTAATCAGGCATACCAAAAGAGAACGAGGTAGCGTTGGTCGTAGGAACTGTGTCATCATGTAACTCTGGCATCCCATAATGGAAATCATGTGGATTCAAAGGATCGAATGGGTCATCTTGGGGTGGATCCAGGACAAAGAAACTAGGTTGGGTCTTGAGTGGATCTGGACCAAACAAGCTAGGTTGGGTCTCGGGTGGATCACCTCCCCACACCTCTCGAGGAGTAGGAGTGTCTGAAGTGTGTTCGACTCTACCCAATGGAGTCAGAGGGATTTCTCTCGTGCCAAAATGTGTAGTCATGACGTCAACAATATATGTCTTGTAAGAATCCAAAGACTCGGAGGGGGCCTTCAGGCATCCCCTATCAATACGGCATGTAATCTCCGCAGCCCGTAAACCAGCCAACCAACCAGATCAACGAAGAGCAGGACTCCACGCCATGATATCTCCAGAGAGACTATGTGTTAAATTTTCAGAATTTACTTCAATCTGATCTACGATATTAACTGAGAGAACAACATGTACAGCAAATCTACAGCATATCATTCATGGACACAATAATGCAAGCACAGAAGAGACATCTAGTTTACTTGGGGAAAACCATAAAGGTGAAAAACCCCAATAACTTCCTCAGAGATAGATAGAGCAATGATACAACCAGAATACAAGAGATAGTCTTCTCCTAGTAGCAGATCCTCCTCCTCCACAAGTGCGCCACTCTCAACAATGTGAGTGAGAGAATAGAATGTGTAAAATTAGAGAGACACACTTTCTACTTATACACTAACTTGACTTGACCTTTACTCAACTAGGTCGGCCTCAACTTAACCACTTAACATAATGCTGACTGGGCCGACCCCCACTAGGGTGGTCTAATAACCCTTTGACCCACATGGCCAACCCCCAATACGGTGGTCTAATAACGCTTTGACCCACATGACTTATATAGGGCCGACCCCAACAAGGTGGTCTAATAACATATCGAGTATAAGTTACGACACTTACAATATAAATGACGACACTTCTGTATAGAGGAATAATAACATCTCTATAGGAATACAACCACTTCCGTATAGAGGAATAATAACATCTCTATAGGAATACAATATACATATATGTGAAATACATTCCGAAGTTACATATACATCAACACTCCCTCTTAACTAGGAAGGTATTTCTCGACACAGGTCTTCTAGCACAAGTCATCTTCTCTAGATCATCGTCACTGGATAATCATCATCGAGTCATCATCATCATCACTGCTGCTGCTATCTCAATCAATCTCTGAATCTACTCATCATAGGAAGTTCTACAGAGCCAGTCCTTTTTCATACTGGATGTAGGCCCACCACCTGTAGGTCTTCGTCATCACTCGCCATACTGTCGAAATCTCAGGACTTATTACGTGCATCACAAAACCTAGCTACAACATCCCAGGCTATTACGAGCACACAAATCTACCTGTAGGATCTCCCAGGAGCACATTGCATGTGACCCATCACAAAACCCGGATGAACCATCCCAGGCTGTTATGAGCACACGGCTCTACCTGTCGGATCTCCCAGTAGCACATTACATGTGATCTCACCACAAAACCTGACTGAAGCATCCCAGGCTGTTACGAGCACACAACTCTACCTGTCGGATCTCCCAGGAGCACATTACATGTGGTCCACCACAAAACCTGGCTGAAGCATCTGAGGCCTTTTTCATCCTGTCCAGATCTCCCAGGAGCAAATTGCATGTGGTCATGGCAAAACCTGGCTGAAGCATCTGAGGCATTTTTCATCCTGTCCAGATCTCCCAGGAGCAAATTACATGCCATAGGACAAAACCTCGAAAGAGCATCTGCCAGATATCCTAGGGCACAAATTACATGCCATAGGAAAAACCTCGAAAGACTATCTGCATATCTCCCAGGGCACAAATTATATGTCCTCCCAAGCAAAACCTCGAAAGAGCATTTGCCAGATGTCCCAGGGTACAAATTACATGCCATAGGCAAAACCTCGAAAGACCATCTGTAAATCTCCCAGGGCACAAATTATATGCTTACCTACACAACCTGTTCCACGGCGACAGAGTATCATCTAATACTCATCATACATCATCCTGATGTACACATGATCACCCTGATCATCATCACTGCAACATCCTGTTGCATGTCATCTGGAGAAGCTCGTCATCCACGATCATCCTGATCATACAATGCAGCCATCTGATGCACACCAAGTATCTACCTGATACATATCATCATACATAGTGTATCCACCTGATACATAGATACATGATCCACACAATGTATCCATCAACATACATGATCTACCTGATCATACCTTATACATATCAATATACATGATCTACTTGATCATACAATGTATCCTCCTGATACATATACATATACATGGTCCAAGCATCCAACATGATGCATATACATACAAATGATCCAACCGATCATATCCAGCATCCAACATGATGCATACATACATATAAATGATCCAACTGATCATATCCAGCATACAACATGATGCATACATACATATACATATAAATGATCCAACTGATCATACAAAGCAGAAACTAGAACATCATCCTGATGCTCAGCATCCAGCGCTTACATCCACAGCCATGTGAAGAATTCTCCTTCCAACATGCTTGGAATGGCTTCAGCAAATGTGTCCATCACTTCTTCCTCGAAGTGTCATCAATCTAAAGAACACCAAGCCTCTCCCTAAAGTACTCGAACTTCACCCTGGCAAGTGGCTTCGTCGGCACATCTGCAATCTGCTCGTCCGTTGCAACATACAGGAGCTTCATAGCTCCTCTCTGCACCATATCCCTGATATATTGATATTTGATCTCTATGTGTTTCGACCTGTCATGAAACAATGGATTCTCGGATAGCTTCACACAACTCTGGTTATCACATAAGATACCAGTAGCATCCAACGGGAGATCAAATAACTCAGACAGTAGCTTCCATAGCCATACTGCCTCACAACTAGCTGAACAAGCTGCAACATACTCTGCCTTAGCTGTACTCAGTGCTACACAGGACTGCTTCCTACTGAACCAAGAGAACACACCTGATATCATACTGAAGCAGCACCCAGATGTGCTCTTCCTATCTAATGCACTGCCTGCCCAATCTGAATCAACATAACCCTGCAGGTTAAACTTTTGATTCACTTCATACTTGAGCCCATAATCCACTGTACCTTTCAAGTACCTCAGAATATGCTTTACGGCAACCAGGTGAACACTCCTCGGATCTATCAGTAACTGGCTCAATGTGTTCACCACAAAGCAAATATTTGGTCTCATGTTCGTTAGGTACATCAAGGACCCAATCATCTGACGATACATAGTGACATCAACTGGTTCAGATGAGGCATCACACACAAGCTTCAGGTTCGATGCCACAGGTGTGGCCGTAGCCTTGCAGTCCATCATCCCAAACCTCTTCGGGATCTCTACTGCATACTTCCCTTGTACAAGGAATATTCCATCACTCAGCCACACCTCCATGCCAAAAATAAATAGTGCATCATCCCCAAGTTCCTCAACTCCAACTCGACAACAAGCTTCCACTGTGTGTCGGCAATCAACCTAACCTCACCTGATACAAACAGGTCATCCACATAGTAGTATCACTGGATTGCCTTACTCAACCTTGTAGTAAAGGTTGAAACCCGCTTTACTCTTGGTAAAGACCAAACTGGATAGAAAGCTGCCTATCCTACCATACCAAGTTCTACACATATATGATTTCTTTTCATGTGTCTCAGAACCAAGTGGTTGCTCCACATACACTTCTTCTTCAACTACACCATTCAAGAAAGCTATCTTGAAATCCATTTGGTGTATCTTCTATTTCATCATTTTTATATTTCTCTATGCTGCCGTCTGCAGCATGCTTGATCTTGATAGATCCATATGGAAGTCATAACAAACTTCCCTTCAGGTCTTGGGACTACATCCCAAACATCATTCTTCATGATCGACGGATCATGGCATTCTTCCCATATCCTGAGAACTTCAATATATTCAATAGATAATTTTGTTGCTGAACAAATGTTGTAGATCTTCTTTTGTAGGTGATGGCATACGATCTTTCCTACACAACAAGTTAAATTGCATGATTAGAAAACATCTCATAGTTTTCAGAACAAATTCTTACACATAAAGAAATATGTCATACAGTCATGCAATTATCTTAGCCAATGCTTCAATACAACATTTATCCATATCCCGTAACTTTCTAGATGCCTTCCAATCTCTACCAGAACATTGTTAAGAGTGTGCACAACTCCCAACATGTTAGCAAAGAGCTTTCATTCTATATAAGTAGCAATGGAATGTTGTACAGTGCCATAGGCTACTTACCCATGCATACTAGTAGTATACTGTTCATCAATGCAACTTTTCTAATATGCATAATACACAACCTAATTCTAGGAACATCAGTATATACATTATTGAACAATATTATTTAAACAATAAAATATGCAAGTAATGACAATTCAAATACTTATCTTTGTTTTTTTTTTGGGTTGACTCCCTTTCAGTCTTTGCTTCTTTTATGCAACTCCATTCTTATGTGGATTGTGAGAAGTGGTCAACTCCCTCTGAATATCTGCATCCTTGCAGAAACTACTGAAGTGTGCTCCTTTGCTTTCTTGTAGGAGCAACTGGAGTGTGCTCCCTCTTGATATTTGCTTCCTGGATTACCTGTCCTTGAACTTACATCCATCCTTAATCACTATGCATGCTTATTAGTATCATCATTGTGTTATCCTTGAGGTCTCATACATAATCACACATTTATTAGTATAATCTTAATACTATCAAAACACAATAATCTTAAACATTTATATTCAGGGAAGTCTTCTTTTACTCATACATTTTCTTATTTGATCATAGGACTCTTTTGGTTAGTTCAATCATTAATCAAGATTAGAGATATAATATGCATAAAACTTGTGATTATTCTAACCTATACCTGCATGATTCTTCTGGTTAGTCATATCATCAATTATGGTAAGAAACATAATATGCATACAACCATGATTATTCAAACCTATGACTTCATGAATAATCATTATCAACAACACAACACAAGGTAGGATTCTAGCTTGATATAGGAAAAACATACCTGGATTAGCAAGCTAGCTAGTTATGTCTAACATACCCGCATAATGTCTTCTGGTTCTCTTCAGTGACTTGTGCTAGTAACCTGCATGTCTCATAAGTTAACCATTGTAGAACCAAGTTATACATACTTCGAAAGTAGATCTTCTATGTGATCCATGACAATGGATGAATCCTTGTCTTCATGTCACCATGATCATATGTTCTTGAAGTAGAACATGATTTGTCTTTCTTGGTGTACCTTTAATGTTAGCAGACAACATAAAACTCATATAACACCATAATGCATTAGTACAATCATAAGTGTCAACACCCTAACCAATGAGTGCATTCATAATTTTGTTAAGTTGATACAACAAATCTAAAATCAAGATTGTACTAACCGTAATAACATGAAGACAATCATACCATAAACTTAATCATGAACAAATATCAAAACATACCTCGATGAGTCATACCTGTCGAGATCGCTTGTAATATTCTTATGTAAGGCCTTAGCCTCATCTCCCTCTGAAACAAGAACTTTTTCACTTATGCAGGTGACCAATCCATCTTCTTCTAGGATTAACCCAATCCACTTGATTTGCAAGAACTGGATTTGGAGCTAGATATGGGTTTGTCAGAGAAACTCCAAAAATTCAAACTTTGAATTTCAAACTTTCGAAAGGATAGAAATATGTTTCTTGATGAGCTCATCAAGCTGGTATATTCAGAATTTGAAAACTGGAAAGTTTCACTCCTCAATTTTGCCTTTGAAACTTCCAGATTCACTGGATGTGACCCTGAACTGGGGTTTGATGAAGCCCACTCTTCTACCCCATCAAAAGGTTTGATCCAAAGCTCTAAGCTTCTATTTTTCTGAGGAGCTTCCAACCGTGGTCACAGGTTTTAAAAATTCCCTTTTTTACAGAAGCCCTAATTTTCCACTTTTCTGATCAAAGTCCCGAACTAGGGTCTGATCAAGCCCGCCCTTCTACCCAACCAAAAATTCTAATATTGGTCTATAAATTTTTATTTTGATGAGTAGCATTCAGCCATGGTCTCCAATTACAAAAATTCCAACTTTCTCTGAAGCCCTAAATTCCGGAAGCCATGAATGAAGGTACTAAAAAATAATTCTGTTTTGACATAAATATTTACCTGATTGTTTTTGGTGTAACTACTAACTTTTCAATCCACAGGGTCTAAAAAAATTTCCTGAGATAGCTCGACCTGTTATCTTTCCATCCCAACAAGTCTGACTTCAATTGGATTCTCTGAGACAGAGTTATACCAAGTGTCGCAATGTGAACTGTTTATGGGATAATACAGGAGAGCGAACTTGTACGGCGTGGAACATGTCATTAGTTCAACTTCTCCCTCTGAACACATTTCTTGAGATAGTACAGTCTGTGTACTACCTGTCACTTTTTACGCAATTTCATTTGGATCTTCTTAGCCCAAGTTATGACCTTTTTCCCAAGGTCACCTGATTTTGACTCAGATCTGGAAGAGGCAGAAACCCTATATTGTACAGATCATAAATCACAAAGTACAACGAATTAGAGGTTATCCTTTGGACGCAAGGTACATGGGGATTCAATATTTGACCTGTAAAGGTTTCAGATCTGAAACCTTCCCCAAAACGGATTCATAGTGAAAGTTCTACGATGACTGGTTTTTGCTATATCAAGCCCTAGCATCGTAAGTGCAACAAGTGTCATACACGCCATATCATGCCTTTTTTCAGGCTAGCTCTGATACCATGTTAAATTTTTGGAATTTACTTCAATCTGATCTAGGATCTTAACTGAGAGAACAACATGTACAGAAAATCTACAGCATATCATTCATGGACACAATAATGCAAGCACAGAAGAGACACCGAGTTTACTTGGGGAAAACCATAAAGGTGAAAAACCCCAATAACTTCCTCAGAGATAAATAGAGCAATGATACAACCAGAATACAAGAGAGAGTCTCCTCCTAGCAGTAGAGCCTCCTCCTCCACAAGTGCACCACTCTCCACAATGTGAGTGAGAGAATAGAATGTGTAAAATGAGAGAGACACACTCTCTATTTATACACTAACTTGACTTGACCTTTACTCAACTAGGTCGGCCTCAACTTAACCACTTAACATAATGCTGACTGGGCCGACCCCGACTAGGGTGGTCTAATAACCCTTTGAACCACATGGCCGACCCCCAATACGGTGGTCTAATAACCCTTTGACCCACATGACTTATATAGGGCTGACCCCAACAAGGTGGTCTAATAACCCATCAAGTATAAGTTATGACACTTACAATATAAATGACGACACTTCCGTATAGAGGAATAATAACCTCTCTATAGGAATACAACCACTTCCATATAGAGGAATAATAACATCTCTATAGGAATACAATATACATATATGTGAAATACATTCCGAAGTTACATATACCTCAACACTATGAATCAAAGCATCCCCTAATGGCTAAACTATCGATCAAAAATAGAAAATCAAGAGCACACACCTAGAGAAACTATAGCCAAGAGCAGACAAATAGAGTGGCTAAATCAGCTCCCGACACTAGAGTCGATATGTCTCTCCTATGAGAGGCTTAAGACTCCCAAACTGTAGCCGGAGGTAACAGAATCAGTTATAAAGGTTCCAAGGCTTCACTGTGTGCAAAGGGCCGGATCCCTCGGAAACAAACAATTGTGTTGTCCAACCCCTATCTGACTCAGGATACGAACATTATAACCACTGCAAGCACCCTGTGTGATACATAGGTAAGGTAACTATGGTCACTACAATATAACCAATGCTTAGGGGGACAATCACAGGTGGGATCCGTCGTATGGGAAGGTTAGTTAATCCCGAAACTCAAGAGGGTCAAAGCCCCCAAGAGTCCCCAAATATAAACAAATCCTGGAAATATCTCCCACATTTGGCTAGTATTGGAGGGCTATCTCCGCAACCAACCTCATGTGACCTTGTGCTTAACTTTGGTCTGAATAGAGCTTCTTAAGAACATCGATGTATACCATGGATTTCACCACTCCCTGTTCAGACACATAATGTTTTGTCTAGTAGTCTTGGATTGTTTAGTCATAATGATCTATTCCAAGACCCTAAACCTATGCTAGTTGGTGTACGATATAAATAAAATCGTTTTAATGAATTTTAAGATTAAGCATTAGTTTTAATGGTTATGGTTACTCAAAGGATATGATCGTGAAACTAATGATGTATATGACTCAATAGTATGCAAAATCATCAAACTCTAGACTCATCTATCCAATAAAAACAATGCCACTAGAATGAAAATCAATCCCATGGTTTCGAAATAAAAATGCAAATCTTTTATATTTTCAATGCACAAACAGATCCTAGATGAAATCACAAGCACTCATATGCAAAATGTAGTAGATAAAAGTAAAACAAAAAAAATGTATTTTCACTTATAAACAAAAGGAAAATGCAAAACTATGTTTTCGTATTTTTCAATATAATGAAATGAAAAATGCAAGCAAAATCTCACTATTTAGTTACATAAATGCAAAGGAGATCACTCAGACAACCTAGCAGATCCCAAACAGTATGACTCAGCTGATGTAATGAGCTAGAAAATTAAAAATGGGTAAAAACCAACAAGGCTGAAAACCAAGAAAAAGAGGAGTTCTGGTCACGAACAAAGCATGGAACAGTCAGGAACAAGGCTAAAGAAGACTCAGGAACACTCAAAACCAGCCCAGCAACAACCAAAGGCCATAAACCAATCACCTCTAGAGTTGTACGGTACTATCGAAGGAATAACTGCGGGTACCTGCGGGCTATAATGAAGACAAAAGCGGGTAGACGCGAGAAGAACTAGGCTCACCCGCATACAGAGAAAAGCAAATGAGCAGACAAAGAGCCCAATGACCCAGAAAATGCCTGTTTTCTATAGTGTATCCTAATGGCCAATCAATGACACAGAATCTTGACACACAGCAACTCTAAATAAGGACTAATGCCTAAAAATCCCCAAAAAGGGATGTTCTCCCCAATGGAGTCACCATTTCTGTTGAGGAGAAAACTTCCTATGGCTTGGGGTAGACCACAACAGACAGTTGACTACTAGAAATTAACTCAATTCTTAATACTATGCTATATAAATGACAATACTAAGATAATGGAGAATACAATCAACCTCGATCCGGACGTTCGATGTCGATCCCTGTTGAAGCTTTCAATTTGTGCACTTGAACTTGCAAATTAGTCTTGACAACCAATATACAACAAGCGCATATAATATATGAAAGGCATTAACATCATCAATAGCAATGGTCCATGATATTATAAGTAAATGCAACCCAATGTAATATAAACAACATTCACAACATTAATGGATGAAAATATGAGTATTTCTATTAATAAATATCAAGAAGTACAAGGTGATACGACCTCTTGTCAACAACCAATCTGAACCAAGAACTGGGCCTCTCCACTTGTGCCTCCACCACTTCAATCCTCCATGGAATGGCAAACTCAAACTATGATAGGAGTTTGGAAGGTGAACATAAAGGGTTCACAACAACAAGGATCAATGAGTGTAGACTCAAGATGTGGCAAAACTCCACTAGAGTTATATTGCTCTCTCTTTCTCCTCCCTTCCATATGCCATGTGTGCTCAATATATAGTCCTTCCAAAGGTAAGTGAAAGGACACATCGAGGCGTTTTGGGGAAAATGGAGGGACAAAGGTCACCCTAAGGCCGCTTTTTGGGAGTAAAAAGTCATTTACTAGTGATTTTTACCATTTTACTTGTCACTTGCGGGCTATAGTGGTGTAGCTCGTGGATACGCTGGCTAAAATGTAACAGCTAGCATACATGAATAAAAATATGGAATTAGCTGAGAATCCACAGTGAAAATTCATGGCATCTTGTGGAGAGTCTGTAGTAGATGAATTAATGTAGTCAACGTTTCGAGCCATCCTTGGCATCACTAATGTCCTGATGATGAGCCAAGGATGGATCAAAACGTTGACTACATTAATTCATCCACAGCAGACTCTCCACAAGATGCCAAGAAAAATATGGGAATAGTGTGTCTGAAGGATATAAAGTGGATTTGAGTCAGTAAAATGGATCATGTAGGACAAAGAATGTTGATGCTCACAAGGTGGAAAATTATGTTCTAACAATGAACCATGCCCATGACCATAAGGATGATAACCGCCTCCAACCTAACCCATGTAACGGTACGCAAGTATATGTGTGTTGTAAGCACCAAAGTGGGGAAGGTTGTAATAAGGGCCATAATCGGTTGCATTATAATAAGGGTTTCCACCATAAGTGTTGGGTATATAAGAGCTATTCGTAGCAGGAGCAGTCATGTAATGACCATAAGTAAAGGGTATGCTCCCACGCCCTGTATTAGGAGAGACATTAACATTAGAAAAAGTGGTCATAGGTATGGGTATATGCATAGAATCATGTGGGTTAAACTATGGAATATGAGTTGTATTATGCAAAGTGTTCCCATCGAAATTAGGGGTAGTCTTGGGAGGTGGCCCTCCTCCAACATTTGGAATAGATGAAGGAATATGACCAATCCCAAATCGAAATTCAAAAGAAGAGGGTGCAGTTCCCCCAGCACCAAGGCTAGTGTTGGCATGACTATTGGACATAATGGATGTACATTCGTGTTAAGACTAGGCATACCAAATGATAAAGGAGTAGTGGTCGAAGGGATTGTTGTATCATTAATATCTGGCATCCCATATCGGAAACCATGTTAGTGTGTACCATCAAATGGGTTTGACTCCGGGGGTGGGTTTGTCCCAAACACAATAGGAGTGACATGTGGTGGTGAACCTTGCCCCCAACCATCCCTAGGAGTGGAATGAGCGGTGTTTCCATCGACATCACCCGATGGAGTCACAGGAATTCTTGTAGTGCTAGATGCAGAAGTCATAATGTGAGTTTCTTGAAGCTCGTGAGGAATAGCAATAAGATTAGAGGTAGTCCTCTGGCATCTCTTATAAAAAAGGACATGTTAACTCGTCAGCTGGTCGACCAGCCAAACGACGAGACTAGCGGAGATGTGGATCTCGCTCCACAATAACTCCAAAAAGTTAATAAATCAAAATGCCTCCTAACGGACAACTAACAATCAAAGAGCACACGCCTAAAGAAACTACATCCAAATGCACGCAAACAGGACTGGCTCAAGGGAACTCCTGACATGAAAGCCGGTATGTCTCACCTAGGAGAGGCTTGAGACTCCCAAACTATAACCGGAGGTAACAAAATCAGCTATAAGGGCTCCCATACGTCACTATGTGCACATGGTCAAATCCTTATACAACAGCAACTGTGTTGTCCAACCCCTATCTGACTTAGTACAATCGTAGAATAACTGCAATGAATGCCCTATGTGATACCTAGGTAAAGCAACTAAGGCCACCATGTATAACCAATGGTCAGGTGGATAGTCACAGGTGGGATCCGTCGTATGGGCAGGGTAGCTAATCCTGAAACTCAAGAGGGTCAAATCCCCCAAGAGCCCCCATACACGAACAAATCCTATAAATATCTCTCACGTTTAGCTAGTATTGGAGGGATATCTCTGCAACCAACCTCCCATGACCTCGTGCTTAACTCTAGTTTTAGTAGAGCTTCCTGAGAACACTGATGTATAACATGGGTTTCACCACTCCCTGGTCAGGCACATAATGTTTCGTTTAATAGTCATGGATTGTTAAATCACAATGATCTATTCCAAGACTCTAAACCTATGCTAGTTGATGCACCCTATCAAAGAGAAAATCGTTTCTAATCAATTTTAAGATTAAGCGTTAATTTTAATGGCTATAATTATTCAAAGGATATGGTCGTGAAACTGATGATGTAAAAGACTCAATGGTATGCACAATTGAAAAGCACTAGACTCATCTATTCAATAAAAAGCATGTCACTAATATGACAATCAATCCAACGGTTCAAAATAAAATGCAATCTCTTTTAAAATTTCAATGTGCAAGCAAGTCCTAGATGAAATCACAAGCACTCTAATGCAAAATGTAGAAACATAAAGCAAATATTTTTGTATTTTCGCTTATAAATGAAAGGAAAATGAAAAACAATGTTTTTGTATTTTTTCAATATAAATGAAATGAAAAAATGCAAGCAAAATCTAACTATTCAGTAAAAAATGTAGATCATATCAAGTAGACAACCCAACAAATCCCAAACAGTAAGACTCGGCCAAGCTAATGAGCTATAAAACAAAAAATGGTGGGAAACCAAAAAGCTCAAAAACTAAAGAAAGAGGAGTTTCTGGTCAATAACAGAGCATAGAACATTCGGGAAAAAGGCCTACTAAGACTCGGGAATACTCAAAACCAACCCAGCAACAACCCAAGGTCATAAACAAGGCAATCCCG
Organism: Larix kaempferi; assembly: GCA_027924585.1. NCBI lineage: Eukaryota > Viridiplantae > Streptophyta > Pinopsida > Pinales > Pinaceae > Larix > Larix kaempferi. The sequence goes on along the minus strand of BSBM01001595.1, from coordinate 616,862 downwards.
GAGTTGTGCGTGACTATTCATAGAACAGTAGCATTTGTACGTTGGCTACTGTATAGACAGTAGCGGGTAGACGTGAGTAAGACAACATTGACCCACGTACACAGAAAGGTAAATGAGTCAAAAAAAAATCCAACAACCCAGAAAAATCAGGTTTTCTAATGCAAATCCCAACGGCTAGTTAATGACACAGAAGCTCGACAAACAACAACTCAACTTAAGGAAAAATGCCTAAAAATCCCCAAAATGGAGGTTCCTCCCTAGTGGAGTCACCATTTCTGTTACGGATAAAAACTTCCTATGGTATGGGGCATACCACAACAGACAGATGAATTTTAGAAACCAACTCAATTCTCAAAACAATACTATATAAATGAAAATGCTAAGATATGGAGAATAAGACCAACCTTCAACTGGATGTTCGAAGTAGATCCCCATTGAGATTTCAATCTCTACACTTGACCCTGCAGATTAGTCTCAACAACAAATACAAGCAAGTGCATATAATATATAAAATACATTAGCATAATCAATAACATGGTCCATGATATAACAAACAAATGTAACCCAATGTAATTTAAACAACATTTACAACATCAATTGGACAAGAAAATGAGTATTTCTATTAATGATAACAAAAAGTACATGATACAACCTCTTGCAGGAAAGCCATCTAAACCAAGAACTAGGTCCCTCCACATGTGCCTCCACCACTTCAATCCCCCATGCAATGAAAAACTAAAACTATGAAGGAGTTTGGTAGGTGAACATAAGAAGTTCACAACAACAAGGATCAATGGATGTAGACTCAAGTCATGGCAAAAATCCAATGCAGTTACGTTGGTCTCTCTTTCACCTCCCTTCTTACACCATAAGAGCTCAATATATTATCCTCCAAAGGTAGGTGAAAGGTCGAATCAAGTCATTTCGGTATGCATGGAGGGCCAAAGGTCACCCTAAGACTGTTTTTTGGGAGTAAAAATAGAGCTTTTAATGTTTTTTACCATATAACTCGATGTACGCAAGCTATATTGGGACAGCCTGCGCATACGCTAGGTATAGTGGAACAGCTAGCGTACAAGAACAAAAATAGGGAACAATGGTTCCTGAAGGGAAAACAATGGATCTGAGTCAATACAATGGATACTGAATACCAATAGGTGTTGATGCTCACAAGGTGGAAAAATATGCTGTAACATCCAAAGCTAGGGTTTTGCTTAGTGAAGGCCATTCCAATTTTTCTCAAGGGGGTCAATTCTCATCCAAAGGCTCCCGGGCGTGCGTGCCCATCATGAACACATCTACAATGTCCATGTGCATGTGTGGGAGCTAATGGAACCAAACTCCGCTCACCGGTTTGGGTTCTGTGCCCTTGTAGCAATTCCTCAAAGTGTCCCTGAATGGCCATGGGGTGCCTGACCAAAATGCCCGTAGCACCGTTTCTGATTATGTAAAATTAGATGACATGCGACTTCAGCAATGCAATTTTTTTGCTTTCCTTCGCACCATCTACTTAATATGTTATTGTCACATCCCCTCCTGTCATTACAATGCAAGGAAGGAAACATGACCAAACATACCAAGCTTATTGGTGATCTCGGCCCAATTCATTAGTAAGAAATGCATGGATAAATAAAACTTGTGTATACATATTCACACTCAACAAGCACAGTGGAATTAAACACTGCATATGCACATAGTTTCATCATGCATTCAACATATAAACAACAGTCATTAATTAAAACATTGCATAGCATAGAATTAACATAACTCAACCACAAGAAAACTTATCTTGAAGTGTAAATGTCCCAACAACTGGCTATGTGAGAGCAACATTCCACCCAACCATAAATCTTTGTCCAGCCTATACTCTTTCAGCTGAGAGAACACCCCCGAGCTAGGTTGTGTATCCACTAAGGAGGAACTAAACAGCCTCACTCATAGCCATTGTTTCACTCAACAACTATGCTAAGCCAACACGCAGTGGGTTTATCAAGCCACACCCAACACAAGGAAGGTCCCCTTCTCTGCCGCTCAGTCCCTCAGGCGTCCCTCCTCTGTAGTTCTCTTCAGGATGGTCATAGGAAGGTCCAAGCTACTAAATCGTTGAGATTCCATCCTTCACTGGGTTTATCAAGCAAACCCAACCTATGTTCAATCATTCACACTTGGCTATCTCACAATTCTGTCATCAAATAACTCAATTCCATCACTGGTTTTCTGGGTTATAAAAACTGGGTTTTCCAATGGATTTTGGGGTATCTAATACTCTCAATTTCGCCCCAAGGTTCATATCTATGGATCCCCCATTGTATTTCACTGTCAAATACCAATTACGGGCGTTTATGGCACTTCAAAATGTGGGTTCTTTCACAGTTGCGATTTCTAGTTTTTCTCACTGCTGGACATGTGTAATGGATGGAAACTGATGCTGGGATGTTCAACCATGGAATGGGAATGAGGAAGAACCGATTCCTATGAGGTAGAGTGACTTGTGGGTCAAAGAAACAGATCCCATACCCTGCCATACAAATTTTTGGGCTGCCCATGCTCCATTGAAGCCATGGACTGAATTATTCAACCACTTCCTTACAACAGAAATAAATATTAGCAAAGAAAGTCAAATGGGTTCACAAGATGACATTTGGAAGCATATGGTTCATCCCCACAACCCCCTCACCACTCCCTAGTGGATACACATTGCCCCTTCTCATTAGTTGCTTCCATAGCCAGTTTTGGTATTTTATCGCATGATGTTTATTTACATCATTTTTACAATGTTCGATGGCTTCATAGCACATGGGTAACATAATATCAAATGGTTGCCTTTTAAATAAAATTCGAGCATCCACTAGTGGGGCCTTGGCCTTGAGCTCCTCGCTATGAATACATACATCACGTGTGTACAATATTTACATTAAAAGCTAATATATCCTAAGAGTCAAAATGGGGTATTACAATTCCCTCCCCCTAGAATAACACCGTCCTCATTGTTCCTATGCTTAGGAATACATATACAATTTACAAGTCCAAAATTTTCAAAAATTTTGCATATCTTCCCTATATTCTAGCCTTTACTCTCAACCCTCCAGAATAATTACTTTGGCTTCCACAAGCCGCTCCTGCTGGCTTTGATCTTCCAGCTCCGCAGGTGGGCATTGCTCCATAGCAATCCCTTCCCTTTATTTACCTTCCAGTTGAACTAGAAGTTTGAAATTTTCGTGGATGCTATCTTTTTTTTTGCTATCCTGGAAACTATTTGAAGAAGATTTTAAGTCAAATCAAATAGTTTTTGGCCTACTTCCATGATCAATGTACAAAGCATCCCACTCTTTGCTCACTAGCACCACTATTTTTGTAATAGCTGCAACCAATTAAATTCAACTTATCACCCATGGAATACATCATTGCAATTTTTGTTAGGCCAAGCATAATATAAACATTAAAATCAGTTAATTAACTGCCCAATTGACATGGGTAGTCCATGATTTATCCCTGAGACTTTCATACTTTTCATGCTTTCCCAATAGGCACATGAGCTCATTCATGTCCATTCTTTCATAGGGAATTAACTACCTCAGCATTCACAATTTATTTCAAGCAAATAAACACACTCTACTTTTCAGCCATACATGCATTCAACAATTTTCTGTTTTTATAAATGCATCAATAGAAAAGGAAAGAGAGAGCAGTAAGAGTCTTTTCCTCTTAGTCTTGTTCCACTATGGAACCCACACCACCATTGTGGTTTTCATGCTCCTAGCCTCTTTCACTTCAATGTGAATGTTTGACTTGCCCTTCTTGGCTATGACACTTAGTGTCTATGGTCCATTCCAAACATCTCAACCCTTGAGTTTCTCCACATCATTTGTCTACAACTCTTGGCTGCTAGGACCCACACAGTCCCACTAGCACCATCTTTCATTGTTGCTCATGCAGATCTCTTTAGGATGGTTACATGTACACATGCATCTCTAGGATGCCTTCATAGTCCTTGCTCCCAAAAATACCTACACTCAAACATTGAATTAATTCACATGTTTAGTTTATTTTCATAGGATTTATCTCTAAACAAGAGTTTAGGAAATCATAACCAAATCATATACACATGTATATTCATAAGAAAGAATCTTCAAGATAACCAAATACTTATATGTATTGTGTGTTTCCTCTCTAGTCTACAGGGTCCTGCTTTGATTTGAAAGCCTTGGGATCACCTATGGACTTGGATGTTTGGCCAGTGTGCAGGCTGCTCCACAACATCAAATAATGTTGGATGTTTGGTTAGCACGTAGGTTGCTCCACAACATCAAATTATCTTGGATTTTCGGCTAGCACGCAGGCTTCTCCACAACATCAAATAGTCTTAGTTGTTCGGCTAGCACGCAAGCTGCTCCACAACATCAAATAGTCTTGGATGTTTGTCCAGCTCGCAGGTTGCTCCCAAACATCAAATAGTTAATGCTCAACCAGTCAGTCTCTGGATTTACCAAGCAATTTATAGTTCTTTCAGGGTCCTTGCTTCCTGTATTACACATTTCCAACCAAGAAACAACAGTGTATCAACTTAGCTGTTAGAAGACTTATACCTAAAATATTTATTATTCCAAACAATAAATAAATGGAAATGAATACTTATCTGTATTATGTGTTTCCTCTCTGGTCCATAGGGTCCTACTTTTCTTTGCAAGCCTTGGGATCCTCCTGTGGACTAGGATGTTTGGCCAACACGTAGGCTGCTCCAAACATCAAATAATTAATTCCCAACCAGTACATCGTCAAGCTGACTGGATTTACCAAGCATTTGGTGGTGCCCAACTAGTCCCATACCTATTTGGCTATCTCCATTGTCCAGCCAGCACATCCGTCTGGGTCATCAACCAATGGAAGGAAACTATACCACCAACCATTATAGGTCAAGGCTCTACTACTCTTCCTTAGGCTTGCATCAGCCTTTCACATGTGTCACAACCCCTCAATGCACATAACAATTCTTCACCCACACAAGGATGGCACTCCTTCTCTTGTGCAAGACGACGGTTCCCTTTAGGAACTCTTTAGGTGACTTTCTTGACTGCAGGCTAGCATGGCCCCACAATACCCACTCATACTGCACAAAGGTTAGCACTACTCATACAGTCCTCTTGAGTACCCTTTCTTTACTTTTTTGTTTATCGTGTAATCACCAAATTGCATCTGTGTAAGCTGATAGCATAAGAAGGATAAGCAGCTCATCAATATTGTTGCTCTAAAACTGTAAACACATTTCATAACATTCACTATCCAACATTGAAACACCGGGAATGCATCCATTCCCTTAGGGTGTAGTCAATATTGACAATCTTGTCATAACCCAACATCAGAAAAGTGTGCACCCATTTCTGATGTGAGCCATGTAGGCCCTACTCATACTCAAGCAATCTGCAATAATGGAAATAAAATTAAAACATTCTCTTCATATTTAATCTCACAATTAAACATGCATATTTTTAGCTAGGGTCGGAGAACACTTATCCATTTGTAGATGTAGTCTTTCTTTATTAATGAGGAATGGGGGCTACCTTCTCTAAGTTGACAGTCCCTCGGTTTTACATCCCCACTCCTTTTGATGTTACATAACCCTCGTATGTCTTACTGACATAATCTTTACCATCTCACTCATATTGTTTACCAATCATGCAGTGCAGATGGGACATTATCAAAATGTCGAATGGCGTTTCACCCATAACCCATTTCCAAAGGATGGGTCCTTCCCATCTAGTTTGGCCTATGCAAGCCATCACACATGGTCTTTCTGCAATGTTTCATCCTGGAACACTTATCAAATAGCCAAACAGTCAGCAACATTTAACAATAACTTCAAATATGATTGTTTCATAACCAATCAATGGCATTAATAATTAAATTCAAACATGAATTTACAGTTCTGTCCTCCTACAGAAATGGATTGGTTTAACTATGAGGCCATCCTCATATTGTTTAGATCTCATAAGTGGTATTATTCTGTCCATTATGGTTTTACACTTTCTACCATACATGAACATCCACCTACAACATGTCCTCCTGACACAATTTTATATAAGCCAAACAATCATTAACAATTATTTGCAAAATCTCAAATCTGAAATTTGTAAATCTGTTTTCCTACAGAAATTAGATTTGCAACCATGAGTTTATTCTCATGAACTTAAACTAGAAAATTTTCAGATTTGTTTCATGCATAATTTACAACCATGAGAACCCTCTGATAACCTTTGACTTCTGCACATGGTAGATCCTGGTCTTTACTATGGACTTATCTTCATTGCCATACGCAAGACTTTTCTACCTAAAATATGAACTTCAATCAGTCAAACTCGTTATGAGTATCTATCCATATAATCTTTGCATTGCTACAACAGTCGCTAAAGTGATCTCATAATTATAACACTCAATAATTCAAACACCCTCAGTTGTTAACATTTGAAATGCAATGAAATATACATATATCTATATATGCATCATTATCATAATAAAATTGCAAGACATGGGTACACTGCCCATGTAATTTAAATAAACTGTAGATACTCATTACTTCACAGCCATATTCTTTTTATGTAACTCTATCCTTCCAGTAGAGCACTCTGGTAGACCATCAACATGTCTACCTTCTTTATGCAATTATTTTCCTGCATTCATAGCAACTCATGAAATGGTCTCAGTATTAACAATGGTTCACCATTTCATCGATTATATAATTGCATTGAAACATATATATCACAACCATGCATTCTCACAATGCATCTCAACATGTGCACCTGCACATATGCATGCACATTTACAACATTTACATAATATTTTGATGTGCATTCACTTAATGCATAACCCCTCAGTACAACCTTGCATTAATCCATGAATACTATGCATTCCAACATATTATGGCCTAACCATGGTTGTCTCATATGGCATGTATTACCACAACATGACTATAAGTCTTTCCTTTCTTTGGTTGTTAAACTCATAACCAATATATAGAAATGGCACGATGTAATTTTTCATATGAATGCATTGAGGTTTCTAAGAAACCTATAGAGCGCAAGGCTCCTTTCCTTTACTTACCCGCACCTCACCATACTCAGTAGGTTGACATTCACATTCAGGCACTCAATACCACATGCAAACCAAATCAACATAGTTTAAACATAGTTGAAGGGATCTCACCAAATACTCTTTCAAGATTTATGCAATTTAAGCACAAATAACCATTACCTGCATGGTTGTCATTAGCATTGCTTAATGTTACCTAATCAGTTGGCCTCTTACCAAGGCTACGCAGTCCTTTTTCCAACCTCATGATCACATATTTGTTGCACCATCCTTTCCTCATAAGGTGGTTGGTCATATGCAACAACATCATCCAAATCCTTAGCCATACTTCGGTTTTCTTTGGTCCTACAACCAATGCAAACACAACTAATTATTAGAAACCACCATAGGGATCTTAAGTGGCTCATTGCATATGTAAAACCTCTCTATTTTACCAATATGTAGTATCATATGTGTGCACAAACATCTTCTCTTGCACTATGCAATGTTTATTAATATGTCAACTAGTGCATATTCATGCCATCCATCTAATTTCTTGCATTTTCAGCATGCTCATGCCATAATTTTATGTACATAAAGATTATTAAATATAAAAATAGTTAGCAAGACATGGTTTAAGGAATTCTCCCTTTTCAATCCCTCCTCCTTGCATGAACTTCCTCTTCCACATCATAGCTGGTTTGATTTCATGGTCTATGCTACTTCTAAGCATGCAATTCTAGGAATTGTCCATATTGACAACATTTTTGTCAAAACAACCACTAGCACTTTTCTGCTCTGCATAAATATGAGGTATGATAACCTCCCTCAAATTCTTGTTATGCACCATTGTTCCCTCCTGGATAAGCTTTCCAATGTCTATCCACATGCTCCATTTTGACTTCAGGTGTGGAAATTGCATTACTCCAAAAATGACAATTTTCTCCACAATTCTGCATATTTTTACATAGTTGTAAAATATCCTAAACTGCCAACTTTAGCCACCGGTATAAACAAATCTAGAAATATTCAACAAAACATTTCTCCCGGGTGAAGTTAGTCCATACAACAAGGAACATTCAGCAACTTGTGGAACTTTGTTCCGATGCACCATTCATCTTCTATAAATTTTTGGGTTTAACTACTTTTCATTTTTAACTCCCTTTGCAACCTGTGCAGCCTGTGCAACTACTGTGCAACCTGTGCACAACCTATGCGCAACCTATTCACAACCTATGCACCACCTGTGCGCAACCTATGCACAACCTGTGCGCATCCTGTACAACCTGTGTAACTACTGCGCAACCTATGCGCAACCTGTGCGCAACCTGTGCACAACCTGTGCAACTCCTGCGTAACCTATGCACAACCTGTGCAACTTGTGCACAGCCTTTTCAACTCTTGTGCAACCTATGTAGCTCCGCAATTCCAACTGCATGACCTATGCAACTTCGAAATCCAACTGCACGACCTATGCAACTCCACAATTCCAACTGCACAACCTATGCAACTCCTGCGCAAACTGTGTGCAACCTGTGCACAACCTGTGCAACTCCAGTGCAACCTATGCACAACCTGTGCAACTCATGTGCAGCCTGTGCGCAACCTGTACACAACCTGTGAAACTCCTATGCAACTTGCGCGCAACCTGTGTACAACCTGTGAAACTCATGCACAGCCCGTGCATAACCTGTGCACAACCTGTGCAACTCTTGCACAACCTGTGCAACTCCTACGCAACCTGTGCAACTCCTGCACAACCTATGCACAACCTATGCAACTTCTACACAACCTGTGAAATTGCTGCGCAACCTATGCAACTGCTACGCAACCTGCGCAACTTCTGTGCAACCTCTGCACAACCTGTGCAACTCATGCGCAACCTGTGCACAACCTATGCAACTCCTGCGTAACTCGAAACTGTGGAATTGTGGAAACACCTCTCCCACTCCTGCAAACTCGCGGGGCTCATATCTCCCTCATCCCTTAACCAAATAAGGAAAGTCTCGTATTTTTGGAAAGCTCTTGGAGAGATAAATGCAATGGTGTGATTCTCTACCACACCTGAGAACTCTAATTCTTCCATTTTCCCCAATCAAAATGCCACCCAAAGTTCATCAATACTGTGTTAAAAACACTCTGCTATCTGCCTGCAAACTCAGAGTTTGGCCCAAGTAGCCCCAGTGCTACAACATGGGATCTGATACCACTCTATCACATCCCCTCCTCTCATTACAGTGCAAGGAAGGAAACATGACCAAACATACCGGGCTTATTGGCAATCTCAGCCCCGTTCATTAGTAAGAAATGAATGGATAAATAAAACTTATGTATGCATATTCATACTCAGCAAGCACAGCGGAATTAAACACTATATATGCACACATTTTCATTATGCATTCAACATATAAACAACAGTCATTAATTAAAACATTTCATAGCATATAATTAACATAACTCAACCGCACGAATACTTATCTTGAAGTGTAAATGTCCCAACAACTGGCTATGTGAGAGCAATGTTCCACCCAACCATAGATCTCTGTCCAGCCTATATTCTTTTAGCTGAGAGATCACCCCCGAGCTGGGTTGTGTATCCACTAAGGAGGAACTAAACAGTGTCACTCACAACCATGGTTTCACTCAATAGCTATGCTAATCCAACACGCAGTGGATTTATCAAGCCACACCCAACACAAGGAAGGTCCCATTCTCTGCTGCTCAGTCCCTCAGGTGTACTTCCTCTCCAGTTCTCTTTAGGATGGGCATAGGAAGATCCAAGATGCTAAATCATTGATTAGGATTTTGGTAAGGGCTAGTGCCTCACTAAAAATGAACCCAAAGGTTTTTACATAAAAACAACCTCTGTTCAATCATTCACACTTGGCTTTCTCACAATTCTGTCATCAAATAACTCAATTCCGTCACTGGTTTTCTGGGTTATAAAAATTGGGTTTTCTAATGGATTTCTGGGTGTCTAATACTCTCAATTTCTCCCCAAGGTTCATATCTATGGATCCCCCATTGGATTTCACTGTCAAATACCAATTATGGGAATTTATGGAACTTCAAAACATGGGTTCTTTCACAGTGGCGATTTCTTGTTTTTATCACTGCTGGGCATGTGTAATGGATGGAAACTAATGTTGGGATGTTCAACCATGGAATGGGAATGAGGAGAACCAATTCCCATGAGGTAGAGTGACTTGTGGGTCAAGGAAACAAAGCCCATACCCTGCCATATGAATTTATGGGCTTCCCATGCTCCATTGAATCCATGGACTAAATTCTTCAACCACTTCCTTACAACAGGAATAAATGTCAACAAAGGAAGTCAAATGGGTTCACAAGATGATATTTGGCAGCATATGGTTTATCCCCACAACCCCCTCACCACTCCCTAGTGGATACATATTGCCCCTTCTCATTAGTTGCTTCCATAGCTAGTTTTGGTATTTTATTGCATGATGTTTATTTACATCATTTTTACAATGTTCCATGGCTTCATAGCACATGGGTAACATAATATAAAATGGTTGTCTTTTAAATAAAATTCAAGCATCCACTAGCGGGGCCTTGGCCTTGAGCTCCTCGCTATGAATACATACATCACATGTGTACAATATTTACATTAACAGCTAATATATCCTAAGGGTCAAAATGCGATATTACAGTTATGTACTTGAAGTTTTGCATTTCTACTGACATCCTCCCAAATTTGTGCTCCTCGATTTCATGGATGCAGCGGCTCAATAATGCAAATCCACTGCACCTGGAACATGTCCCATATAAACATGATCTTTTGTAATATTTTTGTCCTTCAAGTCTTGGACACATTATGCTATCTATAAATTCTCTGGATGCATTCGTTGGTTGTAACGATCGGTAGTCCTACACAATGTTAGTATGCAAATCACAAAATATATGTCTATATGTATCATAATAGTACTCAAATTCTACATTATATCTACAACAACATGTGTTGTGATCAATGCAAATTCTAACATACTAGGGTTTGCATTTTTCAAAGGACCTTTCACCCAAGTTCAATAGTGTGTGCTCATTCTTGTACCTCTCAATCGCTCATAGAGTTCCGTTTGTGTGATGTCAAGGAATTGCTTGACATGGGGTTCACACCCCTTAACACCTTTTCTCAACTTTAACACATCTCTTTGATTCAATGACGGTCTATTGTTATCATGCCAAAACTTTTGTTTTAGTTCTTTAATGACATCAATAAGCTTCATGTTTGAATGAGGTAACCTACCAACGAAGGCCCAACAATATTTTTGGCATGGGGTCTAAAGTTTTTCTCTAATAGGAGAATACTTTTGAAGAGTATTTCTATCTACTTTAAATATTTTACATGTGTGTGATAGCACGTGACGTTGCCTTGTGGATTTGTCTACAATCGTTTTCGACAGTACCCGATGGGATGCATTAAAATATTTTGTGTGAGAAGTTTTTCCAATCAAATTAAATGCAGACTATAGATTTCTAATAACATGATTGTTGGCCTCTGAACTTATAACTACCTTTATGCCCAAAATTCTCCTAACATCAGCTAGACAGTGTGATTTTAACAATGCCAGAAACAATTGACATTTTCCTGCATCGGTTTTGGATTCAAAAATTTCTTTGATTATCTTGTTACAATGGAAATCAATAGTGTGTTTGGAAAACTTACCTTCAAATCTTGAAAATCAAGTTCCATCCACATGAATACATCTGGGAGTTCTTCTTCATCAACTTCATAGTCGAGGCAAGGGAGCCGAAAAGGAAGTACGAGTCTCGTCACCGGTTTGTTGTGGCCCTTTGTTCACAATTTGGTCCTACAAGGGAGTGTGTTCGACATGTGTGTGCTCTTCTTTGGGAGGTTTCGAATTAACAACTTGTTCAATATCCATCCCTTTATACTCAGTATCAACCAAGATTTGATTGATTTCAACCACAACATCTAGTGAGAATGTTTTCATATAATCTTAAAATCTATTGAGAATTCCCTAGAGATAACAACAACATCACCTCTAGGAACTCAATTTGATGGTAGTTGATGGTATTGGATGGTGGTATGGGATGTTAGTAGGAGCACATTCCCTACAAAAGAATAAGCTCATACCCACTTCATTTTCATGTTTTGGATGAGGGAAAATAGCCCCAAAAGATTAAGAGTTTGATTCTTTAGGTGTTTGTGTGAGTTGTTGTAGTGAAATCATGAGGAATTCAACAAATGTTTGTGTACTAGATGGAGTTATGTGATTATGAAAGGTTATTGATGTTGATGCAAGTAATTTGTTTTTATTATCTTCATGAAAGGTTGAAAGCATTGCTTGGTGCATGTTGTAGTTTTTTTGTGGTAAGATGTTTTTATTCTCTATGTTGCAAATTAAGAAGACTAAAATACATTTATCATACAATTCATGAGAAAAAACTAAAATAGATACAATTCAAACAAAGTGAATGAAGACTAAAATACATTTTAAAAGATAAAATTGCCACCATACCTCAAAGATTATGATTGCTCTTTGCTTCAAATGAAAAATTATCTTCTGATGTATCCACTATATTTAAGAAGAGTTCAAGTGTGTCCAAGCAGTATCAGAATTCAATCCAAGATCCAAATAGAGTCCAACTATTGTGTATTCAATCAAAGGAGCCAAATAGAGCCCAACTGGTGTGTATTCAATCCAAAGAGACAAATAGAGTCCAACTAGTGTGTATTCTATCCAAATTGTCAAAGAAACCCAAAATGGTGTGTGAATTCAATCCAAAATGCAAATGGTTTTCGGATTGTGCATGAAAACAATGAAAAATATGCAAGGAAAGAGAGAACAAATGTGGGAGAAGAGCATGTGTTATTTTCCAAATTTTATGTTCAATAGAGCCACACAGGCGCTAGAAGCGCATACACGCTTCTGCTGAACGTTGCATAGTTCAGTGGGTAACATTTACTTCATTTATTTCCCAATAAATCTATATGCGTTAGTTTATTCTTAGAGCCCCTCTGCCATAAAGGCCTTTACGCCCTCTTCTAAATGATAATCCCTAAGTGCATAAGTTCTTCTAGGTGTTTAGGGGTTTTGGGGTTACGGTTATAAGGATTGTAGGTTAAGAGTTAAAGTTTATAGGGATTGTAGGTGTTGAGGTGTATTTAGTGTCTTAAAGAATCACCAAACTATTTAATTATTGACCAAGGTTGGTAATCTTAGAGTTGAGGCACAGTATATGATCCGAAAACAAGATCTTTGCTACTCTATGACGTTAACATGAATTGCATAAAGAGCATGAATGAAGCTCACAAATCCATAAGAAGAGAACCAAACAGCATAGACAATACACACATAAAGACAACAAGTTGATAACGGAATTCGTCCAGGATGGACTACGTCTCCGGGCCTGCTTCTCAATAGGAGGGCCGATCTATAATATCAGCATAAAGGCAAAATACATGGCAATGATACAATGATACCTTGGCGACAATGGCCAGGAAGAGAACCGCTGCCCAAAACACAACAAGACTGCTTCCAGCAACTCCGAAGCCTGAAGACGGTGTAAAACGAGTATAAACACTCGTACCTTCCTCCTGCAAAGCTACACAATCTCCCTTCTCTCCTTTAGCTACAAAGTCTCTACTCCAAAGCATGAGTGGGAAATGGCAATTGAATGGGTTTATATAGGTTGGATTTCCCTTCTTCACATGACTCTCATGGATTCCTTTGGTTGCAACTAATTTGCCTATCTTGGCCTTGGTTACAACTTCCCTAAGTTGGTTTTCATGTGGTTGGGCTTTTAAGAACATAAACCAAAATATGGTTCATGCCCACATGTCCATGGGTTTTCACATTTAGTTACTTCCCCATAATGACATTTACAAAATCCAACAATAATCCATTACATACCAAAATCCTTCTTTTAAATAGCATGTTGGTTTTTTTCAACCATAAACCAACTTGTTACAACTTCTTTACAAATATGGCATGTTTGTTTTTGGTTACAACCATGCATTAACTTCATAACAACTCAAGGAATAAAATAAATGAGTAATATGTGAGTAATTTTTCCACTCACTTCAAATATTAATCATTTTACAATTTCTCATGAATAAAGGCATGAATGTCCTAAAACTCATTTCAAGCACAAATGCATGCATGCTAGTCATCATGCCACTTCATCATGCCATGTCACCATGCCACATCATCATGCCATGTCATCATGCCACATCAGCATGCCATGTCATCATGCCACATCATCATGCCATGTCAGAATGCCACATCATCATGACACATTATCATGCCATGTCATCATGCCACATCAGCATGCCATGTCATCATACCGCATCATCATGCCATGTCATCATGCCATGTCATCATGCCACATGTCACCTTGTGATTGGTCTGTACTGTATGGATGCCATGTGTCATCCTCTGAGTGGTGCCACATCATCATGTTTGTATAGTACGGATGCCACGTGTCACCTTGTCAGTGGTGCCACGTGGCACCTCTTTTTGCCAAATTTTCCTGTTGACCTTATGGAACAGAACGCGATAACTTTCTCATACGGAGTCCGTTTGAGGTGAAATGAACGCCGTTGGAATCGTCTCGACGAGCCCTTCGATATAGTGCTAGTTTTTCTGAGATTGGAGGACTTCAAAATTTTGCCTTCTTAGATCCTCCTGGATCATTCCTCCCCACTGAGAAGCTTTTGGCCTCCAAAATCCTTTACTAATCAACAGATAGGTGAGGGAATCGCTCCCTCACTTTCTCCTTCTCAATCCACTTGGCTTTGCTTGGATGAGTGCCTCTGATGCCCACTCGAAGATAATCAACATCACCTCTGCGAGAAGTCCTTGTCCTTCTGTCCAAGATGACATCTTCCTTTAGCTCATCCATGTACTCAGGAGCAAATTCATCAACTGATGGCAATGAGACATTCTCCCTTTCATCCATGATCATGGGAGGCTCATAGAGTTTCAAGTTCTCCACATTCACCACTGAGTAGATCTGCATGTATGGTGGTAGCTCTAAGCAAAAAGCATTTGTCCCAATCTTCTCCAAGATGGTGAAGGGACCATATCTAATGGGCTTGAGCTTCTTGCCTTCTCCTTTCATCCTCTCCTTGCTAATGTGAAGCCACACTTGATCTCCCACCTGAAACTGATGATCAACTCTATGCTTTTCATGGCGAGCCTTGTACTGGGCTTGACTCTTCTCCAACTGCTCTTGCACTGCTTGATGTACCTGTTGAACTCTATGAATGAACCTGCGGGCTTTGTCTTCATCCTTGGAAGTGCTTGAATCAACCTCTCTCCCATAAGTCAATTCCAATGGAGTCTCTGGCAAGTACCCAAAGCATGTCTCAAATGGCGAGCTCTGAGTGGAAGAATGCATAGCCCTGTTGTAGGCATGCTGCACATACTGGATCTGTTCATCCCATAACTTAGGATGCTTGTTGCAATAGCCCCGAAGCAAATGGACAACTGACCTATTGACTACCTCTGTCTGTCCGTCAGTCTGTGGATGGAAAGCGGTGCTCCTCTTCAGCTTGGTGTCCATCATACACCATAACTTTGTCCAAAATTCTCCAAGGAATCGGGAGTCCCGATCCGGGATAATGGACGTAGGGAGTCCAAAGTGAACCCATACATGCTGAAAGAAAAGAGAAGCAGCCTGCTCTGCAGTGACCTGCTTTTTACATGGCATAAGAATACACATCTTGCTAAACCTATCCACGACCACATACAAGTAGTCATGACCCCTCCTAGACATAGGCAAACCCCCCACAAAATCCATGGAAATGCTTTCCCAAGGATGGGAAGGAACAGGAAGTGGTGAGTACAACCCCAATTTTCTATTAGTGGGCTTACAAGTAGAGCACATCACACACCCCTTTACATATTTTGTTACAATGTCTTTCATGCGAGGCCAATACACAAGTCTTTGCAAATGAGCCAAAGTCTTACCTACCCCAAAATGCCCTGATACAAGAGAAGTATGAGCTTCTCGTATTACATGGACTCTTTCACTGATAGGAACACATAACTTGCCCAAATGATAGAGCAACTTTCCCTGCAAATAGTAGTCTTCCACCTGTGGGCCATTGGTTAGCTTCTCATAAATCTCCTTGAAATCATCATCAGTAGCATACTGCTCAATATAACTTTCATGGGATAAAGAAGCATTTTTCAAGACAATAGATGCAACAATAGAAGGTCTAGAAAGCATATCTGCCACTTTATTACTAGTACCCTTCTTGTACTTGATAACTGTGGACAACCTGTACATGCCCACATTAGGAAGAGGGGCATCCTGCTGGAGATAAATATCATGTTGAATCTCCCTTTTGGGAGGCAAACCTGTAGGTTCCTGAAATATATCATCATAGTTAGCCACAATATCAATCATAGCCTTTGTATGAGAACGATCACAACCTTTGAAAGCATCGGATGCCTCAGCATCTTTTGCTCTCACAACCATGAACATGTATCTCTTGTTAGTGTTGATGAGTCTCTTCATCTGTCCTGCACTAACAAGAGTGGTGTTAGCCTTCATACTGTGAGCTCTCACAATGTACTCCACCCCATTTTTGGTGAGATGGTACTTGTTCTCATGATGAAAGAATACTGCTTGTCGATCATACAAGTATGGGCTTCCCAATATGATACCGCAGATGTCAAGAGGAACAACATCTAAGTCCACCTCATCGATCAACTTTGAAGCAATTGCAAACCTTAACCTGCATTGCTTAGTCACCTGTAGCTTAGCATTATCACATACCCATCCAAGAGGATAAGGCTTGGGGTGAGGTTTAGTCTGTATGCCCAACTTCTTAACAACTGATTCTGAGATCAAATTTACTTGAGAACCCGGATCAAATAATGTTTCAATCTTTGTATGCTTAGACACAACTCTGATGTGAAACAACTCACTTCTTCTTTTATCATTTTCTTTAGAAACATGAGTAGAACGTGAACCAGTATGAGGAGTTTTGTTACCTTGCATTCCCACGGCTGTAATCATGGTTTCGTCACCTGAGTCAGAACCCAAATCTCGTTGCGCTGTTGCAACGGTCTTTTTCTTCTTTTTGCCTCCATAATGCTTTGGCCTTTGTTCAGGATGCAACTTCCAACAACTTTCTTCATCATGCCCATCAGTATCGCAATGGTTGCAATGGGGCTTTCCTCCTTCCTTCTTGGCAGTAGCTGTCTTCTTGCTCTTGTCTTTTTTCTTGAACTTGGGGTGGTTGTTGGGCTTGAAAGGCTTCTTCTGATGGTCTTCTTGCAAATGATTCCCCCTGCTCTCAAGATGAGTAGCCTGAACACTTGCTTCATCCACACTAGTAGGATTCAACAACAGCAAAGTATGGCGTAGATAATGATGAAGAGCACCAATGTACTTCAAAAGAGTGTCAGGAGAATCTAAAGCAATATTCAATTCTAAATCTTTCTTTCTAAATTCTTCAGTAAAACTCTGAACACTCTGACCCTTGCCTTGTCTAAAACTTTGCCAATCCATCATTGCCTTCTGAACATAACCCAACAGATAAAATTGCTTACGTAAAGCAGAAATAAAAGCAGACCACGATGAGAGAAGATTACCCATTTGTTTGCTACCTTGCTGAAGCTTGCTTTCCCACCATACAAGTGCGGTGCCTGTCAGCCGAAGTGAAGCCAACTGAATCTTCACATCTTCTTCTTCGATCTGCTGGACTCGGCAATAGACCTCAATTTGCCTTATCCAATTGTTTAACTTCTCTGCATTCGCTTCCCCATTGAACATGGGCAAATCAAACTTCACATCGAGCTTCAATAAGGGCTTCTTTTGAGGCTCTTTGTGAGGAACCTTGGAATGTTGAGAATGAGATGAGGAAGAAGCACTTGAACTTGTGCTTGAAGCTGAAGGTGAAGAGGGAGGCTCAGGAGGCTCTTCGCCACCTTCCCCTTGGTTAACTGAAGCGTTGCCTTCGTCCTTCACTTCTTTGTCTTCCTTCTTTACTTCACTGCCTTTTCTTTCTTTTGCCATGCGTTCTTCATAGTTTGCAAACAACTTGTCTACCTTGTCGGCCATCATATAGAAGACCTTGTGAAAGTTTGCCTCCATCTCGATGCGGGCATCATTAGCATCTATCTTCCTCCTTCGGTGTGCACGTCCGATCTCGGAATTGTAAGGCTCTAATGTACCCTCACCATCTTGCAGTTTAGCCCTCGTGAGCATCCACACTCACAATCCAACGTCAAATAGACCTGCTCTGATACCACATGATCCGAAAACAAGATCTTTGCTACTCTATGATGTTAACATGAATTGCATAAAGAGCATGAATGAAGCTCACAAATCCATAAGAAGAGAACCAAACAGCATAGACAATACACACATAAAGACAACAAGTTGATAACGGAGTTCATCCAGGATGGACTACGTCTCCGGGCCTGCTTCTCAATAGGAGGGCCGATCTATAATCTTAGCATAAAGGCAAAATACATGGCAATGATACAATGATACCTTGGCGACAATGGCCAGGAAGAGAACCGCTGCCCAAAACACAACAAGACTGCTTCCAACAACTCCGAAGCCTGAAGACGGTGTAAAACGAGTATAAACACTCGTACCTTCCTCCTGCAGAGCTACACAATCTCCCTTCTATCCTTTAGCTACAAAGTCTCTACTCCAAAGCATGAGTGGGAAATGGCAATTGAATGGGTTTATATAGGTTGGCTTGCCCTTCTTCACATGACTCTCATGGATTCCTTTGGTTGCAACTAATTTGCCTATCTTGGCCTTGCTTACAACTTCCCTAAGTTGGTTTTCATGTGGTTGGGATTTTAAGAACATAAACCAAAATATGGTTCATGCCCACATGTCCATGGGTTTTCACATTTAGTTACTTCCCCATAATGACATTTACAAAATCCAACAATAATCCATTACATACCAAAATCCTTCTTTTAAATAGCATGTTGGTTTTTTCAACCATAAACCAACTTGTTACAACTTCTTTACAAATATGGCATGTTTGTTTTTGGTTACAACCATGCATTAACTTCATAACAACTCAAGGAATAAAATAAATGAGTAATATGTGAGTAATTTTTCCACTCACTTCAAATATTAATCATTTTACAATTTCTCATGAATAAAGGCATGAATGTCCTAAAACTCATTTCAAGCACAAATGCATGCATGCTAGTCATCATGCCACTTCATCATGCCATGTCACCATGCCACATGATCATGCCATGTCATCATGCCATGTCATCATGCCACATCATCATGCCATGTCAGAATGCCACATCATCATGACACATTATCATGCCATGTCATCATGCCACATCAGCATGCCATGTCATCATACCGCATCATCATGCCATTTAGCACGCCATGTCATCATGCCACATGTCACCTTGTGATTGGTATGTACTGTATGGATGCCATGTGTCATCCTCTGAGTGGTGCCACATCATCATGTTTGTACAGTATGGATTCCACGTGTCACCTTGTCAGTGGTGCCACGGGGCACCTCTTTTTGCCAAATTTGCCTGTTAACCTTATGGAACAGAACGCGATAACTTTCTCATACGGAGTCCGTTTGAGGTGAAACGAACGCCGTTGGAATCGTCTCGACGAGCCCTTCAATATAGTGCTAGTTTTGCTGAGATTGGAGGACTGCAAAATTTTTCCTTCTTAGATCCTCCTGGATCAGTATATGCTGAGGTAGAATGGCACCTAAGTTTTGGCTTGTCAGACCTTAGAAATTTTTAATAAAGAAAAGATCGAAAGATCTTTCAAAATGAAAAACAAAGTCAAACTTCAAAAAAGATAATAAATGAACTAACTACCCCTATCTAAACCAACAGATTGGGATAGTATCAAGTCATACTACTCTACTCTATGATTAAACAACTGAAAAAGAACAATTACTAATTAAAGAGCAAACTATTTTTATAAGAATGGAAACTACTTAATCAATTCTTCATGTTCTAATTTAGGAATTAGAAACAACTATAAATGAAATTAGAGACCTATCTATTAAATGACTTAATTTGATAATAAATTACATAAACATAAAACTATGTTAATTCAAAACCAAAACTACAAACTATTAATGAATTCAATAACTACTTATGCATTCAGCTAATACTTCAAAATTACACTAAAGCATCTAATTCCATTCTTTTTGATGTTGTATGTCAAATGTGATAGGAACTGGAGTGAGTGAATCGTAATGACTTTTAAATATAACAACAAAACAAAATGGAAGTAAATCTAACTGAATTTCGACAAAGAGATGTAAACTACAAAGAGACCAATTCCAGTTAACCTTAAACATTGTGACCTCTCTTCTATCCATAAGCAAAATGATATAAAACTAATGAAATCTAGAAGCAAGTAGAAAATGTAATAAAGATATTTATTTCTGAATTCAATTTGGAAGCAAGTAGAAAACTTGATAAGGATATGTTATATAGAAGCAAGTAGAAAACTTGATAAGGATATGTTATATAGAAGCAAGTAGAAAACTTGATAAAGATATTTATTTCTTATCCAAATTCTATTTCATGAACATCTTCATTATCTGTATGAATGGGGAACTGATCCTATACCTAACGAAAAAACTATTAAGACTAGAATACTTGGAGAATGAAATTATTAAATCTAATATGAAATAAATCTTAAGAGCATGGAATAAACTATACTAAGAATAAGACTGATAAATTTGAAAGCAACAACATATTAGTAAATCAGATATGAAAGACATAACTTTGAAAAACAGTAGATACAAGGTGAAGTAAAATGAGATGGAAACTAAGAATCATGACAAACTTAATTAAAACTTTTATGGAATATAAAGCACAGTCCTAATTATGGTTAAAGATGCTAATTAAAATCAAGAAAGATTGTAATTCAAAAACCTAGGAAACTGGATTCAAAATAAGCATGAAAACAATGCAGAAAGTATGAAAGTCTGAATGACGATCCGGATGACTGTTTGAATGACAGTCCAGATGGAAGAAAATGAATTAAACTAAGGAAAGAAGTGCTTTTGATGATCTTAATGTCAGTTGGTGAATGCAGATGAACCTACAGTGCAAAGAAGTCAGTGAGAAAACTGTTGAGAAGCTAGGATAGTAGGAAGCAATCTATTCTAATTATTATTGAAAAGATGAACTACTTCTATAACATAGTTAAACAAAACTAAGAATAAAACTTAACCTATAGCTACATAGAAAGAAACTAATGGAACTAATTCTAATTATAACTAAGATTGAAAAACAACTAGCTAAACAACATCTAAACTCTATCTAATTGCAGAAGACTGAAAACAAACTATCTAATTGCAAAAGACTGAAAGCAAACTATAAACACTATGCTTGGTCGACCATTATCAATTCTAGAAACATAAATTAAGTTAGCAGCAAGATACAGATTACGGAAAAATAAAGAGATGACATATACAGGAAAACGAAATTAATTACATACACTGGAAAATGAACTATCTATTTGTATAAAAGAAAATGCAAAAAAACATAAATAGAACCTCCAGTTGATGAGGGGCCCTTCCCAGCAATCAAAGATGGAAACTAAATCAACTTAGTCACCAACAGCAGAGCATCAACAATAAAATTTAGGAGCTTCTGTTAACTAAGAAACATTACACAACATTTATGCAAAAACTATTGCTATCTTTTGTATATTCTATATGCTATCTGATCATCATCGTTTCTCCAGACAAGGCATCTATTTATAATGTTACAATGGGAGAGAAGGTCAACGTAGTCGACCTCTCTAAAAATAGGAGTCTTTAAGACTATCAAACGGCTTCCTGGTAATTCACAACAATGCAGAGGTTGCCTACCTGCTTTCATGGTGTCGATCCTACCTGACGTGAACAACTGGTGTTCGTTTCCTTCAACTACGGGCAGAAGCATGTGCTGGCAGGTCAAGCATGGAAGGATGGAGCTGCTGGAGAGTCGATGTGGGCATGAGTGTGTGCTAGCGAGCTAAATGGATGGATAATTGAATCTTCTATAGTTTTGACATGAGGAAATGGTGTTCTGTCAAGCTCGGTGGGTAGGGAGGTGAATATTCTAGAAATGCAGCTCACCAACCATAACCACCACATTGCTAACCAAACCCATGTTTCTGTTTCTATTTGTAATGGCCAGGAATATGCCAACCAATGATCTCGCGGGATGGATGAAGGACTAGACGATGGGTTGAACACTGCTAGTGTATCTGGCGTGAAAGCGAGTCCAAATGAAGGTTCGTTTGAAGACCACAGCTTGTAGAGCAAAAACTAACTACCAAGCATGTCTAGAAATATGAGATGATTGTTAATAAATCATAAAAAAATGTTGATGATTATTCACAATTTGTATGATGTTCAAATAAATGCATACTTGAGTCTATTTGACAGTCTAAATGGAAAGAAGAGTGATTTATTATACAAAAATAGTGCAATTAATGCCACTTAGAGTATATTTTATGATAAAAAATAGTGACAAATTGGACACCAACATTCCCCCAAATCAAAGATATGCGAGGTCCCACTGAGAAAAATAGAGAAGTTCAGGAAGAAGGTTGAGTTGTGGTAGCATCTGCCTCTGACTTGGAAGAGGAATTGGTTTTAGCTTTAAGCTTCTGGAACTTCCTAAATCGGTCCTTCAAGGTGTCATACTTCATCTAGAGAGTAGTATGGGATGTTGTTCTGGCATTGACCAAGCATTCAATGCTTCTTACTTGTGTACGCAGTGCCTTTTTTCTTTCTGAAGCTTAGAGATTGTTTCCACATAATTTTGATTCTGGTATGTCAACCGTGCTATCCCTCAGGTCAATATATCCACTTCCTGCTAATTCAAAATGGGTTGTTATATGCGATGTTCCAGGTCCTATTGAGGACTCAACTTTCTTGAAGATGTTTCAAGCTCAACAATATTGTCTTCAAGAACTCTGTCTTTGTTGTGTGTAGGGGAACTTTCAGCAGCAGGGGCTTCACACAATCGAGCAGATACATTAGCTAATGTGAGGAGAGGTGTTTCAAGGGTATGGTAGTCTGATTGGTTGTCTAAACGTGATGGTTGAACGGCAGTCTGGATGATAGACTAGTAGACAAACTGGTCACAATTTGTTCTCGTGGATTTAGTGGGTATTGAAAAGAGTGGAGGTTCTGAAGTAGGGTCACCAAGGGTAATCTCAGGAGAAGGCGATGGATGGACAAGGTGTACATTGTTAATTTTTGAGCATTAATTCAATATACTCTAGGATCTTTACTGAGAGAATAACATCTACAACATATCAAGTATAACAATGCATATCAATCACACCAAGCAATCACATGAGACAATAAACACACAGATTTTCACTGGGGAAAACCATAATGGTGAAAAACCCCACAACTTCCTAAGAGATAGAAAGAGCAATGATACAACCAGAGTAAAAGAGATAGTCTTCTCCTAGCAGTTGATCCTCCTCCTCACATGTGCACCACTTTCTGAGTGATGGAAGAGTGAGTAATGAGATCATCAAATAGATATCTCCTTATCTCTATTTATACTTGTCCTGTCCTTCCCAATAAACTAATAGGGCCGACTTGTCTAACTCAGTCTAATAACCCATGGTTACAATAATCCGGGTCAACCCCACACTCGATGGTCTGATAACCCAACACTGCAAGTTACGACACTTGCGACACTTGTCAATACAAATGACGACACTTCCGTATAGAGGAATAATAACATCTCTATAGGAGTACAATATACATAGGTGAAATACATTCCGAAGTTACATATACATCAACACTCCCTCTTAACTAGGAAGGTATTTCTCGACATAGATCTGCTAGCACAATTCTTCTTCTCTGGGTCACGACATTGAATCATCGTCATCGAGTAATTGTCATCGTCACTTCTGCTGCTATCTCAATCAATCTCCAATCTACTCGTCATAGGAAGTTATACAAAGCCAGTCCTTTTTCATACTGGATGTAGGCCCACCACTTGCAGGTCTTCATCATCACTGGCCATACTGTGGAATCCTCAAGACTTATTACGTGCATCACAAACCCTCGTAAGAGAATCCTAGGACTAATTACGGGCACATAGCCCAACCTATCGGATCTCCCAGGTCTTATATGTGACCCTCATCACAAACCCACGAAAGAGCATCCCAGGACTTATTACGGGAACACAGCCCAGCCTATCGAATCTCCTAGGACTTACATGTGATCTCCACTACAAACCCATGAAAGAGCATCCCAGGACTTATTACGGGCACACAGCCCAACCTATTGGATCTCCCAGGACTTACATGTAGTCACCACTACAAACCCTCGAAAGAGCATCCCAGGACTTATTACGGGCACACAGCCCAACCTATCGGACCTCCCAGGACTTACATGTAGTCACCACCACAAACCCTCGAAAGAGCATCCCAGGACTTATTACAGGCACACAGCACAACCTATCAGATCTCCCAAGACTTACATGTGGTCGCACAACAAACCCTCGAAAGAGCATCCCAGGACTTATTACTAGCACACAGCCCAACCTATCGGATCTCTCAGGACTTACATGTCCTCTCAAGCACAACCTGTCCATGGCCACAGAGTATCAACCTGATAATCACCATACATCATTCTGATGTACATGGTCATCTTGATTATCATCATTGCATCGTCTTGATGCATGTCATCATCGCATGATCATCCTGATCATCATCACTGCATCATCTTGATGCATATCATCTGGAGCAACATCCTGAAGCTCATCATCCATGACCATCCTGATCATACAATGCATCCATCTGATGCATATATAGTATCTACCTGATACATATCAAATACATGATCCACCTGATCATAGAATGTATCCACCTGATACATATCATCATACATGATCTACCTGATCATAAAATGTATCTACCTGATACATACAAAAATACATTATCTACCTAATCATATCCAGCATCCAACATGATGCATATACATATACATGATCCAACTGATCATAACAAGCATCCCAAATGATGCATATAGAAATACATGATCCAACTAATCATAACAAGCATCCAACATGATGCATATACAAATACATGATCCAACTGATCATAAAAAGCATCCAACATGATGCATATACAAATACATGATCCAACTGATCATAACAAGCATCCAACATGATGCATATACAGAACAATAACTGGAGCATCATCCTGATGCTCATCATCTAGCGCTTACATCCACAGCCATGGGCAGGATCCTCCTCTCCCCATGCTTGGAATGGCTCTAGCAAATGTTTCCATCACTTCTTCCTTGAAGTGTCATCAATCTGAAGAACACCAAGCCTCACTCTGAAGTACTCTAACTTCACTTTGGCTAGTGGCTTTTTCAGCACATCTACAATCTGCTCATCCGTCGCAACATACAGGAGCTTCACTGCTCCTCTCTACACCATAGCCCTAATATAGTGATATTTGATCTCTATGTGCTTCGACCTATCGTGGAACATCGGGTTCTCAGACAGCTTCACACAAACTCTGGTTGTCAAAAAAGATACCAATAGCCTCCAACGGGAGATCAAATAACTCAAACAGTATCTTTCTCAGCCATACTGCCTCACAGCTAGCCGAACAAGCTACAACATACTTTGCCTCAGCTGTACTCAGTGCTATGTAGGATTGCTTCATGCTAAACCAAGAGATCACACCTGATCTCATACTGAAGCAGCACCTAGATGTGATCTTCCTATATGCAGCACTGCTTGCTGAGTCTGAATCAACATAACCCTACAGGTTAAACTTTTGATTCGCATCATACTTGAGCCCATAATCAATTGTACTCTTCAGGTACATCAAAATATGCTTTATTGCAACCAGGCGAACACCTGTGGGATCTATCAGGAACTATCTCAATGTGTTCACCGTAAAGCAAATATCTAGTCCTGTGTTCATTAGGTACATCAAGGACCCAATCATCTGACGATACACTATCACATCAACTGGATCAGATGAAGCATCACATAGAAGCTTCATGTTTGATGCCATAGGTGTGGCCATGGCCTTGCAGTCCATTATCCTGAACCTCTTCAGGATCTCTACTGCATACTTCCCTTGTCCAAGGAATATTCCATCTGCACTCTGCTGTTAAATTTTGAGCATTAATTCACAATACTCTAGGATCTTTACTGAGAGAATAACATGTACAGTATATCAATGCGTAACAATCATAATAAGCATGACAAGCATCACAAGAATCAAAAGCATGAGAGACAAGAGACACAGAGTTTCTGTGGGAAAAACTCTAAGGTGAAAAACCCCACAACTTCCTTAGAGATAGAGAGAGCAATGGCTCAACCAAAGTACAACCAAAATACACTGAGATAGTCTCCTAGTGGCAGATGATCCTCCTCCTCACTAGTGCACCACTTTTCGAGTGAGAGAAGTGTGAGTTTCCAAGTGATCCAAATATAGATCTCCCTATCTCTATTTATACTAGTCTGTTTTCCGAGTGATCTTATGGGGCCGACTTGTCTAGCTAGGTATATCAACCATATAATATATATTTCAGGGCCGACCCCACACATGGTGGTCTAATAACCCTTCACCAAGTACACACACTTGCGACACTTGTCAATACACATGACGACACTTCCTTATAGAGGAATAACACATCTCTTATAAGGGTACAATAAATATATATGAAATACATAGATGAAATACATTTCGAAGTTACATATACATCAACACTCCCTCTTAACTAGGAAGGTATTTCTCGACATAGTTCTACTAGACAAGTCTTTCTCTGGATCATCGTCATCGATGCATTGTCATCATCATCGTCACTGCTACTGCTATCTCAACCAATCTCTGACTCTACTCGCCATAGGAAGTTCTACAGAGCCAGTCCTTTTTCATAATGGATGTAGGCCCACCACCTGTAGGCCATCGTCATCACTGGCCATACTGTGGAATCCTCAAGACTTATTACGTGCGTCACAAAACCTTGAAAGAGCATCCCAGGACTCATTACGGGCACACAGCCCAACCTATTGGATCTCCCAGGGAGCTATTACATGTGACCATACCACAAAACCTCGAAAGAGAATCCCAAGACTGATTACGAGCACACAGCTCAACCTATCGGATCTCCTAGGGCGCTATTATATGTGGTCACCACAAAACCTTGCAAGAGCATCCCAAGACTTATTACGAGCACATAGCTCAACCTATCGCATCTCCCAGGGTGATATTACATGTGGTCATGGCAAAACCTTGCAAGAGCATCCCAGGACTTATTACATGCACACAGCTCAACCTATCAGATCTCCCAAGGCGCTATTATATGCGATAGGACAAAACCTCGAAAGAGCATCTGCCAGATATCCCAGGGAGCTATTATATGCTAACGGAAAAACCTTGCAAGACTATTTGCAGATTTCCCAGGGTGTTATTATATGTCCTCCGAAAGAAAAACCTTGAAAGAGCGTTTTCCAAATCTCCCACGGAGCTATTATATGCCAACGACAAAACCTAGCAAGAGAATCTGCAAACCTCCCAGGGCGCTATTATATGCTTATCTGCACAACCTGTCCATGGCCACAGAGTATCAACCTGATACTCACCATACATCATCCTGATGTATACATGATCATCCTGATCATCATCACTGCAACATCCTGCTGCATGTCATCTGGAGCAACATCCTGAAGCTCGTCATCCATGATCATCTTGATCATATAATGCATCTACCTAATGCATACCAAGTATCTACCTGATACATATCATCATACATAATCCACCTTATACAAATACAAAACATGATCCACCTGATCATACCTGATACATATCAACATACATGATCTACCTGATCATACACAGTATACACCTGATACATATACAAATACATGGTCCAAGCATCCAACATGATGCATATACAAAACATATACAAATGATCCTACTGATCATGTCCAGCATCCAACATGATGCGTACATACATATACATATAAATGATCCAACTGATCATATCCAGCATCCTCTTGATGCATATACAGAGTAGTAACTGGAGCATCATCCTAATGCTCATCATCCAGCGCTTACATCCACAGCCATGTGAAGGATCCTCCTTCCAACATGCTTGGAATGGCTTCTGCAAATGTGTCCATCACTTCTTCCTCGAAGTGTCATCAATCCGAAGAACACCAAGCCTCTCCCTAAAGTACTCGAACTTCACCTTGGCTAGTGGCTTTGTCAGCACATCTGCAATATGCTCGTCCGTCACAATGTACAGGAGCTTCACAGCTCCTCTCTACACCATATCCCTAATATAGTGATATTTGATCTCTATGTGTTTCGACCTTTCATGAAACACTGGGTTCTCGGATAGCTTCACACAACTCTGGTTATCGCAAAAGATACCAGTAGCATCCAACGGGAGATCCAATAACTCAGACAGTAGCTTCTGTAGCCATACTGCCTCACAACTAGCCGAACAGGCTGGAACATACTCTGCCTCGGCTGTACTCAGTGCTATGCAGGACTACTTCCTGCTAAACAAAGAGATCACACCTGATCCCATACTGAAGCAGCACCTAGATGTGCTCTTCTTATCTGCAGCACTGCCTGCCCAATCTGAATCAACATAACCCTGTAGGTTAAACTTTTGATTCACTTCATACCTGATCCCATAATCAACTGTACCCTTTAGGTACCTCAGAATATGCTTTAAAACAACCAGGTGAACACTCCTCGGATCCATCAGGAACTGGCTCAATGTGTTCACTGTAAAGAAAATATCTGGTCTCGTGTTCGTCAAGTACATCAAGGACCCAATCATTTGACGATACATAGTGATATCAACCTGCTCAGATGAAGCATCACACAGAAGCTTTAGGTTCGATGCCATAGGTGTGGCCATAACCTTGCAGTCCATCATCCCGAACCTCTTTAGGATCTCTACTACATACTTCCGTTGTCCAAGGAATATCCCACCTGCACTCTGCCACAACTCCATACCTAGGAAATAGTGCATCATTCCCAAATCTTTCATATCGAACTCGGCAGCAAGCTTCCTATCAGTATTTGCAATCAATCTGTCATCTCATGTTACAAATAAGTCATCCACATACAAGATTCCCTTCCTCAACCTTGTAGTAAAGGTTGGAATTTGCTTTACTCTTGGTAAAGCCCAAACTAGATAGGAAACTATCCATCCTACCATACCAAGTTCTAGGAGCTTGCTTCAAGCCATACAAGGCTTTCTTCAATCTGCACACATATGACTCCCTGTCATGTATTTCGAAACCGAGTAGCTACTCCACATATACTTCCTCTTCAACTACACCATTCAAGAAGGTTGTCTTGAAATCCATTTGGTGTATCTTTCATCACTGCAACCAGAGCAAGTACATATCTAATGGAAGTGTATCTGGCTATAGGAGCGAAAATCTCTATGCTACTACCTATAGCATGCATGATCTTGTAGATCCTCTTGGAAGTCACTACAGACTCACCTTCAGGTCTTGGGACTACATTCCAACCATCATTCTTCATGATCGACAGATCATGGCATTCTTCCCATATCTTGGGAACTTCAATATCTTCAATAGATAATTTTGTTGCTGAACAAATGTTGTAGTTCTTCTTTTGTAGGTGATGGCATATGATCTTTCCTACAAGACAAGTTAAATTGCATGATTAGAAACCTCTCATAGTTTTCAAAACAAATTCTTATACATAAAGAAATATGTCATACAGTCATGCAATTATTTTAGCCAATGCTTCAATATAACATTCATCCATATCCTGTAACTTTCTAGATGCCTTCCAATCTCTACCAGAACATTGTTAAGAGTTTGCACTACTCCCAATATGTCAGCAAAGAGGTTTCATTCTAGATAAGTAGCAATGGAATGTTGTACAATGCCATAGGCCTTCTTACCCATCAAATTCATATTAGTAGTATACTTTTCATTAATGTAATCATTCTAATATGCACAATACATATCCTAAGTCGAGGAACATAAGCATATGTATCATTGAACAATTTTGTTTAAACAAAAAAATATGTAAGAAGTGGTAATTAAAATACTTATCTTTGTTTGTTTGTTGGGTGGACTCCCTTTGAGTCTTTGCTTCCTTGCAGGAGCTGCTGAAGTAGCTTCTTCTACACCTTTCTGATGTGGAATGTAGAGAGATGGTCAACTCCCTCTGAATATTTGCATCCTTGCAGAAGCCACTGGAGTGTGTTTACTCTTGATCTTTGCTTCCTGGATTACTTGTTCTTGAACTTATATTCATTCTCGATCCCTATGCATGCTTGTTAGTATCATCATTGTGTTATCCTCGAGGTCTCATACAAAATCATACATTCATTATTATATTCTCAATATTATCAAAACACAATAATCTCAAGCATGTGTAGTCATGATCATTTCAAACAGAAATAATAAGCATTAGCATTCAAGGTTTATATAGGACGCTTATGGTTAGTCATATCATAAGAAACATAACATGTCTAAACCTATGATTACTCGAACCTATGACTCTTCTAGTTAGTCATATCATTAATTAAGGTAAGACACATAATATGCATATACCCATGATTATTCAAACCTATGTCTTTATGAACAATCATCATCAATCATGCCATGCATACTTATATAAGAGATCCTATGATATAAGGAAAACATACGTATTCACCATATTTGCTAGTTATGTCTAGAAATGTTTTCTTGTTCTCTTCAATGTCCTGCATAACTCATAAGTTAACCTTTTCAAAACCAAATCATACATACCTCCATGTGATCCATGACTATGGATGAATCTTTGTCTTCATGTCACCATAGCAAGTTCAGGTTGTCCCTTCAATTTGTACAAACCTTCCTCTTGCTCTCCAATCACCACTGCATCATCTATGGTCTTTCCCTTTGGCCACATTAGGACATGGCCATCCACAAATGCAACCCTCATACCTTTTGCATCCAATGCATAGATGGAGAGTAAGTTCTTCTTAAGCCCAGGTACATAAAGGACTTCTTTCATCTTCAAATATTTTCCAGAATCTAGGTTGTAGGAGGCTTCACCACTTCCTTTGATTGGGTATTGAAAATCATCCCCAAGTTTCACCTTATAGGGTGATTCATGTTCAGATAGGTTTACAAAAGATTCCTTAAACCCAGTCATGTGTTTGGAAGCCCCACTATCAATTACAACCATGAGATATTGTGCCTGTGAGAACAGATATTAGGACATACTCTTCTTCACTTGATGAGTCATCTTCACTTTTTGCCCTAGCTTTCTTCTTTGGAGGTTCATCATCTTCGGCAGCATGAGCTTGGTACCTTCTTTTGTTACCCTTCTTCTTCTTGCTGGAGTTTTTGTTGTTGTGGTTGTCCCTTTTGTTCTTGGGACATTCTGAAGCAAAGTGACCCTTCTCATTACAAGTGAAACACCTTAGATCTTTCTTGTCTTTGTGATAATAATGAGAAGATTTCTTCTTGTGATGGGATGGCTCCCTCTTGAACTTGCCCTTCTTAGTGTGAGCTGTGAGAGCTTGATCTTCATTCCCCATCTTTTCTTCTCTTGCCACAAGCCTTGCTTCTTCTTGATAACACTCCTCCCACAATCTGCTGAAGAAGATTAATTTCTTTCTGGCACAGATCCCTTGAATAAAGGAGTCCCATGACCTAGGAAGGCCATTCAGAGTGGTCATAACAACTTCACCATTATCCACTACTTCATCCACAGCTTCAAGTTATTCCTTGATATGAGAGACCTTGGAGAAGTAATATTGAATGGTTTCTCCATTCAACATCTTGACCCCTTTCAATTGATTCCGCGGAGTCATCTTCTGATTTATGTTCTTCCCTTCAAATAACGTGGTCAAAGAGTCAAACATCTCCTTGGGTGTCTTTAGAGAAGACACATGGGGTATGAGATTGTCTTTGATGGAATCAGCAATGATTCTCTTTGCCTTGACCAAGTTCTTCTTATGCAATACCTTAGCCTCTTCATCCTATGGGATAGGGATGTCTTCTTTTATGTATGAGTCCAACTCATTCTCTTCCAGGATTAACCCAATCCTATACTTTCAAGCTCAGAAGTTATCAGCCCCTTCAAGCTTATCCTCAAGCTTGGTGTAGTGAGACATCTTCAAGAGTAATTCAAATGGAAATAGAAAACATTTTGGTCTTACCACTTGAAATGCTGAAAACTGGATCTGGTTCCGGATTAGGGTTTGTCGAAAAAACCCTAAAAATTCAAAATGTGAATTTCAACTTTCTGAAAGGATAGAAAGATGAGCCTTGATGAGCTGATCATCCTGGTATATTCAGAATTTGAGATTAGCAAAGCTTTACCCTTCAGATTTTCCTTTTTGTCCTCCCAGGGTCACTAGGGAGAGCCCTGAATTAGGGTTTGAGTTTCCCGGAGATCTACCCAGCCACAAATCTCAATTCAAAGCTCTAAACTTCGATTTTTTCAAGGAGCTTCCATATATGTCTTCAGATTTCAGAAATTCCTATTTTTGTGGAAACCCTACTTTTTAGGGCCAAATCAAAAAATGCTCAGAATTGAATTCTGATTGGATAGATAGATTCTCCTTGATGAGTAGAGTCAATCTACTATACTGCTTTTCCAAAATCTAAGGAGAGAAACCCAATAAACAAGAAACTCAAGTTTTCGTCACTACAAAATGTCTTCTTCTCAGGTTAGCTCTGATACCATGTTAAATTTTGAGCATTAATTCACAATACTCTAGGATCTTTACTGAGAGAATAACATGTATAGTATATCAATGCATAACAATCATAATAAGCATGAAAAACATCACAAGAATCAAAAGCATGAGAGATAAGAGACACAGAGTTTCCATGGGGAAAACCCTAAGGTGAAAAACCCCACAACTTCCTCAAAGATAGAGAGAGCAATGGCTCAACCAAAGTACAACCAAAATACACTGAGATAGTCTCCTAGTGGCAGGTGATCCTCCTCCTCACTAGTGCGCCACTTTTTGAGTGAGAGAAGTGTGAGTTTGCGATCCAAATAGAGATATCCCAATCTCTATTTATACTAGTCTATTTGCCCAGTGACCTTATGGGGCTGACTTGTCTAGCTAGGTATATCAACCATATAATATATATTTCAGGGCCGACCCCACACATGGTGGTCTAATAACCATTCGCCAAGTACACACACTTGCGACACTTGTCAATGCACATGACGACACTTCCTTATAGAGGAATAACACATCTCTTATAAGGGTACAATAAATATATATGAAATACATAGATGAAATACATTCCGAAGTTACATATACATCAACATATGCCACACCTCCATGCCTAATAAACAGTGCATCATCCCCAAGTCCTTCATCTCAAACTCGGCTGCAAGCTTCCTCTTGGTATCGGTAATCAATCTATCCTCACCTGTAACAAACTGGTCATCCACATACAGAAGTAGTATCACAGGATTGCCTTCCTCAACCTTGTACTAAAGGTTGGAATCTGCTTTACTCTTGGTAAAGCCCAAACTAGATAGAAAGTTGTATATCCTACCATACCAAGTCCTAGGAGCTTGCTTCGAGCCATACAAGACTTTATTCAACCTACACACATATGACTCCCTGTCATGTGTCTCAAAACCAAGTGGCTTCTCCACATATACTTCCTCTTCGTCTACAACATTCAAGAAAGTTGTCATGACATCCATCTGTTGTATCTTCCATTTCATCACTACAGCCACAGAAATTACTATTCTAATGGAAGTGTATCTGGCCACAGGAGCAAAAGTCTCTTCATAATCAATCCCTTCTTTCTGGGAGAAGCCATGAGCTACAAATATCACTTTGTATTTCTCTATACTGCTATCTACAGCATGCTTGATCTTGTAGATCACTTGGAAGTCACCACAGACTTCCCTTCAGGTCTTGGGACTACATCCCAAACATCATTCTTCATGATCGACTGATATTCCTCGACCATGGCATCCTTCCATTCTTTCTTTTCCATTGCTTCTTCATAAATGGAGGGTTATTTGTTCATAATATCACAGAGTAGGGAAACATAACTGGTATGTGATCTAGTCCTTTTCCTTTCTCTATGTTCTTCTTCTGGAATGCCATATCTTCTGCATCTTGAATGAGCTCTCTAGCCCATGCAGGTTTCCTCTTGTGAGAGTTATTCTCACGGGGTGGATCTACAGGTCTTTGTGGATCTTCAACTTCACGATCTGCTTTTGGAATTGCTTCATTCATGGTGGTGTCTTGAAATCTGGTTTCCTTTGGTTCTTCATGATCTTCAACAGGTGTCTTCCTTGATTTGATGAAGGCTAAGTTTTCATCAAATGTTACATCCCTGCTGACATCAATCTTCTTGAACCCTGGAAAGTGTATTATGTAAGCTTTCGAGCTTTCACTATATCCCACAAAGATTCCCTTCTTTCCTGAAGGATCTAGTTTGTTCTCTTTTCCTTTGGAACATGTGTATATACTGGACAACCAAATATTCTGAGATGGCTGACTTCAGGTTTCTTACCAGAGAAGACCTCTGCTGGTGTCTTGTTGTCCAATATCTTGTGAGGTGTTCTATTTTGTACATATACAGTTGTCCTAGATGCTTCTGCCCATAGATGCATAAGCAGATCCTGGTCATGCATCATTGCTCGTGTTACTTCCATGATTGTTCTATTATTCCTTTCTGCAACTCCATTCTGTTGTGGATTGTAGAGAGCATTCAACTCCCTTTTAATCCCTGAATCACTACATAGCTTCTTGAAATCACTTGAAGTGAATTCTCCACCATTGTCGGATCTGAATGTCTTGATCTTCTTATCAGTTTGATTTTCCATCAAGGCTTTGAATTCCTTGAACTTATCAAACACTTCATCTTTGTTCTTCAAGAAGTAGACCCAAGTATTTCTAGAGAAATCATCAATGAAAGAGACATAGTATACATACCCACTTAGAGAACTGGATGACATTGGTCCACATACATCAGAGTGGATAATTTCCAAGATTCCTTTAGCTTTGCTTTCACTGCTTGGAAATGCCTTCTTAATGTTCTTTCATTTTGCACATCCTTTGCAAACACCTTCATTCTTTGTCTTGATTTTAGGAAAACCTTCTACAGCTTTGCTTGCAATTGGTAGTGTTCTATAGTGCACATGTGCAAGCCTTCTATGCCAAAGTTCACTTGGCTCCATGGATTCATGCACCATGGCATGTTTAGGTTGTCCCTTCAATTTGTACAATCCTCCCTCTTCCTCTCCAATCACTACTGCATGATCTATAGTTTTACCCTTTGGCCACATTAGAACTTGGCCATCTACAAATGCAACCCTCATGCCTTTTGCATCCAACGCATATATGGAGAGTAGGTTCTTCTTGAGCCTAGGTACATATAGAACATCTTTCATCTTCAGACTTCCCAGAGTCTACGTTGTAGGAGGCTTCACCACTTCCTTTGATAGGGTATTGATAGTCATCCCTAAGTTTCACCTTATGGGGTGACTAATGTTCAGATAGATTTGCAAAAGATTCTTTAAACCCAGTCATGTGTTTGGAAGCCCCACTATCAATAAGCCAATCATTACATTCATGAGAAATAGTACCTGTGAGAGAAGATATTAGAACATATTCATCTTCACTTGATGAATCATCACTTTCTACTCTAGCCTTCTTCTTGGGAGGTTCATCATCCTCAGCAGCATGAGCATGATATCTCTTCTTATTGTTCTTCTTCTTCTTGTTGAAGTTGTTGTCTTTCTTCTTCTTGGGACAATCCGTAGCAAAGTGTCCCTTCTCATTGCATGTGGAGCATATGATATCTTTCTTATCCTTATGATGATGGTGGTGTGAATATTTCCTCTAGTGGGATGACTCCCTCTTGAAATTTCCTTTCTTGGTGTGTGCTATGAGAGCTTGATCTTCATTCCCCATCTTTTCTTCTTGGGCTACAAGCCTAACCTCTTCTTGTGAACATTCCTCCCACAGTCTACTGAAGGAGATCAATTTCCTTCTTGCACAAATCTCTTCAATAAAGGAATCCCATGACCTAGGAAGGCCATTCAGAGTGGTCATGACAATTTCACCATTCTCCACAACTTCAAGTTGTTCCTTGATCTGAGAGACCTTAGAGAAATAAGATTGAATGGTCTCTCCATTCTGAAGCTTTACCCCTTTCAATTGGTTCCACAGAGTCATCTTCTGATTTATGTTCTTCCCTTCAAATAGCTTGGTCATGGAATCAAACATCTCCTTGGGTGTCTTTAGATATGAAACATGTGGTATGAGATAGTATTTGATAGAATCAGCAATGATCCTCTTTGGTTTGACCAAGTTCTTCTTATGGAAGGCCTTAGCCTCTTCTTCCTCTGGGATAGGGACCTCAGAACTTATGTAAGTATCCAATTCATTTTCTTCTAGGATTAACCCAATCCTATACTTCCATGCTCGGAAGTTATCATCCCCTTCAAGCTTATCCTCAAGCTTGGTGTGGTGAGACATCTTAAAGAGTACTTCAAATGGAAATAGAAAAGATTTAGTTCTTACCACTTGATTTGTTAAAAACTAGATTTGGTCTCGGATTAGGGTTTTCCAGAGAAACCCTAAAAATTCAAAATGTGAATTTCAACTTTCTGAAAGGATACAAAGATGCACCTTGATGAGTTGATTAGCCTGGTATATTCAGAATTTGAAATATCCAAAGTTTCACCCTTCAGAAATGCTTTTTAGTCTTCCCAGATTCACTAGGGAGGACCCAGAATTAGGGTTTGCATTTCTCGGATCTTCACCCAACCAAAAATCTCGATCCAAAGCTCTAAAATTTGATTTTTCCAAGGAGCTTCCAGCTATGTCCTCAGATTTCAGAAATTCCTATTTTTGTGGAAACCCTAATTTTTAGGGCAAAAAATGAAAGTGACCAGAATTGAATTCTGATTGGACAGAAAGATTCTCCTTGATGGGTAGAGTCAATATACTGTTAGGAACCCATGTCTTTACTTTGTTATTATATTTTTTTTGGATGCATATGCTTTGTAAGTCGTCCCATAGTATTTGCTGATCAATAGTTTATGTTATTGTTGTTGGCGCATATGCTTTGTAAGTCGCCCGTAGTATTGTTGATCCATAGTTTGTAGTGGCCCATGGTTTTGACCCATAGTATTGGCACCTAGACTTAGTATATAAGTGTGTGTTGAGACCTATGAAGGCACGGTGAAGTTATTTGTATTGAGCTTGCTCATAGGAGGTTGCCCCCTCGAAGTGGCCTGTGATCAATATAAAAGTGATTCTGAATTCTGTCATTTCTGCTATTTCACATATTCTTATTAATTAATTGTTGCAGGTGCATCACATATACCTTGCTTCTTTTCCAAAACCTTTGGAGAGAAACCCAATAAACAAGAAACCCTAGTTTCCACCACTACACAATGTCTTCTTCTCAGGGAAGCTCTAATATCATGTTAATTTTTTAGCATTAATTCAATATAATCTAGGATATTTACTGAGAGAATAACATGTACAACATATCAAGTATAACAATGCATATCAATCACACCAAGCAATCACATGAGACAATAGACACACAAAGTTTCACTGGGGAAAACCATAAAGGTGAAAAACCCCACAACTTCCTCAGAGATAGAAAGAGCAATGATACAACCAAAGTACAAGAGATAGTATTCTCCTAGTAGCTGATCCTCCTCATATGTGCCCCACTTTCCGAGTGATGGAAGAGTGAGTAATTAGATGATCAAATAGAGATCTCCCAATCTCTATTTATACTTTTCCTGTCCTGCCCAATAAACTAACAAGGCCAACTTGTCTAACTCAATCTAATAACCCATGGTTACATTAAACCGGGCTGCCCCCTCACTCAGTGGTCTAATAACCCATCACTGCAAGTTACAACACTTGTGACACTTGTCAATAAAAATGACGACACTTCCTTATAGAGGAATAATAACATCTCTATAGCAATATAATATACATAGGTGAAATACATTTCGAAGTTACATATACATCAACATACATCTCTTGAGGGATTCTCATCAAACTGCACACACTTAGTGTCTTGTTCTGTTTGCGTAGAGTCTTGGGTAGGCTCACTAATACTAGCTTGGAAATGATGGTGTTTTCGAGAAGCAGAGGAATTGGCAATAGGCTTCTCGATCAAATGAGGGTTCAGTGTTTCAAAAAAAAAAAGATCCCAGGTTTTCCCTCTCTTTTCCAACTAGTGAATGATCAATATTTTAATAATACAATGATGGTACAAGCTTCTAGAGGGATTAACAGTATTCTTCCTGAACTGGCTTGACATTTTCTCTAAACTTTTCAGGAAATAGAATGGAAAATTGAGGGTCTGATTGTTAACAAAATGTGTTAGCAATCTAAAATGGCAGACTTTAAAAATAGTAAACTTACCCTCACAAGTGATCAGATGGATGATGACAATCAAGGGATCTAGGTATTCCGGCTTGACCCACTCCCGCTGGAATCTTTTTGTTCCAGCAACATGTTGATATTCGGTCTTCAAAGCAAATTCGTGAGCCTTCCATGGAAGGAGGAGATGTTTATGCCAATGGGATCCTTCCCTAGGGAGCTTCGTGGCTAATGCGATAGATTATTCTGTCACAGAAAAAGTGAGATGGCCAACTTTGGCCATCTTTCCATCGAATCCTTTGGCAAATAGCAGTGAAACTTTGTTGTCATGGCCTTGGAGAAGGCAGAGAAACAGACCCCACCCAGCTCGAAGGAATACCTCACGGCACTCTTTGAACTCGGGGATGCAAAGTAAATCCTGCTAACTTCCTGGTTCATGAAGGATTGGAATAACTAGACAAAGGTAGAGGGATGCAGATAGGTATAGGGGATGCAAAAGATGTAGGAGACACGACTTAACAGAGAAGATGGAAAATGAATAGGAATGGAGTGAAATTCATGCAGTCATCAGTTTAAATTGAACTCCGTTTGAATGGTTGAACAATGGAAGAGGTGCATGCTTGAGAGATCACACTTGTCATTCAAAGATCTTGAATCGAGTGCCAACATAGAAATGTGTGAGTCAGAGAATACATGTGGATATGTTATATTCAACCATGTCCAAAGCCAAGCTTTGGACAGGTTGAACATATTTCTTGAAATGAAATTATAGACATAGATTATACATGGGAGATCATGATAACTTGATTAATATGATGACAGGTCGTACGATAGGATAATTAGCCATATGGCGGTCATGCAATGATTCTGAAGATCGAAATGATGCATAATCCATTCGTTTGATGGAGGCGAGATAGATAAGGGAATGAGACCACGTGCGAAATTGACATTTGATTGACTCCTGACATAATTAGCCAATTAGATTTATCAATAATATTCAAATTTGGATACTTTGGCATTTTTAATAAAGCCATTATAATCTATGGTTTCATTCGGCACTTCATTCAAATCATTATACATTTTCCTCGTTCGTCACCTCATTCGGATCGGCATTCGAATCGTCATTTAACCCTTCATACAGACTTTTGTCTGTACAAGATTTGCTTGCTAATGTTGACTGAAGCTGATTTTGCAGGGAATTTCTGAGACTGTTAGTGCACAAAAGATGTTGTAAACTTTACTTTTCTGGATATTTCAGTTGTGTTCCTCTTTAGCTAATATATGTAGATGATTCAGATATGTACATTCATCAAAAAGAATACAACAGTGCTTAAGAAGACCATATGAAGAATGCTAATACTGTCGATGTGAAATGCCATAGGAAAACTAGTCATCCATGACTCATTGTAAAGGTCTCTTGTC
Organism: Larix kaempferi; assembly: GCA_027924585.1. Classification (NCBI taxonomy): domain Eukaryota; kingdom Viridiplantae; phylum Streptophyta; class Pinopsida; order Pinales; family Pinaceae; genus Larix; species Larix kaempferi. The sequence goes on along the minus strand of BSBM01001595.1, from coordinate 577,012 downwards.
ATCCAAAGAATATAGATAAAGTTCACCATAGAGTTTGTGAGATTTACTATAGTTATGGGTCCCATTTCTAGGATAATCATATCCTAGGTATTGTTTGAATTAGATGACAGGGTCCAAGTCCAACTTACAGCCATTCTCTAATGATAGTATAAATAATTGGCCTAAACATGTGTTTGTATACTCAGGTTTTTTATGAGCCATGTGAATAGCGAAGTGTTAGCCAAACCTCTTTTACCCGATATTGCCCCACTGCCAGCAGGCCTGTTCAGTACCCCGGTGGGTTTATCTTTGTACCATGCAAGCATAGCCCTGCTGCCAGCGAGCCTGTTCAGTACCCCGACAAGTTTACTTGCATTTACCGAGCTTCCTTGTTTAAGATTTTACTTAGCATGGACTCACTTCCAGTGAGCCCATTCAGTACTCTGACGAGTTTGCTTCGTATAATAATATTTTTAGTAAGGAAGCTGGTTGGCACTAGAGTGCACTAAGCCTGTTAAACACATGATTCAAATTTTTAGCACGAACCTTATGAGTAACTTGTTTCTAATGGCCCAAATTATAGATCATGTCAAAAGCTAATAACCTAAAGCTGTTGTTTGACCTCTTAGTCTATCTTCTTCATAAAAGGTCAGTCATGTTCCCCACAAAATAGAAAATATCACTCACTTTTGGGCTACCTTTTAAAAGTGCTTAAGAGCCAAGTTTTGATAATGAGTCTAGGATGAGCTAGTAGTCCATAGGTGTAAGATAGAGATTTTGAAGATCGTAGTAATTAAAGTGGATCTTAAGCAATTGTTCTAATGATAAATCAAAAATGTATATGTTTGAATCAAATACCATATACAGAATCATAAAATAAAGTGGTTAAAAATTATATCAGGAATGCTTTAGTTTTCATTATAAATTTCAATTTTCAACAATAATCGAAAGAGAAGGAGAACTATAAGTATTCCTTTTTAGAGCACTTCCCTTTTCGGATAATATCGCATGAGCTGATTATAAGGTTCTTGTAATCGAACTGCAAAACCACTGGTTAGATGATTCAATTTTATTCAAAACAAAAACATATGTACAAAGAAAAAGTCATATGAAGTTTAGGAAAAAGGGAAAAAGAGTCTTCCTATTTTAATTTACAAAATTTCATAAGCTGATCATAAAAATGAATTTCCTATAAAGAACGCAATCAGTTGTTAGAAATGACTCCTATTATTGAAAAACAAGAACATATTTACATATATACAAAGGAAGATAACCCAGAATTATTCAAGAACTTGGAGAAGGAGGAATGACTCCCTCTTCTACCAGCTCCATTTCCTCTTGTTGTAAGGCATTCTGCACAAAATCTTGTTTAGATATTGGTTGATAAATTCTAAGTCTATGTCCATTTACAACAAAAGAAATTTGAGAATCATCAATTTTCTTAATTTTAACGGATCCATTATCAAAAGCTGTAACAATTTCATATGGACCCATCCAACGAGTAGTTAATTTACCTTTAAACTTTTTGTATCTCGAATCAAAAAGTAATGTCCAGTCTCCAGTTTTGAATTGTTTTTGTTTAATGTATCTATCATGCCATTTTTTGTGTTGGTCTTGTATTAAAATCATGCATTGAATAACATCTTTCCTAATCTCGTCTAATTCATTTCTTTGTAGGATTCGTTGTCTCTGTGCTTCTTCTAGATTCATTCCTAATTGTGCAGCCATACGAAAGGTTTTGACTTGAAATTCAATAGGTAGAAGAACTTGTTTACCGTAAACGAGTTCATAAGGTGTGTGACCAGTGGTGTTCCTCCAATTTATTTTGTAAGCCCACAAGGCTTCTGGGAGCCTATCTGCCCAGTCTTTGTGGTGTAATTGAATAGTCTTAGTCATGATGGATTCTAATACTTTGTTAGTGGATTCTACCTGAACATTGGCTTGTGGTTGATATGGTGAATATTTACAATGTCTAATACCATATTTGTCAGTAAGCTCTTTCATTAATTTGGAAGTAAACTGAGATCCTTGATCGGTTACAATTTCCCTAGGTACACCGAATCGGGTGAAGATTTCTTCATATATGAACTCCACCATAGATTTCTCTGTGGCTCGGAAGAAGGCTTTGGATTCTACCCACTTCGTGACATAATATGTAGAGACTAGAATGTATTTCTTCTTGCGAGACATAGAGGAAATTGGCCCAATGAAATCTAGAGCCCATTTTTCAAAAGGCTCAATCATAACTTGGGGTTGTAAGGGCATCTCACTGGATGGTGTAGGTCTACCCATTCTTTGGAAACTGTCACATCCCTTGACATAATTGGAAGCATCTTTGAAAATGCTTGGCCAATAATACCCAGAGTGCAACACTTTGTATGTTGTTCTCTTATCAGAAAAATGCTTGCCACAAGGTCCACCATGACATGCATGTAGGATCTCCGCCATCTCATCATCCCATACACATCATCTAATAATAAGTTCAGGACCAATACAAAAAAGATCATTATCCACCCAAGAATAATTGGAACTTTGAACTATGATCCTACGTTTTTCGGGTGGGGAGAGATGGTTTGGTAGCTTTGTAGTTGCTAAATAATTGGCTATGTCTGCAAACCATGGGGTTCGAACAGACACAGTGAACAAATGTTCATCTGGGAAGTTATCATCAATAGGACTAGCATTATCATCAGTTTGAATTTGAGAGAGAAAATCAACTACTACATTCTCTCGACCAGGACGATCAACAATGGTGATGTTAAATTCTTGTAACAAAAGAAGCCACCGAGTCAATCTGCCATTGGTGATAGGTTTATTTATTAAAAACCTGATGGCGGAGTGGTAAGTGTGTATAAAAATATCATATCCTGTGATATAATGATGAAACTTGTTTATGGCATAGACTACTGCTAGAAACTCTTTTTCAGTAACAGTGTATTTTGATTCCGCAGGAATCAGATTTTTACTAGCAAAGTAAATGGCATGTGATGTTTGTCCCTCTTTTTGACCTAATACTGCCCCTATAGTTATGTCAGAAGCATCACTGGATATATGGAAAGGAAGGAACCAATTTGGGCCCCTAAGTATTGGTGCCACTGCTAGCTTTGCCTTCAGAGTTTCAAAGGCATGTTTACATGGTTCAGTTCATTGGAATTCTATCTCTTTCATGAGTATCTTGAACATAGGTGCGGCTATCTTAGTGAAATTTTCAATAAAACGTCTATAATATCCTGCATGGCCAAGAAAGATTCTTACTTCCTTCAGAGTTTTTGGAGGAGGAAGATTAACAATTATATCTATCTTGGCAGGATCCACCTTGATACCTTGAAGGGAGACATGATGTCCCATAACTATGCCTTCGGTTAGTAACATTTTTCATTTTTCATGACTAAGAGCTAAGTTTGTTTCTTGGAATCAAATAAGAACTATCTCAAGGTTGTCAAGGGCTTCTTCGAAGGTATTACCATAAACTGTAAAATCATCCATATAAAATTCTACATAGTCGTGTATAAGGTCAGCAAAGATTCCTAGGACTTCCCGCTGGAAAGTAGCAAGTACATTACATAGGCCAAATGGTAACACTCGATAGGCATATGCCCCCCAAGAACAAGTAAAGGTTGTCTTGTCTTGATCCTCAAGTGCTATTAGTATTTGATTGTATCCACTATACCCATCAAGGAATGAAAAATACTGTTTCCCTGATAAGGTATCTAACACCTGATCGATGAAAGGCAACGGGAAGTCATCCTTAAGAGTGGCCTTGTTCAGTTCTCGAATGTCAACACAGATATGCCATTTCCCTGTGACTTTCTTTGGAACTACCACCAGAGGAGAAACCAATTTACTATTGGAAATTGGGTAAATGAAACTGGCGTTAAGGATTTTTTGTAGTTCATCTTTTACTATATCTTTTAGGACTGGATTCATTCTTCTCCGGGGCTTCCTAACAGGAGGTATGTTCGAGTCTGTGTAAATGTGGTGGATACAGGTATCTGGGTGTATGCCTTTCATATCGGTATATTCCCATGCAAATTCTCCAGTTTGACTCTTGAGAACTTTTAGTGATTATTTTTATTGACTCTCATCTAAACCTGCATTTATATGTATAAATTTGTCGCAACTAACCTCGCAAGGTATGGTATAAGATCCTAGATGTTCTTCGATTGCAAAGACACAGGGTGTACTTATAAATGTTGAGAGGCTCGTGTTTTCTTGGAATTCATCTCCAAAGATTTGGTCAAGTTGGGAGAAAGACTGAGGAAAGTCTACACATGTTGTGGAAGAGATAAATTGATTCAACACATTCTCGGTATTTTTCTCTTGAAGTGCCCGGGAGAAATCACTAACAAGGGAAATTTCTTCCAAGTTCTGATCCCCAAAAGGACAATCTAACCAAAACAGGTTTTCAGTTACTGGCTAAGCTGGTGGGTATAAAGCTAATTTCCTTGTAGATAACCCATCAGATATAATCATCTCTTCATCCCTACATCCTATAAATGCATTTGTCATATCCAACCAAGGTCTTCCCAAAATAATAGGGTGACCTTTGGAAGGGTCTTTTGATTCTATGACCATGAAGTTCACAGGTTATTCCCATGAAGCTACTGATGCAGTGATGTCATCTAAGATCCCAGTAGGCTGCACCATAGTTCGATCTACTAATTCTAGCATCATTGGGGTAGAGCAGAGGAAGTGTCCTAAATTGAGAGTTTCTAAACCTATGATAGTCATCAGGTTGATAACAACTCCTATATCAATAAGTGTGTTTCCTATGGTGGTGTTATTGATGATAACAATCACCATAGGGTTTCTTGGGTTTGAATACTTTGGGATTCTAGGTTGGTTTGCTATGCAACCTGATATTTCTCCTATTACATGAATCGTCGGAGGGTCCTTTTGTTTTATCCCTGGTCTTTTAATACAGAGTTCCTTTATTACTTTACTATAGATTGGGATATCCTTAATGGCTTGTAACAAAGGGATCTTAATACAAATATTTTTCAATTCATTAATGATATCATACTCTGGATAAGTTACAATTTTTTCTATTACTAGACGCTCCGGATATGGAGGTGATTTTTCCCATGTAACTTCTTTATGTGGATGGTTGTGTGTTGAAGATTTAGAAATAACCATATCTTCAAGAATGGCATCATTCAAAACTTCGGTAGGTATGTTTTCTTCTTCGTTCTCTTCTTGGATAACAACTAATGACTTGGGATGATCTTGTAGAACTCTTCCAGACCACAGTTGAATCTCGTGTATTGGTGCGGTCGAAATGGCATATGATGGAAGAGTTAACAACCCAATGTTGTTAAGTCTTGGGTTGTCTTGTTGTTAGGATTTCGTATCGGTTGTGCAAGTAATATTGTGGGTCTTGGAGGATTCATTTTCTAGAAATGGTGAGGTTGATTTGGGATAGGGGGTAGTGAAGGAGGTGTAAATCCCGGCAAAAGTTGTTGAATATTAGGTGGGTAAGGATAGTTAGGCATAGGAGGAGGTGGTTGAGCATAAGCTTTTCCTCTCCACCCATGTGGCCATTGTTGTTGTTGGGTATTCTGAGGAGGGTACTATGGAGGCCAATTTTTCCAACCTGAAGTATTCCATTGTTGAGGAGGTTGATAATTATAGTAATAGGGTGGAATTTGTGATGGATCTTGATATGATGTTTGATCTCTAGGTTTCCAAGGCCTCCTAGATGGTTCACCAAATTTTCCACTCGTATACACAGCTTGCAACCTAGGTAATGATGGGAAATTGTCAGTTGGATGTTCTTCTGTACAAAGGTGACAAACTGAAAAAAGAAAATATTTAAACTGTACAAAATTCTCTTTCACCTCTGTCCTTTTAAGAGAGATAATGTTTGAGGTGTCTACCATTTACTGGTCCTCCAGGAAAGAATTCTCCATTACAATTTTTTAGGGCAAATGCATTTTCTCCTTAGTATCCTGCGACAATATATGCACCTTTCCACAATTTCATAACTGGAAAACCCAAAGAAACAAGAAAAATTACCTCTGTGCCATACACCAAGTGGAAAGGCGAAGTGCCAATTGCTCTTTTTGTACTGATTCTATCTACCCACAAAGCATATTTTAATTTAGTGTGCCAAGCCCTCTTGTTGTCTTCTAGCAACTTATTTATGATCCTCACTAAACTTTTATTTGAAGATTCAGCCAACCCATTTCCTTGTGGATAATAAGCAATGGAATGATTTAAATGTATGTGATATTTGTGACAAAAATTTATCATCTTTTTTTATTTGAACACTGGAGCATTATATGTCACTATCTTGTTAGGACAACCAAACCTGGATAAGATGTTTTCTTCTAAAAATTTCATTATCACTGTTTCTGTGGCGTTTCTTGTCAGAATGGCCTCAATCCATTTCGTGAAGTAATCTGTAGCAGTCAGAATCCACTTATGCTTCCCTGAAGAATATGGGTTAATTTTGCCAATGAAATCTAACCCCCACTATTGAAAAGGTGCTTCAACTGAAATAGGTTTCAAAGGAAATGATAATAATTCTCTTTTCCCATCAAAAATTTGACATGCATGACATTTGGTCACTTCTTTATATACATCTGAATACATACTGGGCCAATAAAACCAGCTCTAAGAATCTTGTTCACTGTAGCCTTCCATGAATGATGTCCTCCACACATGCCTTTATGAAATTCCCCCATAATATGCTACGCTTCATTTTCTAATAGACAATTCAACAGAATACCTCCTGCATCTTTCCAAAATAAATTCCCATCTAATATGCAGAACTTTGCTCCTTTCAACTTCACTGATCTTGCTCTGGTTTTTTCCATATTTGTAGGTGCTTGTAGATTTTGCAGAACATACACAATGTCTGCGTACTAGGGAGATAAAGAGAAATCTTCAATTACTTGTAAATTCGGAATGACTTCTTTTGAAATTTCGGAAAGAAAATTCACACCTAGAGAATCCCAATTTGTTTCCGTCATCATTTTAGCCAAACCTTGGCCTTTTATCAGCTTTGTAGGTTTAATGTCGAGATCATATTCCAATAAGACTGCTATCCACTTTGCTCTTTTTCCTTCAGGATCTGGCTGGGTAAGAATATCATTCACTGCTGCTGATGAAACATGTGCTATTATATGAGAGTGCAATATGTATATCCTGAAATCCTTCAATGCTTTCACTAAAGCATAAGCTTGTTTCTCCATAATGTTATATTTTAATTTTGCATCCCTCAGAATCTTACTGAAAAATGCAATTGGCTGTTCCACACCTTCTTGCTTCTTTTGTAACAATACTCCAGCTACCGTGTGTTCTGATGCATAAGTAAACATAATGAAATCCTTTGAATAATATGGACTAATTAACACTGGTGCTTTAGTCAATGCCCTTTTAATATCATCAAAAGATTGTCTTGCTTCTTTAGTCCATTTAATTTCCTTGTCTTTTCTTAGCATTTCAGATATGTTTCTCAAAATCTCAACAAAACTAGGAATGAACCTTCTTAACCAATTTACCCTTCCAATAAATGACTGAATTTCCTTTTTACTTCTTGGGATCCCGACCTTCTATATGGTAGATACTCTTTCTGGGTCAATCTTGATGCCTTCCTTTGATATGATGTGTCCCAACAATCTTCCTTCTTCCATGCAAAAATGAGATTTCTTTGGATTTAAGGAGATCCCAAATCTTCTACATTTCAAAAAAACTCTTTCCAGATGTTTCCAGTGGTCAGCAGCATTCTTTGAATATACAGTGATATCATCCATGTATACTACCACAAATTTGTCTCTTTCATCTGCAAATGCAATGTCCATGGCTCTCTGAAAAGTTGCCCCTACGTTCATCAAACCAAATGGCATTTTGGCATACATAAACGTTCCCCATGGAGTAGTAAAAGTAGTTTTATCGTGATCTTCTGGATGAACTTTAATTTGATTGTAACCTGAGAAACCATGTAACATAGAAATTCTTTTAGCTCCTACAACTTTCTGCAAAATATGATCCATCTCCGGGAGTGGATAATTATCTTTCAAAGAGAATTTGTTCAAATTTCTAAAGTCTATGCACAACCTTATTTCACCATTCTTTTTCCTTACTGGTACTAGGTTAGCCAACCACTTAGAAAATCTCAAGGACACAATTATCTTAGCATCAAACAGCTTTCTCACTTCTTTTTCTATTACTAGAAGCAACTTGGGATTTATTCTTCTCAACTTCTGTTTAGAAGGATTTTCATCAGGTTTGATAGGAATTGTATGTTGTATAACAGAAACATCATATTCTTTCAGGTCTTCATAACTCTAGGCGAAAACAACTGAAAATATTTTCATCACTTCCACACTTTTATTCTCTTCCTTTCTTGGTAGTTTCTTTGAAAGCTTTACCAATTTGGGATTTTCTTCGGAACCTAAATTGTAATCTTTTACATCCTCAGGTTTAGGTTCTACTATTGGATTTTTCACCACATCATTTTTATCAAACAATTTTTCTAAAGGAATCAAGCCTCTAGGGATAACGTTATTCTTCAGCTGAATTATATCTTTACCTCCAATCCTTTGCTTGAACTTTTCTGTTTCTTCAGGGGAATCTTTTTCATCTGGACCAGCCTCAACATCTTCTACATCAATAAACCTATAATTGAATTCATCTGTCATCTTTAAAAAGTGTTTAATCTATTGATCATCTTCAAAAACCTGCCAGTGTTTAATATTGTCTAGGATAGATTGTCTGTGTATGACCTCAATATCATATTTCTGTTTACGAAAGATAGGAGTTTTGAATGCAGTTCCCGCAGTGGCCAAAGAATCTGCTACGGTTTTATTAACTCTGGAAATTGAAACAACATCATGTTCATCGAAATTTTTTTCCAATAAATCCCACACTTCATTCCTATGTGACCTCAGTTTAGGATGTTTGGTCTGATAAATAACTTTTACCTTATTTATTTCCAATTCAGAATCTCCAAACACTTCAATTCTTTTTGCTTTTAAATATCTCAATACATTCAACCCTAGAATCAAAGCTTCATATTCTGCAACATTGTTTGTACATTCAAAATTCAATTGATAAGAAAACATCAAGAATTCTCGATCAGGTGTGATTATCCATACTCTCGCACCAGCTCCTTCTCTGCTCCTAGCTCCATCAAAGTGCATTGTCCAAGTTCCTTCTTTTCTAATTTTTTCTCTTAACAGTCTTTCTTTTTCATTTTCTTTAGGTTCGACTAAATCCATCTTTTCTTTGGATTCAACATCATTGTACAGAATACATGACCCCAAATCTGTGTCTACTGCATATATAGCATGCTTTTCAGGTTCTTTCAAGTCACTTACCAAATAAGTAACCATTTTTTCAGTATATAATCTTTTGTGTACCCCCAACACCGGAATAGTAGCAAAATACATCCATCTACAAAGTTCCTTTTAACTTCGAGGCCCATGATCTAGACAATAGCATACCAAATTTTGTTGGAATATCAACAACCACCACATCCATGAGAATACCTTTGACTGGTATTTTACTGAGATTGACTGTCAAATCTTTAATCAACCCTAAACATTTGACTTTCCTTGAATCAAAAGAAAATAGGTCATCATATGGTCTTGTGATTTCCAACCCCAAAGATTCAACTACAAGTTTCGGCATTAGGTTATGAGAATCTCCCGAGTCTAACATACAATTATGCATGACTTTATCATCAACGTTCAAATCTACATAGAAAGGAGAAATTTTCCCAAAACTATTATCTTCCATTCTTGAACCCAAGCAGATATTAGGAGTATCATCATCTAATTCCAAAGTATCTATTTCTGCTCGATTTTCTACTTGCATCATCTTAAAAATTTGTTCCTTGTATTCTTTATTCTTTAATATCTCATTGCAAGGTACAGAAATCTTGACATTGGACATTTCACTCTGTATATTGAAAGGAACCAAATTTTTATCACCTTCCTTCACTGAATCTTTCTTGTTATCTGAAATCCCTTTTGGCACATCTTCGTTTTCTTTTCTTCTCGTTTGTTGTTCATTTTGACTGGTGGAGGATTTATCTGTAGATCCTTTTGATTTTTCCATTGACTCTTTTCCTTTGTCTATTATAACATCTCTGTTTCTTAGATTTATCTTTCTTTGAAGATTGTTTATAGCACTTTGGTAACCAATCTCGTATTGATCCGTTTCTGTCTCCAAATTACAACATTCTCCTTCTGCAAGGAACTTATAATGTTCATGTTTAGTTAGATAGACTTCTGAATCAAAACTGCCACAATGGTGAATATCACACTCAGCCATCTCAGCTTCAGCTTCCCCAACGATATAATTTTCAGGGAAAGGTGGTCTGACTGGATCTTCTTCTGCATTCCTTGGGTTCCTCTGATCTCTTGGCCTTATGGGTGCGACAAAGGGTCTCCTAAAATTGGGGTTTCTGATTTGAGGTTCTGTTTGTTCTTTATTCGGAGCTTTGTTATCCACCACTAACCTGTCTAACAAATTCTCCATAGTTTTCATCATTGCTTCAAATTTTACATCTGTGGAAGAAAAAGAAGTTGTATTTTGATTATCTTCTTTACTTTTCTTTCAGTCTATATCTCTATGTTGCATCTTTCCAGAAGCCATCATATTAGCTTCAACTTGCATCGCATCTTTCATCATTATTGCAAAAGTGGTAGATCTTCTTTCTCTTAATGTGCATAAAAAATCACCTTCAAAAGCATCTGCATATTGTAACTTGGCTGCTCCTACTGGGGGTTTTATGTCTACAGGGATAGAGTTATAAACTTTCATAAATCTAGCAGAGAATTCTTGAACCGACTCAAAACCTCCTTTTTTCAGATTGTTATATTGTGTCAACATCTATGAAGGATTTTTCTGGTCTTCCCATCTTTCGATAAAAAGAGTTGTGAAAGCATCATAATTAGCAATTGATCCTGCGGCAAAAGCTATGAACCATTTTTTGACTTTGCCTCACAAGCTTTGGGCAAACAACCTCACTTTTGCATCATCATGATCCACTTCTTCGATATCAATGAAATCACTAAAGTTATCAACATGTTGATGTGCTGTATAATTACCCTCATTATCAAAAGTAACGATTCTATGTCCATAATTTTGAGGTAAATCATGTAAGGCAATGGGCAAAACCAATGGGGCAAATCTGGCAGCCATGGGTGGTGGATTATAAGGTGGAATGATCACTACCTGTTGTTTTGTAAATTTATGACTTTGCACAGGTATTCTTTGGGCCTTCGATATTTTGGACCCAGCCCTTTTAGATTTTTGTAAGTTTTCCCAAACAGATTTTAAAGAATAGTCCCACAAACTTTTTGGGTCAACCTTTGTTTCTTTCAAATCAGAATCTGATTTAGTTCTAAGCAAAACTTTTTCACTTGAACCAATATTTTCTTCCTCAAACATATTTTCTTGAAAAGAAGGAAATATATTCGAAAACTGAGGAATACCTTCTTTTGTCTTGCCTTTGCCTTTATCTGTCTTGAGGATCTTTTCTGGATTATCCACGCCTGAGAAGAACTGTAAACCGGGATTTCTTCTTGTAGCCACAATGTCTATTTATGAATACCTTCAAAAAACCTTGAAATTTTTTTTTTTCACAAGTGAAGTCACCAGGGCAATATCTACAACCAACTTTACTTCAAACTTCCTTGCCCAAGAAATTTGACCTTTCTCTGTCGTTTCTCCCAGGGAAAATTTCACTTTCATCCCTGGCAGCGGCACCAAAATGTTAGCACTTAGATTTTATCCCGGTTGTAAAAGAATAACACCTAAGGTCACTTATTTCAAACCAAACTTTAGGTAGAAAACTTAGCCATTTTTTCCACCAGAGAGGGCTCTCGCACAAGATATATGCAAAGGCTAAAAAATATATAGAAATACGCTCAAAACTTCTCAAAAAGTATTTTCTTGGTTGAAAAGGAAACAAGAAACATTGGGCATGGAGTCAACTTTCAAATATTTAACATGCCAGCAAGAGATTTATACCAAACAGATTTCCACAGAGGCAAGATAGCAACCATATCACAGTCAATTTGATTTTGCAGGTGGCATAGAAAGAAATAATGACACTCCATCAACAACAGGCAGCTAACTAGGATGAATCCATTGTCAACTTTAGAGAAATAATGGATACTTAAATGCGATAAAACGAGGCATAACCAGTATGAATCCTGATTTATTTCAAACGTTCATTTAAGTATAGAAGAAGAATATAATTGAAGATATAACAAAGAAAGTAAACATACACATATAGAGATAAGGGAAAGATCATACTGTAAAAATGATTAACACATGAATCTCTGGTCTCAAAAAAAGGGTATTTCCACTATATGGCCTTTTATTATTCTATCAGAATTTGACTTAAAAACTTATTGTCTCTCAAAGAGTTTCCAACCCTTTAAAAAATGACTCTCATTGCCTTTTATACAGAATTCGAAAGAAGCTTGACATAACTGCTTCTTTTAACTGGTAATAGAAAATGTCTTAACTCGAAAGATAATTGTCTTTAAACAATAGATAATTGTCTTCAAACAATATTACAAATTTTTTAAAATAAAAGCATCATTTTCGCCACTTGGCAAAAATTATGAATGTATCTATGAATGGACAGAATATCTTGTCCTTCCATATTTGTCCACATAGTTCCATTGCTCAGCCATGGGTAAATCATAACTGGTCATTTCCTTCACCGGGACTCGCATTTCAAGGTGACCTGTATAAGAAACAAGAGGAAGATTCTCATAGGTTGAGATCAACATATTTAAAATTTCAAAGTCTTCCACAATTTTCTCCATTAAAATATTTCCTGTAAGGATATGATCCAAATGCTGAAACTTTTTGTGATCCATTCTTATGTCAAACAATAACCTCTTATATTCATTGTGAGGAATCAATTCATTCTTTTCATCCCAAAAAGCAAAGAATCTTTTGTTTATTAATTTTTCAAAACACTTCTTAAACTTTATTACTTCCTCTCGTATATCTCCAGTTTTAGCTTCAATATTTTTCGACATGTGAATATTTTCCCCAGATTCTTCTGGCCCATGTAATAACTGAAATTTTATTCATTATATTCATTGCTGTCAAGTCTGCTTCAATTAAACTGTTTAAGAAAGTTATTACCCTCTGTGCTATTTCTTTTGGCTTTTTTGTTTAAATTCTCTCTGACTGCTCTGCAACTCTGAAAGGCGTCTTTGGCTACTTTTTCTTTGATTCTCATAAAATCAATATAACGTCTTAATTTTTCAACTTCCTTTATAATTTGATTCCATACCATATGTTTGCAACCTTGCATTGCAGCCTTTCCTGTCACATGAGCTGGGACATGGCTTGTAAGAGACCATCCAATCCAGCTTTATCTTCATCTGTATCTGCATGTACCTGTTGCTGACCTAATTCTGCTAACTTTTTCTTTATTTCTTCCAATTGCTCTTCCAAACCAATTTTCTCTTTTTCCCAATGAATGTTTTCCTCGGTGAGCTTCAACATTTTTGTTGTAATATCTTTTACTTCATTTGACAGCTCTTCTTTTTCTTTTTCCAGTACTGTTAGTTCGTCTCATTGGATAAGCAAAGTGTCTGGGATTTTCAGCTTTCGCCTTAACGTTAGAATTGTATCATCCTTTCCTTTGAGTAATTTTGCTGCTGCATCTCCCTCTTTGTTTCTCAAATCTATTTGTAATCTTTTTATTTGTTGTTGTCGAGACTTATTTTCTGCTTTCTCTTGTCTCAACCGGTTATTTAATTTATCCACTAAAATTTTCAACTTGTCTACCTTTAATATCGCTCCCAAATAATCTGAATATATAACCTCTCCTATTTGTCTGTGCAATAAAATTTTATCTGGGGCATTGATTTTTGTCAGATCCACCTTCATCTCTGAGATCTTATCTTTAGCAACAACTGAAAATTTTAAAGAATTTTCTTTGACATTTTTGCTAGTAAAAAAATTGACTTCAGTGTTGGATATATTTCTAACCCTTGGAAATAACTGACTTGTTTGCCGAGAGGATTCCTGTTTATTTTGACTATGTTCATTGAATACATCCACCAGACTGTGTGGTTTATTTACATCATCTTCCACTGGGGATTCTTTAATACTATACTCCTTTACCATGACCTCTGGTATTTTGACTTCGGTTCTTCCTTCCTCTTCTGAAACTTCCATTAATTCTTGTTTCTCATCCATTTTCAATTTTTTCCCTTTTTCTGATTCTTCGCTTTCAATGTTAACTACATCTTGCATGGGCCTTTTAAACCCTACCATTGCATTATTCATCGTGTTTTCTACCTCTGTTGTTGCATCTGCCAATATCATTTCTTTATCATGAGAATCTGGAATGATTTCTTCCTTATAATCCAACCAATTTGCTCTGTCAGACATTCCCTCAATCATCTGATGATTCAACGCTTTGATGCGATGATCCATTCTCCGTTTTGATATTATGTTTAAAGGATCATATTCAATAGCCATGTCTATCTCAAAACCCATATCTTTCAATAATTTTTCTATGTAAATAGCAGCATTTTTATTCTTCACTGTGAATTGGCCAAGTGTGAACGGATACTTGATATCTGTTGCTTGTTTGAAAAGCAAGAAATTATTATCCTCAACAATTAACTTATGTCTAAGGAATTCCAAAGCGAAAACCCTTAAGGTAAGAAATGCTGGTAAAACATACGATTTATGTTTGAAACCATAAAACCTGATCACTGTACTGTCCTTTGACAAGAACCAATCTCCTACAATGTATTCTGCACTTAATTGCATACATGCTTGCATTTCTAGTAATACTCTAGGCAATCTTTCACCAAAAATCATTTTGTAAATCTCAGAGAGCATATAATTTATGTAATTAAACATGTTATTTTCTAATAACTTTGTGAAAATGATCTCAGGGAATTGCAATTCTTCATGACTGGCCACCATGATCATTTTCATAAAAAAAGACTGAAATTTGAAATGCCTTAGAGTAGGGAAATTGACCATCTGGTCATGAATCTTCTCGGTCAAGAATTCTTCAAAATTAAGTCGAGGAATTTTATTTTCATCAATCCCTGACTGAATTGTACTCATTTTATAGAAAAGGCTTAACTAAAACTCAGTTACATACATGTCTGTATCGAACCCTAAGATTAAAGAAAATAATGTCAGAACCAGCTGGGTATTTTCATCAAATAAAGTGATATCTATAGGGTACATGATATCTGAAATGTTGGTTTCTGGTTTAAGACACGTAAAAAAAAACTTTTCTCTATCATCTTGAAGGGTTTGATGATAATATTCAATAACAAAAGTTTTGGAAAAATTTTCAGACTCGAGGGTTTGGGAAAATTTTATTTCTAGGGCTTTAATTATAGCGGCAGGCTCTATTTTGCAGACGACTCTAGTTTTTCGACTATCTAAAACAGTTTTTTCTTCTCTGGAATAATTCTCAGCACACCACAACACAAATTCTAGAAAAGATGGGATTTGGTCTAGGCAGAAAGCTAACAAGGATGACTGGTGGACTCTGTGTATGTCTATACCTTCTTCTAATAACTTAGACAACTTAAGCTTAACTTCGGTGACTGGTAACCTGATTAGGGTATCATAAATGTCCCCATCTCTATCTTCTAGGGCTTCTTTAGCTTTAAAAACATCAATATCATGCACAGTTTCCATTTAAATCATTTCTACAAACAAATTTTCGTTAAAAATCTGGGCCAGGTCACCAGACCCTACCTGTATAGACACGTCTTTATCCTTCTGTCGCAATTTCTGATCTCCACCAGTCTTCAGAGCTTCTAGGAACAGTGACACATAGACAAAATGTCGTTATTTGAAAACCCTTTTGTTTTATATAAGCCCTTTTTCGTAACTTTCTGGCAACTTTCTGAATGTACTTTATATCCAACTGTTGATCACAAGACTTTTGATTTGAGCCGTTAGATCTTGCGCCCCTTTATTTCCCACGGTGGTATCCGTGATCCCAATAATGGTTTTCTTCTTCGGTTTTTACTGTGTGTGGATCAACCATTTTCTGACACCTGTTAGAGTGGCTTAATTACTGCAACCACTCTTTCCTCTATGGAGTGTGCACTTCCCATGATGCGGATGAATCTTGGCCTTAGATTTTGCGCTAATGTATATCGTCCCTCCGATTTACGTCAACATGTGGCGTATTCCCTTGTGCCTTCAGCATCTACCATGTGCTATGGACCGCGTTTACCCCGTATTGTCCTTTGGTGGTTCCACACGGTGCCGTAGTGGTTTGTAATACCACTATCATGTTGATGCGGAACAATAAGAATGCGACACGTACTCCGGCGGTATTATGTCCGCGACCACTCACCAATGTTTGCAAACGATCTTTTGGGCAGTGCGGGAAATCATGATAGTCGTTTATATTTATTTTTGTCATCTCCATCGTTGAAATTTCAGTAAGACTTAACCTCTTCAATAATTACTTTTGGACTATTGCACATGTAGGTTTTTCTTTGTTGATTTTGTATTATAACCCTTTATTTCAACTCATTCGTAGTAAATTTACTTCTTTTGGATATTTTTGACAAATCTTTTTAGGGTTTGAGTATTTCAAATATAGTGTCAACACTTGGCATGCCTGCATCTCTGTTTTAGACAAATGCTTGATAGGATTTGGTTACGGGGTAGTTGTGATGGGAGGTCGTTGCAACCCATATTTCTAAAGGGAACAAAGGTGGGCTTGGAGCATTGTTGAGCTACGATCTTGTCCTCTGCCAACTTAGCCAACCATAGGACTTCCATCATTATGTTGGGACAGAACATTTTGACCTTTGAGCGGTTTTCATCCTTGAGACCACCGATAAAACAACACCTGCAAAATTCATCAGACACTCCTTTTGTGTGATTGGCTAGTTTCTCAAATTCTGTCTGATACTCTCTCACTGTGCCAATTTGGTGAAGTTTAGTGAGTGCTCCTGTGAAGTCATCAAAAGCACTAGGACCAAATCGTGGCAAAAGGAGTTGGAAAAAATCTGTTAGTTTGGCTCGAGATGAGCTTTGATGTACTAACGGTACCATTGAAGGGCTTCTTGTTCCAAATGAAAGGATGCAAGTGGAACTTTCTGGACATCAAAAGTATTATGCAGACTGAAATATGGTTCTGCTTAGTATATCCATCCAGTCAGATCAATACCATTGAAGCGAGGAAAATCAAGCTTCGGCTCGTAAAAATTGCTGGAAGAAGAGAACCCGGTGGTTGTAAAAGATTCTGGTTGTCGGTTATTGTTCATCGCTGAATGCTGAAGATGGAGGCTGAGAAATTTTTCATCCAGATCTTGGAGTTTGGTTTGGATAGCTGCAAGTGCTTCCTCCATGGTTTTTTGTTTTTTTTCTTGGAAATGGATAGAAAAACACAAACAAAAGCTTATTTAGTAAAGGAAGATTTGGATTAGGGAAAAACTCGGATGGGTAATTTGGGTTTGACTAGGTTTTGGACACTTTCTGATGGATAGGGAAGCAAAAAATGGGGATTTCAGAAGCAGGGTGAAAGAATGAGAAAATTTGGTAGAGAGGGACAAAGAAGCATAATTATGAAAGAAACACGGTGGCAATATTTGATGGCGTTTGGGTGAAAATTGAAGGAGTTATGGAAAACCCTAAAAATAGACAAATGTGAGATTTCTGGTCTTGGGAAGTGGAATTTGGGATAGGGTCTTCAGGAATGAAATATGCAGAATGGGATTGCAGGGATGTGAGTGAAGTTTCAGGGAAAACAGTTTTGAAACAAGGGAGATATGGCCGAAAAAGAGAATTTTAAACTCTTTTTTTTTCAGAAATAGATCGGCAATAGCGGCGTGGAAGGGATCTGCAATAGATGGATATGCAAAGGCACGAAAATGATTAAAAATGGCTGGATCTGAAATGGTGACTGGAACTGGAACGACTTTCAGAATAGATCTTAAACGACTGGATCTGGAGCGGAAGTGATCCACAACAGTTCAGCTGAAAATAGATATGGACCCCAGGTATGTGCGGCTTCCTATTGGTTCAGGGGATTCACTCGGCCACCAATGAAGTCTAACGGCTTTCGTATTGGGGCAGTACCCCTCACTCCACGGCTCAGGTAAAACTGATAACCGCTTTGCCACAAATGATAGCTCTTGGTTTACCTCACGGGTGGGAACTAGTCAATCAAGTAGGGGTCATTGCCCTTTTCGCTGGAAGGTCCTCTCAATGGGACAGATACTTTTGGTTTCCTGTGGTACTCCTCACAATGATTTTAGGGCTTATGCCCAAGTACTTCCCACAGTTAAGCAGATAGGGGTTATCCCCAGATCCAAACTTGCAACAGATGTGAAAAAAACAATTGGCAGAAATTCCACCCAACGAGCCCAAGAAAGTGCTCTGATACCAGATGTGAAGAACCTGCAATAATTAATTAATTCAAATACACAAGATATCAGAAATAATAGAACTCATAATCACTTTTATATTGATCATGGGCCACTTCGAGGGTGCAACCTCCTTTGAGCAAGCTCAATACAATTAACTTCACCGTGCTTTCAATGACCTCAACACACACTTATATACTAAGTCTATTCCCAATACTATGAGTCAAAACCATGAAACATATAATACTACAGAACGACTTACAAAGCATATGCGTCCAATACTATGGGTCAATACTATGGGCTAATATAAACTATGGATCAACAAATACTACGGGATGACTTACAAAGCATATGCATCCAACAACAATATACTAACATAGTAAAGAGAAGGGTTGACACGGATTCCTAACACATTATCATATTCATCATCATCATCATCATCGTCATCGTCATCATCGTCATCGTCATCGTCATCACCCTCTTCCTCATCATCATCATCATCATTATCATCATCATCTTCATCATCATCATCATCCTCATCATCATCTTCATCATCTTCATTATCATCATCATCATCATCATCATCTTCATCATCATCATCACCATCATCATTGTAATGTCCCCACCCTTGGACCCAATGCAAGGAAGGGAACCTGATGCCATTCTATGGGGCTTTTCATAAACTCAGCCAATTTCATTAGATTCACAGCCATAAAAGAGATGTGTGCAGATGGAAATCAAACAAACATGCACAGTGGAAATGAACTCATCCACACACATATTACATGACTGTTATTCAATTTAACACAGTCAACAAATTAACACATTTACAGAAGTAAATACACAATAAAATACTCATCTTGATGCAATGCTATCCCAAACAACTAGCTATGTCACTGCAATGTTCCTCCCAGCTATAGGTCTCTACCTAGCCTATATTCTTTCAGCACTCAGAGACCACCCCCGAGCTGGGCATGATATATACAAGGAAATAGGGATCCCCCAAGCACAGCACAGTCCAAAGCAATGGATACCCAACTCAACCCTAGCCTTCACTTCCACACCAAACTCAGATATGGGCTCTGGAACACACTTTCAGCAGTGGGACTTAGGAACTAGATGGACAAGGGTTTTCCCAAAAACGTAGGCACACCAAAAACAGATTGTGGGAAGAGGGAATCAACCCGAGGGAAGAAAACTGATTTCCCCCTCAAATGTATGAGCATTCAGTGGGCCAAAACGGCCTCAATAAAACCCCAAATCGTTTTCTCTTCTTCCCCACTGTTAGCCACAACAAAAATGCCCTTCCCAGCTAGGAAAATGAAGGTAAACACGGCAAAACCATGGATGGAACTACCCAAGAAGGTCTAAACTCGTGAGAGGGAAAACTGATGGTTGAATAATGGCTTGGAGGCAATTTCGTGTCCCTTTACTTGTCCAAGAAGCCAAACACGAATCTCTAGGAAGGGTGGCTTGCCCATACTCGAATTTGGATAGCCATACCTCTCCATTCCCCAAGGCATTAACTACCTCAACCAACTCTTGGGAGAAATCAATGATTGGGTACAAAAGTCAACATGGGTAGTTGAGGGTTCATGGGTTCTCTCATTCAAACTTTTCTACAAATCAAGGTTCATATCATCATTTTTTTTTTTTTTTTTTTTGCATGATAAAAGAAAATATTTACACTATACAAAATTGTCTTTCACCTCTGTCCTTTTAGGAGAGATAATGTTTGAGGTGTCTACCATTTACTGGTCCTCTAGGAAAGAATTCTCCATTAAAATTTTTTAGGGTAAATGCATTTTCTCCTTGGTATCCTACGACAATATATGGACCTTTCCACAAATGCTCAAACTTCACATGGTGATCTTCATTTCTAGAGTCCCACTTCAAAACTAAATCATTTATCTGAAAATTCTTTTCTTTAACCTTTCAGTCAGAAGTTTTTTTTATTTTCTCCTGATGCATTTGGGTTTTGTTGTATGCATTTTCTCTAACTTCATGTAATTCTATCATTTGATTTATTCTCCTCTGCATATGATTTGGTTCTTCTTCGACTTCTTGTAACAATTTCATAACTGGCAAACCCAAAGAAACAAGAAAAATTACCTCTGTTCCATACACCAACTGGAAAGGCGAAGTGCCAATTGCTCTTTTTGTACTGATTCTATCTTCCCACAAAGCATATTTCAATTTAGTGTGCCAAGCCCTCTTGTTGTCTTCTAGCAACTTATTTATGATCCTCACTAAACTTTTATTTGAAGATTCAGCCAACCCATTTCCTTGTGGATAATAAGCAGTGGAATGATTTAAATGTATGTGATATTTGTGACAAAAATTTATCATCTTTTTTTATTTGAACGCTGGAGCATTATCTGTCACTATCCTGTTAGGACAACCAAATCTGGATAAGAAGTTTTCTTCTAAAAATTTCATTATCACTGTTTCTGTGGCGTTTCTTGTCGGAATGGCCTCAATCAATTTCATGAAGTAATATGTAGCAGTCAAAATCCACTTACGCTGCCCTGAAGAATTTGGGTTAATTTCGCCAATGAAATCTAACCCCCACTATTGAAAAGGTGCTTCAACTGAAATAGGTTTCAAAGGAAATGATAATAATTCTCTTTTCCCATCAAAAATTTGACATTCATGACATTTGGTCACTTCTTTATATACATCTGAATACATGCTGGGCCAATAAAAACCAGCTCTAAGAATATTGTTCACTGTAGCCTTCCATGAATGATGTCCTCCGCACATGCCTTTATGAAATTCCCCCATAATATGCTGCGCTTCATTTTCTAATTGACAATTCAATAGAATACCTCCTGCATCTTTCCAAAATAAATTCCCATCTAATATGCAGAACTTGGCTCCTTTCAACTTCACTGATCTTGCTCTGGTTTTTTCCATATTTGCAGGTGCTTGTAGATTTTGCAGAACATACACAATGTCTGCGTACCAGGGAGATAAAGAGAAATCTTCAATTACTTGTAAATTTGGAACGACTTCTTTTGAAATTTCGGAAAGAAAATTCACACCTAGAGAATCCCAATTTGTTTCCGTCATCATTTTAGCCAGACCTTGGCCTTTTATCAGCTTTGTAGGTTTAGTGTCGAGATCATATTCCAATAATACTGCTATCCACTTTGCTCTTTTTCCTTCAGGATCTGGCTGGGTAAGAATATCATTCACTGCTGCTGATGGAACATGTGCTATTATATGAGAGTGCAATATGTATATCCTGAAATCCTTCACTGCTTTCACTAAAGCATAAGCTTGTTTCTCCATAATGTTATATTTTAATTATGAATCCCTCAGAATCTTACTGAAAAATGCAATTGGCTGTTCCACACCTTCTGGGTTCTTTTGTAACAATACTCCAGCTACTGTGTGTTCTGATGCATAAGTAAACATAATGAAATCCGTTGAATAATTTGGACTAATTAACACTGGTGCTTTAGTCAATGCCCTTTTAATATCATCAAAAGATTGTCTTGCTTCTTCAATCCATTTAATTTCCTTGTCTTTTCTTAGCATTTCAGATATGTTTCTCAAAATCTCGGCAAAACTAGGAATGAACCTTCTTAAACAATTTACCCTTCCAATAAATGACTGAATTTCCTTCTTACTTCTAGGGATCCTGACCTTCTGTATGGTAGATACTCTTTCTGGGTCAATCTTGATGCCTTCCTTTGATATGATGTGTCCCAACAATCTTCCTTCTTCCATGCAAAAATGAGATTTCTTTGGATTTAAGGAGATCCCAACTCTTCTACATTTCAAAAAAACTCTTTCCAGATGTTTCCATTGGTCAGCAGCATTCTTTGAATATACAGTGATATCATCCATGTATACTACCACAAATTTGTCTCTTTCATCTGCAAATGCAATGTCCATGGCTCTCTGAAAAGTTGCCCCTGCGTTCATCAAACCAAATGGCATTTTGGCATACATAAACGTTCCCCATGGAATAGTAAAATAAGTTTTCTCCTGATCTTCTAGACGAAATTTAATTTGATTATAACCTGAGAAACCATCTAACATAGAAATTCTTTCAGCTCCTACAACTTTCTGCAAAATATGATCCATCTCCGGGAGTGTATAATTATCTTTCAAAGAGACTTTGTTCAAATTTCTAAAGTCTACGCACAACCTTATTTCGCCATTCTTTTCCCTTACTGGTACTAGGTTAGCCAACGACTTAGAAAATCTCAAGGACACAATTATCTTAGCATCAAACAGCTTTCCCACTTCTTTTTCTATTACTGGAAGCAACTTGGAATTTATTCTTCTCAACTTCTGTTTAAAAGGATTTTCATCAGGTTTGATAGGAATTGTATGTTGTATAACAGAAACATCATATTCTTTCAGGTCTTCATAACTCCAGGTGAAAACATCTGAAAATATTTTGATCACTTCCACACTTTTATTCTCTTGCTTTCTTGGTAGTTTCTTTGAAAGCTTTACCAATTTGGGATTTTCTTCGGAACCTGAATTGTAATCTCTTACATCCTCAGGTTTAGGTTCTACTTTTGGATTTTTCACCATGTCATTTTTATCAAACAATTTTTATAAAGGAATCAAGCCTCTAGGGATAACGTTATTCTTCAGCTGAATTATATATTTACCTCCAATCCTCTGCTTTAACTTTTCTGTTTCTTCAGGGGAATCTTTTTCATCTGGACCAGCCTCAACATCTTCTGCATCAATAGACCTATAATTGAATTCATCTGTCATCTCTAAAAAGCGTTTAATCTGTTGATCATCTTCAAAAACCTACCAGCGTTTAATATTGTCTGGGATAAATGGTCTGTGTATGAACTCAATATCATATTTCTTTTTAGAAAGATAGGAGTTTTGAATGCAGCTCCCGCAGTGGCCAAAGAATCTGCTACGGTGTTATTAACTCTGGGAATTGAAACAACATCATGTTCATCTAAAAAGTTTTCCAATAAATCCCACACTTCATTCTTATATGACCTCAGTTTAGGATGTTTGGTCTGATAAATAGCTTTTACCTGATTTATTACCAATTCAAAATCTCCAAACACTTCAATTCTTTGTGCTTTTAAATCTCTCAATACATTCAACCCCAAAATCAAAGCATCATATTCTGCAACATTATTTGTACATTCAAAATTCAATTGATATCATCAAGAATTCTCGATCAGGTGTGATTATCCATACTCCCGCACCAGCTCCTTCTCTGCTCCTAGCTCCATCGAAGTGCATTGTCCAAGTTCATTCTTTTCTAATTTTTTCTCTTAACAGTCTTTCTTTTTCATTTTCTTTAGGTTCGATTAAATCCATCTTTTCTTTGGATTCAACATCATTGTACAGAATACATGACCCCAAATCTGTGTCTACTGCATATATAGCATGCTTTTCAGGTTCTTTCAAGTCACTTACCAAATAAGCAGCCATTTTTTCAGCATATAATCTTCTGTGTACCCCCAACACTAGAATAGTAGCAAAAGACATCCATCTACAAAGTTCCTTTTAACTTCGAGGCCCATGATCTAGACAATAGCATACCAAATTTTGTTGGAATATCAACAACCACCACATCCATGAGAATACCTTTGACTGGTATTTTACTGATATTGACTGTCAAATCTTTAATCAACCCTAAACATTTGACTTTCCTTGAATCAAAAGAAAATAGGTCATCATATGGTCTTGTGATTTCCAACCCCAAAGATTCAACTACAAGTTTCAGCATTAGGTTATGAGAATCTCCCGAGTCTAACATACAATTATGCATGACTTTATCATGAACATTCAAATCTACATAGAAAGGAGAAATTTCCCCAAAACTATTATCTTCCATTCTTGAACCCAAGCAGATATTAGGAGTATCATCATCTAATTCCAAAGTATCTATTTCCACTCGATTTTCTACTTGCATCATCTTAAAAATTTGTTCCTTGTATTATTTATTCTTTAATATCTCATTGAAAGGTACAGAAATCTTGACTTTGGACATTTCACTCTGTATATTGAAAGGAACCAAATTTTTATCACCTTCTTTCACTGAATCTTTCTTGTTATCTGAAATCCCTTTTGGCACATCTTCGTTTTCTTTTATTCTCGTTTGTTGTTCATTCTAACTGGTGGAGGATTTATCTATAGATCCTTTTGATTTGCCCATTGACTCTTTTCCTTTGTCTATTATAACGTCTATGTTTCTTAGATTTATCTTTCTTTGAAGATCGTTTATAGCACTTTGGTAACCAATCTCGTATTGATCCGTTTCTGTCTCCAAATTACAACATTCTCCTTTTGCAAGGAACATATCATGTTCCTGTTTAGTTAGATATGTTAAATTTTCAGAATTTACTTCAATCTGATCTAGGATCTTAACTGAGAGAACAACATGTACAGCATATCTACAGCATATCAATCATGGAGACAATAATGCAAGCACACAAGAGACACAAAGATTTACTTGGGGAAAACCATAAAGGTGAAAAACCCCAATAACTTCCTCAGAGATAGATAGAGCAATGATCCAACCAACCAAGAGAGATAGCCATAACCTAGCAGCAGATCCTCCTCCTCCATAAGTGCGCCACTCCTCCTTGAGTGCATGTGTGAGAAGTGAGTAAGTAAATAGAGTGCCTCCCGCACTCTATTTATACTTGACTTGACTTGCCTTTTTACCTAACTCATGTAGGCTCGAACTTAACCACATAACATAATGCTGAGTGGGCCGACCCCCAATAGGGTGGTCTAATAACCCTTTTACCCACATGGACGACCCCCAATAGGGTGGTCTAATAACCCTTTGACCCACATGACTTATACAGGGCCGACCCCAAACAAGGTGGTCTAATAACCCATCAAGTATAAGTTACGACACTTACAATATAAATGACGACACTTCCTTATAGAGGAATAATACCATCTCTATAGGAATATAATATACATATATGTGAAATACATTCCGAAGTTACATATACATCAACACTCCCTCTTAACTAGGAAGGTATTTCTCAGCACAGTTCTTCTAGCACAAGTCATCTTCTCTGGATCATCGTCACTGGATAATCGTCATCGAGTCATCATCATCATCGCCACTGCTGCTGCTATCTCAATCAATCTCTGAATCTACTCGTCATAGGAAGTTCTACAGAGCCAGTCCTTTTTCATACTGGATGTAGGCCCACCACCTGCAGGTCTTCGTCATCACTGGCCATACTGTGGAATCCTCGGGACTTTTACGTGCGTCACAAAACCTCGAAAGAGCATCCCAGGCTGTTACAAGCACACAGCTCTACCTATAGGATCTCCCAGGGCGCTATTACATGTGACCCCACCACAAAACCTCGCAAGAGCATCTCAGGATGTTACGGGTACACAACTCCGACCTGAAATCTCCCAGGGCGCTATTACATGTGGTCCACCACAAAACCTCGTAAGAGCATCTGCCAGATATCCCAGGGCGCTATTACATGCCATAGGCAAAACCTCGTAAGACTATCTGCAGATCTCCCAGGGCGTTATTACATGTGGTCATGGCAAAACATCGCAAGAGCATCCCAGGACTGATTACAGGCACACAGCCCAACCTATCGGATCTCCCAGGGCACTATTATATGCCATAGGACAAAACCTCGCAAGAGCATCTTCCAGATATCCCAGGGTGCTATTACATGCCATAGGCAAAACCTCGTAAGACTATCTGCAGATCTCCCAGGGCGCTATTATATGTCCTCCCAGAGCAAAACCTCGAAAGAGCATTTGCCAGATGTCCCAGGGCACCGATATTACATGCCATAGGCAAAACCTCGAAAGACCATCTGCAAATCTCCCAGGGCGCTATTACATGCTCATCTGCACAACCTGATCCACGGCCATAGAGTATCAACCTGATACTCACCATACATCATCCTGATGTATCCATGATCATCCTGATCATCAACACTGCAACGTCCTGCTGCATGTCATCTGGAGCAACATCCTGAAGCTCGTCATCCATGATCATCCTGATCATCACTGCAACATCCTGCTGCATACCAAGTATCTACCTGATACATATCGTCATACATGATCCTCCTGATCATCAATGCATCTACCTGATGCATACCAAGTATCTACCTGATACATATCATCATACATGATCCTCCTGATCATCAATGTATCCACCTGATACAAATACAAATACATGATACATATCACCATACATGATCCACCTGATCATACAATGTACCCACCTGATACATATACAGATACATGGTCCAAGCATCCAACATGATGCATATACAAAATACATACACATGATCCAACTGATCATATCCAGCATCTACATGATGCATACATACATACAAAAAATGATCCAACTGATCATATCCAGCATCCAACATGATGCGTACATACATACAAAAATGATCCAACTGATCATATCCAGCATCCAACATGATGCGTACATACATACAAAAATGATCCAACTGATCATATCCAGCAGAAACCTGAACATCATCCTGATGCTCATCATCCAGCGCTTACATCCACAGCCATGTGAGGGATCCTCCTTCCAACATGCTTGGAATGGCTTCAGCAAATGTGTCCATCACTTCTTCCTCGAAGTTTCCTCGATCTGAAGAACGCCAAGCCTCTCTCTGAAGTACTCGAACTTCACCCTGGCTAGTGGCTTCGTCAACACATCTGCAATCTGCTCGTCCGTCGCAACATACAGGAGCTTCACAGCTCCTCTCTGCACCATATCCCTGATATAGTGATATTTGATCTCTATGTGTTTCGACCTGTCATGAAACACTGGGTTCTCGGACAGCTTCACACAACTCTGGTTATCACAGAAGATACCAGTAGCCTCCAATGGGAGATCAAATAACTCAGACAGTAGCTTCCGTAGCCATACTGCCTCACAACTGGCTGAACAGGCTACAACATACTCTGCCTCAGCTGTACTCAGTGCTACGCAGGACTGCTTCCTGCTAAACCAAGAGATCACACCTGATCCCATACTGAAGCAACACCCAGATGTGCTCTTCCTATCTGCAGCACTGCCTGCCCAATCTGAATCAACATAACCCTGCAGGTTAAACTTTTGATTTGCCTCATATCTGAGCCCATAATCCACTGTACCCTTTAGGTACCTCAGAACATGCTTTACAGCAACCAGGTGAACACTCCTCGGAACCATCAGGAACTAGCTCAATGTGTTCACAGCAAAGCAAATATCTGGTCTCGTGTTCGTCAGGTACATCAAGGACCCAATCATCTGATGATACAAAGAGACATCAACCGGCTCAGATGAAGCATCACATAGAAGATTCAGATTCGATTCCATAGGTGTGGCCATGGCCTTGCAATCCATCATCCTAAACCTCTTCAGGATCTCTACTGCATACTTCCCTTGTCCAAGGAAGATTCCATCTGCACTCTGCCACACCTCCATGCCAAAAACAAATAGTGCATCATCCCCAAGTTCCTCAATTCGAACTCGGCAGCAAGCTTCCGCTGCGTGTCGGCAATCAAAACAGGTCATCCAAATAGTAGTATCGCTGGATTGCCTTCCTCATCCTTGTAGAAAAGGTTGGAATCCACTTTATTCTTGGTAAATCCCAAGCTGGATAGAAAGCTGTCTATCCTACCATATCAAGTTCTGCACACATATATGACTACACCATGCTGTTTTGAAATCCATCTGGTGCATCTTCTATTTCATCACTTTTGTATTTTTCAATGCTGCCATCTGCAACATGCTTGATCTGATAGTTCCATTTGGAAGTCATAGCAAACTTCCCTTCATGTCTTGGGATTACATCCCAAACATCATTCTTCATGATCGATGGATCATGGCATTTCATTTCTTCATCCCAGATCCTGGGAACTTCAATATCTTCAATATCTTCAATAGATATCTTTGTTGCTGGAACAAATGTTGTAGTTCTTCTTTTGTAGGAGATGGAATACGATCTTTCCTACATAACAAGTTAAATTTCATGATTAGAAAACATCTCATAGTTTTCAGAACAAATTCTTACACATAAAGAAATATGCCATACAGTCATGCAATTATCTTAGCCAATGCTTCAATACAACATTTATCCATATTCCGTAACTTTCTAGATGCCTTCCATTCTCTACCAGAACATTGTTAAGAGTGTGCACAACTCCCAACATGTCAGCAAAGAGGTTTCATTCTAGATAAGTAGCAATGGAATGTTGTACAGTGCCATAGGCCACTTACCCATGCATATTAGGAGTATACTGTTCATCAATGCAATTATTCTAATATGCATAATACACAACCTAATTCTAGGAACATCAGTATATACATTATTGAACAATTTTATTTAAACAAACAAATATGCAAGAAATGATGATTAAAATACTTATCTTTCTTTGTTCGTTGGGTGGACTCCCTCTGAGTCTTTGCTTCCTTGCAGGAGCTGCTGGAGTCCTAATCTGAGGTAGCTTCTTCTACACCTTTCTGTTGTGAAATGTAGAGAGATGATCAACTCCCTCTGAATATCTGCATCCTTGCAAAAACTACTGAAGTGTGCTCCTTTGCTTTCTTGCAGGAACAACTAGAGTGTGCTCCCTCTTGATCTTTGCTTCCTGAATTACCTGTTCTTGAACTCATATTCATCCTTGGTCCCTATGCATGCTTATTAGTATCATGAATGTGTTATCCTTGTGATCTCATATAAAATCATACATTCATTAGTATACTATTAAAACACAATAATCTCAAGCATGTATAGTCATGATCATTTCAAACAGAAATAATAAGCATTAGCATTCAAGGATTCTTATGGTTAGTCAAATCATAAGAAACATAACATGTCTAAACCTGTAATTACTCAAGCCTATGACTCTTCAGGTTAGTTGAATCATCAATCAAGATAAGAGATATAAAATGCATAAAACCTGTGATTATTCAAACCTATACCATCATGATTCTTCTGGTTAGTCATATCATCAATTATGGTAAGAAACATAATATGCATACAATCATGATTATTCAAACCTATGACTTCATGAATAATCATTATCAACAACGCGATAGTATAAGATCCTAACCCAAGGTAGGAATCTAGCTTGATATAGGAAAAACATACCTGGATTATCATGTTAGCTAGTTATGTCTAACATACCCGTATAATGTCTTTTGGTTCTCTTCAGTGACTTGTGCTAGTAACCTGCATGTCTCATAAGTTAACCATTATAAAACCAAGTTATACATACCTCGTGAATGGATCTTGTATGAGATCCATGACAATGGATGAATCTTTGTCCTCATGTTATCATGATCATATGTTCTTGGACCAGAACATGATCTGTCTTTCTTGGTATACCTTTCATGTTAGTAGACAACATAAACCTCATACAACACCATAATGCATTAGTACAATCATAAGTGTCAACACCCTAACCAATGAATATCTTCTATCATGCATTCATAATTTTGTTAAGGTGATACAACAAATCTAAAATCAAAATTGTACTAACTGTAATAACATGAAGACAAACATACCATAAACTTAATCATGGACAAATATCGAAACATACCTCGATGAGTCATACCTGTCGAGATCGCTTGTAATCTTCTTATGTAAGGCCTTATCCTCATCTCCCTCTGAGACAGGAACTTCTTTCACTTATGCAGGTGATCAATCCATCTTCTTCTAGGATTAACCCAATCCACTTGATTTGCAAGAACTGGACCTTGAGCTGGATATGGGTTTGTCAGAGAAACCCCAAAAATTCAAACTTTGAATTTCAACCTTCCGATAGGATAGGAATATGCGCCTTGATGAACTGATCAAACTGGTATATTCAGAATTTGAAAACTGCAAAGTTTCACTCCTCAATTTTGCCTTTGAAACTTCTGGATTCACTGGACGTGACCCTGAACTGGGGTTTGATGAAGCCCACTCTTTTTCCCCATCAAAATGTTTGATCCAAAGCTCTAAGCTTCTATTTTTCTGAGGAGCTTCCAGCCGTGGTCACAGATTTCAAAAATTCCCATTTTTACAGAAGCCCTAATTTTCCACTTTTCTGATCAAGGTCCCGAACTAGGGTCTAATCAAGCCCGCCCTTCTGACCAACCAAAAATTCTGATCTTGGTCTCTAAATTTCTATTTTGATGAGTAGCATCTAGCCGTGGTCTCCGATTACAAAAATTCCAACTTTCTCCAAAGCCCTAAATTCCGGAAGCCATGAATGAAGGTACCAAAAAATAATTCTGTTTTGACAGAACTATGTACCTGATTGTTTCTGGTGTAACTCTGAAATTTTTGATCCACAGGGTCTGAAAACGTTTCTTGAGATAGCCTGACCTATTATCTTTCCATCCTGACAGGTCTGACCTCAATTGGATTCTCTGAGAGAGAGTTATGCCAAATGTCGCAACGTGACCTGTTTTGGGATAAAACAGGAGAGCGAACTTGTACGGCATGCCACGTGTCACTATTTTAATATTCAGCCTCGGAAAAAGTTTTCGAGATAGCTCGGCCTGTTACCTTTCCATCCTGACAGGTCTGACCTCAATTGGACTCTCTGAGAGAGAGTTATGCCAAATGTCGCAACGTGACCTGTTTATGGGATAATACAGGAGAGCGAACTTGTACGGCGTGCCACGTGTCGCTGGTTCAACTTCGGCCTCTGAAAAAGTTTTCTGAGATAGTGCAGACTGTGTAATACCTGTCACTTTTTACGAAATTTCATTTGGAGTTTCCTAGCCCAAGATATGACCTTTTTCCCAAGGTCACCTGATTTTGACTCAGATCTGGAAGAGGCAGAAACCCTATATTGTACAGATCATAAATCACAAAGTACAACGAATTAGAGGTTTTCCTTTGGACACAAGATACCTGGAGATCTTAGCTTCGTCCTGTAACAATTTCAGATCCGAAAACTTCGTCAAAACAGATTTATAGCGAAAGTTCTACGATGACTGGTTTTTGCTATATCAAGCCCTAGCATCATAAGTGCAACAAGTGTCATACATGCCATATCATGCCTTCTTTCAGGCTAGCTCTGATACCATGTTAAATTTTCAGAATTTACTTCAATCTGATCTAGGATCTTAACTGAGAGAACAACATGTACAGCATATCTACAGCATATCAATCATGGAGACAATAATGCAAGCACACAAGAGACACAAAGATTTACTTGGGGAAAACCATAAAGGTGAAAAACCCCAATAACTTCCTCAGAGATAGATAGAGCAATGATACAACCAACCAAGAGAGATAGCCATTACCTAGCAGCAGATCCTCCTCCTCCATAAGTGCGCCACTCCTCCTTGAGTGCATGTGTGAGAAGTGAGTAAGTAAATAGAGTGCCTCCCGCACTCTATTTATACTTGACTTGACTTGCCTTTTTACCTAACTCATGTAGGCTCGAACTTAACCACATAACATAATGCTGAGTGGGCCGACCCCCAATAGGGTGGTCTAATAACCCTTTGACCCACATGGCCGACCCCCAATAGGGTGGTCTAATAACCCTTTGACCCACATGACTTATACAGGGCCGACCCCAAACAAGGTGGTCTAATAACCCATCAAGTATAAGTTACGACACTTACAATATAAATGACGACACTTCCTTATAGAGGAATAATACCATCTCTATAGGAATATAATATACATATATGTGAAATACATTCCGAAGTTACATATACATCAACAAGATAGACTTCTGAATCAAAACTGCCACAATGGTGAATATCACTCTCAGCCATCTCAGCTTCGGCTTCCCCAGCGATATAATTTTCTTGGAAAGGAGGTCTGACTGGATCTTCTTCTGCATTCCTTGGGTTCCTCTGATCTCTTGGCCTTATGGGTGGGACAAAGGGTCTCCTAAAATTGGGGTTTCTGATTTGAGGTTCTGTTTGTTCTTTATTCGGAGCTTTGTTATCCACCACTAACCTATCTAACAACTTCTCCATAGTTTTCATCATTGCTTCAAATTTTACATCTGTGGAAGAAGAAGAAGCTGTATTTTGATTATCTTCTTTACTTTTCTTTCAGTCTATATCTCTATGCCGCATCTTTCCAGAAGCCATAATATTAGATTCAACTTCAACCGCAACTTTCATCATTATTGCAAAAGTGGTAGATCTTCTTTCTCTTAATGTGCATGAAAAATCACCTTCAAAAGCATCTACATATTGTAACTTGGCTGCTCCTACTGGGGGTTTTATGTCTACAGGGATAGAGTTATAAACTTTCATAAATCTGGCAGAGAATTCTTGAACCGACTCAAAACCTCCTTTTTTCAGATTGTTATACTGTGTCAACATCTGTGAAGGATTTTTCTGGTCTTCCCATCTTTTGATAAAAAGAGTTGTGAAAGCATCATAATTATCAATTGATCCTACAGTAAAAGCTCTGAACCATTTTTTGACTTTGCCTCGCAAGCTTTGGGAAAACAACCTCATTTTTGCATCATCATGATCCACTTCTTCGATATCAATGAAATCACTAAAGTTATCAACATGTTGCTATGCTGTATAATTACCCTCATTATCAAAAGTAACGATTCTCTATCCATAATTTTAAGGTAAATCATGTAAGGCAGCAGGCAAAACCAATGGGGCAAATCTGGCAGCCATGGGTGGTGGATTATAAGGTGGAACGATCACTACCTTTTGTTTTGTAAATTTATGACTTTGCACAGGTATTCTTTTGGCCATGGATATTTTGGACCCAGCCCTTTCATATTTTTGTAAGTTTTCCCAAACAGATTTTAAAGAATAGTCCTACAAGCTTTTTGGGTCAACCTTTGTTTCTTTCAAGTCAGAATCTGATTTAGTTCTAAGCAAAACTTTTTCACTTGAACCAATATTTTCTTCCTCAAACATATTTTCTTGAAAAGAAGGAAATATATTTGAAAATTGAGGAATACCTTCTTTTGTCTTGCCTTTGCCTTTATCCGTCTTGAGGAGCTTTTCTAGATTATCCACGCCTGAGAAGAACTGTAAACTGGGATATCTTCTTGTAGCCACAATGTCTATTTCCGAATACCTTCAAAAACCTTGAAATTCTTTTTTTTCACAAGTGAAGTCGCCAGAGCAATATCTACAACCAACTTTACTTCAAACTTCCTTGCCCAAGAAATTTGACCTTTCTCTGTCGTTTCTCCCAGGGAAAATTTCACTTTCGTCCCCGGCAGCGGAGCCAAAATGTTAGCACTTAGATTTTATCCCAGTTGTAAAAGAATAACACCTAAGGTAACTTATTTCAAACCAAACTTTAGGTAGAAAACTTAGCCATTTTCTCCACCTGAGAGGGCTCTCTCACAAGATATATGCAAAGGATAAAAAATATATAGAAATACTCTCAAAACTTCTCAAAAAGGATTTTCTTGGTTGAAAAGGAAACAAGAAACATTGGGCATAGAGTCAACTTTCAAATATTTAACGTGCCAACAAAAGACTTATACCAAACAGATTTCCACAGAGGCAAGATAGCAACCATATCACAGTCAATTTGATTTTGCAGGTGGCATAGAAAGAAATAATGACAGTCCATCAACAACAGGCATCTAACTAGGATGAATCCATTGTCAACTTTGGAGAAATAATGGATACTTAAATGCAATAAAATGAGGCATAACCAGTATGAATCCCGATTTATTTCAAACGTTCATTTAAGTATAGAAAAAGAACATAATGGAAGATATAACAAAGAAAGTAAACATACACATATAGAGATAAGGGAAAGAACAGACTATAAAAATGATTAACACATGAATCTCTGGTCTCAAAAGAAGGGTATTTCCACTATACGGCCTTTTATTATTCTATCAGAATTTGACTTCAAAACTTATTGTCTCTCAAAGAATTTCCAACCCTTTCAAAAATGACTCTCATTGTCTTTTATACAGAATTCGAAAGAAGCTTGACATAACTGCTTCTGTTAACTGGTAACTTAAAATGTCTTAACTCGAAAGATAACTGTCTTTAAACAATAGATAATTGTCTTCAAACAATATTACAATTTTTTTAAAATAAAAGCATCATTTTTGCCACTTGGCAAAAATTTTGATGTATCTATGAATGGACAGAATATCTTGTCCTTCCGTATTTGTCCACATAGTTCCATTGGTCAGCCATGGGTAAATCATAACTGGTTATTTCCTTCACCAGGACTCGCATTTCAAGGTGACCTACATAAGAAACAAGAGGAAGATTCTCACAGGTTGAGATCAACATATTTAAAATTTCAAAGTCTTCCGCAATTTTCTCCATTAAAATATTTCCTATAAGCATATGATCCAAATGCTGAAACTTTTTGTGATCCATTCTTATGTCAAACAATAACCTCTTATATTCATTGGGCGGAATCAATTCATTCTTTTCATCCCAAAAAATAGGGAATCCTTTGTTTTTTAATTTTTCAAATCGCTTCTTAAACTTTATTACTTCCTCTCGTATATCTCCAGCTTTAGCTTCAATATTTTCGACATGTGAATATTTTCCCCATATTCTTCTGGCCCATGTAATGAGTAAAATTCTATTCATTATATTCATTGCTGTCAAGTCTGCTTCAGTTAAACTGTTTAAGAAAGTTATTTCCCTCTATGTTATTTCTTTTGGCTTTTTTGTTTAAATTCTCTCTGACTACTCTGCAACTCTCAAAGGCGTCTTTGGCTACTTTTTCTTTGATTATCATATAATCAAGATAAGGTCTTAATTTTTCAACTTCCTTTATAATTTGATCCCATACCATATTTTTGCAACCTTGCATTGCAGCCTGTCCTGTCACATGAGATGGGACATGGCTTGTAAGAGACCATCCAATCCAGCTTTATCTTCATCTGTATCTGCATGTACCTGTTGCTGACCTAACTCTGCTAACTTTTTCTTTATTTCTTCCAATTGGTCTTCCAAACCAATTTTCTCTTTTTCCCAATGAAATTTTTCCTCGGTGAGCTTCAACATTTTTGTAGTAATATCTTTTACTTCATTTGACAGCTCTTCTTTTTCTTTTTCCATTACTATTAGTTCGGCTCATTGGATAAGCAAAGTGTCTGGGATTTTCAGCTTTCGCCTTAACGTTAGAATTGTATCATCCTTTTCTTTGAGTAATTTTGTTGCTGCATCTCCTTCTTTGTTTATCAAATCTATTTGTAATCTTTTTATTTGTTGTTGTCGAGACTTATTTTCTGCTTTCTCTTGTGTCAACTGGTTATTTAATTTATCGACTAAAATTTTCAACTTGTCTACCTTTAATATCCCTCCCAAATACTCTGAATATATAACCTCTCCTGTTTGTCTGTGCAATAAAATTTTATCTGGGGCATTGATTTTTGTCAGATCCACCTTCATCTATGAGATCTTATCTTTAGTAACAACTGAAAATTTTAAAGAATTTTCTTTAACATTTCTGCTAGTAAACAAATTGACTTCAGTGTTGGATATATTTCTAACCCTTGGAAATAACTGACTGGTTTGCCGAGAGGATTCCTGTTTATTTTTACTATGTTCATTAAATACATCCATCAGACTGTGTGGTTTATTTACATCATCTTCCATCGGGGATTCTTTAATACTGTACTCTTTTACCATGACCTCTGGTATTTTGACTTCGGTTCTTCCTTCCTCTTCTGAAACTGCCATTAATTCTTGTTGCTCATCCATTTTCAATTTTTTTTCCTTTTTCTGCTTCTTCGCTTTCAATGTTCACTACATCTTGTATGGGCCTTTTAAACCCTACCATTGCAGTATTCATCTTGTTTTCTGCCTCTATTGTTGCATCTGCCAATATCATTTCTTTATCATGAGAATCTGGAATGATTTCTTCCTTATAATCCAGCCAATTTGCTCTATCAGACATTCCCTCAATCATCTGATGATTCAATGCTTTGATGCGATGATCCGTTCTCCGTTTTGATATTATGTTTAAAGGATCATATTCAATAGCTATGTCTGTCTCAAAACCCATATCTTTCAATAATTTTTCTATGTAAATTGCAACGTTTTTATTCTTCACTGTGAATGGGCCAAGTGTGAACGGATACTTGATATCTGTTGCTGGTTTGAAAAGTAAGAAATTATTACCCTCAACAATTAACTTCTGTCCAAGGAATTCCAAAGCGAAAACCCTTAAGGTAAAAAATGCTGGTAAAACATACGGCTTATGTTTGAAAGCATATAACCTGATCACTGTACTGTCCTTTGACAAGAACCAATCTCCTACAGCGTATTCTGCACTTAATTGCATACATGCTTGCATTTCTAGTAATACTCTAGACAATCTTTCACCAAAAATCATTCTGTAAATCTCAGAGAGCATATAATTTAAGTAATTAAACATGTTATTTTCTAATAACTTTGTGAAAATGATCTCAGGGAATTGCAATTCGTCATGACTGGCCACCATGATCATTTTCATCAAAAAAGACTGAAATCTGAAATGCCTCAGAGTAGGGAAATTGACCATCTGGTCATGAATCTTCTCGATCAAGAATTCTTCAAAATTAAGTCGAAGAATTTTATTTTCATCAATCCCTGACTGAATTGTACTCATTTTATACAAAAGGCTTAACTGAAACTCAGTTACATACATGTCTGTATCGAACCCTAAGATTAAATCCAACAATGTCAGAACCAGCTAGGTATTTTCATCAAATAAAGTGATATCTATAGGGTAGAGGATATCTGAAATGTTGGTTTCTAGTTTAAGACATGTAGACAAAAACTTTTCTCTATCATCTTGAAGGGTTTGATGATAATATTCAATAACAGAAGTTTCAAAAAAAAATTCAGACTCGAGCGTTTGGGAAAATTTTATTTCTAGGGCTTTAATTATGGCGGCAGGCTCTATTTTGCAGACGACTCTGGTTTTTCGACTATCTAAAATAGTTTTTTCTTCTCTGGAATAATTCTCAACACACCATGACACAAATTCCGAAAAAAGATGGGATTTGGTCCGGGCAGAAAGCTAACAAGGATGACTGGTGGACTCTGTGTATGTCTATACCTTCTTCTAATAACTTAGACAACTTAATCTTAACTTCGACGACTGGTAACCTGATTAGGGTATCATAAATGTCCCCATCTCTATCTTCTAGGGCTTCTTTAGCTTTAAAAACATCAATATCATGCACAGTGTCCATTTAAATCATTTCTACAAAGAAATTTCCGTTAAAAATGTGGGCCAGGTCACCAGACCCTACCTGTATAGACACGTCTTTATCCTTCTGTCTCAATTGTTGATCTCTACCAGTCTTCAGAGCTTCCAGGAACAATGACAATAGACAAAATGTCGTTATTTGAAAACCCTTTTGTTTTATATAAGCCCTTTTTCGTAACTTTCTAGCAGCTTTCCAAATGTACTTTATATCCAACTGTTGATCACAAGCCTTTTGATTTCAGCCATTAGATCTTACGCCCCTTTATTTCCCACGGTGGTATCCCCGATCCCAATAATGGTTTTCTTCTCCAGTTTTTACTGTTTTCGGATCAACCATTTTCTGAAACCTATTAGAGTGGTTTAATTACCGCAACCACTCTTTCCTCTATGGAGTGCGCACTTCCCATGATGCGGATGAATCTTGGCCTTAGATTTTGTGCTAATGTATATCGTCCCTCTGATTTATGTCAACATGTGGCATATTCCCTTGTGCCTTCAACATCTGCCATGTGCTATGGCCCGCGTTTACCCCGTATTGTCCTTTGGTGGTTCTGCACGGTGCTGTAGTGGTTTGTGATACCACTATCATGTTGATGCAGAACAATAAGAATGCGACACATACTCCAGCGGTATTATGTCTTCGACCACTCACCAATGTTTGCAAACGATCTTTTGGGTGGTGCGGGAAACCATGATAGCCGTTGATCTTTATTTTTGTCATCCCCGCCGTTGAAACTTCACTAAGACTTAACCTCTTCAATAATTACTTTCGGACTATTGCACATGTAGGTTTTGCTTTGTTGATTTTGTATTATAACCCTTTATTTCAACTCATTCGTAGTAAATTTACTTCTTTTGGATATTTTTGACAAATCTTTTTAGGGTTTGAGTATTTCAAATATAATGTCAACACTTGGCATGCCTGCATCTCTGTTTTAGACAAATGCTTGATAGGAGTTGGTTGCGGGGTAGGTGTGATGGGAGGTTGTTGGGAACCCGTATTTCTAAAGGAAACAAAGGTGGGCTTGGAGAGTTGTTGAGCTGCGATCTTGTCCTCTGCCAACTTAGCCAACCCTATGACTTTCATCATTATGTTGGGACAGAACATTTTGACCTTTGAGCGGTTTTCATCCTTGAGACCACTGATAAAACAACTCCTACAGAGTTCATCAGACAATCCTTCTCTGTGATTGGCTAGTTTCTCAAATTCTGTCCGATACTCTCTCACTGTGCCAATTTGGTGAAATTTAGTGAGTGCTCCTGTGAAGTCATCAAAAGCACTAGGACCAAATCGCGGCAAAAGGAGTTGGCAGAAATCTGTCCAGTTTGGCTCGGGATGAGCTTTGATGTACCAACGGTACCATTGAAGGGCTTCTTGTTCCAAATGAAAGGATGCAAGTGGAAATTTCTGGACATCAAAAGTATTATGCAGACTGAAATATTTTTCTGCTTGGTATATCCATCCAGTCGGATCAGTACCATTGAAGAGAGGAAAATCAAGCTTTGGCCCGCGAAAATTGCTGGAAGAAGAGAACCTGGTGGCTGCAAAAGATTCTGGCTGTCGGTTATTGTTCATGGCCGAATGCCGAAGATGGAGGCTGAGAAATTTTTCATCCAGATCTTGGAGTTTGGTTTGGATAGCTGCAAGTGCTTCCTCCATGGTTTTTTTTTTTTTCTTGGAAATGGATAGAAAAACACAAACAAAAGCTTATTTAGTAAAGAAAGATTTGGATTTGGGAAAAACTCGGATGGGTAATTTGGCTTTGACTAGGTTTTGGACACTTTCTGATGGACAGGGAAGCAAAAAAAGGAGATTTCAGAAGCAGGGTGAAAGAATGAGAAAATTTGGTAGAGAGGGACAAAGAAGCAGAATTATGAAAGGAACACGGTGGCAAAATTTAACAGCGTTTGGGTGAAAATTGAAGGAGTTATGGAAAACCCTAAAAATAGACAAATGTG
Source organism: Larix kaempferi (assembly GCA_027924585.1). NCBI lineage: Eukaryota > Viridiplantae > Streptophyta > Pinopsida > Pinales > Pinaceae > Larix > Larix kaempferi. Next base: position 537,591 of record BSBM01001595.1, on the reverse strand, counting down.
AGATTTCTGGTCTTGGGAAGCGGAATTTGGGATAGGGTCTTTAGGAATGAAATATGCAAAATGGGATTGTAGGGATGTGAGTAAAGTTTCAGGGAAAACAGTGTTGAAACAAGGGAGATATGGACGAAAAACAGAATTTTAAACTCTTTTTTTTTCAGAAATCGATCGGAAACAGCAGCATGGAAGGGATCCACAACAGATGGATCTGCAACAGTACGGAAATGATTGAAAATGGCTGGATCTGAAATGGCGACTAGATCTGGAACAACTTTCAGAATAGATCTGAAACAGCTAGATTTGGAGCAGAAGTGATCGGCAACAGTTCAGCTGAAAATAGATATGGACCCCAGGTATGTGCGGCTTCCTATCGGTTTAGGGGATTCACTCGGCCACCAATGAAGTTTGACAGCTTGCGTATTGGGGCAGTACCCCTCACTCCATGGCTCAGGTAAAACCGATAACCACTTTGCCACAAATGACAGCTCTTGGTTTACCTCACAAGTGGGAACTAGTCAATCAAGTAGGAGTCGTTGCCCTTTTCGCTAGCAGGTCCTCTCAATGGGCCAGCTACTTTGGGTTTCATGTGGTACTCCTCACAATGATTTTTAGGGCTTATGCCTAAGTACTTCCCATAGTTAAGCAGATAGGGGTTATCCCCAGATCCAAACTTGCAACAGATGTAAAAAAAAAAAAATTGGCAGAAATTCCACCCAACGAGCCCAAGAAAGTGCTCTGATACCAGATGGGAAGAACCTGCAATAATTAATTAATTCAAATACACAAGATATCAGAAATAATAGAACTCATAATCACTTTTATATTGATCACGGGCCACTTCGAGGGGGAAACCTCCTTTGAGCAAGCTCAATACAATTAACTTCACCGTTCCTTCAGTGACCTCAACACACACTTATATACTAAGTCTATGCCCAATACTATGAGTCAAAACCATGGGACATATAATACTACGGGACGACTTACAAAGCATATGCGTCTAATACTATGGATCAATACTATGGGATAATATAAACTATGGATCAACAAATGCTACGGGACGACTTATAAAGCATATGCATCCAACAACAATATACTAACATAGTAAAGAGAAGGGTTGACACGGGTTCCTAAAACATTATCATCTTCATCATCATCATCATCGTCATCGTCGTCGTTGTCATCATCGTCATCACCCTCTTCCTCATTGTCATCATCATCATCAACAACAACAACATCTTCATCATCATCATCACCATCATCATCATCATATTCGTCATCATCATCATCATTATCATCATCATCATCATCATCATTTTCTTCATCTTCATGGTCTTCATCTTCTAGGTCTTCATCATCATCATCATCATCATCATCTTCATCATCAGCAGCATATTTGTCATCATCATCATCATCATCATCTTCATCATCGTCACCATTCTCATCATCTTCATCGTCGTCATCATCTTCATCATCATCATCTTCTTCATTATCATCATAATCATCATCATCATCATCATCGTCGTCGTCATCATCATCATCATCATCATCATCATCATCATCATCATCATCTTCATCATCATTGTCATCATCATCATCATCATCATCATCATTGTAATGTCCCCACCCTTGGACCCAATGCAAGGAAGGGAACCTGATGCCATTCTATGGGGCTTTTCATAAACTCAACCAATTTCATTAGATTCACAGCCATAAAAGAGATGTGTGCAGATGGAAATCAAACAAACATGCACAACGGAAATGAACTCATCCACACACATATTACATGACTATTATTCAATTTAGCAGGAGCAGCTCGTGAAGATCAAAGGACTTGGTTCTGAAAGTTCAAAGTAAAGAACATAATGCAGGGCAGATCTGCAAAGTTTTTGAAGTTTTGGACATGTGTAAATTGTATATGTATGCCTAAGTCTTGGAACACCGAGGACGGTGTTATTCTAAGGGGGAGGGGATTGTAATACCCCATTTTGACCCTTAGGATATATTAGCATTTAATGTAAATAATGTGTACATGTGATGTATGTTTTCCTAGCGTGGAGCTCAAGGCCAAGGCCCCGCTAGTGAAAGTCCGAATTTGATTTAAAAGGGCAAGCATTGATAATTGATGCCCATGTGCTCTTAAGCCATGGAAATTGTAATAGGATGTAAATAAACATCATGCAATATAAAATTCCAAGGCTGGCTATGGAGGCAACGAATGAGAAGGGGCCATGTGTATCCACTAGGGAGTGGTGAGGGGGATATGGGATTGAACCATAGGCTGCCATATGTCACCTTGAGAACCCATTTGACTTTCCTTGATGACATTTAATTATGTTGTAAGGAAGTGGTTGAGGATTTCAGTCCATGGCTTCAATGGAGCATGGGCAGCCCAGAAATTCGTATGGCAGAGTATGGGCTCTGTTTTCTTGTACCACAAGCCACTCTACCTCATGGAGGTTGCTTCTTTCTCATCCCCATTCCATTGTAAAACTTACCAGCACCATTTTCCATCCAAAAACGAATGCCCAGCAGTGAGAAAAACCAGAAATCGCGACTTTGAAAGAACCCACGTTTTGAAGAGCCAAAAACGCCCAGATTTGGCATGGGACAGTGAAATCCAATGGGGGATTCATGGGTATGAACCTTGGGGCGAATTTGGGAGCATTAGCTACCCCAAAATCCATGGGAATACCCAGTTTTTACAGCCCAGAAATGAAGTGACGGGATTGAGTTATTGGATAACAGAACTGTGATAAATCCAAGTGTGAATGACTGAGCAGAGGTTTGGTTTGCTTGATAAACCCAGTGAAGGTTAGAATCTCAAGGAATTAGCAGCTGGACCTTTCTATGCCCACCCTGGAGAGCACTGGAGGGAAGGGACGCCTGAGGGACTGTGCAGCAGAGAAGGGGACCTTCCTTGTGTTGGGTGCGGTAGGTATTGTGGGTGCCATGACTGTTGAGTTCATTTGAGATGCCTGTAGCTTTGTGGTTGAGCTCACTGGCTTAGCATCCTCCTCATTTGTCATCCATATGCTTGATAAACCCAATGGTGTGTTGGCTTAGCATAGCTGATGACCGAGACCATGGCTGTGAGTGAGCCCAGTTAGTTCCTCCTTAGTGGATACACAGCTCAGCTCGGGGGTGATCTCTCAGCTGAAAGAATACAGGCTGGACAGAGATCTATGGTTGGGTGGAACGTTGCTCTCACATAGCCAGTCGTTGGACATTTGTGTTAAAAGATAAGTATTCTTGTGAATTAATTTATATACATTCTGAGTTCTGTAAAGTGCTAAATCTGAATGTTATTTATTTATGAGATTGAAATTGAAATGAAGTCTGTGCATAGCATAAGAATGGGATTGAATCCCTGCATATGGAATCATCTTCTGTTTGTTCTAGATGTGTTGAAGCATTGCTGTTGGTGTACGTGCAAATGTGTTTTAATTCCGCTGTGCTTATATTGAAGCTCGAATATGCACACAGAAGTTTTTAATTGTCATGAACTTTTGAAGTAATGTAATATTGGGGCTAAGTTTGCCAAAAGCCCCGGTGTGTTGTTAATGTTTCCTTCTCTGCATTTGACGACGGAAGGGGACGTTACATTGAAATGGATCCTATAGGCCAAAGAATGTTGATGCTCACATGGTGGAAGATTACGTTGTAAATAGTACATATTTTGGACATATTTATATATATCAAACTTTGGTTCTCTGGTGCTACTATATGTGCGTATGTACAAATGTATGAATGTCTTCTTATATTTGTGTGCTTCAGGATGATGTGACAAATTCCAATCTAATACATAGTTAGCATATGCATCATATATATGATTAACACTTCTCGGAACATGTATTTATGTAATTGAAACAAAATATCGTTCCAAGAGTCTTACCCTTAGGAATTTCTGTAATATCGTAGGATCTCGGACACGATACTACCCATTCAGCTGAGACACAACTAGTTGTGAATCCAGGAGGACTTCTAAAGACTGGATGCCATGGGAGATGGCATCTCGAAGTAGCTCAATGACAGCACTATACTCAGCCACATTGTTAGATGTAGGACCAAGACAAGCACCTCCTGAGGACACAACTAGGTGGTCAGGTGAGAAAATAACCCAGGCAGCAGAAGCAAGCTGCTGCGTATGACAGCTAACACCATCCGCGAATCCTAAGAACATAGGAAACTATGTTGACATCTGTCAATCAAACGGAATCTAATCAGCAGAACCGAAAACCAAAAGAAATTTAAACTATGTACAGAAGCAACTATACAATAGTATAGAAAGTATCAGCCTGAACCAGAGGTTCAAGCGTAATACCGCTTGAGGTAGAGCCCATTTCTAGGCTCCTTCAAGACAGTCCCCTCATAATCTTCTAATTCATAGGCTCCTTTTTCCAGGACACGCCTCACGATGTAAGGACCATGCCACATGGGGTTGAACTTGCCTACCCCCAGGGGTTCTTTAGCTTGGTCATATAAGAGGACCAAGTCACCTTTAGCATACTGCCAAGGATGGACAAACCTATCATATTGAACCTTAACACGATGTTTGTTGGCATCTATGGCCACAACGACATCTCAACGTTGCTTATCAAGTTGCTCAAGGTGGATTAAATGTTGCTCAAGACCCATTGTGTCAGGGAGGAGCTCTATGGCCAGTTTAAGTGAAGGGATCTTGCATTCAATTGGTAAAAGTGACTCCACACCGTGAACTAGCTGAAATGGTGAGAACCCGGTGGCAATCTTGACTGCGGTTTGATATGCCCACAAAGCAGGATATAACATGATGTGCCAATTGGTCTTGCTTTGTTAGATAGTACGTTGGAGAATGGTTTTCAAATACTTATTGATTGCTTCTACTTGACCATTGGCTTGGGGATAATAAGAAGATGAGTGTTCTTGATGAAACCCAAGCTTGAGGGGAAAATCCTCCATCATATTGTTTTGAAAGTGACTGCCATGGTTAGTGACAATCTCTTTTGGAACACTAAACCGAGATATAATTTGATTGAATACGAAGTGGGATACTATAGCACCATTGGGCTTGAGGGACAAATCCTCCATCATATTGTTTTGAAAGTGACTGCCATAGTTAGTGACAATCTCTTTTGGAACACCGAACCGAGATATAATTTGATTGAATACAAAGTGGGCTACTGTAGCACCATTGGCTTTAACGGTAGGCATGGCCTCAGCCCATTTGGAAAAATAGTCCACGGCCACTATGATATGGTGATGCCCCCCAGCTGAAGCTAGTTTGCAATCCATGAAATCCACCCCCCACTTGGTGAAGAGACTCACGGTGACGATCGGATGAAGGGGCTTTGGATGCGAGTGTATGTTTCAAGAAAACACCTGGCAAGGGTGACATCTCTTCACAGCATTAACACATTCCTTAAAGATGGAAGGCTAGAAATAACTACCTTGCATAATACGTTGGGATGTAGCAAGCCAAGATAAGTGATCACCACATGCCCCAGCATGGAAATCATTAAGCACCTGCTCCGCTTCTTCGTGAGTTAAGCAACTACAGAGGATAGAATCCTTTCCTCGGTGATACAAAGTGTCACCGACAATAGTATAATCTTTAGCATGATGTCTCACACACCATCGCTCATCTCGTGAATAGTGCGGAGGAAACTTCAAAGTTTGGAGATATACAATGACATCCCCATACCAAGGGTCGTCTGACGAGATAAGAAATAAGTGCTCATCCACAAAGGAATCTTCATGAATGACATCCTCATCAAGTCTCGGAAGGTCTGACATAAGCTCAGCAAATACCAACAATTTCACTCTCTTTGCCGAAGCAAAAATGAGATCAAATTCCTGAAGGATAACAATCCATTTATTATACTCCCCCCCCGATAAGGCATCATGATAGCACGAACTGAAACAGATTGATATGCACGACAACTATGGTGGTTCTAAGCAAAATGTAATGTCGTAACCGCTGGACTGAATGAACAGTCGCAAGCACCAGCTTTTCTACATGAGTATATCTTAGCTCAGCATCTACTAGATTTTGACTAAGGTAATAGATGACATGCTCGACAAGTGCATCATCCACCTGAACCAAGACCATGCCAATCTTCTCTTGAGACATGGCCACATAAAGGATAAAATCTTGTGCAAAGTCTGGTAGACTAAGCATAGGGGCCGATACCAAAGCTTTCTTAAGGGCATCGAAAGACTACTGGGCTTGCTCATCCCAGATAAAAGGTGTGTCCTTCTTCAATAAGCACGCGAAACCTTTGGTAAGATTAGCATAATTGACTACGAAACGGCGTAGAAAAGTGCCTCTCCCTTGGAGGCTCTGAATTTGTAACAAATTACATAGAGGAGGCAATTGAAGTATTGCCTCAACTTTTAGAGGATTGACTCTAATACCCTCTTTCAAAACTATGAAGCCCAGAAAGCGACCCGTCCTGACAGCAAAGATGCATTTGTTAGGATTCAATCGAATCTTGTATCGTATACATCGTTCGAGAATCATGCGGAGGTGCTTGGGGTGGTCCCCTCTCTTGCAAGAATGACCTGCAAGATCATCCAAGAAAACCTCCATAATCTTTTTAAGATCATGAAATGTGTAGGTCATGGCACACTAAAATGTGGCTCCGACGTTTTTAAGGCCGAAGGGAATTTTGCAATATGCAAATGTTCCGCAAGGACAAATAAAAACTGTCTTATGTTGATCCTCGGGTTTGATTTGAATCTGGTTATATCCGGAAAATCCGTCCATGAAGGAAAAAATCTCACTCCCGGTGCAAGCATCCAAGATTTGATCTATGAATGGTGTGGGGAGGTTGTCTTTCGAACATGCACGGTTCAAATCTCTAAATTCGGTGCATATGTGGATCGTTCCCTACTTCTTATCCACAGGAACGAGGTTTGACATCCATTCGGTAAGGGGAACGGGGTAGATGAAACCGGCTTTGAGTAGTTTCTCCACCTCTGCCTTGATAGCGGCTGCTTTTCTAGGCTTGACAGCACGTAAGCGTGGTCGAACTGGTTTAGCATTGGTATACATTCTAATCTCATGTTCAACAATGCGGGGGTCTATTCCTGGCATCTCCTCATATGACTAGGCGAAAGCTTCCCGGAGTTCTGTAAACAAATCAGTGTAAATAGCAATCTCCTCAGGAGTGCAATCGTCACCGATGTAAACATTCTCAACTAGTCTGGTAGTATAAGATATATTGATCAACATAGTTGGGGAAATATTAGCCATATTCCCTTCCGCAAAAACATCATGTGACTCCAGAAGAGCCACAGGGTGACCAACCATCTCTACTAGAGTCGTCCTAAACTCTTCTCATTTGGCGAGCTCAAGTTTGGGAAGGAAATAAGATCGATGGTGCATATCTTCCCAAGGTCTCTCACTACCACACATGGCCTCCATAATAGCTTCATCAGAAGGGAAAGTATCATCGAGGCAATCATGGGAACAAGACAAGTTGGCTTCCCAAACTAGCAGTGTAACGGGATCTTCTTCGACTGTCTGGGAAGAAGAAAGATTCGGTTCTACAGTGGCTTGTTGAATATGCTGGTAAGCAAGATCTGCTAAAAATAGTGGCATAGACATCTCGACATGTGAAATGTTTCCAGACGTGGAACTCTTGGATGGTAAAGTCCATGGATCATCGAAATAAGAAGTTTGGAATGACATATTGCGCAAAGGAGGAGATGCACTGTCGGCAATGGTTCCAATAAAATTCACAGGTGCGGAAAAATCATAAGTTCCCATCAATGAAGGGTACATTCCAACATCCATGTTCCCAGTTGCCGGCTAAGAATGAGTAACCTGTGGGACTATGGATCTCGTGGATGTTGTGGAAGAGGAGTTAATGTAATCCAGTTGATCGATGGTCATGATCTTTCCTTCATGAGGAAAGCAGATAACTTTGAATACAGTGGACGCGACAGCTTTCATGGGATACATCCAATTCCAACCCAGTAAAAGGTTGTAGTTGATGGGCGCATCAACCACCTCGACTTCAATAGGCACAGACTTACCTCCCAAGGAGACAACAAGGGAAGGGATAATTCCATGTGGCTTAAATGAACGACTGTCGAACGCAGTGAGCATGGTTCTAGACGTGAATAGGGGAGGAGAGCTAAGAGCTTTCCAACAAGCTAACGACATTACTGACGCAGAAGCACCTTGGTCAGCCATAGTACGTTTGACAAAACTCTAAAGGCACACCACCTGGATTTGAAAAGCCACATGGTAGGGTAAGTGAGGTTGAACATCAGTAGTATCGAACTTGATAACAGTGGGAATTCATCCATCCTGAACTCCTAACGCACTCAAAAGAGCATGCTTCTAAGAAGGAAAGGCTTGCAAAACTTCCAAAGCCAACATGGCACACAGAGTTTGGCCCAAATATTCTACAATGGAGTATTTGTGGGCGGCTCGAGCATTAAGATTATGTGTAGAGTGCTTAAGAACACCTTTCGGTATCCACGGCATAATAGAGGGCTTCTCGATATGCAATGAATTGTCAGGAGGAGGGGGAGGCTCACTCCCCAAATTGGGTTGTGGTGCATCATAATCACACTGACGAGTGGCAACACTAACCTCTGACTGAACCATGTTCACACATCCATAACCACTAGTATTGGAAAAAGACGTTTCCATCTCAGTAGGTCCATAACTGGTGGTGGGAGAATGCAAAGCCATGTTTTGGTGATGAGGTAGGGGATCCTTCAACACAGCTGGGCTTTGTGCCAAGTGCTTCGATGCTTCTTCAATACGAGGACATAAGTGAGTAAGATGGTCTTCCCCACAGAGCTTGCAAGGAAACTTCACCTTACGCCTAGGTTTATGGTCCTCACCAGCATTTCTACCTTCCCGAGGAGGGTTGGCATTATCCTTACGGGGTATTGCGATTGCTATTGTTATTCCCATTGTTTCCACCCTTACGATTATTTCTCTCCTTTTTCTTACCACCAGGTTGCTGGTTACCTGACTAGTTCGTCGTTTGCACACTGTGTACATCGGACGATGGGGTGGAAGTGGACGTGGGCTCATGATGTGTACGCGGTGTGTCAGGGATGATGTCATACAAAATGCCAGACTGAGAGTATAATAAGTCTAACTGCTGGACTTTCAAGATAGCTTGTTCCTCAGTCACAATGCCGGACATCGAAACATCCTTAGCAATGTATGGGAGTAGAGACTTGAGGAACCATTCCAACAGGAACTCTGGAGGAATGTTGGCTTTCACTAACCTCTTCCGCCGATGCCACTCTTGAACATGGTCGGAAATATGTGTGGCCTTATTCTGACGGAAGGTAGATAAAAGTTCAGTGCCAGTATCATAGCGAACCGACAGCTAGAAATGATCTAAGAAAACCAAAGCGATCTCATTAAAACCCCTATAGGTGTTTCCAGGCAACTTGACATACCACTTCATGGCTGCCCCCGTGAGTGTGCATTGAAATAGTCACAATCTAACGGAATCGTGATTCAATGAGTTGGAGGAGCACCAAAGGTGGAATGTCATGACATGATCTCCGAGGTCCTCGCCACCTTTCCCCTCAAACTTAGGAATGTCCGAAGGGAGCTCGGTAGGGACCGAGGGCCAAGTGGGGTCATGACACACTAGATCATTCATGACCTTTGAAAGATCTAGAAGATTCAAGTGTGCAAGGAACGGGAGCTGAGGATGGAAAGCTTGTTATAAGCCCCCATAAAAGGTTGGTTAAAGGGAACCGTGTTATAAGATGGACCAAAAGCTTGACCATGAGAGTTAAAATGCCGATAATAAGGACTTGACGGACCGTAAGCTTTCCCATGGCCATAGGATTGATAACCTTTTCCTGCTTAACCCATTTGAGAGTAACCAAGTATGTGCATGTTTTGGGCACCATATTGGGGTGGTGGGTTATACTGGTGGCCAGCACTGACTGTGTTGTAGTAAGAGTTGACACCATGAGTATGGGGCATATATGTACTATTCATAGCAGGAACCATGTTGTAATGACCATAATGATATGGTATGTTCCCACCCCCAGCATTAGGATTAGATTGAGCAGTTGTGTGGTGACCAGAAGCATCAGATATGTTCCCAGCCTCAATATTTGTGTGACTAGTAGCAGGGATGGTGGCGTGATGTCCATGTGGATAGGAGATATTCCCACCCCCTACATTAGCATTACTAGTGGCGGCAGTGGACACGAAATTATGTGGTATATGTCCACCCCCGTGGTTGGGAGGAGCATTAACATCCGTAAAAGTAGTCCTGGGTTGACAAGTAGTGGCATGTGTATTAGGTGGTGGATGGCGAGTCGTGTTTCGAAAAACATTCCTATTAGGTTGGGCAATCATAGGAGGTGGTCATCTTCCAACATTAGCATCGTTAGGAGGAACATGACCAGTCCCCATACAATGTGTGTGGGTGGACAACGTAGTGCCCCCAGTGAGGGTAGTGCCCCCAGTGGGTATAGTATGGCTAACACCATGACTGGTGCCAGCGTGACTGCCAAACGTAGTGGACGGTTCAACAGTACTATGACTAGGCATACCAAAAGAGAGTGTTGTCGGGTTGATCATAGGGCCAGTGTCATCGTGTAACTCTAGCACCCCGTGTCTATAACTGCGTGGAAATGAAGGAATGAATGTGTCATCCTGTTCTTCATCCTTGGGTAAGGTTGGCATTCTGTAAAGATAATTATCTAGATTTGAAGGATCGAACGGATCTCGTTCAAGTGGATTAGGCCAAATAGAACTAGGTTGAGTCTCAAGTGGATCACCTCCCCACTCCTCACGAGGAGTATGGGGATCGGAAGTGTGGTCAACTCTACCTGATGCAGTTGAAGGTTTTTCCTCAGTATCAGAATGTGTGGTAGTCATGACGTATTGGACATAAGCCTCGTAAGAATCTGAAGACTCAGAGGGAGCCCTCCGACGTCCTCTAGTAATACGGCGTGTAACCTCGATCGGCTTTAAACCAACCAACCGACAGGACTGGCGTAGAGTAGGGCTCTGCGCCATGATATCTCTAGAGAGAATATATAATCAAAACGTCCCCTAAAGGCCAACTATCGATCAAAAGCACACACCTAGAGAAACTACATCCAAGAGTAGACAAACAGAGTGGCTAAATGAGCTCCCGACACTAGAGCTGGTATGTCTCGCCTAGGAGAGGCTTGAGACTCCCAAACTATAGCTGGAGATAACAGAATCAGTTATAGAGACACCCAGGCTTCACTGCATGTACAGGGTCAAGTCCACTGCACAAACACAACTGTGTTGTCCAATCCCTATCTGACTCAGGACACGAGCAGTATAACCATTGTAAGTACCCTGTGCGATACCTAGGTAAGGAAACTATGGTCATCGCAATTAACCAATTCTCAGGAGGACAGTCGTAGGTGGGATCCGTCATATGGGCAGGGTAGCTAAGCCCGAAACTCATTGAGGGTCAAATCCCCCAAGAGTCCCCAGATACGAACAAATCTTGGAGATATCTCCCACATTCAGCTAGTATCAGAGGGATATCCCTTCAACCAACCTCCCGTGACCTCGTGCTTAACTCTGGCTTGAGTAAAGATTCCTGAGTACATCGATATATACCATGGATTCCTCCACTCCCTGGTCAAACACCTAATGTTTCGTCTAGTAGTCTTGGATTGTTAACTCACAATGATCTATTCCAAGACTCTAAACCTATGCTAGTTGGTGTACCCTATAAATAAAATCAGTCTAATCAATTTTAATACTAAGAGTTAATTTTAATGGTTGTGATTACTCAAGGGATATGATCGTGAAACTAGTGATGTGTAAGACTCAATGGTATGCAAAATCGTCAAATCCAACGATTTTGAAATAAATATGCAATCGTTTTATATTTCTTTCAATGCACAATCAGAATCTAAATGAAGGCGGAAAGCACTCAATGCAAGATGCAATACATAAAAGCAAAAAAAAAATTGTATTTTCTCTTATAAACGAAAGGAAAATGCAAAAACTATGTATATTTTTTTTGTATTTTTCAATATATGGAAATGAAAAATGCAAGCAAAATCCCACTATCTAGTCACTAATATGCCAAGGAGATCACTAAGACAACCAGGTAGATACCAAACAGCAAGACTTAGCCAAAGGAATGAGCTCAAAAGGAAAAAACCAACGGGGCTAAATCCAAAGACGGGTAAAAAACCAACAAGGCTCAACCAAGAGAAACGAAGAGTTCTGGTCCCAACCATGGCATGGAACAGACAAGAAATAGGCCAGCAAAGACTCAGGATCAACCAAAACCAACCCAGCAACAACCAAAGGTCATAAACCAACAAAAGCCGGAGTTGTATGCTACTCTCGAAGGAATACCTGCGGGTACCCACGAGCAGTAGAGTAAACAGAAGTGGGTGTACGTGGGCAGAGCTAAGCTAGCCTGTGGGTGAGGAAAGGTAAAATGGAAAACAGAGATTCCAATGGATCAGAAAAAGCAAGTTTTCTATAGTGTATCTCAATGGCAGATAAGTGACACAGAGCTTCGACAAACAGCAACTCTAATTATGGACTAACGCTCAAAAAATCTCCAAGATGGATGTTTTCCCCAGCGGAGTCGCCATTTCTGTTTTGGAGAAAACTCACTATGGCTTGGGGTGTACCACAACAGACAGATGACTACCAGAAATCAACTCAATTCTCAGAACTATGCTATATAAATGACAATGCTAAGATAAGGAAGAAGATAACCAACCTCGATCCAAACGTTTGATGTAGATCCCCATTGGAGCTTTTCAATCCATGCACTTGAATCTGCAAATTAGTCTTGACAGCCAATATACAACAAGTACATATAATATATAAACAGAATTAACATCATCAATAGCAATGGCCCATGATATAACAAGTAAATGCAACCCAATGTAAGATAACCAACATTTACAACATTAATGGACAAGAATATGAGTATTTCTATTGATAAACAAGAAGAAGTACAAAGTGATACGACCTCTTGCCAGCAACCAATCTGAAACAAGATTTGGATCAATCCACTTGTTCCTCCACCACTTCAATCCTCCATGAATAAAATACTCAAACTAGATAGGAGTTTGGAAGGTGAACATAAAGGGTTCACAACTACAAGGATCAATGAGTGTAGACTCAAGATAGGGAAAAAATCCACTAGAGTTCTCTTGCTCTTCTTTCTCCTCCCGTCCATAAGCCATATGTGCTCAATATATAGTTCTCGCAAAGGTAAGTGAAAGGACACATCGAGACGTCACTTGGACAGATGGAGAGCCAAAGGTCACTCAATGACCGCTTTTTGGGAGTAAAAAGTAATAAACTAGTGATTTTTACCATTTTACTTGATATCCGCAGGCTATAGTGATGCAACTCACTGGTCCGCATGCTATAGTGATGCAACATGTGGGTAGGAATAAAAATGGGGCAAAATAATATCTCTGAAGGATATAAGTCGATCTGAGTCAGTGAAATGGATCCTACAGGCCAAAGAATGCTGATGCTCACAGGGTGGAAGATTACGTTGTAACAGTCATCTCCCTCTTCCTCATCAACATCTTCATCATCATCATCTTCTTCATCACCATCATCATCATCACCCTCTTCCCCATCATCATCTTCATCATAATCATCTTCATCGTCTTCATCATCATCGTCTTCATCATCATCATCTTCATCATTGTCATCACCCTATTTCTCATCAACATCGTCATCATCATCATCATCATCATCATCATCATCATCTTCACCATCTGCATTATTGTTAGAGCAATAGTATACCTTAGTACCTTAATCATTAATTAAATTATGATTATTTGGTGCTAATTTGGTTGATAATGCCTCCCTAGGTGTGGAACTGGTTATTATAAAGTTGCTAGAACTTGTATGGGCTAGTGTGAACAAAATTACAAGGTTTGGGCCAAAAAGGTGGTCAAACTAGCTGTTAAGCATGCTTATCCAAGCATTTATTTCTCCAACATGCCTAAGGCACCCTTATCACCTGTTTTAAGGGATCTGCTTTGACCATAGGCATCTATACACTGAACCTAGTCTGTTATCCCATTTTTGGCTATTTTTGGCCTATTCTAGCCTACCTAACTTCCACCCAACCATATCCTTCACATGTGTGAGCTCCATCTTGGTTCCCTATTCTCACTCAGTGTTCACATGCATATTTTGAACCTATCTGGGTTATTTTGGAAACCATTTGGTCAACCTAGGGGGGATTGGGATAAATCTAAGCTAGCTAAGTGTGGACACTCCAAGGGGATGTTTTTCCTTACTATTTCTATATAAGGATGATCCAAACTCATTGTAACATTGGACAATTAATAATATCTCATATTTGATCATTTGTACATTTCTGTAATTTGATCATTTGTTTAGAGTTTTGATCATTTGTTCATTCTGAAATAGTTTTGCACTTGTCTCTTGCTTAATGAGTTGAATCTTTCAGCTATGACGAATCCATCGTAGCTAGATCCAACTATGACATAGATTTTACATGGTATCAGATCTCTTGGAGCTATTGTTAGTGTAGATCCCTCCTGAGTTATTGAGAGTTTGTTATTGCAGGTACAAAAGCTTCTACATGGATTCGAAAGTTCCTCTTCTTACTCCATTCGGTTATGCAGAATAGAAGCCTAAAATGTTTGCATATCTCAAGAGACAAGGTCTCTATGATTTGTCCATTGGTGCTAAGAATGAACCAGAGTCTTATGAGGAGAAAAATGATTGGCTAAATGATTGTGACATAGCATTCGGAGCTATGTGTCTAGCCATGTCTCCATACATGCACTACTTGATTGGTTCTGTAGACTATCCATTTGAGCTATGGTCCAACTTGGACAAGGCTCTTGATAAGAAGAAGAATGGTGCATTGAGTGAGCCTATGGACACCTCTACATGTGTTCTTCCCCCTACTGATTCGGCCTCTTCTCTCTTTGATGAAGCTGTGCATGAAGATCGAATGGAAAAATCTTCAACCCATGTTCCTATTGTTACAGATCTCTTTTATTTGAATGCTTCCTCTACAGGTTATGAAGTAGAATGTGAAGAGACATCATCTATTGCACAAGATGTTGCTGCAAATGATGAATATACAACAAATGG